>SRSM01000151.1:0-1200000 GCA_019593545.1 Apocynum venetum
AATTCAAAAGCTTGAATATTAGATATTCCTCTTTTCTATGTTGTTAATTTCTTTCTTTATTTGGTTTTGATTTTGTATGTATTCCTCTTATTCTCAATATGATGACTCTAGGATGGATGTTGTAGATTATCAATCTTTGCAAAACAAAATAGATAACCTTACTTCTTTGGTAAGGGGCTATATTATTGGAAGAGAGAATGCCAGACCCTTTGAGTGTTCTAATGGATTTAGTGGTTATTCATATTCACCTTCTCATAGGTCTAACCCACATAATTCTATACCTTATCACATAGGGATGCCTTGTTCTCAATCTAGGTGGGATGAATTTGGAAATATCTATGAGCCTAGTTATGATAACTTTCCTAGGAATAACTATCCTCCTAATTATTATGCTCAAGATTCCCTTCCTATCTCTCAAGATCAATCTCGCATCATGTCTCTTGAAGAAGTTATCAAGTCCATAGCCTCTAATACTCTTAATTTTCAACAAGAGACCAAATTAAGAATCCAAAATCTTGAGAGTCAATTAGGTCAACTGGCTTCCGAGTTTAGTGAAATTAAGTACCAACTTACTCATAATTCTTCATTCCATTTGTTGAGTCCTAGTGAGGATGAGTCTAATGTTGATCTTAGTGAAGCTGAAGAATTAGAGGATTGGCATACTTTTCATAATAAGGTAGTTTCTAGCATTCCTGAGTTTGAAGAATTTTCTATTTCCATTGATAATCCACAATCTCCTTCTTTTGTCATTCAATGTGAGTTTGAGGAATCAAATATTGAAACCATAGAAAAGCCTAACAATGTAGAAGTTGAAACCAATCCTAGTGCCTTACATTCTTCTTTGTGTCATGCTGTGTGTAATATTGAACATATTGATTTTATCATGCCACATAATTTTAATGGGTTGAGTTGTACTAACTTGCTAAATTTTTATTTGACTTCTACTAATTGTTTGTTTGAGGATTTCATGGTAGGTACTATATATGAAATAAATAAATTTTGGAAGCATGGAGTCATAAAGCTTAAAGAAGTAAAAATGGATGCTCCTCTATTCCATGAGAGGGAAGGCATTGGATAATTTGGTTCTGGAGGTCGAGCCAAAGACCTTAAACAAAGGCGCTTATTGGGAGGCAACCCAAGATGAATATCCTTTTATTTACTTTTCTATTTTTCTATCATTTAGGTGTTTTCTATTATTTTGTTTACAGGTATAGGAAAGGTCTAACATTAATCAAGAGTCCAACCAATGTGGAAATAACAGATTACAGGAACTACTGAGAGTGGACGCGTCATTCCCCTATCACGCATCCAAGTGGACGCGTCAAGCTACTTCACGCGGCCACCTCTGGGAAGAACTACTGAGAGTAGACGCGTCCCTGTCTTCTCATGTTTTGTTTTTAAGCATGTTTGTGTGTTTGTTATGCCTATGAGGAAAATTATGCAAGTCTATGTTAATTGATAGAGTTTCGATATTATTTGTGCTTTAAATTCTCTATTTATTATGAGGAATCTTGACACTCTACGATTTTTTTTGTGAAAATTCAAAATTGTTATTTATGAATGATTTGTGGTAGTTAATTTGAATTGACATGGCTTATTTTTAGTAAAAATCTTGATTTTTGAAATCACTTTTGACAAGTTTGAATGAGATTGAGTTTACTTTTAACTTAGATACATTCATGGCCAATTTAGACATTCTAGAACTTGTTTTCTCACACTCTTGAGGCGAAATATGATTGAATTTGGTTGACTTGGGGATGACATAAGGCCTTCTTTGGACGTTTGAGCCTTTCTTGAGCTACCATTTCTATATTATACCCCTCGATCCTATTTTGAGCTTTAATGTTGTGATGGATGAATCCATTATTATTTTTCTTTGTAAGCCTTTGAGAATAATGTTTAAAACCTTTACATGTCATAATTGTCAAGAGATTTCTTTGAAATATCTGTAGATTGACACTTGTGAAGTTTATGATTATGATAAAAAGGTGTTGAAAAGGTTTTGCAAAGTGTGTTGAGGGTTGATGGAACGTATCTTGGAATTTTTAAAGAGAAAAGGAGTTTGTCTTCTCTACTAAAGAAAAGAGAGCAAAAGTCCAAAAGAAAAGAGAGACATTTGATGAAAAAGAGTGAAGTGCTTAAAAAGAAAGAAAGAAAAAAAAAAAAAAAGAGAGCACTTGAGAAATAGAGAAAATAAAAGAGTTCCAAGACTGTCCGAAGTATATGAGTTGGTTGATATGGTTGAATGTAAATAAGGAAGAGAAGTGTCAATTGAAGAACTTTGGTTTCAAAAGTTTTTTATCCTTTTGTGTAATTCTCTTGACTACTTTGTTTACCTTACCTTTCTTTGTTAACCAACACCCAAGCCTAACGTTACGTGCCTCAAGTCCAATTTGACTCAAGTCGACCATATGTTTTTCCATTAGTGGAGAGATGTGTGAGATCACAAGTCTATGGTAGTGTGGACATTACTTTTCATATGACTATGATGTGTTTGAGTTGATTGTGGCTTGATTGAATTTGTTCTTGTTACTTGTGTACAGTTTTTTACTCTAAAATGGATTTTGATTAGTTTTCAAAGTTTTTGGTCATGTTAAGGATGGTTAACTATTTACAATAAATTCATACTGATAATCTATCACACATGCACGATTTATTTTAAAAAAGTAGAGTTGATGGATGACTTTGAGGATTATTGGAGAGAATTTGGTGCAAATGAATTGAGGTTCTTGAGATTATTTGACTTGTTTTCTGAGACATTTAAATTTTGATTTTGTTTCTTTATGTTGTTATTTTGCTTGAGGACAAGCAAAGGTTTAGTGTGGGGGAATTTGATTGAACCATAATTAGATTGGTTTTTAGGAGCTTAATGTGTTGTTTATTGAAATAAAATCTACCTAATTGTGTGTTTATGTGCTTAAATTGGTTCTTTACACTTTTATCTTTGTTTGCAGGTATTTTGAAGGTATTTTAACATGTTTAGAAGACATTGGAGAAAGATAGGAGCTTTAAGAAGTTGTTTCGTAGGAAAAATGGAGTGGACGCGCCTCAGAAACCAATTGGACGCGCACTTGAAGACGTGGACGCGTCACTATTCATCCACGCGTCCATTCTCAGTAGTTTTGGAGCCTCACGCGTCCACTTGGACGTTTCTGACAGCCTCGCGCGTCCAATTTTGACAGCACGCGCGTCCACTCTCAGAATTGAAGATTTTGGGCAGTTTTTTAGTAGTTTTGAATTAGGACTCTTATGTAACTAACCCTAGGACCTTTTCTAACTATTTATAGGCCTTAATAGCTTAGTTTAGGGTGTCAAGCACCTTAGATATTTTATTCCCAAGCATTGTAGGAGATCAAAGGGTGGGAGCTTCTCGGGAAATCGGATTTCCAACTAATGAGTTTCTCTCTTTCCCTTAATCTTTTTATGATGTTTTCCTTTATGCTTTGTGAGTAAACGTTTTTAAGTTAGCAAGGACATGTATTAGGTTTACTTTATTCAGGAATATGAGATTTATGTTTTGTTATTAAAAACCCGACCTTTTCAAGGAATCATTACTTTTATTTGAGTATTTGAACAATTCTTGGTTTTATTCTATCAATTGTGTTATTTCAATTATTATTGGCCATCTTAATTGTTTTGCATAGTTGATTAACTAGGGTTATGCAGAATCGGTTTTCGGTAACCAAAAGTAGTAACTATTGATTAATTTAAATCTGTGTTTGATTAATTAATAGGGAATTGTTTGAAACGAATTGCATGATTTTAATCGGCCATTAATTTTATGTAATTTGTGTTGATGTTGTCCTTATGCTTAATAACTTGATTGACTATCTTATGCGAGCGATTCGGTAATTTGGTTTAATCAGGTTAAAGTTAATTTGCCGTGCTTCTCGGGAATTAACCTAACTATACAGGAATCGGAATTTGCTGCGCTACGCGGAATTCTAAGTCATTACTCAAATAGGTTATTATCAATGATTAATCCCGAATAAGTAAAACCGAAATACAAAGTCCTTGCTAACGTTTTTCTTTTCTTTGATTCTTAATTAATTTGTGAGTAAATTTATTTAAAGTTTATTTTTTTAAAATAAAAATCAAATATTTCCCCCCTAATCTTGATTAGTTTGCTTGTTCTAAAATTTTACAAATCCCTGTGGGTTCGACCCTTACTTGCCCTAACTGCATAAGTTGGTTGAGTTTGGTATTAATTTGATAGCGCAACGACACGCTCGTCAAAACAACACATTAAGCTGCTAAAAACCAATCTAATTATGGTTCAATCACTTCCAAACAAGAGGAAAGGTTAATTACTGTGTTACGAGAACATAAATCTGCCATAGGTTGGACTTTAGCTGATATAAAAGGAATTAGTCCTTTTACATGCATGCATCGCATTTTATTAGAAGATGGCACTCGTGCAACTAGGGAATCACAAAGGAGATTAAACCCTCCTATGATGGATGTTGTGAAAAAAGAAATCTTGAAATTGTTAGATGCAGGTATAATATTCCCTATTACTTATTCCCAATGGGTTAGTACAGTTCATGTCGTTGAAAACAAGGAAGGAGAAAAAGTACCTACAATAGTTCAAAATGGTTGGCGTGTTTGCATTGATTACCGTAAATTGTATTCAGCTACTAGAAAAAATCATTTTCCCCTTCCATTTATGGATCAAATGCTTGAACGTTTATCGGGTAGGTCTAACTATTGTTTTCTTAACGGTTTTTCTGGTTATTTTCAAATTGCTATTGCCCCTAAGGATCAAGATAAAACCACGTTCACATGTCCTTTTGGAACTTATGCATATAGGCGCACGCCTTTTGGGTTATGTAATGCACCTGCTACTTTTCAAAGATGCATGATGTCTGTATTCTCTGATTATGTGACTAATATAATTGAAATCTTCATGGATGACTTCACGGTGTATGGAGATTCTTTTGATGAATGTTTGGATAATTTAGAACTCATTCTTAAAAGGTGCATTGATTCTAACCTTGTATTGAATTATGAAAAGTGTCATTTTATGGTTAAGCAAGGAATCGTACTAGGACATGTGGTCTCAGCAAAAGGCCTTCAGGTAGACAAAGCTAAAATTGATGTGGTAAAATCTCTTCCTTATCCTTCCTCTGTACGAGAGATACGAGCTTTCCTGGGGCATGCAGGTTTTTATAGAAGATTCATTAAAGATTTTTCCAAAATTTCTCAACCCTTGTGTATGTTGTTACAAAAAGATGTGTCATTTCATTTCAATGATGATTGTAAGAATGCTTTTGAAACTTTAAAAGAGAAATTGATTTCCGCCCCCATAATTCAAGCTCCTGATTGGAACCTACCTTTTGAAATCATGTGTGATGCTAGTGATCGAGCGATTGGTGCCATATTAGGACAAAGAGTAGATAAAGTGCCTCATGTTATTTACTATGCTTCTAAAACACTCGATGACGCACAATATAACTACACAACAACGGAAAAGGAACTTTATGCTATCATTTTTGCTCTGGAAAAATTTAGTTCATATCTCCTAGGAACTAAAGTCATTGTTATAATTTAAATTGTATATAATTAAGCTAATTGTTATATACAATTTAATGTTGGTGATGCCTTATTTGTTTAATGCAATTTGATTGAGCATCCTATACACGCTGGTTGGTAGTGGTATTTAATTAAATTAGTGATTAATCTGTCTGAGCTGATCGGGATTAATCTATTTTGTAAGGATAGGAATCTGTCTGAGCTGATCGGGATTCTAAAACCAACTACTTAATAATGTATCTATCTATGATTAATCCCATGAAAAATATAACTTGATACTAGTTCATTGCTAATGCTTTTTATGTCATTTGTATTCCAAATTTCGTTTTAATTCTTTTTACAAAATCCAAAACCTCAAAAATATTTATTTTAATTGTTGTCATTACTAACGAGCGTGTCGTTGCGCTATCAAATTAATACCAAACTCAACCAACTTATATAGTTAGGGCAAGTAAGGGTCGAACCCACAGAGACTTGTAAATTCTTTGATTAAGTAAACTAATCACGACTTTGGTGGGGAAAAGATTTGGTTTTTATCTAAAAAGATTAAAACTTAAAAATAAGTAATTCGCAAAATAACTAGAAATCAATGGATAAAAAGACGTTAGCAAGGACTTTGTATTTCGGTTTTATTTATTCGGGATTAATCATCGATAACAACTTATTTGAGTATTGACTTAGAATTCCGCGTAGCGCAGCAAATTCCAATTCCTGTAAAAATTATGTTAATTCCCGAGATGCACGGCAAATTAACTTTAACCTGATTAAACCAAATTACCGAATCGCTCACATAAGATAGTCAATTAAGTTATTAAGCATAAGGACAACATCAACACAAATTACATAAAATTAATGGCCGATTAAAATCATGCAATTCGCTTCAAACAATTCCCTATTAATTAATCAAACACAGATTTAAATTAATCAATAGTTACTACTTTTGGTTACCGAAAACCGATTCTGCATAACCGTAGTTAATCAACTATGTAAAACAATTAAGATGACCAATAATAATTGAAATAACACAATTGATAGAATAAAACCAAGAATTGTTCAAATACCCAAATAGAAATAATGATCCCTTGAAAAGATCGGGTTTTTAATGACAAAACATAAATCTCATATTCCCGAATAACATAAACCTAATACATGTCCTTGCTAACTTAAGAAAACTACTCACAAAGCATAAAGGAAAACATCATAAAAAGATTAAGGGAAAGAGAGAAACTCATTAGTCGGAAATCCGATTTCCCGAGAAGCTCCCATCCTTGATCTCCTACAATGCTCGGGAAGAGAGAATCTAAAGTACTTCACCCTAAACTAAGCTATTAAGGCCTATAAATAGTTAGAAAAGGTCCTAGGGTTAGTTACATAAGAGTCCTAATTCAAAACTACTAAAAAAACTGCCCAAAATCTTCAATTCGGAGAGTGGACGCGCGGGGCTGTCAGAAACGTCCAAGTGGACGCGTGAGGCTCCAAAACTACTGAGAATGGACGCGTGGATGAATAGTGACGCGTCCACTTCTTCAAGTGCGCTTCCAATTGGTTTCTGAGGCGCGTCCACTCCATTTTTCCTGCAAAACAACTTCTTAAAGCTCCTATCTTCCTCCAATGTCTTCTAAACATGTTAAAATACCTGCAAACAAAGATAAAAGTGTAAATAACCAATTTAAGCACATAAACACACAATTAGGTAGATTTTATCTCAATAAACAACACATGAAGCTCCTAAAAACCAATCTAATTATGGTTCAATCAATTACCTTATTCTCAAAATACCAAAAACCCCCAAAACCTTTCCGATTAACGATTTTAATTTAAGAGTTGACAAATCTCTGTGGATTCGATCCCTACTTTCCCTATCTACATAGGAATTGTTAGGTTTAAATTTGAGAGTCATACGACATGCTTCGTCAATGTTCTAATTCCATAGGTAGATCACAGGTTTTACCATAAACCAACCTAAATAGTAATATAGCAATAGGGGTTTTGAATGCAGTTCTATATGCCCAAAGAGCATCTCCCAATTGAAGGCTCCAGTCTTTCCTATTATGATTGACTACTTTTGCTAGAATAGACTTAATTTCCCTGTTAGAGATTTCAGCAAGTCCATTTGTTTGAGGATGATAAGCAATAGAAACCTTATGAGAAACATGATATTTTTTAAACAGAGTTTCTACTACCTTATTGCAAAAATGCGTACATCTATCACTGATTATGGCCTTTGGTATTCCAAATCTATGGAATATATTATCTTTAATAAATGTCACAACTGCTTTAGAATCATTCGTTCGACTAGCCTTAACTTCAATCCATTTGGATACATAATCCACTGCAAATAAGATGTAAGTATTTCCAAAAGACGAAAGAAAATGTCCCATACATCAAAAAGTTCACAAACTAATATAGTCTTCAAAGACATTTCATCTTTCTTAGATATATTACCAACTCTTTGACATTCATTGCAAAATTTAACAAAGTAATATGCATCTTTGTTAAGAGTAGGCTAATAAAATCCACTTTCCAGATTTTTTCTAACAGTTTGTTTTGGTCCAAAATGACCTCCATATTCAAAAGTATGACAAAAATTCAATATGAAATGAATTTCATTATTTGGAACTGATGTACTAATAAAATAACTGATTTTTATGTTAATTAATGACTATATTTTGTTTGAAAAAATCGATTAATTATGTTATTTAATGGATATATTTCACATTTCCCTTCTATTTCGTTGTTTGTAAGTTTTTTAGTGTATTTTAGTTTGTTATGGAGATAAAAAGAAGAAGATGAAGAAATGTTGGAGAAGATAAAAAAAAATTAAAAAAAAATCTATGTCATCCGATGACGTGGCGCAATGAGAAGATGACATATAGCGCAATTAGAAAATGACAAGTGGCGCAATAAGAAGGTGACAAGTGGCGCTTCTGGAAGTCACAATTTGACCAATGAGGACGCGACATGTGGTGAAGTTGGGGAAATTAGGCCACCAACTACATTTTCAAGACTTTGGGGTGCAAAATGACCATTTTGCCCCTGATTTTTGTGGCTATAAATAGGAAGCTTATTTTTATGATTTAGACACCAATTTAGCTCTAATCTTCTCCATTTCTTTTGCAATTTATTTCTTTTATTCTTGTCTTCATCTTAGTATATTTTTCAGATTTTTTAGAATAATATTTCAAGGCTTTTTGTAATATTTAGTAAAGAAATTCTGTCCGGATAATTTCAATATTTTCGGGGAGTTTACCTGTCAAATTCTCTTTCTAATGTTTATAAATTCCATCTTATATTTATTAAATATGTATTGTGAGTAATTTTCTTTTGTTAGCAAGGATATGTTATAAGTTATTAATAAATGGGATTATGAGATAATTTTCTTTGTACTTAATTTATATTTGGATTTATTTAACTGGACTTATGGTCGATTTACACGCCTAGTCTTTATTTATTTTGCTTTATGCACTTTAAATATCGCAAATAGATGGCCGAGCCACCTATTAATTTAATTTACTTTTATGTCTTTTATTTTCTGTATTATGGAAGGCCGAGCCTCCTAACTTGTTTAATATATTTTTATGTCTTTAATTCTTTTTTTTATGGAAGGCCAAGCTTCCATACTTTTAGTTTAATTTATTTAAATGGCCGGTTGAACCGCCTAATTTCTTCAGTTAATATAAATACAATCTTTCTTTCTATATATATGTGTGTGTATTTATTTAATATACTTATATATATTAATTAAGTATTTATATAATTGTGTTTTAACCAATATAATTGTGTGAATTAATTGGATTGACAATCTAGTTAATGAATGTGATTATATAGCTAGGATTATTAATCTTTTATTAATAATTCAAGTAGCATCTACTAGTTTAATTGAGTTGCAGCTCTTGGCTTAATTAAATTAGTAGCGGAATTATATAATTTAAATTGTATATAATTAAGCTAATTGTTATATACAATTTAATGTTGGTGATGCCTTATTTGTTTAATGCAATTTGATTGAGCATCCTATACACGCTGGTTGGTAGTGGTATTTAATTAAATTAGTGATTAATCTGTCTGAGCTGATCGGGATTAATCTATTTTGTAAGGATAGGAATCTGTCTGAGCTGATCGGGATTCTAAAACCAACTACTTAATAATGTATCTATCTATGATTAATCCCATGAAAAATATAACTTGATACTAGTTCCTTGCTAATGCTTTTTATATCATTTGTATTCCAAATTTCGTTTTAATTCTTTTTACAAAATCCAAAACCTCAAAAATATTTATTTTAATTGTTGTCATTACCTTATTCTCAAAATACCAAAAACCCCCAAAACCTTTTCCGATTAACGATTTTAATTTAAGAGTTGACAAATCTCTGTGGATTCGATCCCTACTTTCCCTATCTACATAGGAATTGTTAGGTTTAAATTTGAGAGCCGTATGACAGGCTTCGTCAAGAACACATCTGCGTATGACATTGTTTGCACATTTTTTGAAGAGGTAGGGATCATCCCAAAGGTAGTGTTTTGAGTCATTTCTAATTTTATCCTTTTGAGGCTTAGATAAATGATTTGGAAATACTTTGGTAACAATATAATTAACCATATCAACATACCAATGTATAATTCTATGCAATGCATAAAAATGTTCATCAGGAAATAAATCAGTGATAGGAGATACTTCCCCTTCATATGTCAGTCGACTCAAATGATCAGCAACATGATTCTCTGTTCCCTTCTTATCTCGAATTTTAAGGTCAAATTCCTGGAGTAAGAGAATCCATCTCAGTAGTCTTGGTTTAGACTCCTTCTTCTTTAACATGTACTTTTGAGGTGCATGATCTCAATAAACAATTACTTTCGTTCCCAATAGATAATATCTAATTTTTTTAGAGCAAAAATAACATAATAGAGTTCATTCTCAGTTGTGGTATAATTGCATTGGGCATCATCAAGTAATTTAGATGCATAATATATTACATGATGAACTTTATCTATTTTTTTACCTATAACAACTCCAACCACTTTGTCACTAGCATCACACATTATTTCACAATGAACTTGTTGTCTGGCGTCACCAAATGAATGAAATATGTATCTCAATATCACCAAATAAATGAAATCTATAACAAAATAAAAAGATTAACAATTTTAATAGAAGAAATTAAAACAATTCCCCGGCAACGGTGCCAAAATTTGACGAAGCCTGTCGTACGACTTTCAAATTTAAACCTAACAATTCCTATGTAGATAGAGAAAGTAGAGATCGAATTCATAGAGATTTGTCAACTCTTAAATTAAAATCATTAATCGGAAAAGGTTTTGGGGTTTTAGTATTTTGAGAAGAAGAAAATAAAAGGGAATTTAGAATATAAATAATATAAAAAGGCGTTAGCAAAGAACTAGTGTCAAATTATATTTTTCATGAGATTAATCATAGATAAATACATTATTAAGTAAGTGGTTTTAAAATATCGATCAGCTCATACAAATTCCTATTCTTATAAATTAGATTAATCTCTAATTTAATTAAAAGCCACTACCAACCAGCGTGTATAGGATGCTCAATCAAATTGCATTAACAAATAAGACATCACCAACATTAAATTGTATATAACAATCAACTTAATTATATATAATTTAAATTATATAATTCCGCTACTAATTTAATTAATCCAAGAACTAGGATTATTAATACAAGATTAATAATCCTAGTTATATAATCACATTCATTAACTAGATTTTCAATCCAATTAATTCACACAATTATATTGGTTAAAGTAGGAATTAATATATATATATATATATATATATAAAGATTGAATTTATATTAACTAATCAAATTAGACGGTTCAACCGGCCATTTAAATAAATTAAACTAAAAGTATGGAGACTCGACGTTCTATAAAAAGGAATTAATGACATAAAAATAAAATAAATTAGTTAGGAGGCTCAGTCTTTCATAATAAAGAAAATAAAAGATAAAAAAAGTAAATTAAACTAATTAGGTGGCTTGTAATCCATTTGTGATATTTAAAGTGCATAAAATAAAATAAATAAATATTAGGCGGGTAAACCGACCATAAATCCAAATAAAAATTAAGTACAAAGAAAGTTATATCATAATCCTATTTATTAATAATTTAACAGTAGTGATATTTAATTGAATTAAAGATTAATCTGTTTGAGCTAATAAGAATTAAGCTAATTAGTAAGGATAATAATCTGTCTGAGCTGATCGATATTCTAAAATCAACTACTCAATAAGTTCTTTATCAATGATTTATTTCATTAAATAAATAATTGATACAAGTTCCTTGTTAACGCCTTTTATTAATTTCTTTTCATTAAAATCCTTTGTATAACTAATTATTTTTAAAAACAAATATATTTCTTTTAAATTTGTTTAATTTAGTTTTATCTTTATATAATTTTAAAACTCCCTCAAAATTTCATATTTAATTAATAAATTTAAATTTAAGAATTTTTATAAATTATCGTTGATACGATCCTTATTTGCCATATTTATATAAGAGTATTAAATGTTAAATTTGATAGTTACATGACAACCTCGTTACCAAGCATAGTTAGAGTTAGATAGTGTTTGGTTCAAAAGTGGAAAGAGGAGGGGATGGAAAAGGAGGGAAGATAAACTTTTGTTGTTTGGTTTGTAAGGGGAGGAAAGGGAAAATAGAAGTAATTGATTATTATCCTCGGTAATGTTATTCTTTCTTTGTTTAATTTTTTTTGTAAATTTTATATTTTTTCCATGGATAAAACATTGTTTAGTAAATGAGAAGACTTAGTAGAAATTAGAAGAAGAGAAAATAAGTAAAAGATGAAGTTGAAGAAAAAAAATTATAGAAAAAAGAAGTGAAATTATTAAAACGTAATAAGGGTAATTATGTAAATATAATACTTATAGGTTCCCTCTCCTTCAAATCCTCCAAACTTTTAAAGGCACGAGAAATAAAGAGAGGGGAGGGGAGAGATTTTAATTCCAAATTTTATTTCCTTTTCTTCCAAAAAATTGAACTAAACAAGAATTTTTTTAAAAAAATCTCTTCATTCCTTCCAAATCCCTCCAACTAAACGGACCCTTATGGAAGAAAGGTTGAAGAAGCTGGTATTTTTTTTAAAATTTTAAATATCTTTGAAAAAAATGAGAGTGTGCCTCATCTTTGACCGAAAAAGAAGTTTTATTGATTGAAAAACCTAAAATGGGAGAAAAAAAAATTACTGAACTCTAACAAGTTGCTAAAAATCGAAAAATCTAAAATACTTTAGACTCGAAAATCGAAAATAAAAAATCGATCATCTTAATTCCTAAATATCTTTATTTGGTGCCAACAAAATAATCCGAAGGAAGATATTCCTTAATTTTATCCGCCATCGGCCATTCGCACTTGGCTCTCACTTTAGATCACTGCGATTCCCTCCATTCCTTCCCATCTCTCCTCCTCCTTCACTGCGACATGGCGACGCTGGCGAGTTGTAGCTTTAGCCGAATTAGTTTCAGGTTCCTCCAGAGTCCGCCAATGGAGTATAATCTCCGGGACGGGATACAAATTAAGGATATTGGTTTTAACACTTTGAATTGCAATAGTTACCCTGGTAATACCAGTGTTTTGTATGGAGGAATACTCAGAAAAATAAACCGAGTTTCCTGCAGGAAATTTGGAAAGTTTTTGATAAGAACATCGTGTAATCGTAATAATGACAATAATAGTGGTTCCAAAGGGGAAGATAAGGAAGATTCAAATTTGGCGACGGTGACGTCCTCAAAAGAGGAGGGTGAAGAGAGAAGCCCCGGTGCAACTGAAATTGATTCTGAAAATTCTTCTCCGGCCTCCGTTTCTTCCAGGGTAACTTTGGTGATAAGTATTTCTTTTCTATTTCTTTTTCATTTTACTTACAACTTTTTTTATTGACTGATTTTCAAGTTATTGGCATTTTTTTTTTATATATAAAGGTTAATTTTGTTTTTGTAATTCTTGGTGCCAAATTGTGCACAGTAGCGTATACTTAAATTTTCGGGAATAATTAATTAGACGATAGGGGAGTTTTTAGTGAATCCAGTGTGCCTGACAGGAATTAGTAGCATTTCACCAGCGAAACTAGTGAACTTTTTAAAGTGAAAAAGTGAAGATTTGATACGGGAAGTCTACTGCACAATCAATTGAATATAGGGTGTGCTTCTTTTCTATATGGTGAATCATCAATGGGAGACATGAATCATGACAAAGAGTTTGTGCTATGCGAACTTTTTATACAATTGAGCATTTCTTTTTGTTTTATTGTGGTTTTTTATCTCTACGATTTTTTGGGTCTTAAGTTGAACACAGATCAAATGAACTAGGTAAGGCTATACTCAATGAAAGTTTTAGCAGCTTATTTGGGATTTTAACTGTTAATCACAGTGGGATTTTGAACTGGGAATAACATAACCTGGCATAGATTATTTTGTTGCCTAACTATTATTTTGTTGAACACACCTGGAAAAAAATGTTTAGATATTCTAGAATTATTTTAACTGCTTGCATCATGGGAGTGAGAAGATAAATATTTTCAAGCGATCCAATCACACAATTCTTTCTTGTAACTTGTTTTGCTACATTAGGGTATATGTTGGAAAAAGATAAAGTAATCTATTTTGGTTTAAAAAAAAGGAAAATAAGAGAAGTCATGTTGATGTTCTGTTATCTTTGAGAGATCCCACATATAGATTGTGTTACCAAAGGAACCTTGGGAAGGAACTATTGAATCACTGGATGATTTTTGAAGAAATTGGATTTAACACGTTTCTTTTTGTTCTCTTCTGCAGCCATCGAGTATTACTCCTGTTGAAACTGCTTATAACAATTTTCAAATTGATTCTTTTAAATTGATGGAACTCCTTGGACCTGAGAAAGTTGATCCTATAGATATAAAGATCATTAAGGAAAAGTTATTTGGTTATTCTACCTTTTGGGTGACAAGGGAAGAGCCGTTTGGAGATCTTGGAGAAGGCATTCTATTCCTTGGGAATCTAAGAGGAAAAAGGGTAGAAGTTTTTGCTAAACTTCAATCTCAGCTAGCTGAAATTATGGGTGATAAATACAATCTCTTCATGGTTGAGGAACCTAATTCTGAAGGACCAGATCCACGTGGTGGTCCTCGAGTTAGCTTTGGCTTGTTGCGTAAAGAGGTCTCAGAACCAGGCCCAACTACTCTCTGGCAGTATGTGATTGCTCTTCTGCTCTTTCTCCTTACTATTGGTTCCTCTGTGGAACTAGGGATTGCATCTCAGGTATATTAGACACCTTAGATTTAATGTTCATACCTTTGCCTTCAGGATTTCATCATTTTCTTTAATAAGATTTCTCGATATATTTCTTTTATTAGTGCTAACCTGTAAGATTGTTTCTACTTGCAAATAGTCAAGCTAACTGCAATTCTTTTCTAAGCAGATAAATCGCCTTCCTCCAGAGATAGTCAAGTATTTTACAGATCCTAATGCCATTGAACCACCAGATATGCAGCTGCTATTGCCATTTGTGGATTCAGCTTTGCCCTTAGCTTATGGTGTATTGGGAGTTCAGCTATTTCATGTAAGAATCCTTTCCTTTGATTCTCTAGGAAATGAGTCTAGTATAGGCAACATTTTAATAACTTTGTCTTTCAAAGAGGCGGTCAAGTTTTCCGTCCACAGATTCTGAACTATTTTGAGTATCAATCTTTCCTTTAATCTTTCCTCTTTCTTCTTGATCTTATTAAGTTGATACAGCACCTATCCATCATTGAACTACATACTGTTGTCTTAGGCTAGCATGCATCTCTCGAACATTTAGCTGAAGCTATCTGGTATCCATGCTAGCCTAAGTCAACCTTATACAGTATATAGTTTGGTCAAGAAACTTTGTCTAG
Organism: Apocynum venetum; assembly: GCA_019593545.1. NCBI lineage: Eukaryota > Viridiplantae > Streptophyta > Magnoliopsida > Gentianales > Apocynaceae > Apocynum > Apocynum venetum. The sequence goes on from SRSM01000151.1 coordinate 15,435, forward strand.
AGATTTAAAAGTTTATTTCCATTGTTTCTTTTTTGGATAAAGTGGTAAGAATATGGTTTTAATTCTTCTATTTAGCCTTTTTCCTTTTTAATTACTTTTGAACTAATTTCTACTTAAAAGAGTTGATAACTGCAGGAAGTTGGACATTTTCTGGCTGCTTTTCCTAGGAAAGTGCGACTAAGCATTCCATTCTTCATTCCTAATATTACTCTTGGGAGCTTTGGAGCTATCACTCAGGTATGCGCATTTGCTCAATACTCAGGGTGGGAGATCTTGAAAGAAATTAAGATGTCCAGTTGAACTCTGCAATTTTCTTTCATGGAAGGGCATGCCTACACAAAATTCTCTGTCAAGGTCTAGAGGACTTAAGACTACATCAAAGTTGCTCAACCACATAAATCTGTGATATTATTTGGATATAGTGCACTGGGAGTTTATCTGAATACTGAACTTATTTCTGACAGGGGTTAGGTAAATACTAAGTCCAATCAAAATAAATGTGAGGGTTTAGGTAGATAATATTCTCAATCGCAATAAGCAGAATGAATTAGATAAAGATTGAAACTCAATTGAAACAATGGAATGGGCCGAGGCATCATTTGGTCAATTTGAATTTAGAGAAAATGAATTTCATAGTTGTTAAACGAATTGGAATAAATAAAATGGGTTGGATAAATAATTAGACCTAACTTGTGTTGTGTATTTACATGCATCCCATATTTCAATATAAAAAGTACACAATTTGGAACCATTTATGGGAAAAATTATTCTCAAAAAACAAATGATGTACACTTACCAGAGCCTTAACTTAAATGGTTGTTCTGCTCATTCCTTGAGGGGAATTTTCACTCTCCTCTCTCGTCCTATGGTCCCCTCTCCCCTAACTCAAAGATAAAGTGGAATCTCACCTGCTTATAGCAGGCTCGTCCCTCCAAGCTTTGGCTTTCCAAGCTCTTGCAATTATGAACCTTGGACATACTTCTTATCACCTCGACTGCATGATTTGTGAACCTCAGAAAGTTTTCACCAAATCTTGTCCCATCATTTTGCCTCTGACTCTGAGTTAGATCTATTCGGGATGGAAGCTCCTAGGAAACGGAAAAGTGCTCAGGCTGCTTAACTCCCAACAATACAAATTAGACAATCAATTACCTCCCATACAAATCTCACATTCTATCAGCAAATGTTCCCAACACAATCATAATCTGGTAAATCTAAGGACTAGTACCCAATATGTAGGAATCCTACCAGGCAAAGAAATTGTGACTTATCTAAATTCAGGCCCCTAGAGTGAAATTTTGAATTGTTGATTAGTCCTTGTATCCCTTGCTCTTTGACATGTTTTGCTCATAAAGCTTTGTCTTTAAAAACTGAATGAATATCTTTTAAGAAAATATTTAAAACCATTCTAAACTTCTAAGTACTCCCTAAAGATCACAGCAATTACCAAGTGACCGCAACATTAGGTCATGGGTCAAACTTACTAAGTGCCCAATTGGGCTTGTAAATACTTATGTCACATGAAATCTTGCATAACTTTCCCTATTTTACTATTTGGCAAATCCTGTATATAGTAGTAATATGGAACTGATGATCCTTGTTTATTCCTTTCCAAACAACTAGAGTACTTTTTCCTTCTTATTTCCCTGAACAGAGTAAAAAATTTAAAATTTCTTATTGTGGCTCTTTAATAATTTTATTAGAAACAGTGCCAACCCAAATGCACATTGTTCATGCAGCTATTTTTTTCATACACTTTTATATTCTTAATTAATAGCTTTCCTGATTTCTGATTTCTTGGTTGCTGCAGTTTAAGTCTATTCTCCCTGATCGTAAGACAAAGGTTGATATTTCCTTAGCTGGACCTTTTGCTGGTGGCGTGTTGTCTTTCTCTATGTTTTCTGTTGGCCTTTTGCTTTCATCGAATCCAGCTGTTGCAGATGATTTGGTGCTAGTTCCTAGTACACTTTTTCAAGGTTCTTTGCTTCTTGGGCTCATCAGTAGGGCTACTCTTGGTTATACGTAAGTTCGTGTTTTCCTTCAGATATTTAGAAACTTTATGTAGTACTCTTGTGATTGAGTGGCCTATTACTTAATAGTTGTAAATATGCATGATTCTGTCTTTTATGGCAATTTAGCTCATTTTTTTTTTTCCAAATGGGCAAAAAGATCTGCACTTTCAAGAATGATCAGATAGAAATAGTTGTCTTTCTTTTCAGTGTCAAGTTTTCTGGAGAATTCTTGCCTTTTGAATTGGCAGAATGAGTGGTTGAAAGTATCTTGTATGTCAGCTTTGAACTGTTTCCATATTTTCTTATTGTAATTGACACATTGCTCATACATATTTACAGTGCAATACATGCAGCAACAGTTCCAATTCATCCTCTCGTGATTGCTGGCTGGTAATGTACCATTGCTGAATCTTTTGCTCACTATACCTTTTCACTTCTTGTGCTTAAACCCATTAGCATTTTGCAGGTGTGGATTAACAACATCTGCTTTCAATATGTTGCCAGTTGGATGTCTTGATGGTGGAAGAGCAGTGCAGGTTGTACCTTTCTTATTGAACCTTTTTTCCTTACTGAAATAGAAAATGACTGTTTACTCACTGTAGATCTCATTTTAGAGAAAGGAAGAGGATTAATAGCTCCTAAATTAACAAAAATGGGACAAAAGATCTCCAAAGATGTTAACAACTGAATTAACAAAAATCGATTTTAAAATCCTATGTGATATTCATATGTTCAAATTAGTTAAATAAATACTGAGAAGGAGGAGCTCAAGTTGTGATTTTAAAATCATATTTATTACGTATCTTTCCTTGAAACACTTCTCATAAAATCTGAATCAAATTGGATTACCAGATGTTTTCTCTAAGTTGTTTGGGACCTAATCGTGTTTGCTAAAAATATATCTGGTGTTGAACTTTTTAAAACTAAAATTATTGCTCTCTTCTTGCATGAAGTCTCAAATCCAAGAAAAAGTAGGCTTTGTAGAGTAATTTTGATACAAAAACTTAGGAGAAAAATATAAAAGATAGTTAAATGACTAAATTGAAGTGTAATTCATAAATAGAATCCTAAGAAATATGATAAAAGTGTCAATCTGCTCATTGTTAAAATTTCATAGACTTCCTGATAAAGTTGAATTGCATAATCATTGCTGTGACTATATGTATTTATTTCAAAAGTTGATAATCTTATGTATTTAGTTTATTTTCAATTCTTATGATATTAGGATATTATAGGAGAGGTAAGGAGAAGGGAAAACATAATTTTCATGATTCAGTTAAACATTATCGTCAAACAATATAAACTAAACTCAATACTGGGACCTAGATGATAGAAATCAAGCTTTCAGCATTTAGGGAATTCAGCTGCTTAAGCTTTTAAGTTTTCAGCCTTCAACAGGCCTTTAGTTGTCAATATTGGAATTTTCCTGCTCAGAATAGAATGGATGTGCTGGGAGCATTAAACACTCATCAGTACTTAAAAGTAAAAATTTATGCTATCAGCCAAAATGGCTTTTGCAGTACCTTCATGGATGCTTGAAGGCTGCATTAATTGCTTAATAGTTGCAAAATTTTAGAAATTAGATGTTAGAGGAGAAACTTTTGATGACATTTCCCATCAAAGATTCCATGACCAGTTGGTCATATTTCTACCAAAATCGCTCCTAGCATTCTTGATATTTAGTTACATCAGAGATGCAGTCTCTAGACGCAGCAATATTAGGTTTTTCCTTTTATAGTTCTTTAAGATGCCTCAGCTGCAGCTGAGATATTGATGGAGGGTAAATAGTTTCCCGACACTTGAGGGAATATGGTGCATTTGTTATTCTCTCCTATTTTTTCAAGACAGAATTAGGTTCTGGATATTGCAATACAGAGATAATGAAAAGTGGAAGTTTAAATCTCACATTCAGGAATTAATTCCAAGTTTCCAACAAATACCGAGAGAGAACTGTACAACCAAGTAGACAATTCCTGCACTTTCTCAAGGGTCATTGTCATAAGCAGTCAGTTGTGTCAATCTTTCTGCTCCTTACATGTTTGATTACAGTAAAATGAATAAAGAGAGACAAATTGTGAATCCTGTGGCAGGTGGTTATAACAATGTTGAAGTTCTGGTAGTTGAAATAAATAGTCTGTTATTCTGTTAATATCTCATACATAATCCTTTGAGTAAATTAATGCTCTCCACTTTTTCCGGTGATATGTTTCATTATCATTTAAAGTAAAGTCTTTTCTTTGTTGCTTCAAGATCTCTTATGATATGAACATATATATGCTGCATCCTATGGGTTCTGTCTACTAATTTAACAGAGATAATCTGACTGAGCTAATATAAGAAGCATAATGCTATACAAGAACAGAAGTTTAATCTTTCAAATTGTTTTTGGTTTCGTTTACACAAAGATAAGCAACATCCAGGTGTGATTCATTGTTTCTTTTGATGTTTGCAGGGTGCTTTTGGTAAAAACGCTCTCATTGCTTTTGGGTTGGCAACTTACACACTGCTGGGATTGGGAGTGGTATGCCTTTCTCTTCTTCCTGATGAATTTTCTACTGAAACCAAGATAGAGTAGCACCTTATTTGGTTAATGTGATTGAGTAAAACACCTGGGTCGTCTTTTAATCATTCAATTTCTATGTGATATCTAATTGGATGTGTGTTTTATGAGCCGTGAGATTTTGCAACAAGTCTTATGGAAATGTTTTCTTTTTATCTTCTCCTTTGAACTCTTTTTTGTCCCTCTTCATCTTTCGACTTTGTAGATTGATAACTTTTTAATACACTTATGATTCTAAAATCTCACACTAAGAATCACACTATTTTCAGCTTGGTGGACCTTTATCCCTTCCCTGGGGATTGTACGTGTTGATCTGTCAGGTATCATACATTAATAAATTTGAAGAAAATCATTGATTTCAAACTGATTTACATAATCAGAAATATAGTCTAGATTTGTAAAATTGGATTTTTGAAGAGAATGTGTACATGCAGAGAACTCCAGAGAAGCCCTGCTTGAATGATGTTACCGAGGTTGGAAGTTGGAGAAAAGCAGCTCTTACACTTGGAGTTTTTCTTGTCGTATTGGCACTTCTTCCAGTGTGGGATGAACTAGCAGAAGAGCTAGGCATAGGTCTTGTAACCACATTTTGATAGCGACAAAGTAAATCCAATTTTGACTTGAATCTGGTCCAAGTTGTTAATATAATGGCCTAAATTACAAATTCATTGATCACCGGCTGTTGCATTCATTAATTCTCAGCCTGTGTTGTTTATGTGTAAATAAAACTTAAACTAGCAGAGTTCGGTGTGCAAATGGTTATTAGGATCGATTGAACAAAATCGTAGTTTTTTCAAAATCAAACTATCAAAATATTTCGTTTTGATTCAGTTTTAGACTGAACTTTCACTTGATCCTTATTCCTTTTTTTAAAACAAATGTAAAATTCTCTATTTTCAAAAAAATATTAATCCAATAAAATACTGTGTTTAAAAGTAAAATATAAAATTAACTGACAAATAAGAATAAATTTCATGATAAAAATATTAACATAAAAATTAAAATATTAATTAGAAAAAATATCGTAACAAACTTCATTTGTTCGCTCATCGAATTTTAAGAAACTTCAAACTATTTTTTGTAAAGCTTTTATAATAAGTATTTATTGTACACTAAACTAAACTAAAATATTAATTTGGACACGTTTTTATTGTATTTTTTTAAAAAAAAATGGAAGCTTTTATAATAGAAGATAATATCCATCGATCTATGATATCAAGTCACAAATTTTAAAGGTAAATTTTATCAAAAAGTTTTAAAAACATAAAAACTTTTGTTTTTTTGTCATTTGTCCGGATTTTGGTGTGAACATTTGTGTACACACTCATAAAAATATGTGTAACATCTTACGAAACTTTTCATGTGACACAGAACTATTATTTTATTTTTATTTTTTATACTTTTTTATTTATCCCAATAATCATTTATTTGTTGCTACTTATGTTCTTTTTTTTTTAAAAAAAAAACTCTTAATTGGTAAATCATATTCTTGTATTAACGCATCCAGACAACAAATTATTGTAAGGCCTTTTGCCAAGATGATTTTGGTGGTGCGACTGCAATTTGATTCCTTACATCCTCAAGCATCTTTATTCCCCTTTCATTATTGAAAAGTTCTATTGATACTATTATATTTGGGCCATTCGAATCGTTCGACCGTTCAGGTAAGGTTGCAGAGACTGGGGGAAGAGATTCAGATCCCTCAAGTGGTAAATGTTAATTTTAATGAAAATGCAGCCTTTTTCTTCTTTCCTTTTTTTTTTTTTCCTTTTTTAAACGAACAGTTTTTTTGTTTTTTTTTTATTCTTTAATTATTCTTTTTCATTTGGGTTCATGTAAGTATTGGCTATGGGTATTTTTGTGTGAAAAAAAAGTGTTATTTAGTAAAAACATGTGGGATTTAACAATTATGTATTTTAATATATACAATTTTCTAATATTGATAAATTGAATAAACATAAATATTCAAATTAATTTTATAAGTTGCTCTTTGCATTCCTTTTTTTTTTAATGTAATTTGGCCAGACATGGTTTGAAACTTTTTATTTATTAATGACTTGAATTGTATGTTTTGCATGATTCTTGAATGATGGTTTACATTTATCAATTTAAGCATTCAAGGCTTATTTCATTTATTAACATGATGTTTACGATATGATCCATTTTCCTATTTGTATTACCTTTATTCTAAAATAAACAACAACGCGACAGTATATGCTTTCCTGGTCAATAACTCCCTAAGTATTCCACTGCCATGAATCTACTATACATACTGCATTTATTTAGCTATGTATTACAAATAGTTGAAGTAAACTGATTTTGGTGACGTTGCTAATGGAATCAAAATTATTGATGTATTCCAATACATATTGGCTGCCATATTATAATGAAACATAAATCCTTATCATAATAATACAAAGTGTAAATCCATTCTTGAACTGAATGGAGTTTTCTTAACTAATGTTTTGTATAGGCTATTAAACATATACACTATCACTTTGAGTTCCAATGTAATTAAATTAATGCATAAAAGATAAGTGAAAAACTGCACGGGGTTAAGAAATCAATGTGTCAATGCGAACGAAAAGTATAAGCATCACGAAAACATGCAACAACTTATCCAAATAAATGTATTTTCAATAGTTTTCAAACAATTTTTTTTAAAGCAAAAAATATTTTATTAAGAGGAAGCGAAGAAATTACTGCAGAAACATGTCCAAGTAGAACTCAATTACGAAATCAAAGAACACATCAAAGGAACCAACCCTCAGGATCATAAATCTGAAAGAAAAAAGCAAACAAAAAACATGCAAAGGAACCACCAGAAGCCTAAAGCCAGAACAATGTTCGCCTGCAACGTCCGAATCCTTTAACCATAGCAAAACAGCAGGTCTTTCAACACCATCCTTGGCTAGAGAATCCAAATAGCAATTGCAGTCCTTTCACATTTTTTGGATGCACCAATTAGGTGGTTTTTCTTCAGGGCCTCAATATGGAGAACAATCCTTTTAGCCTCCAATGAGCTGCGTCAGGCTGATTAATCAAACAAATGTGTTATTCTAGAGTTTTCAAACAAATTTTCCAATTCTAGGGTTGAAATACAGCAATTGAACTTGATTGTGAACTCTTATTTGCCAAAAGGTAAAAGATCAAATGCACATATAGCATTCAGTAGTACTGGAACAACCAGGCGACTGCATACTTTGTCGACTTCAGCTTTGAAATCAATCCATATATAATTTCTTATCCTCAATTAATCTACCATCTTATTCCATATAGCATTTAATGAAAATGAGTCAAAAGAACATCAATTAAGCAGATACCATCAGGGATGCCATTTGATGGGTAGAGGGATTAGTGTTACAGACGAAGTGCTCTAGAGGATCAATTGAAAATACTTCGATCCACTCCTCGGTGATCAATAGCAATACGCCTGATGGGTTGTTTAGTATTGTCTAAGTGCTCTTCAGATATTTTATTTAGCAGATTCCGAATGGAATAAAGGATACGGAGAGTAGATATATGAATTCCATTCAGTGGACTCATTGGCATTGCACCGTAAGTCGTATACTTTGAGTTGCCTCTTTGTAATCAGAGATAAATATGAGATTTTTAAAATTTCAGAAGATAACATAAAATTTTGCATAAAATTTGAAGAATGCAAACTGAGATTATTAACTTGCCAAATTTAAGAATTCAAAAATAAAAGATAACGATAATTATGAAATATGTTGGAAGATTCAAATCTATTATCTTAACAGATTAGATTAGATAGATGATCAAGATATTTCATAGATAAAAAAAGAAAAAAAGAATATTGAGAGCGAAGAGGAAGCTTGAACCACCGGAGATCTACTGGGGTCTGCCTCTACACCGGAGATCTTGGCTGCTGCAACATCACCAGCTGATTGTCTAAGACCGTTACTCTGCTTCTCAAATCCTCACTAAATTTTCTCTTTTCTTGGAAGTATCTTTCTCACCTTTCGCCGATTCTTTTCCTGCTATTGGTTTCAAATCCTGTTTGGCCTTCCTACTAAGATCTTCCACAGTCACCTTTTTCATATTTACTAATCTAAAGCCCATTTTCCTCCTTATTGATCTATGCTCCTTCATTTTATTTTTGTTCTTCTTCTCTTATATCTAGTCTATCTTTTAATCTAAGGTTATCCGGTGGAGGCTCTGATGAGGTTGTTTGGCAAGATATTTAGAGCCTGTTAACATGTCTTTTGAGGTCTTTGTTGAATTTGGAATCTGGAAGGGCTGCCTAAGAGAGCATGGCAAATACACAGTGGCAATGGGCAGCTCGGAGTGGAACTGCGAGGGATGGCGGTGATTGCGGGAAGGATAAGTTACTAGAGTGGAGATCATGTTTCTTTTCGGTGTTCGTTGGGAATTTGAATCCACGAAAATCTATGGAATCTCTATGGAAGTTTTTTTCTGAATTAGGAATGGTAGTAGATGTTTTTATTTCAAAGAAATCTGGAGGAACGAGTAATACTTCTTTATGCTTTTGTCCGTTTTCGAAAGCAAGAAGAGGCACAATCCGCGATTAACATGGCTTCGAAGATAGTTTTGGAGGATTAGGTGGCCAGATTATCGGAAAGATGCACATTCTAGTTATGACCAAAATTATGATAGAGAGGAAGTTGGATGTGGACAAACCATGTAAGACTGATAATGATGGCTCAAACGCAGTGCAGTAGGAAACTTAAGAAGCCAGGTGCGGTTAAAAATGATAGAAAAAGTGAAATTATTAAAATTTAACAAGTAATATTATAAATATAAATATTTTATTTTCTCTTCCCTCCAAATACCTTCACTTTTGGAGATGAAGAAAACTATGGGAAGGAAAGGATTTTAATTCTAAATTTTCATTTCTTTCTTTTAAAAAAAATAAACCAAACAAAAAAATTTTAAAAAATATCTCTCGCCTTCCTTCTCCTCCACTCCAAATTCTCCCAATCAAACATAGAAAAATTTTGGATAAAAATCTCTCAATCACCCCTCATTTTATTCCTCTCCAAAAGTGCAGAAATTTGGAGGGGAGAAAAAAATATAAATAATATAATTACTAAATTACTCTTATTTTTTTAAAAAAATCATTATAAACCAAACAATTATATTTTATCCATTTAACTCTATTTTCTCTCCCTTCCTTTATAAACCAAACAATTATATTTTATCTCTCCTATCTTTCCCCTCCCATCACCTCCTCTTCTCTTCATTAAAATCCCTTCCCCTCCCCAGTTTTGAACCAAGCATTCCCTCCTATCCTTGCCCTCCCATCAGCTCCCCTTCTCTCCATTAAAATCCCTCCCTCTGAACCAAACATGGGTTTAAGTTAATCCGCTAGCCCAAACTCTTGAAATTTTAAACCTAATAAATTTGGTATGGGCTGACTCACCCTATTATCCTAGGCTTTCTGCTTATGTCTTGAAAACTCAAAACGCTGCAAACTTAAACCAAGCAGGCTCCATTCTAGACGGAAATTCTGATTAAACTTTTTGTGTAACGAATAATAAGCATTTAAAATTTATACTATGTGACACGTTGTTTGTTTTACAAAGACTAACTAGATTATTGTATCAATAAAAAGACTAATTAAATTATGTAAGAATCTTCCTGACATATTTTTTAATATGATACTACTGTGAGGCCACGTGGTGACCGTGCAAGATCCAAATTTGATATTCATTAAATTCACTTCATTTTACTATTAAAACGGAATATTTTTTCCCATGAGCATATGGGAGTGGGTAAGGCAGGTAATAACGTGAAAAAAAATTATAGTTTGAATTTGATATTAAATAAACTTTTATTAAAATATTACGAAAATTTATTTTGAAATTTGAATATTCTCATATACATTTTTTATATTATGAAAATTTGTTTTAAAATTTAAATATTCTCATTCATACTTCTTAATTTACAATCCATATAACTTGTGTAAAAGTTATCTACTCGAACATTTCAAACATAAAGCATGTGCTGACCTGACTTGCTCACTCACTAGTGAATTTTCTACTTTCTCAAAAGAAGAAGAAGGAAAAAAAACCACTTTCATCAGAAATTTTAAAAAAGAAAACAAAAAAGAAATGCACTAACGTATGGTTCGCAGACTCCGCACTTCGGCTTCTGATCTTTTTCTTCTAGTAGGCCCCACCTACACTTTCCCCACCCCAGCACGACCTCGATCCTCGCAAATCCAGACCACCCCAACCCCGGAACAAAAGACATCTGGGTACTGCAATATCACTCACACTCATCCAACTCGGCTGCTGTTCTCACGGTGACACCCCACGTTTCCCTTTCATCTCTCTATCCTGCTCTGTCTCCTTGAGTTCCAGAGCATGAAGAACTTCCGGGTTCTTTCGCTTCTTGTCATTCTTTTCATTTCTTCCTTTGCAGGTAAAGAAGTTAGACAGACTTCTTTCTTCCACAGATCCCACACTAGTTAACGCTGTTAGTTTAGTGTACAATAATGTGGTAAGAGAGTGTTAGCTGATTTTTACAGGCTATCTAATATTTGAAGCAATTTCTGGTTGATGCATGTGCAGATGGAAGTTTAATTGGGGTGAACTATGGACGCATTGCAAACGATCTTCCATCAGCAGTAAAGGTGGTGAAGCTACTGAAATCAAAGGGACTGGAACGGGTCAAGGTCTACGACACAGACCCTGCAGTTCTCAAGGCTTTATCAGGGTCCGGTATAAAAGTGGTGGTGAACCTTCCTAATGAGCTCCTTTTCAACGCTGCCAAACGCCCTTCCTTCGCTTTCTCCTGGGTTCAGCGCAATGTTGCCGCCTACTATCCTGACACCCAAATCGAAGCCATTGCAGTCGGAAATGAAGTTTTCGTCGACCCACATAATACAACCCGGTTCCTTGTACCCGCCATGCAAAATATCCATTCTGCACTTGTCAAGCGCAGTCTTCAGGATTCTATCAAGATCTCCTCCCCCATTGCACTCAGCGCTCTTCAGAACTCATATCCATCTTCAGCCGGGTCTTTCCGACCCGAATTTATCGAACCAGTTTTTAGACCCATGCTCAATTTCCTCCGCCAAACTGGGTCGTACCTCATGGTTAACGCCTACCCCTTTTTTGCTTATGAATCAAACTCTGACGTCATCTCCTTGGACTACGCATTGTTCCGAGAGAACCCGGGAGTTGTAGACCCCGGCAACGGCCTCCGTTACTTCAATCTCTTCGATGCCCAACTCGACGCCGTTTTTGCAGCCATGTCTGCTCTAAAATACAACGACGTTAACATTGTCGTCACCGAAACCGGGTGGCCTTCTAAAGGAGACTCTAACGAGTTAGGAGCTTCGGTGGAAAATTCTGCTGCGTACAACGGAAATCTGGTTCGACGGATCCTCACCGGAGGTGGGACCCCCTTGAGACCCCAAGCGAATCTGACCGTTTATTTATTTGCACTCTTCAACGAGAACAAGAAAAACGGACCCACCTCGGAGAGAAATTACGGGCTATTTTACCCTAACGAAGAAAAGGTGTACGACATTCCTTTCACCGTGGACGGCCTGAAGAACTACAGGGACATTCAGTTCCCGGTCGCCGGCGGCAGCCAGAGAACGTCCAAGAGTGGTTCGGGGCCGACATGGTGTGTGGCCAACGGGGATGAGGATAAGGAGAAGCTGCAGACCGCTCTAGATTATGCATGCGGTGAGGGCGGGGCGGATTGCCGTCCAATCCAGCCTGGATCCGCGTGTTTTGATCCTAATACACTTGAATCTCATGCTTCGTACGCTTTCAACAGTTACTACCAGAAGAAGGGCCGTGCTATTGGTACATGTTATTTCGGTGGAGCTGCATACATCGTATCTATCCCACCCAGTAAGTAACTCTAATTATTTTCTCCTCTTCTAGCATTGAATGTTTTTGGTAAAGATCTAGGTGAGTTTCTTTTTTTTTTGGAAACAGATCTAGATAAGTTTTGTTAACTGAAATCGGTTAATTCATTCATAAAAAAAAATTTAATTTTTACCCCTTCTCAGTCCCAGAATACATACCACTTTTGTCTCAAAATATTAATTATTTTATAATTAAATCATACTACTTTTCCAATTTTAGCTTTATCTAATGCTATCTCTTCTCCAAAATGTTATATTTAAACGTTATAATCTAAAGATAGTGGAAGTGAGTGAAAATTTTATGGTACTAAATGGAGAAAAAAGAATTTAATTTCAAAAGATATTTTAGATATATAATAAATATTTTTAATATATATGAAAAAGTAGAAACACTTTGAGGAGCCATCTAAGCAATCAAGCATTGTGTTTGTGATATTGGTATCGTACGGTCCATGTAAAGGCTGGAATTGTTTTTTTTTTTAAGATAAGGCTGGAAAATTTGAGCACGCCAGAGTTATGTCTCATCCCGTGGATGAGACTTTAATTGACACTTTTTTGACTTTTGTGGCTCATTGTTTTCTGTTAGCTGCTTTTAATTTTTTTTTTTTTTTAAATCCAGATTCATATATTATTGTTTTATATTTATCTGATGTCTTGTGTAGTCTCTCAAAGAGTACAGTGATGTGCAACTCACACTTTGCATCTCATTTCAAAAAATTTATAGTACTATCTCTGTCATTTTAACCATTTTTGTACAATACTTATTAAATTTAGTGTTCTCTCTTGATTATGATTACACGAATACAACATTTTCAAAGTGACCATTAAAGTATCATAATTAAAACGATTAATATATTACACTATTTTAGTATGATCTATACCTTTTAGGCTCTCACACACAGATGAGCTGATGACAATTTTTTTAATAAAATAAGATTTGATCAGATCTGTCTTGTTACTTTCTTTCATATATCCCATGTGTATCTCTATTTTGTAATAGACATAAAATGCGTAATATAGTCTACGATATAATGTTATATCTAATACTCGGTCCAGAGTGTGAATTAAATGTCTATTTTGATCTTGGTGAAAAATTTAAATTTATTTTATTTTAATTAACTTATTAAATTATTATTGATATTAATATAATTAAATGTTCATCTATAAGTTAGCGAAATATAAATTTTTTAAATTAAAATTTTAAGATGTGGATATAATGAATCAGTGTTATATAATTTTTTTGAATAAAAGAGATCATTAATAAAATTTTAAATAAAAAATATGTTTATTTAAAATTAATGAATGTCAATTCTAAATAAATTAAAATAAATGTAATTTTGGATTGAGGGAGTATAAGATATGGTATTCTAAAATATTTTTGAATATCTTTGGCATTAACATTAGTGGGTGGATCCAAATGCTCTTATACACAATTATAAGCATCTTGTTCACGTTCAAAGTGTGATGAATATTCTTTTATTTCTAAAAATCTTCTCTAGACAAATATATCAGCGAAGTGTAAAAATAAATTAATATATATGTCTACTGCTACTGGGTTGAAGAACATTGCCTCTTTTACCTCGTTCTGGATGGGATTGTAAAAAATCATCATACAGGTGATGAATGGTGGATTTTGCATATACTACCATTTTCGTTCTTCTCATGAGTGGCCCTTGCAAGAGCTGAATCGAAACACGTGTAGATGAAAAGTGTACTCTCAGGTTCTATTGTTTCTTTTTGGGTTTCACTGAAACTGCATCTGCTTTTGCAGAGTATGGGAAATGTGAATTTCCAACTGGATATTGAAGACCTGGAAAGATCGAAAGTAGTAAACCCGAAAGGGTTGGATGGAGCTTGTTGAGAATTATTATTATTAGAAGTTTTTAGTTAATGCAAGTCTTTTGGATAGAATTCCGTTTTGGCATCTACTGTAATTTGAGTGGTTGACGTTGTTAGATGTTACTATCACCGATTAGATCAGATCAGGTTGGATCGAAATTGGCAAATTGAACCAAAATCGAAATTGAAAATTATTCATTCATAAATTTTTATGAATTGTAAATTGAGTCAAAATCATTGATTCGATTTGCAATTCATAATGAATTGACGATTTTCTATTTATATTCATTAGTTTTGATGAATCGAAATTTGTCATTCATAAACTATTAAATCGTAGGTTGAATTAAATCATAGGTATGAACCGCATAATTTAAATAAAATATTATGGTATGTGTTTCATCTCTTTTTTTTTCCCATTTATTTTGGTTTTTGAATAAAATTTAATGATAGACTAAGACAATTTATCCAAAATTCAAAATAGTTTTTGCTCCAATAATATTAAAACAAAACTATAGTATTTGCTTCTCGGTGAACCTAAGAACTAGGTAGTAATATTTGGAACGTTTAACTTTAAAAATAAAAAGTAAATATCTCTAAGTGAACGGTATCATATTCAAATTAGACCAATATCACTCCATAAGTATTCGGTTTTCATGTTTTTTAACAACTCCTCAAGGAAATTATTTTTGCTCAGAAATATTTTAAATATATGTAAGTATTATGGTTATATATATATATATGTATATATATACTGATACAAATAAGAAATTCTTTATTTTTCATTTATATACTTCTTTTGTACATTATTTTTTAACTTAATTGTAATAAAAAAATACTATTTTAATTTTTTTTTAAATTGAATACCTCAATTAATTAATTATATAAATATGAATATATATTAATTATAGAAAGATGTATATAAATATAATATATACTTAGAAAAAAATATAATTAAATAGTTTTTAGTCATAGAAATTGAAAATATTATTATTTTACAAACAAAGTTTCTGCTCTTCAATGCAAAAATATAAGTTTTTTTTAACAATAAAATATCACATCTTCAATGCAAAAGTATTACTTCTTTTGTACATTATTTGTGCATTTAATTATAAAAAAAATATCATTTTAATTTATTTAATAATTGAATCACCTCGATTAATGAATTATATAAATATGAATATAAATTAATTATTTGAATATGTATATAAATATAAAAAAATATAACTAAATATTTTTAGGTCATAGAAATTTAAAGTATTAATATTTTAACTACAAAGTATCCGCTTTTCAATTCAAAAAGTATTAGTTTTATAACAATAAAGTATAAGTATCCATTATTCAATGTAAAAATATAACTTCTATTATACATTATTTCTGAACTTAATTATAATAAAAAATACTACTTTTATTTGTTATAATTGAATAGCCTCAATTAATTAATTATATAAATATGAGTATATATTAATTATAGGAATATGTATATAAATATAATATATACAAAGAAAAAAATATAATTATATAGTTTATAGTCATAGAAATTGAAAGTGTTAGTATTTTAATAAAGAAATATCACCTCTTCAATGTAAAAGTATTAATTTTTTAACAATAAAGTATCAGTTTTTCAATGCAAAAATATTACTTCTTTTATACATTATTTGTGAATTTAATTATAATAAGAAATACTACTTTATTTTTTTATAATTGAATCTCCTCAATTAATTAATTATATAAATATGAATATATTAATAATAGGAAGATGTATATAAATATAATATATACATAGAAAAAATATATTAGTTTATAGCCATAGAAATTCAAAGTATTAGGATTTTAATAACGAAGTATCACATCTTCAATACAAAAGTATTAGCATTTTTTTAAAATGAAATATCACATCTTCAATGCAAAATATCACTTCTTTTGTATAATATTTACGAATTTAATTACAAAAAAACACTACTTTAATTTTTAAAAAAAATTGAATTACCTCGATTAATTAATTACATAATATGAATATATATTAATTATACAAAGATGTATATAAATATAATATATACATAGAAAAAATATAACTAAATAGTTTATAGTCATAGAAATTCAAAGTATTATTATTTTAACAATGAAGTATCAGCTCTTAAATGCAAAAATAAAACTTATTTTGTACATTATTTGTGAACTTAATTATAATAAAAATACCACTTAATTTATTTAAAAATTGAATCAGCTCGATTTATTAATTATATACATATGAATATAAATTAATTATAGGAAAATGTATACAAATATAATATGTACATAAAAAAATAAGATTAAATAGTTCGTAGTCATAGAAACAGAAAATATTAGTATTTTAATAACAAAGTATCATTTTTTAACAATGAAGTATCATATCTTCAATGCAAAAGTGTCACTTTTTTGTACATTATTTATAAACTTAAATATAATAAAAATACTACTTTAATTTTTTTTAAATCTAATGCCCTTGATTAATTAATTATATAAATATGAATATATATTAATTATAAGAATATATATATATATATATATAAGTATAATATATTCATATTAAATTGCAAGTTCGCGTGGCTATTGTCTAATTGTAACTTCTAAGTATCATCAATATGAACTTTGAACACATTTCCTCAAATTCAAGGTAAACATAAAACTAGTTATGCTTATTCAATCCAAGGCACGTTGCTATTTTTAAATTTGGGTAGAAAATATACAATTTAAAAATTTAATTCTAGTAGTCATTTCGTTTTTTATTTATCTAGTTGTTGTATTTTTTATTTAGCCATTGCATTTTTACTATAAATAGCCCTTTACAATCTCATTTTCTTCAAAATTTACCATCAATCTTGTATGATTAAGAATTTAATTTTCTAAGTCTTAAGCATTTTCTTATTTTTCTCAAAATTCTCTCAAGTCGATATTTTTCATTCTAGTCAGTATTTATTTGTAGTTCATCTCCAAAATGAAAAAAAAATATGAGATTCAAGTAAATTAAAAAATAAGGGAAAAACTCTGACCGTATCACCTTCAATGGCTAAATGATTGTGAAGAAGTCAAGGTTACTAGACCAGGTACTTGTTCATTTTTCCATTGGTAGATATTCATATGAAGTGCTTTGTCATGTTGTACTTATGCATTTTTGTCACATTCTCTTGGGTAGACTTTGGTAATTTGATGGGAGAGTAATTCCTTATGAATTTACCAACAAGTATTATTTTGTATCAAAAAAAGATAACTATTTTTCTAGCACCTTTAATCCCTCAACAAATCATTGAGCATCAATTGAATATGCAACAAAAAGAAAAACAAAGAAAAAAAAGATGAGAAAGGGAAAATATATAGAGGCGGAGATAAGTGGTAAAAATCGGGAGCAAGAAAGACAGATTGATAATGAAAAAGAAAATGAGAGAAATGGAAAGAACGGGAGAGAAAAAATTCGATTGTTTAGCTACAAAAAGTGAGGTAAAGATAGCTCTATTTTCTCATAAGTCCTTTATAATACTTTTGTACAATAAGGTTTATTTTTCTACTAATGATTTGGTCGGTATATTGTTGACCAAAGTTATGTCTCTCTTGCATGAATTTGAAGATGTATTCCTTGAATAAGTACCTCCTGGGCTTCCACCTGTAAAGGGAATTAAACATGAAATTAATTTCATACATGGAGCAATAATCTCAAACAAACCAGCTTACAAAAGTAATACTGAGGATATAAAATAACTTCAAAGACAAGTGGAAAAGCTTCTTGAAAAAGGATATGTTTGTGAAAGTATGAGTCCTTATGTTGTTCCAGTTATTTTTATTTCAAAGGAAGATGGTTCTTGGAGAATGTGTGTTAATTGTAGAGCTATTAACAATATAACTGTTAAATATCATCATCCTATCCTTAGTTTAGAGGATATGCTTGATGAATTGCATGGTTCTTGTGTCCTTTCTAAAGTTGATCTTAAAAGTGGCTATCATCAAATTAGGATTAAAGAAGGTGATGAATGGAAAACAATTTTTAAGACTAAGTATGATTTATATGAATGGTTAGTTATGTCTTTTGGACTAATAAATGCACCTAGTATATTTATGAGGCAAATAAACTATGTGTTGTTGTTTTCATTGGAAAAATTGTTGTTGTTTATTTTAATGACATTTTGATTTATAGCAAGAGTCTTGACGCACATCTTGAACATCTAAAGTTGGTTTTTGAGGTTCTAAGAAAAGAAAGATTGTTTGGAAACATAAAGAAATTCATATTTTGTTCGGATAAGCTTCTTTTCCTTGGTTTTGTTGTAAGTGTTGAAAGCATTGAGGTTGATAATGATGAAAGTCAAAGTCATTCAAGAGTGATCTACACCTACTTTATTTACTTCAGTAAGAAGCTTTCATGGTTTAGCTAGTTTTTATCATCGTTTTTTTTTTAATTTCAGCACCATTAACTGAAGTCATTAAAAAAATGTTCCATTTAAGTGGGGTAAAGAATGAGAAAATGCTTTTCATCTTATTAAGGAAAAACTTGCTTCTGCTCCATTAATTGTTTTGCCTAATTTTTCTAAAACTTTTGAGATTGAGGGTGATGCTTCAGGTATAGGTATTGGAGGAGTTTTGATGCAATAAGGTCACCCAATTGCTTAGTTCAGTGAGAAACTTGGGGGCGGAGCCTTAAATTATCGAACTTATGATAAAGAATTGTATGATTTGGTTAGAACTTTGAAAACTTGACAACATTATTTATGGTCTAATGAATTTGTAATTTATACTGATCATGGATATCCGAAACATTTAAAAGAACAACATAAGTTAAATAGACAACATGCTAAATTAGTTGAATTTAGCTTTTCCTTATGTGATAAAATATAAAAAAGGTAAGAAAAACATTGTTGTTGATGCTTTATCTCGTAGGTATTCTTTGCTGGCAACTCTTGATGCTAAGATTCTTGGTTTTGAATGTGTTAAAGATCTATATAGTTTAGATTCTGACTTTTCTAAAATATTCAAGAAGTGTTCAAAATGAGCTTTTGAAAAAATTTATTTGTTTGCTGGATTTCTGTTTAGGGAGAATAAGTTGTGCATTCATTCTTATTTTTTACGTGACTTACTTGTTTAGAGGCACATGTTGGAGGGTTAATATGATTTTGAAATTACTAAAACTCTTGATGTTTTAAATGAACATTTTTATTGGCTCTGTATGAGAAATGATGTTGAGAAGGTTTGTGGTAGATGCATTACTTATAAACAAGCTAAGTTTAGGTTACAACCTGATGAACTTTATACATCTCATCCTATTCCTGATTCTCATTGAACTAATATTTTTATGGATTTTGTGTTTGGATTACCTCGAACTAAGAGGGGGAGAGATTCTATCTTTGTTGTTGTTGACAAGTTTTCAAAGATAACTCAATTTATTGCATGTCATAAATATGATAATTCATCTCATATTGTTGATCTATTATTTACGAAAATTGTTAAATTGCATGGCATGCCTAGAACCATTGTTTCTAATAGATTTGCTAAGTTTAGTTACTTTTGGAAAACATTATGGGGTAAGTTAGGTACTAAGTTATTGTTTTCTACTACTTTTCATCCAGAAATTAATGAACAAACTGAAGTTGTAAATAAAACTTTAATAATTGTGTTGTGTTCTATCATTTAAAAGAACTTGAAAACTTGGGAAAATTGTTTGCAACATGATGAATTTGCTTATAATAGAAGTGTTCATTCAGCTACCCAACATTCACCTTTTGAGATTGTCTATGGATTTAATCATCTAATTCTATTGGATTTATCTCCATTATATTTACAAGTGCAAGTGAATTTAGACGGTAGGAAAAAGACTGAATTTGTTAGGAAGATTCATGAGCAAGCAAGATTGAAATTGAAAAGAGAATTCAACAATACACTAAATAAGCCAGCAAGGGCAAAAAAAAGTTGTTTTTGAGCCTAGAGATTGGGCTTGACTTCATTTGCGTAAAAAATAGTTTCCTAAGCAAAAGAAATCCAAGTTATTACCAAGAAAAGATGGTCCATTCCAAATGCTAGAAAATATCAATGACAATGCATACAAATTAGAGTTACCTGAGTATGGTGTAAGTGCAACATTTAATGTTTCTAATTTATCTCCTTTTGATGCAGGTGATCATTTGAGATTAAATCCTTTTCAAGAGAGGGAGAATGATGAAGACGATGACAAAGAGGATCCCATAAAAATTGATCATATGTCTAAGTCCATGATTTGTGATGATGGTGTACTTGTTCGTGGTTAGCTAGATTTTTCTAAAGGCTCAATTACAATGGCAAGAGCCCAAAGATTAAAATATGCTTTAAATTGACTAATTATTGAAGAATTTTCGTGTTTATAAAAGCCCAAGATGAATCCAAATCAAGTTGGAGGTCAAACAATCAAATATCTTGCAATTTTTTATTCTTGGAGTCCAAATCAAAGCCTAATTCGATTTCTTATGAAAGAGATACGAAATTTGAAAGATTCTTTGAAGATTTTCTATCTTAAATAGTGAAAAATCTAAGAGGGGGTGAATTATGTTTTATTCGATTTCTTTTTACATGATTAAATCAATACCTTCTAAGACAACAAATATCAAACACTTGATGTTCAAACAATGTGTGAAATAATGTGTTCAAGTAGTTACCAAAAGTAAAACAAATAGCACAAAGATTTATAGTGGTTCGGTTTATCTAACAAAATATAATCCACTACCTTGAGCTATCTACTCAAGAATTTCACAAAACATTTCACTAATTTAGCATAAGAGATTACAAAAGAGGCTCACCCAATTCACCTTAGAGTTTTACAACACAAACCTTTTATCCAATTAAGATTCACTCAACTCCTTGAGTTTTACAACACAACCTTGATTATACACTTATATATAATACAACAATTAATGAAATAGATACACTTAAGATAATCACAATTATCTATAATTCAAGACTCATTCTAACCCTTAGAATTTTAAGTTCAATGCAACCTTGAATGAAACTTACAAGATAAGAATAAAAAGAGTTTAATATAGATATCACCTTTAGTTGTGAAGATATATCAATCCTTATACAAAACCCTCTTTGAGTAATATGTTCATCTAAATTGCTTAAGAACACCAATGATTTAGTAAAAAACTCTTCTTGGATATTTTCACAATGAAAATGTTATGAAAGGATTTCAAAATGTTTCTAAGATGTTCTATATTGAATAAAAATAAAATTTTTGCTTAAAAAGTTATGGTACTAAGTTTTTCAAACAATTAAGTATTTATATATATGCTCCAACGATCGACCAAGAGACTTGCGGTCAATCACATTTCAGACTGGTCGTCTGCACCATCATCTGCAAGTGTATTAGAGAGCTATGAACATTTTGCGGATGATGAGTTGAGTAGTTCAGTCGACAGTATGATCTATGGTCGACCGTACATGCATCTAAACCATATAATACAAGATTCCAATTAAATCTTAGAGTTGTGGAATATATTTTATAAATTTTTTAAGTATATGCATGTATTTTGAAAACCATTTCAAATACCTAAGTCATGCTTTATTTTTATGAAGTACATTTTGAAAAACGTTTTACTTTTATTGAGCAACTTATAGAATTTATTATTCATAGAGGTAGATTTAGAGATATCTAAGTGATATCAATATTTAACACTAAACATCTAGATCCTATATAATTCAAAAAATGCTTATTTTCAACTTTTGATAGCATACAATATTTCCTAAAGACTTGAAACTTCGATCCTGCATGAATTAGACATTTGAATTCTAAAAGACCAACACTTATACAATTAAGACATTAGTTCTCATTAATGTTTGTCATTAATCAAAATTAAGATATTAAAAATTTTAGAGCTTTCAAATAGGATTTGGAAGATTTTATAGAATAAATTTTAGTAGTTTCTAAATACAATTTGTAATATGTTTTCTTTAGTGATTTAGAAATTCTAGGTTTTCTTTATTTTGCTTTGTTAATTAATTAGGATTTTACTATTATAAATACCTTTCATACAAGACTTTGTAAGAATGATGATAATTTCAATTTATTAATATTCGAGTGATTTATCTTTGAACTTATCAAGTTTAATACATTGTGACATTCTATTTCGACTTATCATTTAGATTTTGGGTAATTCTCGAATTAGGTGTGAAATCATTCTTGCAGTTTTGATTCTTGTCTTTTTAAGTAAAATGTTAAGCCTTAATAAATTTGTTCCTTGACACACTTGTTTCTTGACAGATATTGGGATTCTTTTTGTCTGTTTTCGGGTTTCGATTTACATGTTAGGTTAGAGTTGCGCATTATTTAAAAATTTTAAACTCTCGTAATTCCAATAAATAATGAATTTATGAAGTTACAAGTAATGATGTCATCTGTGTCGTGTTATCACTATTGCATACAGCTATTTAAATGACCATTTTATCTTATTTTGTCATCGAGACTTTTTGACACAACCTTTGAATTAATAAAAAAATATCGAAATTAGTTAGACATAGTGATCAAAAGGACAAAACAAATTTATCAAAAAATAGATTAGGAACCAAAAGTGCTTAAAATAAATATTAGAGACCAAAACTAAGAAAATAAAATAATTTGAGGATCAAATCTACTAATTTTCTATTTAATAACCTACTCAATTTATCTCAATTTTGATAGACTTATTTTTCTCTTTTGTTTACTCCAAATTTTAAATTATATGTCAATTTACTCATTAAAAGTATTTATATTTATTGGTTGACAAAAACATTTTTATTAAAGTGAGATTAATTGTATGTAAAAAGTGTATTAAATTTATTTTAATTTGATAAATGATGAAAGTATTTTAAAAATATTTATAAATATATATTTTTAATAATATTAATTATATTTTTATGATGGACGTAAAAAAAATTAAACTAACATCATCAATTTGGGGTGAAAGGATTAAACGTTTTCTTCATAAATGTCGCACACTTGCAAACAGTAATGACGTGGGCCGTTTTTCTCCTCTCATGATAGACCAATGGCAACCCATCTCTAGCTCCTAAAATTAACCAAAAATGGGGAAATAAATCTATCCTACCAAAACTGAGACTCGTTTCCTCAATAATAATTAAGAGAGAAAAGGGCTCTGTACTGGAGCTCCTGCTTAATAGGAGATGGAGGAGAGCTCGACGGGGGCGGTGGTGCCTGCTGTGGAGGGGGACGTGAAGGAGAAGGCGGTGGTAGGGGCCTCAAAGGTGGAGGATGAGGAGGCGGCGGAGAAAGAAGGGGAGCTGGATAAAGATTTGCTTTGCCCAATTTGTATGCAGAAAATCAAAGATGCGTTTCTGACCTCTTGTGGCCACAGCTTTTGCTATATGTGCATAGTAACTCATCTCCAGAACAAGAGCGATTGCCCCTGTTGCTCTCATTATCTTACTCCCAATCAGCTCTATCCCAATTTCCTCCTCGATAAGGTGCCTAAGTGTATTGAGTGGAATGGACTTGCAAATTTTTTGGTTTCTATCGTTAGTGATTGGAATTTTAATTGAACTTATAATATGCTTTTTTTGCTAAATGTTTGTTGAAATTGGATTTAAAGAGGATTTTTATTAGCCTTTTGACCAAATAATTAAATGCATGTTTAAGTAATATTTCATTTTGTGTTGTTTTGGTATTTGATGGTATGCGATATTTTTGGTGGATCTTTTTAGTGCCTATGTGCTGTGTTAGACTGAGAATTGAGTACTGGATTGAAATCTTCCCTATTATGTGTGGATTGAAATCTTCCCTATTATATGAAATTACATAATGTGCAAATTCTTAAATAATTCTTGAACAAAAAATCATTGGCTCAATTCAGTTTCTCTTGATAGATAATATATTCTTTTGTTATTTTATTTTAATAGTTGAATCGAAATGAATATTACGAATAGTTTGGTTAGACTGAAGCAAGTGATGAATATTGGGGTGCCGCATTTATTGAAGAGATAGACAGTAAAAAACATTACTGTGGTCATGCCAGTGGTCAGTTTAAGGTTACCATTAAAGAAATTCTTGCAATTAAGAATGGGATCAAAATGTTTGAGTTTTATTTGATTGGACATGAATTTGTTATTCACATGGTAACTCTTCTTTTCCAAAAATCCTTGATTTCAAAAACAACCTGTTCCACATCTTGTTGAAAAATTTATTTCCAGATGTAAATCTTTCCAAAAAGGAAGTTCAATAGTTTCTTGGTATCATCAACTACATTAAAACCTTTCTTCCTCAAGTGTCTCAATACACCAGTCAGTTATAAAAAATGTTCAAAAAGAATCTCCCTCTTTGGGGATCAGTCTAGACTGGAGCCTTGAAAAAACTCAAAGAAATATGCAAACAACCCATGCCTCTCAGGATTCCAACCACAGGTCGTAGGATCTTACAGACTGATGCAAGTGATGAATATTGGGGTGCCGTATTTCTTGAAGAGATAGATGGTAAAAAACATTACTGCAGTCATGCCAGTGGTAAGTTTAAGGATGCTGAAAAATATTATCATGTTACCATTAAGGAAATTCTTGCAGTTAATAATGGGATCAAAAGGTTTGAGTATGTGATTTTTCTTTACATATGAATATCGGAGAGTGCTTTGAGTTTATTTTGAGCTGTAACTTCCAATTCAATTGAAGTTAGTACAATCTATATGGCGATCCTTTTAGCTTTGAGACTTTAGATAGTCGTGAGAAAAAGTTAATTGACAGTTTACTGTAATTTCTGGTAGTAGCTTAGAACATATGACTTTTGTTATGCATTTTTGAAGTAAAGCAAGAAGTCTGATGGCTATACTTATTATTTGAACAACTGGTTCTTGATTAAAATCATTTTTTTGTATTCTGTCATGTATTTTTTTTAACTAGACCTTATTTATCGCTTGACTGTGTTGGATCCGTTGTTCTAATATTTTGAGGCCTCTCTCTATCATTTGTGAAGATTTATGCAGTTTCGTTTTAAAAGCACAGGTAGATTTTGGAGCCTTAGTGGGAATAAGTGGTTCTTACTATCTTGCTTTTGCTTCCAAATATTTTATGTAATCTCCTGATTTCTTTACTAAGTTGGTAGGTATGTGTTTTCATGTATGTAATAGTATAGTCCTTACTGCATCCCGATCCTCAGTAAAATTTCTATGCAAAATACTATTACTTCCAGTTCTTGGTGTTTACATGAATTGTGTCTTGAATTTTTTTTAATTCACAATGCAGCTTATTGTTATAAGGTTTCTCTGTACCGCATTTGTAGCTATTGAAGAAGAGATCTGCTGTTCAAAACTCAAAAATTGCATCCCCTGTGGAACAGTTTCGTCAGTCACTTCAACAGGTATTGTTATTTTATAACAGAAAACTTGCGATTAGTTTCTTGATATATCATAGCTAGTTGAGGTAAATTTTATGTTTGCTAAACATTCTCTCTCTTTTCTTTTTTGTTATACCCTCAACCTAAAATTGAATGATCTTATTTTTATTTTGGAATGCCAAGAATGAATGTTTTTTTTTTAAATAAACATGTTTTTTTCCATCTAAAATTCCACATGTAACCTTCTTAAATTTTAAGCCGTCATGTCTCATTAACACAAGGGTCCCACTACTAACCTTGTAGTAATAAGGATAATGTAATCCCACCATAATTGATTTAATAATGAGGATAATGTAGTAATGCATATTGTCTAATGTTCTCCTTAATTTTTGTGCCAAATCATAAAGGAACATGCAGTTTTGGATGGAGGGAGTATTGTAGTAGAAACCTTGCAATTTGTTTGAGTGGTAGCTAGTTGAAGTATATTCTACATCTGATCTGCCTGGATACCTATATTTATCACTAAATAAATGCCCCTCCCCCATTGCACTTTGTTTCTGTTCCTTCCACTCAACCAACCACGTTGAGTAGCATCTTTCTTTTTCAGGATGTATTAGCATCTTTCATTACACCTAATTGTTTCTTGTTCCTCATCATTTAAGTCTATGGTGGTTAAAAGTAGAGAACTGACCAAAATCTTGTTAGTGGTCCTTAGCTTCTATCGCTCTTTTTGAATTTTTTACTCTCTTATGGCTCTTTAATTTGCAACAAGTGGTTTGATGAAATCATGGGTTCCATGCTTCTCAATTTTACTTGACACTTGAAAATTAGTTTTTGCTACATGTCATACTTGGCTGCCCTTTGCTTTCTTCATTTATTTTTGTTCATTATGATTCAGTTCTTTGTTGGAAATGACCCACTTCAAATATCTATTTAGATCAACCCTAAAAAAGAGAAAAAAGTCTTTTTTATTGGGTAAGTTTGAGACAGTTTGAAGTTTTGTTTTTATTTTTCTATTTGTTGAATGCATTGTTTTACAAGTAAGTTTTTGTCACTGAAAATCTAACGCAGTATATTTACTAGTTTTTGCATTCTACTACAAGTTGGAAACCAAATGATTTAATAAGAAAATTGGTGACATTCTTCAATTTAGGAGATTGGTTTTGATTGCTTGCTACTGCACTCAAAGCTTATTACAATTAACATTTGTTGGTGCCATAAGTAGGTTTCCTTCGTTAATGATAGCCAGGGGGTAGGCATCCCAGTTAGATCTCATGGCGTGTTAACTGAATATTTCACTTGAATGGATGAAAGACCTGTGTGTTAGGGAAGTGACTGCAACAAAGTGACTAAATTCGATAGTGCCAGGACGAGCATGGATTTTCGGTTCGGAGACTTATAAAAATAGAATTCAACCAAAACAAAAGGTGTTCTCATCTGTTAAAATAAAACCATCAGAGCTTGTTTGGTAGAAAGATTTAGACAAGCTTTATGTACAGATAATGATTGACTTCTAGAAAAAATCACAAGTTTCTTCATACCATTATGGGAAAATCATGTGCATCCTTTGTAGTATAAGGAAGACTTCTGGTTGTCCTTACTTTTTGTTGCTTCTAGAACTATCAGATTTACAAAATCTGAAGTTATTAGAGGATTAAGTGTGTGACATGAATTGAATGCTATATTTGGCCAACAGGGTACCTTTGGCTATTATATAACACTAGTTTTCCAGCTCCCTCTTTTCAAGGGAACACATCAGGTTGGAGAAGAAGGTTTCTTTTTTTTGGCTAATTAATCGATACTCAAAATCAATGGTAAATCGAATAAGGAATTCCCTTCCGCCCCCCCCCCCCCGCCCCAAATCTTAGGTCAGTTTTATGTTCACCTACCCATCCTTCTGTTGTCAATAACCTACGTCTTAGAAACACATAAAAAACTTACTTTTTGGTGGAAATTGATAATTAGATATTCATTATTAGTAATCTTGTGCAAGAAAAGAAAAAATACCAGGTGATTATTTTTGTGGAAAATTTCCCTTTTTTCTTTTCTTGTTTTTAGATAGTTCGATATCTAAATAGTTGCGCACACACACATATATAATGAATTATGCTTGCCACACTACCCCCCACCAATTTCCATGACTACCCTTGCCTTTATTCCAGATCCCTTCTCTACCACCATCTTTTGTAATCTCAAAAGTCAAAGTCAAATAAAAAAAGATCTTCAAAAAAAATGTAGAAGGCAAGATGAACACCCAAAACAAACTCTAAAGCTTACAATGTTCCCCATCATGAAACCTCAAGCTTATCTTTTAATAGAAAATATTATAAGATAGCATTATATTAACTAAAGAGTTGATACATTAATTACTCTTGCCACTGAATTGAAAGTTTTTGAAGAACCCTTCGTTTGGAGTTGGTGCTAAAGGAGTAAATAGTAGCTCGGTGGTGTTGGTGGACTAGGAGGGCTTAGCAATGGGTGGTAGAGTTGGTGGATGATAATGGTAGGTCTCTTTGAAAAAGAACTAGCAAAAGAAGATTGGTGTTAGGATTTCATATTGACTATTTCGTTTTTTAAGAATTATTGAAAACTTGATCTTGAACTTATTTTTGTGAAGAGATGTCATTTGACTCAATATTGACTATTTTAAATGGAGTGTATGGGTCTTAAAGAATATCCAAATAACTCCATGAATACGATTGGATTATGGTGTTTGGATGGATTTGGATGGAGTTCGATCCAAATTTCTACCTAATTCTAGGTGATCATGCATTATTTTCACTTGTTTACTTGCATGAGCTGATTCTGAATTTAAGAGAAATTCATGAGTACTACTACTTGAAGAATACAAGCTATCACAAATTTTTAATCTGGTTCATTTCGTAGCTGATTCTGTTAAAAAATATTTTTACTGAAAGGACAGAGAGTTTCTATTGTTTCTGCTTCATTGTGTTGAATATTGTTCTGCTCTTTGACCATTCCTTAGCTGTCTGCATGATCTAGAATTCCTCTGTATCTGTGAGTTTTTTGTTTTTTTTTTAATTTTTTTAAACTTTTTTATTTTAAAGTGTGTTTTTGTCTCTAAGTTTGAAGTGTGACATTTAACTCTCTTAGACAGGGTTGCGAAGTATCTATAAAGGAGCTGGACACCCTACTGACACTGTTGGGAGAGAAAAAGAGAAAATTAGAGCAGGAAGAAACTGAGAGAAATATGCAAATTTTGCTGGACTTCTTGCACATCTTGAGGAAGCAAAAAATGGATAAGCTAAATGAGGTTTGTACATTAAATATCAGAGAGCATCTTTAAGACTCTGTAGCTTAATGGGGTTAATGGATTAGAGAATTTCTCACCTTAACAATAATCATTACTGAAATTTCTGATTTTTCATTTGATTTTTAGACTTCAAGGGCAGTTTAATGCAGTGGTTGCAAGGGTTCTTGCGTGATTTTATAAATCAATCATGATTGTAAAAAGTAGAATCTCAATTTAGTAACTTTATGTGTTTGACAATTTTAATTTTAATGTCATATTTCGAAATGTAAAATGTCCATAATAACCATCATAGTTATGTACATGAAGTAGTCTTTTTTAACTTCTCTTACTGGTAGTTATTTTTTTTAATAATAATCTGTATGAATGTATGTATTTGCATTTTTGTGATTATAATACAAATAGGAGTACAAGGAAGCATTTATCTGTATGAATAAAATCAAGGAAGAAAAAGATATTAAATTTTTTAAAAATAGATTTTGTTTTTATTAAGGAGAGGTTTGGACATTGAAATTACTGTTATATATAAAACATAACTAGGGAAGATCAACAAATTTTAACATTTAATGTTATTCAAGGAAATAAACAATTAGAAATGATGTTTAAATTGGGTGTGCATGTCTAAAGTTGGGTACCCTTGCCTTTTTAGATTGTGCTAAATTCATCTGTTGAAAGGCTAAAGGTTCAAGTTGTTTTGGTTGCCAAACATATCAACAAATGAGCTCAACACTGATTTAGCTGTGCAAATGCTTCTCGAAATGGAGCTTAAGCATTGATTTGTTCTTACTAAGCTTTTCTGCTTGCAGATACAAAATGATCTTCAATATGTTAAAGAGGACGTAAATGCTGTTGAGAGGCATAGGATAGATCTGTACCGGGCAAGGGACAAGTATTCGGTGAAACTGCAGATGCTACCAGATGATTGTTTGGGTATGAGATCTTGGTCTTCATCCGTCGAGAGGAGTAGCAGTGGACTTGTGTCCAGTTCTCGTAGTGTGCATAAAAGAACTACTGGGAATTTTCAGTGCAAGAAAGGTGATTCCAAACCTCAAGTTAGCTCTTTTGGATCCCAGAGGAAGAATGCTTCTCTCAGTGGATTAAATTCACAGCATATGAGTCAATCAGGGCTTGCTGTAGTACGCAAAAAGCGTGTTCATGCCCAGGTTAGTTGTTTAAAGAATTTACAAGTTGAGGATTTTCTCTATCTATGAGCTCATATATTATGCTATGCAACAGAGACCCTTTCAAGCTAGCCTCACTCAATCTGTGCCGCTGCTATATGTTTCAATTTTCAATTGTAGAATGATCTTCACTCGCAGTTATGTACACCATGAAAAGTAACAGGCCCATGCTGTCTACATTTATTATCAGCATTGCATACCCCTCATTAGTTAATGACCCTCCACTGTATTTATTTCACAAGTAGTTTGTTTGCTAGAATATCCTATATAAAAAATCATTCTTCTAATCAAATGCATTCATCAGTAGCCAAATCGTTTCTTACAATATTGTTCGGGAGACCCTTCTGTTCCTTGGAGTAACATGCCAAATGTATGATGGGTGGATTTTTTTTATTCTTTCCAGGAGGGCCAATTTCATTATAAAATCTACTCTTAATAAGCACCCTAGGCTGAGAAAATCTACTCTCATACTTATTTTTCTTTTGGGTGCGGTGGGGGGGGGGGGGTGCCGAAAAAAAAAGATGTGCTGAGGGGATGTCTGTTCTTGTCTATGACAGTTTAATGATCTACAAGAATGTTACCTGCAAAAGAGAAGGCAGCTAGTGAACCAGTTATGCAATCAGGAAGAGAAGACTAGTGATATTGTTCGAAGAGAAGGCTACAATGCAGGTCTTGCAGATTTTCAATCTGTACTAAGTACCTTCACACGATACAGGTGAAGTTACTTGACTATTGCTCATGGAAATTTGTGATTATTATTATTATTATTTGGTTCATGGAATTCTTATTTTCTAACAGTCGTCTAAGAGTAATAGCTGAGCTAAGGCATGGGGATCCTTTTTCACTCAGCCAACATTGTTTCAAGGTAAAACATACTTAGATGTCAAAATTTTGCCATCTCAAAATGTTGAAATTCCAAGAGACTGTTAGGAAGTTTTCATTTGGCATTGCTTTCTCATAGAATCAAATAGCTTCCCAGGTGGATGGATATAGCAACTAAACATTCATTTCTTTTTTGTTGTTTTTTCTGATGATCAAACAATTATTCATTTTATCAAACTTACAGTACTACATTTTTAATATTGGTAGCATTGAATTTGATCGGGACAATGAACTATTTGCTACTGCTGGAGTTTCACGCCGAATAAAGGTTTTCGATTACTCTTCGGTACGACACTTGGTGTTAGTTCTTTACTTCTTTTCACTCAAAACTGAATGTGGGCCTTAATTTTATGGGGGTTATTGCTCAGATTCATCTGAACAGAATTTTGCCAAATTGTTGTAGGATAATTTAGATAGAGAAATCTTTGGCATAACTGCAAGTAGTTAATAAGATGGCTATCCTTCTCCATGGAAGGAAAAAGCTAAATAAGAAAACACACTTATGTAGTCTGAACTGTTTTATTACCATGTGTAGCAGTGAACTTGTTATGGAAACAAAACAAATGTATAGGGGGTAGACTTATCTGAATGAGCCTTCAATTGGTACATATTTAGTACAGCCAGTTCTATTTATGATTAAGGCCCTATATAGGTAAGCGTTATTCAGAGCTTAGGTTTGTCTTTGAGCTTGAAACCCAGTTTCTCGTGCTGTTAGACAACCGACATAGTTTCAGCTAGTGAATTTTTCATGATTAGAAAAGTTAGATTACCCCAATTCTACCTAATGCTCAATTCAGCCATGATTTCTAATTATTTATTATTAATATTAACTACATTTTATTGATTCTTTTAAAATGATTAATATTAAACAGTACATATCTCTTCAATAAAATAAAATCTTCATTATAAATTTAATATTTTTCCTTTTTTATTTTATGAGTACAGATAAATATTTCTTTCTATTGTTTTGTTTTTCTTAATAAATATATAAATGTAAATATAAGTTGAAACAAATTATGAAACTCTTAATAGGGAAAGTTTGTACTATTCAAGTAAATAAATATGTTGGTCATTTTGGGCATATTAGACTCCAAAATCACATTTAAATGAAAATTTTCAAGCGCATAAATTATCACATTTAAATCATAAATTTCCTAAGAATGCCTGGTTCTACATGACAGTTTTAGCATTCTTTTATCATTTATTTTCCCAAGCATGTGGGTGATATCTAGTAACAATTTTAAGTGCTGCATCGAAATGTGTAGTCAGCCTTCAAAATGATTGCTGTTTAGTATTGGTGTATTTTTGGTGTTATAAGTGCTCTATGTATAAGTACTTGCATTTGATGTCGGATCACTTAGTGTATGGAGTATATGTTCTGCATCTACATATGTGAGTAGAGAAGAAAGAAAAACAAAAAAAAAATATTTCTCCCCCTCTGATGTGTGGTTCCTAAATGTTTTTGCACTTCAGATCATAAATGAACCTGCCGATGTGCAATGTCCTGTTGCAGAGATGTCTACACGATCTAGACTTAGTTGCTTGAGCTGGAACAAGTATAATAAAAATCATATTGCAAGTAGTGACTATGAGGGAATAGTAACTGTTTGGGATGTGACTACACGACAGGTAAATAAGTCCTTTCCAGGGTTTGAAAAATATATCAATGAAGTAGAGTCACCGTGTATTTACAAATGGAAATAATCTTTCATGGCATCTAGAGTGTGATGGAATATGAGGAGCATGAAAAACTGGCATGGAGTGTTGATTTTTCTCGAACAGATCCATCAATGCTTGTATCTGGAAGTGATGATTGTAAGGTATGAAATATGGTTTGTTTGTCTAACTATCTTTGTAGCTTTAATGACTCACCTAAACTATGAAATAAAGAAGAAAAGGGATTCCTAATGCACATTAACTGCAAACTGAGATTAGCATACTTATGCTATGCTCCTCATTGATGGCTCCTAGTTTACAACTTGCTCTATCCCAATGTATTTGGTGAACCTATAATTTTAGAATGTTCAAAAAAATGTAAAATTTACTTAAAAGGAAAACGCTATATTATAATATATATACACTCTACTTAAAATTCAAATAGTCTTGAGCTTGTTATGGGATACTTCAATTTCCTTTTTTTTTGTTTTTTGGGGGGGGGGGGAGTTGATCTAGAGTTATAGACAAACCCTATTTGTAATTCCAAATTAACCCTGGAGGTAAATTTTATTCAAACTTTTTCATGGAAATTGTGCATAACCATATTTTAGGGGGAAAAATTGTCACGGCACATCATCATTCCCTTTGAAACTATTTATACTAATTGCTCCCATAGTTTTATGTCTCCCATGACTTTAAGTCAATCGTTTGCTCATATAGTCCCCACTTTCTTAATATTTTATATCCTCATCTTTCAGCATTTGCATGAAACATTGTGTAGGTTTAGGAACTACTACATTGATGGAGACAATAGATTTATTGCTTAGCATGCAGCATAATTTATTTTTGACCACTTTTAAGGGAATTCATAAGTGGATCAGTAAATATTTTGAAATTTATCTTTAAAGTGGCGTTATTTTTTTTTTTATGAATGAGAGGTTAACGATAAATTCTAGTCTCTTTGTCCGGAATTGAATTCATTTTTTTAAAACAAACATATTTATTTTTTGAAATTTCACAAATAATCTCTTTAATTTAAGGGATTTAGATCCAGTAACTTTACCTTATATGGTCCCACTATTTACTATAGATA
Source organism: Apocynum venetum (assembly GCA_019593545.1). Lineage (NCBI taxonomy): Eukaryota > Viridiplantae > Streptophyta > Magnoliopsida > Gentianales > Apocynaceae > Apocynum > Apocynum venetum. The sequence continues at coordinate 49,101 of SRSM01000151.1, forward strand.
ATATAATAGGTAGTTTTGTTGAGGTTAAAGATTCTCCTTAAATGAATTTGGAAATTCAATTTTGTGGAGAGGAAGTAATATTTAGTGTATCTAATTGTTAAATTTTCATTTTATCTAACAAAAGCTTAAATTGATATGGAGGGTTGAATTTAACTATTTAACACACCTTTTGATAGGACGTTTGTTGTAGCAAATAATTCAATCTAGTAGATAGGGTAAGTTGAGTCGATCTCACAAAAACTCATTTTTTTTACAATTTGAGTTTATTAATAGAGTTTATTTGGTTTAAAAACTATTCTAAAGATATAAACAAAATAAACTATAACTAAACAATTCAAATTCAAATTAATTAAAAAAAATAAAAATAAACTAATTTAGTAAAAAGTTATGGGAAAGAACTATTTCCAATTCTATTTTTATGTGATAAATCATAGATTAAAAATATTGAGTAATTGATTTTAGAATCTAAATGACCTCTAAAATTTCTATTAGGTAAATTCAGATTAGCTTGAATATCAACTATCAATTTAATCGAAAAATCCTAATAATTGATCGTGTATAAGATTTCTAATTAAATTTAAAAGCCACAAAAGACATTACCAATATTAATTAGCATAAAATAATGAGATTTATTTTACACAAATTAAATTATATGATTTCTTATGAATCTAATTAAGCATGAGCATTTAACTTAATTAAATAAATAATTTTTACTTAAATCATTAATTCCAGATTAATAATTTTAGCAAATTAATCATGCTGAACAATTAGGTTGCCAATCTAATTAATTTAATGTAGATTATATAAATGAAACAAGAATTATATAAATACTCAACAAAAATAAAAAATAAAAATAAGAATGATATTTAGGACATATAATATTAGAAGGGATTTCCAACCATAAATAAAATAAGAATGATATTTAGAACATATAATATTAGACGGGATTCCTAGCCATAAAAAGAAATAAAATAAAAACTAACTAAATTGGGCGATAAATCTCCCAATTATTTAAATAAAACATACAAAAATATATAAATAAAACACAAATAATATTATTACACACATAAATAAGTCCTTAGTAAATGTCATTGCGAAGGTAAGTTAGTTAGAGTATAATATTATAAATTACATAACTAAAATAAAGAGTTTAAAAATTAAAGTAAAGAATAAATGAGAAACTTTTCTTAATTTCTTCATGGTTGGCATCCTTGATTTATTTCTTCAGATTCTTTACAATATTTAGAGAGAAAATTTAAAGAAAACTACTAAGAAAAATGGTGTAAAAATGACTAGAAATGCCCAAGTATTTATAGGAAAATTGTAAGACTAATATTTAAGTTTTTACAAAGCTTTTGGGGTCAAAATATAATAAAGAGAAGTTTAAGGGTGGCGACTGTAGAGAGAAGAAACTCGGTAGGACACATGGCTTAATTTGGGTTGTCCATGTGCGTTTCATCCGACGGTTGGTGGTGGTGCGCTTCAGCCATTTGCACCACGTGTTGTCCTCTAATTCGTTCGATGGCGTCTTTCTTGATTTGATCTTGGCCGCTTATTTCATCCTCAAAACAACACCGATTGGTTTAATGAAAGTTCAATCTTACCTATTCGTCTAGATTAATCATGAGTGTTTATTCACTGAAGCAAAATGATGATGGTTTGTCGTCTGCTGGGGTGTGCCTATGTGGCGTTCCACTTTAACGAATTTTTTTCTCTTTTGTAATTTTTTGCATATCATTTCTTCTTATTTTATTGTTTACAAATGGCCAAATTTGACTTTAAAATCCTGCAAACAAAAAGATTAGCGGGAAATACAAAAATATTGATATAATAACATAATTAAATGACATTTCATCAAAATAAATTGATTAAATAATATAAAATATAGTCATTTTTTAGTTACATCACATTCTAATGTGTGGGCACCATAAATTTTCAATAACAATTACAACACATAGATAATAACCAGTTAATAGACAAAGACATAGTTTGAATACATGACCACCTGCTTTGATATTACGTTAAATTTTCACCTTATCTGAAAAATTAGGATGATAGATAGAGATTGTATTTAACAATATGGATTTGGTTTGTAATTCCAAGGACAGAAATCTCCTTGACTTGTTTGGTCCACAAGATGACTTGGAGGATTAGATTATTAAACCCATGTCATCCTTTTTCTGTTTTGTTTTTTTTTTTAATTTTTATGTATAGATATTATTTTCTTTTTAAAAAAATTTGGGATAAATAATCGACCTCCTCCTCCAATTTTAAATGAAGGGGATATTATTCAGTCATGAAGAGCCAAGGAAAGAAAAATGAAAATTTAAGCTGCTTATTTGTTCATCTATTTTATGTCATTTTCCCTGAAACAAAATTCATCTTTCCTTATCATTTGATTATTAGTGTTTTAGTGTTATTTTCTGAACTCTCACATTTTCTCTTGCTATTTGGAAAAGAAACGGCAGTTACCGATCAGTTATTAACTTCGCATGCTATAGATGGATTCCTTCCCTTCACTCTTTTATTGTTAAAATATTTTAAAGGTCAGAATAGATAATTTGTCTTAATTTTTGTCTAGAGCGAGAAGAATTATTTATACAACTATGCCCTCATCTGTGGGAACATCAAATTTAGTCTCTGTAATTATGGCAAATCAGAACACTTTTGCCCTGCTTGTGGTTGAGGTTTAACCATAGTTTTTGAAAGATAGGAAGAACATTGTGATTTCTAGGTGCTCTTCAAAGTGAACTAATATGTGTGTTGTGTGCATCAATTCCTATATATCTAACTATGTGTTTGGATGAAGGTTTTTAAGGAGGGATTTTATTTTAATCCAGGTTTTGAAAAATATAAATGATAAGATCCTCCTTGTGTAATTTAATGAGTAGATTTTTCCATATTCTTGGCTATTTAACTGGGATTTTAGACATCTAAAATCCTCAATTTGATTTAAAAATTGCCTAAATAGATTTTTTTTCCCTTCAAATTCCACCATTAAAAGTTGGATAAACTTTCTCCTTCCCTCCTTTTTTTTTGTCTTATCATATTTATGAGGCTTTTATTACTTTAAAAATTTGTAATTATCAAAATTTCATTTTTTCACGAATCTACTACTTTTGCTTTTTCTAAAGTTCTAAACAAGTAATTTTAAAATTTTGTATGTTTATAATGTGTCGTTCCAAATGCCTTAAGGGTTTGAAATACTTCATTCAAACACACTCTAAATGATTTGTTCATCAACAATACTTCGTAATTTTGTTGTTGAAATAGCTTGTCTTCTATATAGTTGTTGTTCAAGAATTAGGTCTAAGGTCTCAATACTAGGCTAAGTTCCATCGTTTTTCCTACCCCCCTCCTAGCTCTTTTTCTTACCCCTCCCATCCCATTCTAATTTTTTTTTTTATAAAAATGGCAATATTGTTGCTATATATGAGTAATCTTTTCTATCAGCACTTGGTTGAACTGTATCTTTAGGGGGTGAATAAATAAAGAGATTGCATAGTTATTTTCTGTCAGAATAATTGGCTGAGCATTGCAGCTATATTTGTTTTTATGTCCTATAAAGCATCCCATCAATGTTACTTGATTTATTTAAGTTGCGTGGAAAATGATTTACCCCTTGGATTCCTCTTGTTTGGTTCAAATATATTGGAGATCTAGCATAACTTCAGCAAGCAGGCAACCAGTTAAATTGCCGTTCTATTCAAGTGATAACATTTTGGAATTGGTGATTTGCATATGTGAGGGTTGATACTGTTTTCATACCGTATTGGATAAACTCCCATTACATGTATTAAGTTATTTGGTCGATACTGTTTTCATACCATATTGGATCAACTCCCATTACATGTATTAAGTTATTTACTTAGTTATCTGTTAAAATTTTGTCCTTAATGTTCCATATCGCATCATTCCTTCCAAGCGTATAGAGTGGCAACTAAAGCTCCGTGACAATTCCCCTGGTGTGAATTTGCAGGTCAAAATATGGTGCACAAATCAGGAAAGTAGTGTTCTCAACATTGACATGAAGGCAAATATATGCTGTGTAAAGTATAATCCTGCATCTGGAAATTACATTGCGGTAATCTGCTTCCCTTTTTCATCAGTTTTCATCTTGACATGGGAATATGTACCTGACATTTGCCTTGTTAAATGTCCTGTTAACTCATTAAAGAAATTAAAGAACCTAGAGAGTGCGTTATACAAACTTGTTAAACTTATTCTAAGTTCTAACCATCTTGTCTGCTCTGTTTAGTGATAGGGTAACAATCAGTAGGACTGGTCCATCCAAGACTTGAAATAGATTCTTTAATATCACTGGTTTAATCAGTACTATGTTCATAACATGGTAAATAAATAGAAGGAATTGTATTTTTTTTCTCTCGATGATTTATTTTTGTATCATTCTCAATCTAATCTCGACTTTATTTTTGGGTAATCTTCAGGTTGGCTCTGCAGATCATCACATTCATTATTATGACTTGAGAAACACCAGCCATCCACTCCACATCTTCAGTGGCCACAAGAAAGCTGTTTCATATGTAAAATTTTTGTCCAATGATGAACTGGCTTCTGCATCAACAGACAGTACTCTACGTCTTTGGGATGTGAAAGAACATTCACAGGTTAGTTCATGTCTAAGAAGATTATTCCTCATCTAATAATTCTCCTACTCAGAATTGCAGTTGGGAACATCCTATTTGTCACGCTGTCTTACTGTTTTACTTTTTACTTGTGTAACTGCTTGGTATTACAATGACTCTGCTCAAATTTTTTTTCTCAGGTTCATACATTTAGAGGGCATACGAACGAGAAGAATTTTGTAGGTCTCACGGTTAACAATGAATTCATTGCTTGTGGCAGTGAAACAAATGAAGTTTTTGTTTATCACAAGGTCAGTGTTGATTCATTGCAATTGCTATGTTTGGAAAATAATAGATCACATTATGACTTTTGAAGTTTGTGCCTTATATAGGCTATCTCTAGACCTGTGACTTGGCATAAATTTGGTTCTCCGGAGGTAGATGATGCAGATGAAGATATGGGTTCTTATTTCATTAGCGCAGTGTGCTGGAAGAGTGATAGCCCCACAATGTTAACTGCTAACAGCCAGGGAACAATCAAGGTGCTACTTCTTGCGACGTGAGTGAAAATTGACATTCAAAAATTGCTCTGTAACATAATAGATTATAGCTAATCTGTGACTTGTCTACGGAATACAACTGATGATGCATATCGCCTATATTGTCTTTGCAAATTGTTAACGCAGGTTCAGATCTACCTTTTACTTGCTAGGCACCAAAATTTATCAAATGGTAAATAAATTTTTCCTGTTTTTCTTTTAACAAAAAATACTGGTCACTTACAAAATTAAGACAACATTTATATATTACCTTTGTCTCGGTCAGTTTTTATCTATAGTTTTTAAATTTTCTTACAAAACATATTACTCCCTACTGTCCATTTTTATAAGACATTAGTTTTACCTCTTGTTCATAATGTTTTATTATATTGCCATTTGATTCTAATATTTTCCTTGTTCTTAATTATAAATTGTTTTACGACTTAGGATTATATTACCATTTGTTTCTAATATCATCGTTATTTATTATCATAATCTCATTTCTCACTCCCTTTATTTTTTAGAAAATACTATTTTTCATGCTTTTTAAATATAACAAAGAGATTTGTAAGTACAACATTATTTTTGAAATACCCACTAAAAATTACATATCCAAAATTACCCCTCCCTTCCTTCCCACTCCAGAAGCTTTCTATCTACCCCTCCACCCTCCCCCTGTCCCCCACCAACTCTCAGCTCTCTCATCACTCTCGCCTCCCCCTCCTGACTCGCACCCTCCCTTTCTCCTAAATCTATCCTCCCCTATCCCCTCAATATTGGTTCCTCCGTTTTCCCCCCTCTCTCTCTCTCTCTCTCTCTCTCTCTCTCTCTCGGCTTTCATCTTGCTCGGCTTCCCCAAGGAAAAGCTGCAAAACTAGATAAGTTTTGTAACTTGATTTCTTATAAACTTTGGAATTGTTTTTTTTCTTTCTCCATAATTCATACTTATGTAATTGCAGTTCGGTTATCTCCGTGAATTTGCAATTTTAGATGGATTTTTTCTCAACTTCAATATAATTTTTGTAATTATAGTTAGGTAAGTATGAAATTGTTTGATTTATTGAGTATTGATTTGGGATGTATAATTTGAGGGTTGAGGAAGCCGAGAGAGCTTGGCGTAATGGCCCGAGTTGAGGGCGGGGAAGTTCGGACATTTGAGCTGAGGCGGAACACTGCGGACCGAAAAACTTTGCTGAGCAAATTCTCTTCCGGCTTGAATTTCTGCGCCGATGAAATTTTATTGGGACTTGATTTTTAAATTTCAATGTGTTGTTAATATATACAATTACATGATTAATAATTTATAAATTATTATGTAATTATTATTTTTATCATATATCAATTATTAATTACTAGCATAATTATGTATTATTATATTTCGTATATAAAATTATATTATTAATAATTTTGAAATTGGTAGTATAATATATATAATATAATATAATATAATAATGAATAATTAGGTATTATTATAATTCATATATACAGTTTATATTATTAATAATTCTGAAATTAGAAATATAATATAATTTAATAGGAAAATATAGCACAATATAACGATTATGAATACACTTATATAACTTTTTAGTACAATTATAATATGTTGTTATATTAATAGCTATTTTGAAATTTAAATTATGATATAATGAATTTATATTATCAATTAATATAATAATAATATAATGTAATAGTTCATTATATAATAAATAATTGAACAATATAATTATTAATAAATTTTAATTAGTTATATAATTATTACTATTTTTTATTTATTATAAATGCAAATAATTATGAATATAATTGTATTAATAATTGATAAAATAATTATGAATGTTCATAATCTAATTATGAAATTCTAATTATAATATATTTAAGATATTATAATAATATCTAATATAATATAATTAATATAATTTTTTATTTTAAGAAAAAATGATAAACTATTTATTGTGGTGTTGTAGCATTTAACACTATATCTAACCAAATCATTGTTTTCCAACAAAATTGTCAACTTGATAAATTATGTCTTAATTTAGTACTTGATAAGATTAATAACTTCAAGTTGAGCAACAGGTATTTTCTCAACTTTAACTCTTAATTTTGTCAAGTACTTCTTCCTCTCATATTCAATTTGGGCTCCCTCCTATCTCTTCTTCTCAAGCTCCTTGTTGGTATCATAAAATTAATAGAATATAATAATTTATTTTGTTTAGTCTAAAATTATGAATATGGTTGAAAGAGATAATAGAGGTAAGAGGGTCTCCAATGATGGTCATCACGATGAGCATGAGTATAGAGATCGACATAGACATGAATAGATCTCCTAGTGAGTTAGATGGTACTGGTCACAACCCACTCCACCGCCAGATATTATACCACCCAGGCACATGTACACAGAGACCGGTTGTAGCACTCCGATCCTACATTGAAATTTTATTAGACCATGTTATAATATATTATTATGGGTCTAAGTACCTATAACCAACTTGAAATATCCATTTTGGTATAAGGAAGACGATTGTCAAGTAGTTGATTGTGGATATTGCTAGACCCATCATCGCATTTCGGGCCTGTGGGTTCGGGATGTGACATATGGTATCAAAGTTGGCACTGGTTAGAAGTATGGAGAAAGTCCCTTATGGGAGCATCCCATTCGCCCAATTGGTCATGGGTCTTGCCGAAAGTATGAAAAAGTCCCTTATCCCACTCTTTTTGGTTGGTGTCGAGCCTAGCGAGGATGCTAGAACCTTAAAGGCGGGGGAGAGTGGAGAAAGTCCCTTATGAGAGCATCTCACTCTTCTCGGTTGGTGTCAAGCCTAGCAAGGTTGCTAGGGCCTTAAAGACAAAGGAGTGGGGGGGGGGTGATTGTAGCATCCCAATCCCACATTGAAATTTTATGATAATCATACTATAGTATTTTAGTATATGCCTATGTACTTATAATCAATTTTAAATATCTATTTTGACATAACGAAAAAATGATTGTTAAGTAGTTGATTATGGGTACTACTGCACCCTAACATGTCGTTTCGAGCCCGTGGGTTCGGGATGTGACACCGACAATAGATTTCGAGCCCCTCCAACATCTAGTAGTAAGCTTCCATGTCCACTATCATTTCACTTTGGACTTGGACATCTAAACTTTTATTTTGTTGAGATTGGGACGAGAGCAGATATACTTGTATCGATTGTGGATTATTTGAGTAAGCCTTTTTGCATTCCCAATGATGATGACTTCAATGAGGGCGAGCGCACGCTCGGTCGGCACCCCTGACGTTAATGAAGGCTATTACGACCCACCAGAGTGCGGTTATGATAATATTATTGGTCAAGATGTTGCACATGCACATTCTAGTCAGATTGAGCAAGTCAATGAGCCTATCGCTAGTGGCTCAAAAGCTACTTCTGAGACAGTCAACTAGACTACATACAACTCTCTTAACCTTGACGAGTGGGAGTTGATAGGTCCTGTACTTGGTAGACCATGGGACTAGTTAGTTTTGTCAATGGGACTACCATGGGACCATGAGACGAGTTTACAGGCTTGCTGCCTATTTCATATGGGAGGGACATGTAACAAATTTTGATAATTATTTTTCATTGTTCAATTTTATTCTCAATAATTATAATATTAACTTTATATGTTCTTTTTCAGAAACGTCATCTACTTACATGTCATATAAATAACATACTATGTTCTCGTTAGTAGAAATTGATTGCACAGGCGCTTGGTCTATGCTCGAGCAGTCTAGTTTGAGCCATTTTCCATAATGCATGTTCTCTCAAGTGAACATGTCTTTATTGTGCGCTTTCGTTGAGAAATAGCATCTAGAGACCAACACTTTTCAATGTCTTTCAAAGAGATGACTATCACTATTCATGATATGCATCTGATACTTGAAGTCCTAGTCACTGGTACCCTAGAGCCCTATTGATTTAGGCATCACACACATCTTGTACATCTTGGGAGCTACATTATTGACAAATAAGATATCGGACAAGTTTAGCGGTCACTTGTGTCATTTGCTATTAGAGCCATCAATGATCAGTCAGTATGTTTGAGGTGCAACGACACTTGTGTTTCTATACTGACAACTAGGGATTGCCAATAGGTTATTGTGTCACCATCTTGTAGGATGTCTCACCCTCTTGGAGGTATATTTGCTTATCTTATTTTTATTGTTGTCTTATTATATATAATATTTTTTTTATTGTTGTCTTATTCAATGTTGAATTTATGAGTACTTATTATGTTTTCAACTGGGAGACCCCTAGGGATCTTGGATGGTGGGCTAGCCACAGGCACTTAGGTAGATGAGTCATTTAGTGAGGTCGTCGTTGAAGACAATCGATTAGCTGAGGAGTTACCGAATGCAATTGGACGAGATCAAGCCGCAGCAAATGGAATGGTTGCCTTATGGTTATGGTGCTGTCTTGGAGATACTGATCTCCCAATACCATAGATGCATCTAGTAAATGGACATTGTTGAGCCATATATGCCTAATTGAGTGTTGCACTAGTTTGGTTACATACAATTCATTCATTGTCATGACTTGATTGAGCCCGAGCACATGGTCATACTGTGTAGACTTCGAGATCCGAAGAAGTACAGAGTCACATATCCTACATTCTCATGGATCTTGACGAAGTGGACAACACACCTCTACAGTTCAACATTGGGAGTGTACATCAGTATATAAGGAGTGGTTTAAGGTAAGGTTTCACATAAGGGTCTAGAATCCTTAGCACATGCCGAGGATCTTGAGCCACATTCTACACCTCTTCTCACTGCTCAAGAAGAGGTGTATTTGATATTATAAATGTTTATAAAGTTAATATAGTATAGTGTATCACTATTACAGGTTATTGCACTGGCGTTAGCAGAGATGTGACCTTATTGTGCGAGTTCTAACGTTCTATTGTCTAAGGATGAGTATAAAACGTGGACTTAGCGAGCTATTGTCTATTTAGCATCATATTCTGAGCATTCTGATAAGTCATCTTCCAATAGATGAGTTAGAGGTCGTACATTGACGAAGCTTGTCGTACGACTCTCAAATTTAAACCTAACAATTCCTATATAGATAGGGAAAGTAGGGATCGAATCCACAGAGATTTGTCAACTCTTAAATTAAAATCGTTAATCGAAAAAGGTTTTGGGGGTTTTTTGGAATTTTGAGAATAATATAATGATAATAATTAAAATAAATATTTTTGAGGTTTTGGATTTTGTAAAAAGAATTAAAACGAAATTTGGAATACAAATGATATAAAAAGCGTTAGCAAGGAACTAGTATCAAGTTATATTTTTTATGAGATTAATCATGGATAAATACATTATTAAGTAATTGGTTTTAGAATCCCGATCAGCTCAGACAGATTCCTATCCTTACAAAATATATTAATCCCGATCAGTTCAGACAGATTAATCTCTAATTTAATTAAACATCACTACCAACCAGCGTGTATAGGATGCTCAATCAAATTGCATGAAACAAATAAGGCATCACCAACATTAAATTGTATATAACAATCAGCTTAATTATATACAATTTAAATTATATAATTCCGCTACTAATTCAATTAAGCCAAGAGCTGCAACTCAATTAAACTAGTAGATGCTACTTGAATCATTAATACAAGATTAATAATCCTAGCTATATAATCGCATTCATTAACTAGATTGTCAATCCAATTAATTCACACAATTATATTGGTTAAAACATGAATTATATAAATATTTAATTAATATATATATATAAGTATATTAAATAAATACACACACATTTATATATATATATATATATATATATAGAAAGAAATATTGGATTTATATTAACTAAAGAAATTAGGACGATTCAACCGGCCATTTAAATAAATTAAACTAAAAGTATGGAGGCTCGGCCTTCCATAATATATAAAATAAAAGACATAAAAGTAAATTAAACTAATAGGTGGCTCGGCCATCCATTTACGATATTTAAAGTGCATAAAGCAAAATAAATAAAGACTAGGCGGGTAAACCGACCATAAGTCCAGTTAAATAAATCCAAATAGAAATTAAGTACAAAGAAAATTATATCATAATCCCATTTATTAATAACTTAACACATATCCTTGCTAACAAAAGAAAACTACTCACAATACATATTTAATAAATATAAGATGAAATTTATAAACATTAGAAAGAAAATTTGAAAGATAAACTCCCCGGAAATATTGAAATTATCCGGACAAAATTTCTTTACTAAATATTACAAAAAGCCTTGAAATATTATTCTAAAAAATATAGAAAATATACTAAGATGAAGACAATAATAAAAGAAATAAATTGCAAATGAAATGGAGAAGATTGGAGCTAAATTGGTGTCTAAATCATAAAAATAAGCTCCCTATTTATAGCCACAAAAATCAGGGGCAAAATGGTCATTTTGCACCCCAAAGTCTTGAAAATGTAGTTGGTGGCCTAATTTCCCCAACTTCGCCACATGTCGCGTCCTCATTGGTCCATGTTGCGGCTTCTAGAAGTGCCACTTGTCACATTCTGATTGTGCCACTTGTCATCTTCTTATTGCGCCACGTGTCATCTTCTCATTGCGCCACGTCATCGGATGACATAGATTTTTATTTTTTTTTTATTTTTTATCTTCTCCAACATTTCTTCATCTTCTTCTTTTTATCTCCATAATAAACTAAAATACACTGAAAAACTTACAAACAAAGAAATAGAAGGGAAACGTGAAATATATCCATTAAATAACATAATTAACCGATTTTCAAATAAAATATAGTCATTAAATAACATAAAAATCAGTTAATTTATGAGTACATCATACATGCAGATTTGGGAGAGGTACTAGTGGTCGTACCAAAGCTTTCGGGCAGTAGGATAGATGTTTTCTATTTTATATTATGTATTTGATATTTTACATTGTTGTATTTAAGATATTATGTATGTAGTATTTTTATTATTGTAGTAGTTTATTTATGATGTTTTATTTATATTTATTGTTAATGTAATTAATTAAAAGTGATAAATAAAAAGGAAAAAGACTAGATAATGGTTAGATTGTAATAAATGAAAAGCAGAAAAGGAAAAGAATCTTAGGGAAATTGATGAGGATGGTAGAAATGTTAGTAATCATGAAGCTAGGAAAAATAGAGGAAAGTCTCTCTCGAAATGCTAGTAAGATTAGAAGCTTATGGAGAGAGGGGAACCATTTGGCAATGCGGTTCATCGGGATCATCAAGGTCACCATTTCAACGGACTTGTTGGAGGACTCCTCGGACTTCATGCATATCCAATACTCAAAAATGTCTGAAAAATTAGCAAAAAAAAAAAAAACATTTAGAAAGAGGTCAATGTGAAGGTAAGAAGACTAAGAGAAAACAACACTAGTAGAAGATGTTTCAATGCTAGAGAAAGTTTAAGAAGTTCGGGCTTCGTTATAAGTAGAAATCAATCAACCCAAAACAAAATCTTGAGGAAATTAATGAGGATGTTTTTAGTTCACTGATATGGAGGATTGCTGTTGTTTTAGGGGATGTGCTGAAAGCCCTAATTTTAATTAAGGGAAATTTTTAGGGGAGGGAAATACTCCATCCGTTCGGAATTGAATGTTTATATTTGAATTTGCTTAAAAATTAAGAAAAGTCTTTTGACTTTAATTAACTTACCAAATTAAACTTGATATTAATATAATGGATGGTGGAACCTTTAAATATCTGAAATTAAGATGGTGGAACCCATGACTTAGGAGATATAAATTAAGATGGTGAGTGGCTAAGACCTTGAGTTAGTGAGATATAAATCAATTAAATTAAAAAGATTATTAATGGAATTTTGGATAAAAAATATTTTATTTGAAAAAAATGGATATTCAATTCTGAACAAATTAAAATCGAAATATAGACATTCAATTTCGGACAGAAGTAGTAAATGACAAAAACAACCATTTGATTTTGAAAGGTTAACACTGATTTGAAGAAAAAATGGATGGAGGGATCATAATCACCAAACAAAAATTGTTACGGGTCATCAAAGTCCGAAAATAAAAAAGAAGGTCCATAACCATCAAACAAAAATAAATAGGGGCTAAATTTGCCAATTTTTCGAAATGGTAAATGACCAAAAAACCCCCTCTAAATTTGGAGGGTGAACGGAGATTTGATGAAAAAATGGACAGGTGATTCATAATCACAAAATGAAAATTGTTGCAGGTCTTAAAAGTTTAAAAATAAATATGAGAGTTTATAACCACCGAACTAAAATAGTTATGGGGTTAAATTTGCCAATTTGCCTTTTCATTTTAAAATCCAATGCTACTAGACACTTAAACGTTATACTAAATTGCTCATTGCAGGTCTTGCATCAATTGATTCGTCATAATTTCATTGTCTTATGATAACATTGAATTCCTACTATGATAGGATCATACAACTTAATCCACATCATATTATTTGTCAATATCCAAAATAATCTTTCTTACTTTTATTAGCTTCTTTCTTCAAATTCAGGAAAAAGTGAATAATCACCTTCTCCAATTTAGAATTTTCTGAAATGTGTTTTCTTTCTTCAAAATAAGAGATTGACAGGTTGCTTAAATGGGAAAGCAGTAGAAGAGTACGGGCCAACTTTCCATGAATTCCTTTCTCCTCCATTTCTCTTATTACAAATTTTCTTTATGCAATTGAGATTGCTTTGGTTATTTTGATATGTCGCATTATCGCCGGGCGAATATGAAGCCTATGGATACAAGTTATGCCTTGATATGAAATACAATTCTCTATTCTATACAATCTAAATTTGTCCTAAACAAGTTTATGTTTTAACATAAAGTCGAGCTGAATGAGATAATTGTTTTGTTGAAATGGCTGCAGATTCATATCAACTCACACAAGGACAATCTGATATTCAAGCTGATCAATGAACAAATTTTGTTTATTATTTTTAAAATGAATCATGAAGGAACAAATTAAGGATGAGAAAAAAATTGAAGTATCAGTCATTGTACATAACAGTATAATTGTATTTTTTGTATAGAAAAATTGCAAATTGTATTTTACTCAAATCCGGAAGCTTTGCAAATTGGTTGAGTAGCGGAGGAGGTTCAGGATTATCTTATGCCGACCATTGCACTGGACAAAGGTTAGCAAAGTCAAAGAAAGAAGATCTTTGGCTTCGTTTCTCACGATTGCGGATAAGTGATCACTGAAAAGGTAGTGTGTGTATCTATCTCCTCTTGTACTTATAGAAGGGGGGAGAAACAAAGAGAAAATGACCTCCAAGAATTTTAGTAAACATGCGTTGAATTTTTATTTGGTATTCTTATTGAGAAATAAATCATTAGGCACCTGATCTATTAATAAATTAATAAATCCTTTATGGAGCAAAAAGGACTACAATACCCCTTAAAAAGAACCCCATCAAACTAAAGAACAAACACAAAATGTTCTCCCTCTGTTGTTATAAATTAATCTAAGATGTCACAGTTTGCCCGACTTTAGGATCAGCTTCCATGGCCTTCATGGTTTCAAATCTTGGCTCCTTAGCTTGGAACTTGAATCCAGCATAGAGTTTCATGTAATCATCAAAAACAAATTTTGGATAGACCCGTTTTATATCCTCTGCTTTTTTTTCCAAGATTGCCGGTGCTGGGTAAATGATTGCATCACTGCCTGGATTGTAGAATGAAGCAATTGACATCCTAGTACCATCCGTTTGGGCAATCACTCTGTGCAGCACACTTTTGTATTTACCATTAGTGATCACCTGCATTTTATAATAATAATAATAATAATTAATACAGACCTGATTATTAATTAGCCGTATACTTGGAAGAAAATAGCTTTTACAGTTTTGATTTTACTATGCCATAATTAGACAGGATTATAAGAAGCTAATTTGGGTACCTCGAGTTGATCACCAAGATTGACAACAATAGAATGTCTCATAGGAGGAACATCAATCCACTGATCATCTTTGAGGAGTTGGAGGCCGCTGACTTTGTCATCTTGGAATAGTAAGATAATCCCACCAGCATCCGTGTGTGCTCTGAGTCCCTTAATCAGTTCCGGGCGGGGACACGGTGGATAATTGCTTACCTTGGTACCGAAATTCGGACCTTTGGAGCCATGAAAGACATTCTTTAGGTATCCCTTGTCAAGTCCAAGGTTCTCGCAGAGTAAATCGAGAAGGTCCTCAGCTAATTTTTCTAATCTTACTGCAAATTCCTCAATCATCTTCCTGTATCATTGACTGGAAAGATCAGAGGACAAATTGAATAATTTTCACGTTCCTAGTAACTTAATTTAATAGAAAATTAGTTCACCTGTATTCATCGTCTAGATCAGGGATCTCTGCAATGTTTGACACTGGAAGATGGCGAAGAAAGTAGGTGCTTTCCCAATCCATATCTGTAACCTCTGCTTTTACATCCTCTAGGGCCTCGCTCGCTACTAACTCTTTGAACCTCTGTTCCATACACTTCTTGTAATGCTCCTTTGTCAATCTCTCCACTGTGTCCATTAGGTCAAGTGGAATTCCGTGGTTCACCAACTGAAACAATTTTTTGTAACCAAAAACAAAAAAGATTAGAGAGGAAAAGGACCACACCACATATATACATCAAAGGCGAGAGAGGCTCTCAGTAATTTGCAGCATATGATGAAAGAGTTCACAGTGATTACATTAAGTAACCCGCCCAAATATATGTAAGTGAGGGAAGGAAATTACCTCAAAGAAGCCCCAGTTCTCACAAGCGTCTTTAATCATATCCATGGTGGCTGTTCTTTCATCTCCAATGAGCTTTTCCAAGTTAATCACTGGGAAGTTTACCATTTCTCTCTGTCGTGAATATCGCGAGCTTCTCTTTGCTAGTTGCAGTTGCAGTTGCAGACTACTATGCTATGGTGCGTCTTGAGATCAGTGGAATTTATAGAAATGAAGCAAAGAAAATGGTGCAAGGATGGAAACTTCAATTGAGCTTCTATGGGACCCTTTCCTTTGGGACAGGGAATTTTTTGTTTCAATTTCAACGTCGGGAATGAACTCATGTAGAAAGGGACCCATTTCTGGAGGCTTGACCAGCAAATGTGTGGCTGCTAATTTAATAGTTTAGATAAATCCGAATACATGTTGGTGGATCGTTAACTAGACAAATTGACTAATAATATTAAGAAAATGAAATAACTTGGTAATTTCTCATTCATCTTTTTCCTGTTTAATTTAATCTTCCCTTGGATAATTGATCTTCTGAAAAAAGAATGAAAATGGCATACAATTCGATATTTGTTCATTATCTTTTAAAGTTTAAATAAACGGGATTATCATATAATAATAAAGTTTTTCTAACTATTTGAGTTATTACTAGTTGATTATTATATGCTCGTCAACCATTTCATATCTTAATTTCATGTGTTCATTGGGAACAAACGTTAACCTCAAATTTTATGTATTTATTTCAGATTTCTTCTCACAAACATGACTAATTTTGCACTTTGTATGATAAAATTTGAGAATGTGATGATTTTACAATATGGTTAATGAATTTATGCCATGTGTTATAACAGCCTTCGGTTTTATACGGAAATGGTCCAATCTGGAGGCGTAGAAGGTCTGTCACATCTCATCCTTTGGAATTCCAAAATTTTGTTCAAATAGAAACCTTTTGCAGCCAGTATATTAATTTTGCACGGGAGGCTTCCAATGTTTTAATCGTGTTTGTAATGAGTTTTCATGAATTGGAAGGCTGCATAGCATAGCAGACACTACATTATGTGAATCGTTGAAAAAGAGGGGGGCTCATGCGATGTATATCTATTTAGGAAGTAAATTCGCAAACTGTCTTGATTTCTATTTTACGATTCGTAGAAAAATTCTGGTCTCTGGAGGTTTGAAAAAATAGACAATCAATTGAAAATGATTATTACAGAAATATTAGACAAAGCAAGTTCCTTGCCTTGGGAGAAAGCAAGTATTTTTTGTCTTACCATTCAATCAATTTGAAAGCAATAAAAAATGTTATATCTTTCTTGAAATTGAATATTCATATTTTCATTTAAAATAAATATTTACTATGCTAATATTTCCTATTAAGTTTTCTTAATCTCCTTATTATAGAATCTAAATTCTACTAAAACATATACATATAATTCATTATTAACTTCATTAATTATAATTAATATTGTGATAATATGTAGTTAAATACTTTGATTAATTTTTGCTCCTGGTGAAATATTGACGATAAATTTTGAAGGATTGAGATATAATAATAAATCAATTAAAAGTATAATAAAGAAAAAGAGAAAGAAAAGAAGAATCCTGATCTTGTGCAGAAAAGTATTTTCTTCTTTGCTGAAATATTATAATAGACAGACTGTTTTGCATCAAGTCTTGAATTTTCTTTCTTTCTTTTAACAAAATATGACCTCATTGCATAGATTCGAGTGAATCGCAAAGAACGGTTAACATGTTTTTCACCCTATCACACTTTTAGTCAATCTTACCGTTTTTTTTTAAATCAAGAAACGTCATCTGAAGTCTTTCCGTCTAATTGCTGTCTTATGCCTAACACTACTCTGAAAGGCATTATTCATTATGACCAGAAACATATAAAAACCAAAAGTTGATATCACCTTCCACTCCCTTTCCTCCCAAAATCATCAGCATCTCCATCACCATCGACAGGCACACCACTATTTGGAGGCTCATTATGCCTAATTTCATCCCTCCTCCAAGTACGGGTACAAATAAGCCGAGCTGGGCTTCATTGGGCTAGCTCGAGTGAGTTCGAGCTCAAATATATTAAGCTCGTGCTCGATCGAATTTGAAAATTCAAAATCAAACTTGAATATATTATTTTTTGTAAGTTCGAACTTGAATAAAATATAACTTTCGAATTGTGCTCGAATTCAAGTTTGTATTATTTTTAAAAATAAATTTTAAATATATATATATATATATATTTATGTGATTCGTGAATGACTCGACGAGCTACGAACTAACTAATTTTGGATTCGAGCTCTACTCGAACTTGAATTTAACTGAGCTTGAGTCAAACTTTAATTAATCACCTCGCGAGCGACTTATGAATGACTCGACTCACTATGCAACCCTACCTCCAAGTGTCTAACTATCTCCACTGCCGTCACCATCACCATTCACCTTTTTTTAAAAAAATTTTTTTAATTTTAATATTCTTAAGACTTAGATTAAAATATATATACATCTACGTATATACAAAGAAGTTAAAATATATAAACAACATTTTCATTGCATAAATATATTTTACAATCAATTTAAACTATAAAAATACATAGAAAACAAGTCCTATAAGTTGATGATTTATTTCTCATCTAAATTACTAATAAATTTATAAATTGGATCGTTTAAAGTCATATTCTCAATACTATAGTGTTCTTGTTCATCTTTGAATTTCTTCCATAAGTTAGAGAAGTTTTCGTTGTACACTTACACATTGATGCGTCTAAAAAATCAATCGAATGTCATCTAATAACTCCTTACTCAACTCATCTTTCATGAACTTAATTTTATCTTTATGATTTCTAGATAAATATCCAAGGTAACAACACTTTGAATTGTAATTCCACATGGTACATTTGTAACATACTTCTAATCTCTTACCTCTTTTTTTTCTCTCAAAACTATTTTTACCTAAAATCAAGTACACGTTTGAAAAAAGTAGATAGATAGATGTTAGCCACCTAATTGGATCCGAGCTTCAATTAATCATCTAATATACTCAGACAATCCTCTGAAATTAGCAATCGTAATCTTTTCATTCTCACGTGATATACTTTTGTCAAAATATTAGTATGGAGTAAATAATAATAATTTTTTAGTTGAAGAGTTAAATTATCCATTTTGTAATGAAGATGAAGAATAAATGAAAATTTTTCAACACATTCACACATACACACACACAGACATATATATATATATATATATGATCATTTTTTTACCACATTTGAATTTAATGGCAAATAATTATTTTACCATTTTATCATTTTCTACATAATTCAACACGCATCTTTAATTCAAAAGTTGCATTTTTTAAAAGATAAAAGGTAAAAGATAAAAGGAAGAAGAGAAAAAGAAAAAGAAAATTTTCCTTTTTTTTCCTCTCTTTCAATAATTTTCTTTTTTTAATGGACCTTGCATTTTTTTAAAAAAAATTATATATTTAAGTTGAGTATTAAAGTTACATTTTTTTAGTTGCTACAATAAAGTATCAAACCCTTAAAAAAGGGAGAAAATATGGTCAACCCATTAGATTTATCCCAAAATCTTACAGAAAGACTTAAGTTACAAAAAAAAAAAAAAGTTATGGGACCTTAATGTTTGAAAATAAAAGTTTTAGACTTACATTACAAATAAATAAATAGTTTGGGGACTAAAATCACCAATTTTCCAAAAATAAATGAAGATAGAAATAATATACATATGTCCAGAAATATAAATCTGAAATATAAATCGCTAAAAGACTTTCTTTTTATCTCAAAATATAAATAATTTTACAAAATTTCATAGATATTTTTTAATATTGACTTTCAATATTACCCTTACCCTTATTTCAAAGAAGAGTATCATACACAAAAATCAGCATTGGGAATGACAAAAATCATAAATAAAAAACTTCTTATTACTAGTTAAACAAAAGCACAAAGAATTCGTTCGCGGAGTTATCAATCAATAATGACAACTCTAAGTTAATCCAATATCACAATTCTGTATTTCTGTATACTGAAATACAGAACTACAGAATGACTGAGGATAAGTAGGAGTTATATTTCTGTATTTTTGGCACTTACATGTCTAAGTACAGAAAGACTGAGGATTGATCCTACTTATCAACCAACAAAAAGAAAAAAAATAAAAAACGAGGACTGATCCTTAATTGCCACAGTGGCATAAATTTTACAGCACAAAAGAGCACCGTGCCCTAAATTCGCCAATTGATGTAATTTTTTTTCACCCTTTGGATCAAACTAACCATGTTAGTTTCTAAAAATCCAAAGGAATCCAATCATATATATACAGATGTTTGTTTCTAGGAAAATACAGAGAAAATGCTATGGGAAACAAAGGAATATAGGAGAACTACAGCAATGGAATTAAAGAGCCTCTAAACAAGCGATGACCATGTGTTGCTTCTTATTAGCTTCTTAGGGAAAAAAATCATCGCCTTTTCAATGCATCTCAAGAATCATCGCCTTTTTCAATTTATTCCAATAGGCAGCCAGAAAATGGAAGCATACCCCTTCACATTGATTGGCTATATTACCTCTTTGAACATGAAAATGACAAAGGAAGATGCTTGAAGCTGGACACATCAAACAGCTCCATAAACCTCTGATCAGATATTCTTGCTTTGGCAGCTGCAAAGCGCTGGTATTCATCAAACACCGAGCTCAAGCACCATCTCTGCAGTTTTCTCAAGCAACCAACAAGGCAACCAGTCCGATGCTGTTTAAAGGAACACCAGTCAAGTGCCAATCTACAATTTTAGGCTTGATAATGCAAATTCAATGATGTGTTCAGTGAATTGCTTATAATGAACCTACCTTTCCTCTTTTGCAGTGGATCAGCAGGGGATGATTCCTTGCATCTGTTGAATTATAGCAGACAAAAGGATATTAGCAACGTACTAGTTACTTTCTTTACCTGCATTTATTTAAGAAATATATAAACCAGATATGAAGGTATGTTACCCAGAACAACTTTCAATGCCTCCCGAATTGTATCTTCTGGAATATTCACAAAAGGTTCCTGGATTACATTGTTTTCTGAACATCAATATGCAGAACCAGAGATGTTGCCTATAACAAATTTTTTTGTGCTGCTAGCATGTGGAATAGTCATTGATTAGACAGCGGATAGTTTCATTAGTACACTTCAATTACTGGAGTAACACCATCTTTCAAAGAACTGAAACCTATAGCAGACTTTACAGAATTCTTAGTGCAATTTACTAATAGATATACTCTTAACCTAAATTTTGCCACGACAGATTCCAGATTCCCCACTTACCACTGCAGTTCATAACTTCCATGAATATGATTTCCTAGTCCATACACAAAAAAGTCTACCACTCCAATTCATTATAATCCAGATGACTATTGTAACTTATCCTTATGCTATAAGCAATAGGCATATGATGCAAGTCATCATCAAGCATAGCATTTAGTTGCTTCAGTTATATGACATATTTGTCCTATGCATTTCTCAAGTTGAAATTCAATTCTTTCATCCAAAGGAAAGAAAATAGAAATGGTTAATAGCATTTGCATCCACTTCCAGCCTAGGACCTTGACCATTAGAAAACTAACAAGTGACATAAACATTCTGGTATGAAGGGTAACACGTTTCAACGGATACGTAATCAGAGGGTTGTTTGTGTAAACTTAGATTCTTTTGTTTTTTCCTTTGGGGGCTTCTTGGGGTGGTGGAGATATATATATCCATTTACAACCTTGTGTTGATTTTAAAAGTTTTTTACAAGAATAAAAGTTTATTTTTAACATCAACATATTTACTGGTAAAACAAAAACACGCAGGACAATCCACATAATTCTGCCAAGTCAGGCATAGATCATCAATTAGAACAAAGCCATTTAGACAGCACAATGTGAGAAATATTTTTAACAGCATAAAATCAAGAATTATGAGTCAAAACACAAAAAACAAGGCACACACACACACATATATATATATACTTTCTATCTGAAATTATGTATCTGCATTTCATTTAAATATATTTGTGACAAGTTTTTCTATGAATATAAGTAACTTTTTAAATTTAAGAGATTCATTCCAATTCATATGAACAACTTCGGCTTCGTACCTCAATTTCAGGGTGGTTCTTTGTCTCAAATAGTCTTGAAAACTCACAAAATCATAATGGGGTTCTTGCACTCTCAAAAGCTGATGGTACTTACTAGATGGGGCCATGCATTTCCATCGGTAATTTGACAAATTCCGTTGGTAAATGACAATAAAAATATTTTTAAAAAGTCACCTAAATTACACGTGATGGCGTGGGCATCGTACGGGCACAACTGGGAGCATGTGTACAGGCACCACTAGCAGCAGGCGTGAGCATTGAGCGGGTGCGAGTGGCCTCACTTTAAGTCTTATTCTACGAATCTAAAAAAAATCCATAGGTTTTAAAAACAAAAATACATGCATGTGACAAATGTTTTCAAGGAAAAATCATCGTAATCACTTTTGAAAGTAGATAAACACAAGCAATTTAGAAATAGGGAATGTAAAACTAATTTGCAAGAATTCTTTTAAATATTAAAATTGACTTTTTGGGAAATATGTAAGGCATTTGTGTGTTGGTTTAAATTTACTGATGCTAAATGAGGTACAAAAATCTAGCTAGCAGTAAACTTCTACAAATCTAGCTCTCAATATAGCAAGTGCAACTCAATGCAAAGGATAATTAGACAACATTTGAAGTATAAGTTTCATACATTTCAGGGTAAAGAGTCAACTTGCCTAAATTACAGAGGGTAAAGGCAATTAACCCAACTAAAGAAGAGCATGCACCAAAAATTATAATAAATAATTATTTCATTCAAAGAAATAATAGACATAATGTGACTATATTAATAGGTAAGCTGGTCAAGCACCATAGTGGCACACACTGGAACACCAAACCATAAAAATACCCTCTAGAAAGATAATAATCATTTCATGCTTGAGATTGTGAATGTAAACATTTCCTTAAGGAGCAGACATATCCCACAAATATCTGACCCCAAAAACCAACAAATTAACAACAGAAATGGAAAAGGTTTTGTATAATTGACAGAATAACCATACAAAACATTACTTCCACTATCCCAAAAGTGCAAGTTCACATCACTATTTGGTTGTCCTAAAACAACTCCCCACTTGCTTAAAGTAAAAATACTGGCAATTTAAACTTCTACAATTAACATTTTTCAAAATAAAATGGTAAGATGTGAAGCCAGTAATAGACGAGACTCATTCTAGTTATCAAGGGCAAGGAGCTAAAACAAGATCGCCAGATACCCTTTCTCGATTTTTATGCCCAATCAAATGTGTGGCTCAATTTGAGATGGATATAATATGCTAAACTTAATTCTAAATTAGATCAGATAAGTCAAAAACACATGCCAGAGGTCCTAATAAATTTTCTAGCTATACCACTACTAGAAAGAACATAAACCTTGCAGGCCTACAGAATTTCAATTTTCAAAGTAGGCAGAAAAAAAAGGAAGTTAAATATGCTGTTGAAAGATTTTCTAATAACAAGTTCAGGTTTTGTTTACTTTAGTATATAAAGATGGTAGTAACTTCAGAAGTTCCAGAAACCAGACTGAATCAGAAATGAATGAATATTCAGTACTTAGGTAATAACACTAAACTTAATTATGCAGAACCTTGACAGCATAGATAGTATCTTATTCACTTTGGATTTTTACAACTAAACTCAGAGAATCCTGTGGGGATAAATCACACATGTGAAGTGATAATTTTGACAGGTTATAGAGACAAATTAACCATGTACAAGTACATCATAAAAACCATAAAAATCATGGACAACTTGGCCTCTTTGAACTCAACAAAGTAAAAATTTTCATTCATTAGATATATGTGGAAAAAATTATTAAGGTTAACTTGTTTATGAGTGGGAATTTGATAGGAACATGTTGGCTTTATTAGCTTTGCTCTAATGTCCTTGTTTAGAATTGTTTATTATCTTAACCTATACAAGATCAGCGACGTTCTAATGATGGCAAAATGCTATCCTTCTAAGGAAGAATGCTATCGTGTTCAAACTTCATCAGTAAACTGAAAAGGAAACAAAAATTAAAAGGTTCTGGAATTTCATGAGTACATTAAAAGGCAAATTAAACTAAAGAAAAAATAATAAAAAGTACAGATACACAAAAGGTGCAAATTTTTCTTAAGGTGATGTTACCAAAAGAAACATAAAGGAGGTAAGTGGGAAAAATAAATAAATAAAATTAGGGGAATAATAGTTCAAAGATTGATAAGAAAGTATCAACAAATTAATATACTCCAGTAGTCTTCGTAACAAAATTAAATGCGGAAAGAAAGCAAAGAACAATTATTCTTGCATTAATATCAAATATAACTACAGTAGTTCATAAAATTTCTTGTACCCTCGTGATTCACCGCCATTGTAAATCAATAAATGCCCTTACTTTTTCCTCCTAGTTTCTACAACCCTTTCTCTGAATCCACGCCCCAACCAAAGCTCCGCAGAGAAGCTCTACGTGATTTGTATGTGGGACTGCATGATTACCTAAACATCTGTTTCGTTTTCTTTTAGTAAATGAGAAGTTTAATTACCCTAAAATAAAATCATTGACAATATTTGCATTTCACTACTTTCAAACTTAAGGTGAACCCAGAAAGGAAGTCTCTCTCAAAAAAAAAGTCAGTCTACTTATGAATCTGTAGGATTCCAACCATATGGTGAATGGCCCCCTAAAAGTTTATACTCAAAACCAAGAACTTAAATCAAGATTAAATGGAAAAACCATGGACACGACTGGCAGAGAGAGACAAACTGAAAACCCATAGGAGGAGTACTATTTAGAAAGCAATATGAGCACGCATTATGAATTAATGAAATGAAAGTAGCCATGTAAACATACTTTTGCTCCCTCGATCCCAAACTGATACAACCAAATTCCGTTCGCCTGTAGAAACTCCATGTTGGCCTCCGGATATGGTTCTGGACACAAATATCTGAATGCAAAAACCCTAAAGCCATCAATTCTCATCCCAACCAAAACGGCAGAATATACATTCACATGTTCATAAGGCAAGTTAATTTAATTTACAGCCTTACTCAAATTCAACGAATTTCATAAACGATATAAAAATTTGCCATTTCATATCTATGGTTGCGAACTTACACAATAGAGCGGAGGGCAAGAGATTGAAGAAAGGAGAAGTTGGCCGTGTCAGGGAACCCGGAACGGAAGATGCCATTATCGACCATTGAAAAGTTGAGAGGGGGAATAAAGAGGTCCTCATCACCTTCATCATCCATCATAGAGGGAAAAAGCTTCACCGCCGGCAAAGTCTGAGGAAGAGGATGTTTGAAGACGGCTACTTCGATAGTTTTGCACATGTCTAGTTCGCCACCAGCATCAACTTGTTCTTCTTCTCTACAGCTTTCTTCAAATTTCATCCTACTAAGCTTTGTGGGCTTGTGAAAAAGATGAAGAGAGAGAGAGATCAAAAAGGTTGGTACCTTGAGTTCGAGAAGAAGAGATGATTCCGGTACAGATACCTTCTGTCCGGAGTGTATGAAGTGTAGAAGGCCAGGCCTTCTTTGGTTTGGCAGTTATTTATAGAGTTGTACTACGACTAGCCCCTTAGCCTATATGTGTTTTGGTGGTTAAAGTGTGATGTGGGGTACGGGAGAATGGGACTTTTGGAGGTGGTGATTGCGGGTGCTGTTGAGTAGTTTAATTGCATTATGAGCCTGTTTGTGTTTTTTTCTTTTCTTTACGGGAATAAAATAAATTTGTGTTTTTGGACTTTTTTTGTCATTTAATTTTTTTAGTTCGGTAAAGTTAGTCATTTAACATTTTCTTTTTCAATTATTGGTAAAAAAATTTCGAGTTGCCTCTTTCAACTTTGCATCATAGTTTTTATTAAGTTAACATTTGATTCAAAAATCAAATAAGAGTTTTGTTTCTCTATTGTATTTCTTATTTCAATTCCATAAATTGGTAAATTTACTTCTTTTACATTTTGCTTTTAGTACGATGGGTCTTTTTTTTTAAAAAAAAAACCTTTTAGGTCGTTAATTCTTTTCAAGCTGTCCTTAATAATTCTTCTCTCTTAAAACCTTTGTAAGCACTTGGCCAAAAAATTAGAGGAGTATTTTTGTCCCTCTACCATATTCCTATCCCAATTAAGGATAAAATCAAAATTAGGGTTCCTTGTTTATCCAACTAGCCTCTTCCCAATAATATATAAATATTTTTTTTATACAAATAGATAAATAAATAAAAATGTATTTCCTATAGTGGCAAAAAATACATTACATCTGATAAATAAACACACATCATAATTTTTCTCTTAGCAATTGTTATTATCTACAAAATTAATCAATGTGAAAGATTCAACTTCTTCTCGATCTATAATCAGTAACCATTAATCAATAAAATTTAGTTGTATCTTTTAACTAATAATAAAAATAATTTGAAACTTACAACGTAATAATGGAGAATTCAAAACACCTTTAATAGTATACTATTAAAAATAATTAAACAATTCATAAAAAAAACCATGAAAATGGCGAAGTGGATGAAAATCCAACGAACATTTAAAATCATTCAATATTAAATGAATTTGGTTCACGCGTCTAATTTAAATAGTTTTAAATGGACATCTATTTTAATTCATTTATTCTAATGAATTTTAATGGATGTTAATAAAATCCAATAACTATTCATTTTAAAAAATATAACTTGATCAATATTCATTATCAAATTTAATTAATTACCCTTTAACCTAATATATATATATTTTAAATTTCATTTTAACTCTATAAATATTTTTCCATGTTTATAAATTTATCCAATAGATTTAACCATCCATTTTGCCACCCTAAATTAATTAAACTAATTAAGATCCACATGCCACACAAAGATTCACAGCAATATTGTTGGGCAGCGAGACAACAACAGGTATGATATGATTGATTCCTTGATTAATTTTGGGAGAATAGCCAATTTAGTCCCTAAAATATTACTTAAAATTTATTTAAGTTCATAAATTTATTTATTTTTGTCATTTCATCCTTAATGCTCAAAAGTCATTTACATCTTGAAAG
This sequence comes from Apocynum venetum, assembly GCA_019593545.1. Lineage (NCBI taxonomy): Eukaryota > Viridiplantae > Streptophyta > Magnoliopsida > Gentianales > Apocynaceae > Apocynum > Apocynum venetum. The sequence continues at coordinate 76,105 of SRSM01000151.1, forward strand.
TATTTTTTTGAACATTCAAATTCATAAAGTATTATTTAAAAGTCATTTTTATTTTCAAACCTTTTTTACATGACAAAATATTAAGAATGTAAATGATAAATGAAATTTTTTTAAAATATAAATGATTTTTGAACCATACTTTAAGAATGCAAATGTAAAAAAAAAATCCTTTGAGAATATAAATAGATTTTATGCAATATTTTAAGGATATAAATGGCGGGAAAAAATTTAAGGTCATAAATGAATTTTAAATAATGCTTTAGGGACTAAATCGGAAATGTTTCCTTAATTTAGAGATTTTATTATTCTTGTTAATATTATTATTATTTTCTGGTGTTTTATTTTACTATAAAGGTACAATGGACTACGCTCAGGGAATAAAAAGAGAACATTCTTAGGAATATGCTATCAGAGCTTTGGGAACCTGAGAGCATTTAGATCTATTTTATGTTACTTTCCCGCAAAGTCATTTGTTTTTGTGTTGTTCTGTAAACGCGAGATCTGCGCGCCACGTACGTTGACTCGTTGCTTTGTGCGTGACTGCACGCGACAAAGTGCGCAAAAAAGGTCTGGTTGAAAAGTTTTCACTTTTCTGCTTTTGATCCGAATATTCATTTTGTACGGTGGCTCGGAACCGGACCAAAAACGACCGGCCAAAGTTTGTCCGGAAAAGTGATGCTGACAGTGAGAGTGTTGCATCAGTCAATAATGAGATTGATGAGAATTGCTCGGATGAAGAATAGATGAATAAGTCAAATTTAGATGCTTTTTGATGTAGCAATGTTTGATTTATATCAAGGTAGAGGAACAAGCATAGGTATTCAACATCCTTGTGTACTCAATAGAGGATTGTCAAAAGAAAATCTTCAGATTAATGTGCCAGGTAATTTAGAAGATGTATTGGCAGTGAGTCAGGTTCTATGGGATGTGGGCAAATAAATATCAACGGGAAGTTGCCGGCTGCAAGAAAATTTCAATCACATAATGCTTATGTAAGAAATGTTAAAATTTCCCCAGAAGAATCATTCATATAGGAGAATCTCTGTTCTTAAGCGTTTCGATTATGATACTACTTTTGGTAATTGTTTATAAATTTAGGCTACACCAATTGCTACTTAGGAATGCCATGGACTTAGGAACTCCAAGTGCTCCACCCGTTATAGATATTGGAAGAGGGGAGCATAACTCTGAGATTGGAAATGTATCTGATGAAAACCCTGGTATGTCAGGATTTGGCCTGAAAGATAATAAGGAAAAACATGTCCAAGGAATCAGCATAGGATTTTCTAAGATATGATTTGTGTAAAAGGTACTCTTCTACATCACAGCTACTGTAATTCTTTTGACGAAGACTTGTCTGCACTGACTTTGCATGAAATGGTTTAGATGACATGACCATGCTACATTCCAGGGAAGAAAATGGAGAAACCCTGGAAACAGAAGTAACAAGTGCGGTGTTTGGCAAGAAAATTCAATGAAAAATTCACTCTGTTATAGTGCAAGGTGAAAAACAATTGCAATAAACTTAACTTTTGTCTCTAAAAACATGGTTTTCATTGTTGCACTATTGTCATCACGTTCCTGTCATTTTCCAAACACAAATTTTCATCAATAAATTCCCCTATGCTGATAGGATCTTGGAAGCAGTGGAACTAATTGGACAGTAACTTGGAAGCTATTATGCTACTGATGTTTATGTTAAGGCCTTTATAGACCTATATTTTCTCTCATAGGTTTTTTCCGTGTTACTCAAACTCACGAAAGAGTTTTCTTGTTTAGCTGCACTGATCAAAATGCATGTCTGATTGCCTGGGCTAGAAGTTGCACTGAATCCAGGCACATCTGTTTCTGTAACAGTAAGTTGATAGATTGATGGAATCAAGCAATTTGTTGTCTACAGATGTCATTTCTTTCTTTCTTGATTCAACATTTTCGCACATTTAAGTTTCAAACTTCTTATTTTCTGTCAGCTCTTAAACTTTAGTTGCTTATGTTTTCTTGATTTAAGCCAAGCCATTACATGAGCTAGTTCTGGAAAACTTATAATGTAACTGTAATATTTCCTGCCGTTTAATGGACTTACTTGGAGGATTGCTGATAAAGTAAAATGTGGCAGCACACTTTTTTTTACTGAGTACTAATCGTTACAATGTGGCAGTAAAAACACTACGGATTGTATCAAGGCGGAAGCTTAAGAGTACAAACTCAATGTGAGGGGTGGCGTACATGCAAGCAGAAGCTGAGCATGTCCGGCAGGTTTCATCAATTGTGAATAGTAGAATGAATTCTCTTAAACTTGATTAATTTTCACTGACATATGAAGGTTCGTCCTTTAAAAGCTTTCAGAAAGTCCTTTATGGCTTAATCATACTTGGAAAAACATACTGTTACATATATCTCAAGATGCCAAACTTGAACCTTCTACAATCATTTGTCCCTTGATCCGGGTTTATTACCTGTCTAGCTACTAAAGAAGAACAGAATGCTAGTTTAAAAGCTTATGCAATGATTTGAATCCTTTTAGTAACTTTGCATGAATGGTGAGGAGAATTTCTGTAGAAGAAATCAATAAATTTTGCTTCTTATCCTGTTAGCAGAATCACTATCATGCTTAGTGTTTCTGAAGAGTGAAGAGTATGTCAGAAGATAATCAATTTGAAATGGACCCTGCTGTCTGTTTTTGCAGCTTGGAAGTGGTGATTACCATGACTTCTTGTAAGTTCACAAATCCCATCTTTAATGTGTATGGAGGGTGCTCTCTATGGACATCTACAACAATAGTTTCTCAAACCTATATGTCCAGTAATTCCAGTTGTATGTGCTGAAAAATCATGAAATCTAGTGGATTTACCATGAAATAACATTCCCGTAACAGGTTTGAATAATTCAAATAAATCTGCTATTTCAATTTTCTGTAGAACGAAGGAGATTCTATCTTACTTGAAGTTCAGGACACAAAGAAAAATGTTCACGGTCGAGCAACAGTTCCAGTTTCAATGATGACTGACAACCCTGTAAGTGGTGTCACTAATAAATAGATCTTTATAATGAATCTGCACCCTTTTAGCAGCATGATCCTTTATCTCATATGACTTGAATATGCAGACTGATAAAATTAAATGGTGACCTATGTATCTTGGTGATCATGAATGTGTCGGAAAAGTTCAACTTTGTATTACTTGTTCAAACACACAGGAGGAAACAACCCACTCAAAGGTTTGAATTTACTAACCCTACACATTTCTGCTGTACTTTTATTGATAAACACAGTTATGAATTTTTTTATTGTCTTTTTATCTCAGAGAGGAGGACGAAGTGTAATAGAAATAGCAATTGCTGACACAATAGAACTAACTATGGTTGATAAACATCCTTGCTTATACTTGACATAGCAATTCTTGTGTTAAAAATATCTTGATATGCATAGTATCCTACATTAGAAATCTTGACAGTTTGATATAGTTTCAAATCACCTTTGTACATATCTCTGATCTAAATCTAAGAGTATAATCTAAGCCTGAAATTACTACACTAAGGTTTCATAGGTCTACAGTTATATCCTTCTCCAGTGGACTATTTGACTCAGCACTAGATTGACATTGCCTTTCAATAGTAGATATATCTACAGATATTTGAGCATGTATCCATATGTAGATATATATTTATTAATTTTTAACCATTTCTTGAAATACTGTGGTAGAATGGACCTGTTGTAGAAACCCTTGCTTATGATCTAGTAGCTGGAGGCCGCCATGCGATCACAACATTTTCAGGCACGGAATCTTCAACTAAATGGACTCTGGAAATGGCTGCTGAAAGAGTTTGCTGAGTATTATGGAGTTTCAGATTCATTACACAATTGCAGCATTTTATTTAGAAAAATTGATTATTTTGCTTAATATTTGCTATTGATATGTGCAGGTATCTCTCGTATGTAATGAATGGTTCAACTTCAACCAAAGACTATAGAACTGATGTATGATTTGCTTATGCCTGTATTGTAGGCCCGGAATGATAGAAGTTTAACAAGACAAGAGGTACACTTCGACAATCTCTTTATTTACTGATCTAGTGGGACAAAAGCGCATGACTAAATATACCAACCAAATTCTTCTTTTGAAGTCAAAAGTTCTAACTAACAAAGATTTGAATTTCTTCATTTGCTCTTTAGTAAAACAAGATTGTACCCAATACTTCACGTGTTAATTAGTGTTGATGGGGGCAATTATAGTTTACTGGGGCAAGTGTATTTTATCAAACTACAGTTGAAGTTTGATAGAGTCCTGCATATACAGGCAGAGAAGAGGTACGGACCAAAATTAGATTGACCTTCAATATTTTTCAGTTTCTGCGTGACTAGGATGCAAATTCGACCATGTTAAATTTTTAAATAATCCACGAGGAAGGATCAGGACACAGATGGATAAACTTACGTTAGAATCTCAGTCAAAAAGAAAATTGAATAGAATATATACTTTGTCCGATGATGTGTATGATTTGTTGTGCACATCGGTAATAATTGTTCAGAATAAATGTTGAATAAAATAATCAAGAAATAAATGATATCAATAATTTAACGTGGTTCACCTTTAATTTTGGACTACGTCCACCTCTCAAATTCCAAATTTCTTTCCACTATAAAATAGTAGGTACAAAGAGAGTCTTCTCTAAAATAATAATTTTAGAGGCAATACAAAGTGTGATAAAAATAGTTGCACTCAAGTATTTCCCAAAAATACCCCCAAATAATTTTTCTTCACTATTTTTATCACTCCCCCTTTTGAAAATAATTTCAAAAGCTCACAAAATAAACTCTCACAAAACTTGCTTCTTCAGAGAACTTCTCTTAATATATTGAAGCTTGGAATTGTATTTGGATTTGGATGATTTGAAGACTAATAAATGGTGCCTATTTATAGGCATAATTGATTCATAGATTTAATGAATCAAAAGGTCAATTGATGGTTTTGTCATGGATTTTCACCTAACAATGTTAGGCAAGTAGATTTAATTCCTTTGGTTTTGAGAAAATCAAGTGGAGGGATCACTATCAAATCTCCCCCTCCCAACTACATCAAAGGCTTCACTATTCCAGCAGCTGATCGACAGAATTCAAACTTTTCTTTAGGCAGAAATTTTGTTAACATATCTGATCCATTTTCATCTGTATGAATCTTGTCAACTTGTAGTAATTTCTCCTCCAATACATCTCTGATCCAATGATATCTCACATCAATATGCTTGGATCTTGAATGAAATGAAAAATTCTTCCCAAGATGAATAGCACTTTGGCTATCACAAAATAATTGATACTTGTCTTGCTACACACAAGTTCTTTTAGAAACTTTTTCATCCATAACAACTCTTTACACTCTTCCGTTGCTGCAATAAACTCCGCTTCAGTAGTAGAAAGAGCAACACATTTCTGTAATCTTGACTGCCATGATACGGCTCCACCTGCAAATGTAACTAAGTAGCCTGAAGTACTTCTTATTGAGTCTATGTCACTAGCCATATCTGCATCGATATAACCAACCAATACAGGTTTGACATCTCCAAAGGATAAACAAATTTTGAAAGTATCCTCGAAGATACCTGAAAAATCCATTTTACTGCAATCCAATGTTCTTTTCCAGGATTTGAAAGAAACCTACTCACAACTCCAATTGCGTAAGCAATATCTGGTCGTATACATACCATAGCATACATCAAACTTCCAACTGCTGAAGTATATGAATCCTTTTCATATCTTCATTCTCTTTATCTGTGGAAGGGCAGTGCTTAGTACTTAGCTTAAAGTGATTAACAAGAGGACAACTAATTGCTTTAGCTTTATCCATGTTAAATCTTTGAAGTACTTTTTCAATGTACTTTTTTTGTGACAACCACAGTTTCTTGGCACCTCTGTTTCTGATGATATTTATGCCAAGAATCTGTTGTGCTGGACCTAAGTCTTTCACGGTAAAAAACTTTCTCAATTGTTCTTTCAAATTTTTAATTCTGGAAACATTCTGGCCAACAATCAACATGTCATCCACATAAAGTAAAAGAACAATGAAATCACCTTTAGAGAATTTCTGCACAAAAACACAATGGTCTGAAGTAGTCTTTTTGTAGCCTTGCTCCCCCATAATAGATTCAAACTTCTTGTACCATTGTCTCGATGCTTGTTTCAAGCCATAAAGACTTTTCTTCAGTCTGCAAACACAATCCTCTTTTCCTTTTTGTTTGAAACCCTATGGCTGCTCCATGTATATTTCTTCTTCCAAATCACCATGTAGGAAGGCAGTTTTGACATCCATTTGCTCAATTTCCAAGTCAAGACTCGCTGCTAATCCAAGCACTGTTCTGATGGATGTCATCTTCATAACTGGTGAGAAAATCTCATCAAAGTCAATTCCTTTTCTTTGATGAAATCCCTTGACAACTAGTCTGACTTTGAATCTTGGACTGAAACAGTGTTCTTCGTGCTTGATTATGAACACCCATTTATTTTTCAAAGCCCTTTTACCTTTTTGTAGCTTTATCAATTCAAACGTCTTATTCTCATACAAGGATTTTATTTCATCTTGCATGGCTTCAATCCACTTCTATTTGGATTCACAGTTCATGGCTTCTTCAAAGCTTTCTGGTTCTCCCCCATCAGTGAGTAACACATAATCACTGGTTGAATATCTTGTAAAAGGTTGTTTTGTTCTATCACTTCTTCTTAGAGGAACTGGGGAGGCCACAGGTATTGGTTCTGGCTGATGAATATTATCTTCTTCGTCTTCAGAACCAACTTCTATGGGAGCATCATCTTCATCAGGTAAATTAACTTGACCTTCTTCTCCAACTTGTCTTGGCACCGGTGTTGGAGGAATTAATTTTAGATCTAATGAGCCATCATTGGAATCAGGAACATCCTTCTTCATTTTGTCAATGTCTTCAATGGTCTCATTTTCAATAAACACGGCATCACGACTTCTGATGAGTTTCTTGTCAATTGGATCATAAAACCTATAGCCAAATTGATCTTGACCATAGCCAATAAAAATACACTGTCATGTCTTGACATCAAGTTTGGATCTCTCATCTTTGGGGATATGTACAAATGCTTTGCAGCCAAACACCCGCAAATGACCATATGAAACATTATTTCCTGACCATACTTTTTCAGGAACATCCAATTTAAGAGGGATACATGGTGAAAGATTCAATATGTATGCAACTGTGTATAGAGCTTCACCCCAAAAGGTCTTAGACAACTTTGCATGTGAGAGTAAACATCTGACTCTCTCCATCAAAGTTCTATTCATCCTCTCGGCCATGCCATTTAACTACGGTGTTTTCGAAAGTGTTATTTGATGTCGAATACCATGCTCTTTGCAATAAGAATGAAATGGTCCAATGTATTCTTCACCATTATCTGTCCGAATGCACTTTAATTTCTTTCCAGTTTCTCTCAACTGAGGCATGAAATTGTTTAAAGACATTTAACACTTGATCTTTTGTCTTCAAACAATATACCTATGTCTTTCTGGAATGGTCATCAATGAAAGTCACAAAATACTGAGCATCGCCAAGTGACTTAGGCATTGGTCCGCACAAATCTGAATGAACCAAATCTAGCACATTCTTCATTCTGGAAGGAGAGAAACTTTTGAAAGCAACCCTGTTTTGCTTGCCTGCTAGACAGTCAGCACATTTATCCAAATGCGCTTTATCTATATTAGGTAGCATCTTCTTCTTGACAAGACTTGTCAATCCTTTTCCACCCATATGACAGAGTCTCTTGTGTCATAATTCAACAACACCATCTTTCTCTACAGTACTGACAGTGTCAGTTGAGAGTTTTGCATTAATTACATACAAGGTTATTTGCTTTGTACCTCGAGCCACCACCATGGAACCTTTAGTAAGCTTCTACTAGTTATTGAAAAATGTATTACAAAAGCCTGCATCATCGAGCTTTCCTGTAGATATTAAATTCAGGCGAATATCTGGAATATGCCTGACATATTTTAGGACTAATTTGGTACCATTTTCTGTTTGCAAGAAAACGTCTCTTGTGCCAATAACTTTAGATATATTATAATTTCTCATCTTAATTGTGCCAAAATCTCCTGTTGTATAAGATGAGAAGAATTCTCTTTAAGATATAGCATGAATAGTAACACCATTGTCAATCACCCAACTGGTCTCGTGGGATGCAATATTGACAATATCTTCATCATAAATGACATGAAATTCGTTGTTAATGGTATGTGCTTGTTCATCATTACTGTTGACTTCATTACTTTTGTTCTTCTTCTGTTCACTTTTGAACTTTCGACAGAACCTTTTTATGTGGCCCTTCTTTTTACAGTAATGACATTCAATATTGGCATATTTGTTCGACTTTCCTCTGCTTCTTTCCTCTAGGGTTCTGTTCCCTAAATTGGCTCTTTCCCCTGGAGTCTGCCATCAAAACATCTGATTGTGAAGAAGATGAAATTTGTGATCTCCTTCTCATTTCTTCGTTTAAGATTCCACTTTTAACAAATTACATATTTACTACACCATTTGGTGCAGTGTTGGTGAGTGAGATCTTCAAAGTTTCCCATGACTTTGGTAGAGAAGCTAGTATCATTAGAGCAAATACTTCATCATCCAGCTTTATGCCCAATCTGGACAACTGGTCCAGAATACCTTGCATCTTGTTCAAATGGTCTGCTACAGTAGTTCCTTCCTTGTATTTCAATTGCATCATTTTTATCAGGTAAAATAATTTATTATTCCTCGTCTTTGATGCATACAATTGTTCAAGTTTACTCCAAAGCATCCGGGCATGAATCTCATTACAGATGTGGTTGTAGACATTGTCTTCAACATATTGACGGATAAAACTACATACCTGTTCATGCTCAAATTCTCACTCTTCATCTGACTTTCCTTCAGGTTTAGCAATTGCAAATACTGGTAGATGCATTTTCATCACAAATAGAAGATCCTTCATCTTCACATATGATAATTTGTGCCATTTAAGTTGATCATCTTGGTATTCTTTGCCTCCATCGTGACAGACATTAATTCCAATAAAATCTTTTCTGATGTGGAAGATCAATCAAAGCTGCAACCACATAGCATACTAAGAGTTTTATGGAATTAACAAACAAAGCTCTGATACCACTTATTGGGCACAGCGGTAATAATTGCCCAGAATAAATGCTGAATAAAATAATCAAGAAATAAATGACACCAATAATTTAACGTGGTTCACCCTTTTTTGGCTACGTCCACCTCTCAAAAAATACCCTCAAATGATTTTTCTTCACTATTTTTATCACTCCCCCTTTTGAAAATAATTTCAAAAGCTCACAAAATAAACTCTCACAAAACTTGCTTCTTCAGAGAACTTCTCTGAATATATTGAAGCTTGGAATTGTATTTAGATTTGGATGATTTGAATACTAACAAATTGTGCCTATTTATAGGCATAATTAGTTCATAGGTTTAATGAATCAAAAGGTCAATTAATGATTTTGTCATGAATTTTCACCTAACAATGTTAGGCTAGGTAAATTTAATTCCTTTAGTTTTGAGAAAATCAAGTGGAGGGATCACTATCATGATTTCCATTAGCTAGGAATGGCGCAAAGATAGGCTTCCATTAGCTAATTCGTTTCACATGTATTCTATTGCATGGTTTTCAAATTTTTCGTACACAATAAGTTCAACAGAATCATCAACACTAGGCCACAATACCTTTCTTTTTAGCATTTCCTCAAAAATTGCCAAACACTGTATGGATAGGTAAAAGAAATATTTTGTTTTGCATCACTTTTGGATGTGTCAAAGAAATATTGGGACATTTCATTTTATACAGCTTTTCAAATTGATTATCCGTGAAGTAGGCTTTTGATTAGAATCCTTTCCATCTTTTATAATGTCTTCCCATATCCTTCCAACAACCATTGGTTTTGATATAACCAAGAAAAAATAGTATGTCACTAGTAAGCCTGTGAAAAATGTGATCTCAAGATCTGAAGAATTCGCCAAGTCTCCATCTTAGGACTTGGATTGGTCTTCATAACATGTTCATTTTTAAGTAGGAAAAATTTGGATTCATTCTAGTAAAAAAAAAAAATTTAGAAGCTATAAGAAGGTCTATTCTTGATAGGTTGCTTGTTACTTCTGCAGCTGGCAATATTTATTTATTACTTGTGCTGTAGAAAAGTATTTTGTAAAGTTGTGAGACCCAAGTTGAGAATCTCCTTGCTGATGTGTTTCAAAACTACAAATCATTAGATGAAAAACTCTCCCACTGTCTTAACAGATATGTCAGGTCCAATATCAGAAACTGCAGCACCAGCTACGAAACTATTTAGAAGTGAGTTTTACTATTTAGAACTATATTCACTTCTTCATGATATATTGGCTCAAGATGCTCAAATAATTGTACTAGAATATCGTAAAGAACGGTTTGAAGCCCTTATCTAAATTTTCTCATTACTACATATGTTGATAAGCAGTAAGTTTGCATGATATTCAACTCTTAATTTATTAAAAATGTACCAAATTAAAGGATATCTTTACAGACAGCAACATTGAAACGGTGTCGGAAGCACATGATAGATACTGATGAGCTTCTATCAAGCAACTCCGATGGTATTGTTATGGATTCTACAACAATGGCCACTGCATATTTGAAGATGAAAAATATTTGCATCAACATAGGCATTAAGATTCAAGCTGATCTTAAGATCCATGACCATCACATACTGCCAAGGTATTAGATCCTTCGAATTTCCCTAAACTGGTCAATATGGAATTCAAAATTGACTAAAACTAATTCCTGATTAGCTTCAACAAAATCAAAGATGGCTGGTGCCTAGCTTTATTCTTTTTAATTTACAGCCCAACACTTGGAAACTTTTCTTGGCTAGTAGATATAAAAAACTACGTATAACACGTTTCTTTTTCTTGTTGAAAGAAACACGATTCATTTTTAAAACCACTTTTACTTTTCTGTTTATCAAGTAAAATCTGATATTTGCTTCCACATTTTTAGTTCAATTGACCTGGTACAATATACAGTGTATGTTTTGCTCACTATTTGTTAGTCTCTTTATGATCTTACAACCTTCATTGCTTGCCTTTCTTCACCCTATTCTTGCATTGAAATTTTGCTCATCCCTTTATGAATAACAACCTTGTTCTAGTTCATTTTTTGAACATGATATCTATGAAATAAATTTCCCTTATCCAAGAAAACTATTTCTGTGACCTTGCTTTGTTTCTTCACCCGGTAATCTTGCACACATATTGAACTTCTTAGTTGATCTTGAAACCATTCACCTTTCATCTGTCGTATTCTAAGATCTTCTCTTACATTCTACTTCCAACACCATTACAACTTTGTTCTCTTTCTAATCTTTCATTTCAACTTCTGCTTCTCACTCTCTTCATCATATATTGGCCTCTAGTTGCCATGAAGTTTCTGCTCCAATCTTGTGCACCCAGCGTCCTCATTTCACTTTTTGAACTAATTATCGTTCTTTGAAACTCTTCACTCTGTCCTTATGCTTTTTGCAACTCAATTCACTTTCTTGTCTCCTCTCGCTTATCTTGAATTAGCTAAAACTTTTGCTCTGTTTCTGATCTCATGGACTCATACCATTATCCTTTTTCACCTTATTTTGAAATTCTGCTCACCCCTCTATAAATTCTTTCTCCACTGTTCTAATTCTTTTTTTTTTATCATGATATTGGTCAAATTCCCATTATCTTTATGCACATGCTATTTCTTTGTTTTTATCCATCTCATAATCACACAAATTCTTCTGCTAATAGTGGAAAAATTTAAGTTTCACCTGTTATATTTCATAATACACTGTAATTCTACTTCGAACCCTATTACAACTTCATTTTTCTTCTCGTCTTCCCTTCCATCTTTTGCTTCTCTCTGTCATCTTCATATCTTGAATTCTGGTTGCGATGAAAGCTTTGTTCTAATCTACATACACTGTTGCGCCCAACACTTTATTTTACTTTCTGAATTCTTTCCTTGAACTTTCTTGTTCTTCACCCTAGTCTCATGCTTTTTACAATTCAGTTGTGTTTCTTGTCTTCACTTTCTTAACTTGAATTAGTTGTTCTAACATCAATATATGTTTGCCTAAAATTTGTTCTCTTTCTGATCTTATGAGTTTCATTTTTTGCTTTTCTTCACCCTGTTCTTGCATTGATACTCTGCTCATCACTCTAAGAATTGTTAGGCCCTGCTCTAATTTATTTCTTATTATGATACCTGTCAAATAATTTCCCTCATCCAAATGAACTATTTCTTTGCACTTTCCTTTTTCTCCACCATAAAGAACACATTGTGTGGTTCATTGCTCTTGCACAATCAAGTTTCAACTGAATTGTTTTGATTTCGAAAGTAGGTGTGGTACCTACTTTATACCCATACACACAAAACCCACACCATTTAGTCTTATAGTAAACCCTCACTCTGTTCAAATCATTTTTGTCAATTTTCTTCTCTACCATGTTTGATTGAGAAGTTATGTATATGATAGCAAATCACCATTTGTCTTGAATATCATTCCTAACATAAGCTTCGGGTCATATGCATCTCTCTCTTTGTTAAATCTTGCAAACCGCTTAGGCTTTTTGTCCCTTTTATCCTTATCTTCACTAGAATTCGAGTAAGAAAGATAACACTCAACATCTGAAGGCTCAGCACTTGATTTTAGATATATTGTCTTCAAAATCTTCAAGTCCCTGATCTATCAATTCTTCTAAATCATCATTGTTTGAACCAATTTCATATTCTGAATTTGCTAGGCCACCATCATCTGAACTAGTAGATTCAACATTTGCATCAACTGTGACCCAAGTTGGTTCCCGATCTTCTTCCATCACCATCTTCCCTTTTTCCTTTTTCTTTCAACTCACTAGCAGCAAATTCTGAAATTTGTTCGGAATTTTCAACAGGTATCTCCAAATGATTTACATCAATATTAGGCATTTGTTTAGCTGGCAGCCCATCGGATGGTATAACTTTTGTGGCATCACATTGAATCACTTCCTCAGTCACATTGAATTCTTCTTCGATTTCAGAAATGTACTTCAATGGTGTCATCTACAGACTACAGAGACATGTTGATCAGTATTTACATAATCAGCAGCCAATGTCAGCCTAAATTTTTCAACATCAACAGTGAACCAATCTTTGTCCATCTACAACATACCAAGAAAACCCAATTGTTTAGATATGAAACAGTAGATACAAATTATAGAATTTTTATTAACAAATAATAAATAAAATACAACAGAGACTTATAAAGTAGGGATATATCCACCAGATACCTTGAAATTTGCACTTTCCATAAACAACTTCACATAATATAGTAAATACAAACCACAATCTTCACCATTTGTTTGTTGTGGGATGTAAAAAAAATCCACCCGTACATCTTCAAATGTGTACTCAAAACGCATGAATAAACAATAAATATAAATTAACGTACAATACTCACTTTTGGAACCAATAAGAGAATGATGTTAACTCACACCTTGTTTGTTTCCCTCCCCTCAACATTCAAAACATCTAATACAAAACTATACAAAGTAGGAAAACATATATGGCTCGGGTAGTGAATTCATAAATTATGGAATGCATTGTTCAAAGTGTGTGTGGTATATATATAAACAGACCTCCTTATAATGAATTCTAATCTATGCTCCATTGCTATTAGACCATGCAACTAGAACCACTTTCAAATTCTTCATCGAAGTCGTACAATATCAACAAAGTCCAATGTTTCCTGAAATTTTCTAATTTCTATTAGCATGCTTAATGTTGGTTAAATTTAAATAGATTAAAGGCCAAAACTAAAGATTTCCATACCAGAGTACAATCGACACTAGCACATATTTCTTGTACAATACTTTCCTCTTCTTCATAACCTATCCCAGCACTTTATTTTTATCACAATTTGTGTATGTGTATGAGTCTATATGGGTAGCCATAAGCTTTCTTCTCATCTGCCATCCCCATCCAGATTAGCCTTCAAAAATTTTTAATTTGCCCACGTTAATAAAAGATTGAAACAATAGACCATATGATTTTGTAAATAAAACAATCGATGAAGGAAAAAAGAAGATGAAAGAGCATGGTAAACTTACACAAGACAAGATACTTATGTGTCACATTGGAATCTAGCATACCCACCACGCTGCATGCATCCTTGCCCTTCTGTAATTTCTCGCCACACTTTGCGCGACACCCTACCATCTTCATGCTTCTAAATTCGCATCCACCACACGATTCATTTACAATCAATTGAGCTAGTACTTCACAGATTATAGTGGATTGAGAAATGTGATGAAATTTTCTTACCGTCGTTCAATAGCCTCCCTTCGATGGTTTCTCCCAAATTTTGCCCTAAAATTAGCCGACAAGTGAATGTGAAAGAGACAGGGTTTTCTTGCATTTTTTTTTTAAATTTCAAAAATGAAATATAGAGTATAAGACCCAAAATACCCATAAGAGATTGGGGAAAAAAGTCAATATCCAATGACCCAATTAGATTTAACCAAAACTTAACATAACGATCAAAGTTGATACTCGAAAAAACTTGTGAGACTTAAGTTCAAAAGAATAAAGTGAGATTTAACCTACCAAAAGTAAAATGTTGTGTGACCAACAAGACCATTTTGCCTATATAATGTGCTATTATGTCTTGTTTGTATAGTATCTTTGGAAGGCTAGGAACAATTTTCTCATTGAAAAATGAGACTTCCCTCCCCCGTCTCCATGGCAAATATTCCAAGTTAAGTGGGGGACTCACTCCGCACTATCCCGATAGGATCATGATTTTCCAAGTTTAATGAAGACTGAATTGAGGATGGAGATCGAAAAGTGATGATTTACGGGAATGGAACTAGGGATGGAAATTGATTTTTCCCAAGTGAAATCTCGTCCCTACTTTCATTCTTGAAAATTTCCATCTCGTTTTACTCTGTGTTTTAGTATAAATATAATTTTATTCCTAGTAAATTAAAAAACATAATCTTATCACTTTATTATTTAATAAATAAATAAAATTAAACTTAAATATAAAATACTAAATAATAACTCTAATTCAAATCAATAGATTAATTTATATTTATATTATTGTTGTATTTGATTATTGCATAATGAATATTTTATATTTTATATTTGATGTAATGAAATTTTTTATTATTTTGTATTTATGTATTTTAACTGAAAAATTTTATTTTAAATTTGATGAAAAAATAGATTTATTTTGATGACATAATAAAATATGTTTTTTGAAAAAAAATTAAAATGAAATTAAATAGAATCAAAGAACAAATTGGAAATGGGATGGGATGGGATGGGTCAAAGCGGTCTTAAGTGGGGGCGCAGGGCGGGAGCGGGGACAAGAAGGGAACCCGACCCCACCCCCACCCATTGCCATTCCTCCTGAGGGTACTGTTTGTTTTTTCTAGGCCTATTGCTGTAAACTCAATGACTTTGGTTACGAAAGTTATGCAAGTTGATGATGGTCTTTCCTCTATTGTTGCTATTATAGTAAGACAATATTAGATATCTCTTAACTATACTTAACTGTTCATCTTTTACTCATCCCGAAGGGATCAGCTAGTTATTATGACTTCTCATCAATTAATTAGCTATTCGTGTCCTAAAGGCTGATAGAAAATTTGTAGTTGGGTTCATACTCTTTTTAATGTTCTTAGACTTACAAATGAATTACTCATTGAACAAAATAAGTTGGTAGACCCATTTTTACATAAATTTATTTAAAAAAATTATTTCAATTTTTCATTAATTATTCTGTCTTGAAATATAAAATAAAAAATTTATTTTGAAAAAAAAAATTATAAAATCTTTCTCTTGAAAATAAGAAAAAGTGAGAGGATAGATGAAAATAAATAAGGACAATATTAGTAATTAATGGTAAAATACTTATAAAATTTTGTAAAATGACTTATATTTTGAAATAAAGAAAAAATCATTAAACAACTTATATTTCTATATCGAGGGAATAATTAAAAAGAAATTAAGAAGAGGGGATATCTATAAGCTAGCTGAATTTAGTTTATATTTTTATTTATAAGACATGGAAACAACTCAATATGGAGGGTAAATAACAAGTTTACTGTTTTGAGGACGTATCGAGAAACAATAGTAATACTTACGAACCTAATTATATAAAATACTTCATCATCGTGTAATGGCACTTCATTAATGTGATTGCAAGAATCCATTTAGGGCACGTTTCATCAAATAATCAGATATGATCTTATTTGTTTTCTCTGTTGGATGAAAAGAGTCCCAAAAGACAATATTTACTTGCATCTGTGCATGTGAAGGGATTCAATCTGTCACACATGTATCCCATCTCAAACATTCCCGAGGCACAACATGCCACTGCCGCCACATCAAATCCTGTTTCCAAGAAAGAAAAGATTATGTAAAAGGAGATAGAAAACAATCAAATAAAACCCTTGAGAGAGTTAATATGGAGTTCAATTATCTTATTGATTGATTTTTAGTATTTATACAATAAATTAATATAAACTAAGTGAAAGTACAAAATACTTTGAGATTTAGCAAACCAGAGAAAAGCGAACTGAAGTTGGCTTTCTGGAATTTGGAGCACAATCATTTCTTTTTCTTTTTCCTTCTCTCGGATTGGTAAAACATATAATCTGAGTAAAACTAACAAATTGCAGGATTTTTTTCCTTCTATTTTAACAGTAGTAAAGTAAAACAATATAATAATTACTCAATCAGAGGTGGTATTCTCTCCGATTTCTCTAAACTGTCATTTGAAACTCTCCTCTCTTTGAAGGAAAAGCAGCAATTGCATTACTTACTTTTCACAAAATACACTTTTCACTCACTTTAAGAAAACACTAAGAACTTTTAGGTAAAAAGACTAAGATATTCATTAAATTAAATGAAGTGGGAATTGAAAACTCTAATTGAAAGGCATAATGAGAAGAAGAAGAAAAAAATGTAATAAATACCTTAATTTTTGAACATGGCAAGTGTATATATATATATATATATATATATTGATTTGAAAGGGTTAAAATAAATTAATGTTCGTATAGTAATAAAGATAATAGTAAATTAAATATAATAACACTAAATACCTTCGCCATTCTTCAAAATAATTGATAATTTAAATCAGTTAAAAATAAATTTCTCTTATTACTAGAAAAGTTTAACGGTAGAAGTATGAAAACTGGTGAAGCCTTTGAAAAATTTGCTATCACATCAACAGATTAAGGTAAGCAATAAACACACCGAATGAAGTTAGATGCAAAGTGCACATCACACGAGAAGTACTATAATTAATAAAGCTGGTGTGCTCTAACGGAGCAGGGGCCTGTACTGTCTGAAGAAGCATTTGTACCATTAGACAAACATCTAAGATTGATGGATTTGTAACTTGTGAAATAATTTGCTATATACGCCTATTATAACTTGTGAAATAGTATATAATAAAAAAAATTAATAATTTTATACAGCTTTGAGAATAAAAGTAACTTAATTTTCTTAAAATAAGCATTTCATTAATAGGTGTTTGAAAATAAAATATTTTAAATTTATTGGGTAAATTAGTGTTAAAAATTGTCAAACAATTATAATATGATTGTTTAGCGTATTAATTAATGGGGAAAAAAATAAAGTTACAAAAAGATCAACAAATATTTTCTTAATTTCAGTGCTATATGTCCTTATTTAAATCAGTATGGTAGCCTCTGAAATGAAAAACGGTAATTAACTTCCCGTATATCTTTTAAGTTGCATTACATATTAAATTTGAAAAAAGAAAACTCAAAACGACTCACAATAAAACTAAACTAATTAAACTACATATTAAAACAAAAGAAGGGCAAAACCTTGCTGTGAAAGCCATCTTTCTTTAGTTACCTCTGAGAAAAAAAGAAAAAAGAAGAAGGAATAATTTAATTACATACTTTGTTTTGAAATCAATTGGTTTAGCGTCTATCCAGGAGAGGGAAATTGTCACAAAAGCGGGTGTATTTTATTTTTTTATACTTTATACCCTAGTCATAGTTGCGAAGAAAGTACAGCAAACATATTTAAAAAGTAAAAAGTTAAGAACTCAAAAATAAAAAGAAAAAAAAACTAAACATGTATAATTGCCAAAAAAAAAGGGTAAAAAGTTTCAAGAAACAAATGAACATGCGTCAAGGAAAAAAAAAAGAAAAAAAATCCAATTTGGAGATTATAAATATAGCATTCAACTTGCACCTAAGAGAAAAAGACTTACCAAACATGGATGGTTTGCGAATCATTTGTAGAAGCATGTAGTAAGGATTAGAGAAGACCACATTGATCCCAGGAAGCTCCCCATTTAGCCTTTTAATCGAGCCAGTTAATTTTGAGTTGAAACTGAGTGCCACAATGTTGTAACTCTCCACACATCCATTTCCATTTCCATTAAAATAGTTTGTGGATCTTTCTAATGGCAAACACCCCATTGGAGGAAGTCCAGTAAGGGCCATTTTCCGGGCTCCTAATCCATATAATTCCTTAACAAAATTCTCCAAGATTCCAAGAATAAAGCCTTGGTACTGATCAATGGTGAATTGGGATCTCCTGTTTGGCATTGTATAGTAGTTTTCAAGGAAGTCATTTGTTCCAAGGCTGACCACATACAAAGCCTCCTGAATAATCTGGTCGGCCTTGCTATTTCCAGCATAGGCCCTCAGTTTGTTCTGGTATTCCTTAAAGTACTCCACTTCTTTCCATAGAGGTATTACATTCTACAAAACAAATAACTCAATAAAATGGATGCATAATATATCATGATTTTTGTATCATATGGAAGTAATTAAAATTTGGAGGTGTCAATATAGCAACTTCAAAACCCGCAGACCCTTTTATTATGATTTGTCGGCAGCTTCTCTGCGAAGTATTCTAGTTCCTGATGAAATCAATTCATTCTTCTTTTTTTTCTTCAAAATACTTTTCAATATATATATATAGATATATATATTTGTATTACAAGGTTGTCCATATTTGGAGAGTCGGCTTTCCCATAGTACTATCTTCTGCTAGTCTTTTACTAGTTTTAATTTGCAAGATTTTCAAAAAAGGTTCTTCTCAGGCTTCATCATAAATCTAATTACTAGCTTGATTCTTTGCCCTCCCCCGGCCCAACGCCCACCTTCCCCATAAAAAGAAAAAATAAAAGAGAAAAAAGGAGGCTAAATAAATAAACTTGCCATTCTCAAAATGGTTTTCATTAAATTCGACATGACAAACTTATCTACTAGAGAATAAATCTTATTCCAATTATTATTGTCCCACTACTCTGGAAATTCTCTTTTTCCATTGTAGATTTTAATCAACCCTTCTGGTAGTTGGAAGATATATAAATATAAAAATAGCAGACTTACTAGAACATCAGAAGTCACATTATCAAATCCGGTACCAGCCGAAGCAAAGCTAACCCCAACAGCAAAATCTGAGATATTGTAGTTGGTATCAAGGTAGGCAGGCACAAACGGTCTGAGGCCAAAAGCTTCAGAAATGAAGTCCGGAGGAATACGGCCGTTGCTGAACCTTCCGGTGGGCCGACCACCATAAAAGTCCCGGCCATAGGGCTCGAAGTTGCTCTTGAGTACAGTGGAGATATTGTTGTTGTTTCCAGCATCAACTGTGGAGTCTCCAAACACAATGATGGCTGGGACTTTAGCAGTGACCGCAGACGAAAAAAAAGCCAAGAACATGAACAATGCTATGCATTTGGGAGCCATTTTTTTTTCTGATTTAATAATGATGAGGAAGCAAGCTGTGATATTTGCAGGTATGGTCTTGGGTAGGATGATTATTTATATGGTTTTATTATAGGAGAAACTAGAGCTTCACACGGTAGAGGAGACGGAGTTTGTTGGGGTTATTAATGGCAGATACGATCAGCATTACTTTAATTTTGTGTTGGAGGTCTAGCAGATTTTTAATGGTAGTAAATGAAAATTTATTATAACCATGCCAACGAGTCAGGTTGGTGTTCTGAGTCGGTTTTGGTCGAACCGTTCCAATTATTAAGCTCGAGTTCGCTCAAGCTATCCCTCCATTTTATTAATAACTGTAATGTTAGATGTATACAATTTATTCGAGACGTATGTCATGAATAATTTGGTCAAATTAACGTTCTCTCTCATAATTAATATTTGTTGATGACTAATTTCCCCTTATGTTCCTTTCAGATTTGCTTTCAACTTGAATTTGAATTTGTCCTCTCTCTCTCTCAATTAATTAGGATGGTAATTATTTAGATAAGCAATTACTTAAAGGTTCGAATTTGATTGCACTGAAGACCACTGATAAAGATCGTAGCACTTCTACAACACTTGAGTTCAAATTATTTTTTTCCTCCATGGCATGATATCGTTCACACTTGTTGTGCGGTTAATGGAGTGCTTATATAAAAAGTATTATAGAATTCTTCTTGAATGATTTTGACAAAATTGATATTTAGAGGTTTTTTTTGTAATGATGTTAGAATGTTATATGATCAATACATACAAGATTTAAACTCAAAAATCCTTTTTTTTTTTTGGGTCAAATTTCAAAGGTTAAGATATTTATAAATTTGTTTCTAATGATAAAAAATATAGTTATTGAAAACTCACTAGTCAGAAGATTTGTGGTCGGTCGCTTGATTATCTACGAGCTCTCTAGTCAGTTTGATGATGATATTGTAGATTTGTTGTCGATCGCAAACGACTTTTAGTCATTCAAAACTTAAAACATACATTCATAAAGTTAAACCAATTTGTAGATCATACATATACAACTTTAATTCGATCGAAACATGTCATTTGTCCATCCAATTTTCAATAGATTATACTAACAAACTTATCAATAGAATATCTAATTTTTTAAAATAAACATATTTTTTATTTAAAATTTCACTAATAATTTCTTTTAAGTTATATCAGACTAAATCATATGGCCCAACCACTAAACATATTAATAACAAAAATAAGATAATGTGATAACTTTCTTTAAGTTAAAAAACTCTTAAAAAGTCAAAATTCAATAACTTTCTATAGTCTTTGTTGAAAGCATTAAAGCTTTTAGTATCTTAATTTTGATTAATGACAAACATTGATGGGGACTAATATCTTAATTGTATAAGTGTGGTCTCTTAGGATTCATATGTCTAATCCATGCAAGATCGAAATTTTAAATCTTCAGGAAAAATCGAATGTTATCAAGCGTTGAAGATAAGCAGTTTATGAATTAGATAGGATCTAGAGGTGTAGTGTTATTTTTTTAATATATCCTTAGATGTCTCTAGATCTACCTCTATGAGTAATAATTTCTATAGGTTGCTTAATAAAAGTGAAATGTTTTATAAAATGCACTTCATAAAGATTAAACATGTATTGGGTATTTGAAATGATTTTCAAAATACATGCATATACTTAAAATTCAATAAAATATATTCCACATAAAATCATTTTGAAACTCTTTTATAACATTTACGTTGTGAAAATCATCCAAAAAAGGGATTTACTAAATCATTGGTGTTTTGAGCAATCTAGAGAAACATATTACTCAAGGAGATGTTTATGTTTCAAATTGATATATCTTCACATTAAGGTGATTTGTATATCAAGCTCTTCCTATTCTTATCTTGTAAGTTTTATTCAAGGTTGCATTGAGCTCTTAAAACTCTAAGGATTAGAGTGAGCCTTGAATTATAGATAATTGTGATTGTCTTAAGTGTATCTATTTCATTAATTGTTGTATTATAGATAAGTGTATAATCAGGGTTGTATTGTAAAAATTAAATAGTTGGGTGAACCTTGATTGGCTAAGAGGTTTGTATTGTAAAACCTAAGGAGAATTGAATGAACCTCTATTGTAATCTCTTGTGCTAAATTAGTGAAATGTTTTATGAAATCCTTGAGTAGATAGCTCAAGGTATTGGATTAGGTTTTGTTGGATAAACCAAATCACTATAAATCGTTGTGTTATTTGCTAATTTCTTGAAAACATTACTTCACACACTATTTGAGTACCAAGTATTTGTTATTTATTGTCTTAGAAAGCATTGTTTGAATTAAGGTTGAAAAATCAGATAAAACCTAATTCATCCATTTCTTAGATTTTTCATTTGTTTCTCTTTATAAATCTCTGGAAGAGTATTAGTATATTACACAAAGTAGGGAGGTATTTTTTTAAGTAACATACTCTTTTTATTCTTATGTATTCTATCTTAAAAATTAGAAAGAGAAGAGATAAGAGATAATAATAAAAATGAAGAGGGGATATGTGAGATAAAAAAAAAGACTTAAGAATGTCCTAGTTTTGGTAATAATAAAGAGGTTAGATGAAATATAGAGATAAATAATAATAATATTAAAAATATAAAAGGTAAAACATCATTAAGAAGTTGTAAAATAATTTATAATTAGGAATACTGAAAAAGATTTCTAAAGACTTTTTTCTTAATGATAAAAAGCTTCTAAGGACTCTTTTAATAACAATACTTTTGGGTATTTATATACTCCATCTCCCACTAATATAGTTTTGTTTTCATTTTTCTTCCATTTCAAATTATAGTCTAGTTTCTTTATTATGAGTACTATTTAATTTTTAGTTACCTAAAATACCTCTATTTAACACACTTTGTTATTGTAAAATTTATTTTCAAAGTATTGAAATACTACACATTAAGTTAAAGATTCTATTTCCTAAAAATAGTTGCACAATTTTTCATACACTTTAAATCAAATTTATATATATTTGTACACAATTAAATTTAAATTTGACTAAATTTTAAATACAAAGTGAAATGGTAACATAGGAAGATTTAGAAAATATTTTTATAATTTAACAACATTAAATTTGTTTTCTTAATCTACTTGTGTATCTTAATGCCAGGATGGGAGTACATATTAACAACACAGTGAAGTGTTTTATTTAAAGTTTTAAATATAACTATAATAAATAATATTTTTTTCCTCTAAATTAATAATTTCTCGTATATCTTTCTCTTTTGTCTTCACTTGCGTTAAGTTGTCAAATGAGGCTAATATAAGAAAAAAACATTAATGATTAATGCATTTAAAAGCGTAAATAACCATCTATTTGATACAACAATAATTATCAAAAAGCCATATATTTAAAATAGAGGGATTAATTCCAATGAAGCAGAGTGCCTTTGAAAAAGGGTGGGAGAAGAAAAGGGTGAAATTCGTTTAATTTCGATAGGTCAGAATTTTGTTCTTGGTCTTCAATTGCAAAAGAAAAAATTATATTAAATTACAATATTTAAATAGAAAATGTTATAAAAAAAAAGTGATAGACCCCCACAATCATGACCACCGTAGACACCTGCCTCAGGCGGTTGGAATGCATGTGACATGATTGTGGGGTCGTCACCATTGATATTTTTTTCTTACAGTTGCTATTTAAATATTATAATTTAATATAATTTCTTGATTATATCTTCATTTTTACATTAATATTTATTTGTAATATTTCAATATTAATAACATTTTCAAATCTATACTTTCAATATTAAATATTACATTAATAAATTAACATTAACATAAATATGTATTTTCTAATTTTTGAATCTAAATAAATATTTTCAAAATGTTCCAAAAGTAAAAAGGAGTCGATTAATGAAGAAAAAGAAACTCAAAGTACTGATAGGCAGCACAACCCCCACTGGTGATGAGAAAAAAGTTCAAAGAAATTTTAAATTTCTAATTATTGATGAATTTTTGTACATAAAATGCCTAAGATTAATCATAATCAAGTTGGAGGTTAAACAATCGATTATCTTAAAATTCTTAATTCTTGGAGTCAATGTTAAACTCAAATCTAATTCTTTGGAAGGAGTACAAAATTCTTGGATAATTTTGAAGCTTTTCCATTATAACGAAGGATTTGGAAATATTTAAAGTTTTGGTTCTTTGAAGAATTTCTTGTACTTGTGATGTTTGATTTTAACTTATTAATCAATGTTTGGTAGATTGATTATGGTGTATTTCTTATACCAATGTTCTTTCTTGTCATATAAGTAATGGATTGCGATTTCATCTTAGCAACTACTTACAAATGATTTTTATACGACTTTATTGATTCAGATTTTATTTTAAAGGTTATGATAAGATTCGTATCAACTGGCCCACATTTACCCTACAAAGTGGAATATGTAGTCGGCACTAACATATTTCCTTTAACATTCTTCCCACTTACATATTAGGTTATTTTTGTACACATGTCTATCTTAAGGTTATTTCGGATAAAATTTCAATTAGTTTGTTTAAAACTCAAAATCATCCATGTAATTCTCAAAACAGCAAAATACATGCTTTTATAGTTTTCAATTCATTATTTTCTCTCATATTCGTACGGAGGACAATATACATGCTTATCTTTTTGTCCCAAAAGGCTATATGTTTGATTTTCAAATTTGAAGGGAAAGTCGTTCAAACTTTTATTCATCTAATTTATCCCTTTTTTTTCTCTTATCTCTACCATTCAATCTTATTAAAAATAGTACTGGGTAAAAAATAATGATAAAAAATAATACAAGGATAAAAAAAAGAGACGAAATAAAAGTTTAAAGAAATGTTTGCATAATTAAAAATAATGTAAGGGTACAAAATACAAAAATAAAATTTTAAGGATATATTTTAAAAATAATTGATGTGTATTTGAGCCAATTTCCCTTCGGTGGAATGATTTTCACAATAAATATATATACAGTTTTTAGCCAAAAGGGCCCTTTTTTCTTAACTAAAATCCAACATGGCCCTCATTGGGTAACCTAGACCAAAATTGCCCTTCTTGGTAATGGGACCTCCTGAATTGGCGTAACCTCCTGAATTACACTTTGATCCCTTTTGAAAAAAAGAAAAGAAGAAAAGAACGATTTTCACAATATCAAAATAGCTTGCGGATTCTTCACTATTTCCTCAAGAAAAAAAGTATATAATTAGTTGGTTCTTACTAGATCATTTTTACAATTTCTTAGATAGCATTACATCAAACGGATTAGAGTCAAATTCACGGAAAGGATGAAATGTAGTAGTAGTAGTAGTAGTAGTAGCAATTCTAAATTTTTGAGAAGAAAGGATAAATAATACTCCGTAGTTAAATATAAATGGGACTTGGTGGTGGGGTGGGGGTGATTCACCATCGAGCAATTCTATAGAAGATAAAATTATTCATGGCCAAAGAAAAAATCCTGTATAATTAAAACTTGCATTCCGAGAAGAATTTCCAGTGCGTTTTTGGCAATAGAACTTCGTCCTTCTCTCATGTACATAAGTTACCAAAAGATGCCTTTATACAAGCGTTTCCACTAATTGGGAAGGATTTCTAAGAATAAACTTCGTAAAATGTGAATATGCCCTATCCGTTCTTGGTGCTGTACTCTTCCTGGTGGTAAAGGTGAAATTATTAAGATATTTAGCACAGAACCCTTCAAAACCTAGCGTAATTTAATACAATGAAAGTGCCATTTTATATATTGAGCTATCAAGACTTGCAAAGAAGAAGACTTAACTGTTCAAGTTGGATTACATAACTTTGGCCATGGTTCTTTGAGGAAGTTAGGTTAGAAGTAGATGGGAGCTAGCTGGACTAAGACGTACTTAACTTCAGTTTCCCGCAAAAGGAATAAGGCTGTTGATATTCACAAATTAGGCCGGTTACATTTAAAGCTTTCCACCTGAAATGGAGGCACTTAAATGAATATTGACCCCAGAGTTTCTTGATCTATGTTGGCCCAGCAGATTAGCTTCTCTTGTCACACCAATATATATAAATGTGCAATTGTTGCATGGTAACCACAAGTAATCTTTATTTCCCACCAGTAGTGTAGGACCAAAATCTGGAGGTCAAATTTAGAGGAGCAAATCTTAAAAAAAACTCTCATGAGAGTTTTGCTTTCCATGTAAAAAGAATTTAAGGAAAAGAGTAGATCATAAAACATATATGAACACTAAAAAAAATTAGGACAGGTCCAAGAACTTAAAACATTGGATTTCATGTATGTAATTTGAGAATGGAATTAGTTTTGTTCATCAACAATTATTATCTCGTTCGTAATTAAATGTTCGCACATATTTTTATTTTAGAATTTTCAAAATTAAATATTCACTTTAAAATAAATATATTTTTAGATCAAATTTCTTAATATTTAAAAATTTACATTTAATTATCTAATAGTCTCATCACTAATCAAACTAATAATAATTACTCTTTTTAATTTTATATCAAATCAAATATGAACATTTAATTTAATTATAAACGTACGAACTAACTTAATAAAAATATAATGTGATAACTCTTTAAAAAGACAATTCTTAATTTTTATAGTCAATGTGCACATTCAAATTCTGGAGATAGAGTATCAAAATTTCAAAATTGTCAAGGGACAAAAGGCCCCATTTTCCGCCTCCAGTGGTCCGATGTCGTTGAAGATCCTTGAAAGTGGAAGTACTTGTGGTTTAAACAACCATATCAGCAATTTACTCCCAATCTATTTTTGCACTTATTATGTGGGATCCTTTCTAGAATGTGGTGGACTTTTGCCTTTAAAAGGGGAAAAAAATGTTGCCCTTAAGTTCTACAAAAAGGGCTCATAATTAAATTCCTAATTAGTAGTAATAAATCAACCAAATGAATTCAGTTATGTTGATTTTTGGCTAAACTTAATCAATGATTGTCGAAGTTTGGTGCCATTAATTAAACGGAGCCTTCAAACTTTTAAGTATTTCTTTCTAAGTTTGGCTGTCTAAACTAATTCCAACTATTATTATCAGGGATTTTTAAAACTTAGATTAAGAGGTAAATCTAATTGGATAAAATCTATTAGATAGAGAAGGGTTGGTCCAGCCAAACTTAAATTGGGATAATTTGGCAAAATTTGTATTCTCTCACTCACCTAATTAATATTTTATATTGACTAATTTGTCCTTCTCATCCTTTAGATTTGTATTAAATTTGAAATTTTCATTTCTCTCTCTATCAACTAATTAGCCTATTTCACTACAAGAAAATACCCTTAACAACGACCAGTTTTGTTGTTAGCTCGTGGCTGACTTTGTTTTGTTACGACTTTGCAATAGTTAAAGGCGTTGCTAATATTCTTGTCGCTAAATAAAATTTTGTAATGGAAAAATAAATTCATTGCTAATTTCTGACAACTCAGCAACGGTAAGTTTCGTATCTAATATGATTAGCAATAGATTTGCAATGGCCTATGAAAATAGAAATTTTTTTAAAAAAATTAATTTTTGTGACAGATTTTTAATAGTATGAAAAAAAATTAAAATTTGATTGCAATGCCGTAGTTAATCAATAATAGCTTTGCAATAACAAAAAATAGTAAATTTTAAAAATAGTTGATATATTTTACGTTTTCTTTATATTTCTTTGTTTGTAAGTTTTCCAGTGTATTTTAATTCATTTTGGACATAAAAAGAAGAAAAATGTTAAAGAAGTTACAAAAAAAAATCAACGTCATCTGATGATGTGGCACAACCAGAAGATGATACGTGACGCAATCAAAAGATGACAAGTGACGCTTCTAGAAGTGGCAATGTGGACCAATGAGGACGCGACACATGGCGATGTATGGGTAAATTAGGCCACCAATTGAATTTTCAAGATTTTAGGGTGCGATATTACCATTTTGCCCTTAATTTTGTGTTTATAAATAACAAGCTTGTTTTTATGATTTCACAACCAATTTAGCTTCAATCTTATCCATTTGTTTTGCAATTTCTTTATTTAATTGTTGTCTTCATCTTAGTGTATTTTCCAGAATTTTTAGAATAATATTTCAAGACTTTTTGTAATATTTAGTAAAGAAATTATGTTCGGATAATTTCAATATTTATGGGGAGTTTATCTTTCAAATTTTCTTTCTAATGTTTATAAATTTCATCTTATATTTATTAAATATGTATTGTGAGTATTTTCCTTTTGTTAGCAAGGATATGTGTTAAGTTATTAATAAATGAAATTATGAGATAATTTTCTTTGTACTTATTTCTATTTAGATTTATTTAACTGAACTTATGGTCAGTTTACTCGCCTAATCTTTATTATTTTTACTTTATGTACTTTAAATATCGCAAATAGATGGTCAAACCATCTAATTAGTTTAATTTACTTTTATGCCTTTAATTTTTTTTTATGGAAGACCGAACTCCTAATTAGTTTAATTTCTTTTTCTGGAAGGCCGAGCCTTCATACTTTTAATTTAATTTATTTAAATAGTCGATTGAATTGCTTAATTTGTTTAGTTAATATAAATCCAATATTTCTTTATAGAAATATAGATATATATATATATATATATATATATATATATTTGTGTATTTATTTAATATACTTATATATATATATATATTAATTGAGTATTTATATAATTCCTGTTTTAATCAATATAATTGTGTGAATTAATTGGATTCACAATCTAGTTAAAAAATGTGATTATATAGCTAGAATTATTAATCTTGTATTAATTATTCAAGTAGCATCTACTAATTTAATTGAATTGCAACTCTTAGCTTAATTAAATTAGTAGCAGAATTATATAATTTAAAGTGTATATAATTAAGATGATTGTTATATACAATTTAATATTGATGATGCCTTATTTACTTAATACAATTTGATTGAGTATCCTATACACGCGGGTTGGTAACGATATTTAATTAAATTAGAGATTAATCTGTATGAGCTGATCGAGATTAATCTAATTTATAAGGATAGGAATTTGTTTGAGTTGATGGGATTCTAAAACCAACTACTTAATAATGTCTTTATCTATGATTAATCTCATGAAAAATATAATTTGATACTAGTTCATTGTTAACTCCTTTGTCTATCATTTGTATTCCAAATTCCTTTTTAATTCTATTTACATATCAAAAAATCCAAAAAATATTTATTTTAATTATTGTTATTTTCTTATTCTCAAAATACCAAAACCCCCAAAACATTTTTCGATTAATTGTTTTAATTTAAGAGTTGACAAATCTCTGTGGATTCGATCCCTACTTTCCCTATCTACATAGGAATTTGAGATTCGTACGACAGGCTTCGTCAATAGTCAAATTCATGAGCTTAACAATGAGGATGAGGAAATATTGCAT
This sequence comes from Apocynum venetum, assembly GCA_019593545.1. Lineage (NCBI taxonomy): Eukaryota > Viridiplantae > Streptophyta > Magnoliopsida > Gentianales > Apocynaceae > Apocynum > Apocynum venetum. The sequence continues at coordinate 105,289 of SRSM01000151.1, forward strand.
GACAAGGCAGAACCTAGTATTTTTGTGCATGAAAATAAAAAATCATTAATTCTCGATGAAATTGAAGCATCACCTTCTAAAATTGTCATTTTTTAAAATAATAAGGATACAAAAGTTGAAATTTCCAAAGGGGTTGTCCTAAAGGAATTGAAAATGATTTCAATGCCTTTCATTTTATATTTTGTCAAGATGATTTTAATGCTGATCAAATCGATTTTGTCTAGCCATATGTTTTTAATGAATTCCATTGTTCTCAAATTTTGATTGCTTCTAACTTTTTGCTTGTAAAATTTATTGTGAATATTTATAATTAAGCAAATGAGTTTAGTACGCGTTTGCACCACAAATATTAAAAGTTAAAAAAATGGATGGTCCACATATATTTCATGTCTAAGACATTAAACAATGACGTTTAATAAGACGCAACTCATTGTGTGCCTTTTTATGTTTTCAAATGATTGATTGTTTTGTTTTGTTTTGCAGGAATAGTAGCAAATAGAAATCAAGGAAGACACATTTTCTTAAATACCAAGAGACAGCAATTTTAAGTAAATTATTGGGGGGAGACATAGTGATTAAATCTACTTTAACAGGACAATATTGATTACTAAAAAGAATTGCCAATAAATATTTCTTTTCTTTCCATTTAGTGTGCCAGGTAATTTTACTTTTATTTTTTACAAAATAATTTGTTTGTTTTCTTTATAAAAACTTTGTAATTCTTTTTTTCATCTTTCTGTAAAATATTTTGAGTGTTTTTCTTTTTAATATCTTTCAATTCTTCTCCATTTCTACTTTATTTTCTTAAAAAGAATGAATGATCAAGTTCTTATACTCCAAAAATATTTTTCATTGCTCCCTAAGAATAATTTGAATAACATATATCGTATGAGATTGGAACGATTTAGGATGTTAATGTCCAAAGGGATACCCAAGCGATTTAGGATAAAAGTTTGTTACAAGTGTACCTAGAAGAACTATGATACACATTGTCATTCACTTGGATTTATGTGAAAAAATCAACAGGATAAAATAAATTTTATCATGTATGGATCGCGTAAAGAATTGGTGGAAGATCTTCGTCATACTTTTAAAATCCATCCGAATTGGAAAGTAAGTCTTGCACTTATCGAATTATGGTTTCAATTCAAAAATGAACAAAAAAAATCATAGTCTCTAGAATCTGACTAAAAAAGACTATGTTTTGTCAATATATAAAAAAATTGGATGGGAAACATATCCTCGACTCATAGAAAGAGTTTAAGTTGTTAATAGACATAAAACCAAAGAAAAATGTGAGTTAAAATCACAATTACTTGTAAATATTGTTTATTTATGAATTTATTTATGTTTTATTTCAGCTATCTTTTTAGTATGCACAAAAGTCCTTTTTCCAGCTAATAATATGAAAGGTCCATCAATTCGAAGTTTAAAAACCTGCAATCTTTTTGATGGAACGGCCATTGGAAATTATATCCACTACTTGAATGTGCCCATTGATCTAGGAATGATATTAGCAAGTCAAAAGATTCATCTAATTATGGATGAGGGAATGCTAGATTAATAAGAACTATTGTTCAAGTAATAAACGCAAATCATACCATCAGAGTAAGTGTTATATTCCATCTCCACTTACACAACTATTTGGCACAACAATGGGCATTGAGGTAAAAAGAAATTCACTCTATGAACGCATTGTTATTATGATGAAATACTCTGATACATTCATAGCTTTATCATGTGGTTACGAAATATTATAACTGTTTTTAATATAACTTCTTACTAGAATTTTCAATTGAATAATAAATCTATTAGTCTCTTAAATGTTTATCATTTCTTTAATAATTTATTAGCATTTATGGATACTGCTATGAAACATAAGTTGATCTCTCCAATTGCATGTAGGTTTGGGGATGACATAGAGGTGTTCTTTGTGAGTTTAAGTATTTCTGAAATTTCCATTACTAAAAAGTATTCATCGGTCCTATCTTGACCCAAATAAAAAATAAGTTTTTATTGCCATTTGATATTCCTTAATACTAGCCTCATTTATTACTTTTTTACTCAAATATTTACATGAGAATGTATTTATTTATATGCTTAGTTTCCATGAAAAATTGTGAACGTTGCTACAAAAAAACAATTATGAGATATTGGAAAAATAAAAGGGTAAAAAGGTAGTAGAAACAATCTCTTAGAAAAAAGAAAAAAGTTTTTAAAAAATTATTATAAAAATTGAAATGAAAAAAAATTGTGTAAATATATGAAAAATGAAGAGATTTTATGACTATTATATTTTTTAGAGGAGGATTTGTTTATTAAATTTCATTCTCATTATATCATTCTCTTAATAAATTTTGTATATATATTACCCTTCATTTGTAGCCAATTTTCATGCTTTACAAGATATATACACTAAATATAATAATTGAAATGATATAGAGAAAAAAATATATATATATATATATATATTTCAAATGATATTGAATTATGTGATTCCTTTCATCAAATCACAACTTTTTCATTTTGTCTTGTTGCCATTTTATTTCAAACGGAGTTGAATTATATGGCTCCTTTCATCAAATCACATCTTTACCCTTTTGTCTTATTAGTTTTTAGTCCCTCTTCTTTAATTTAATAATATATCTGCTTTTCGGAAAAAAAAGCAACACCAGAATTAATTAAGATTTTTTTGACCTTTACTTTTCTTATTTGAGTTTCATGTCTATTGGTTTGTTCCTCTTAATCCAATCAACTTCGTAATCTTTTTTTATTAATACTTTAATAGGAACTATAACTAAATTTTCTTTTGACATCTTTCTAGTGGCAGGGAGGTGGGATAGGGGGTTATTAGTGGAGATGATTTATTTTGTTTTTGGTTCTCAAAGCTTTAAACATTAATTAATTTGTATTTGGATAGATTTAGGTTTGAAAGGAGAGATTTAGTCATTGCCTATTTTTAACCAAAATAAACCAACTATTGAGCGTGCCTTTAGATACATTCATTTTCTTTTCATGCGGATGCATGGTTGGACGTGAAAATCTACAACATGTGGAGTAAAACATTCAACAATTTCTAAAACTTCTCAACTGCTAACCCTAGATACATATAAAACAACTCCATTTAGACCTAACTTCTAACCATGCATGCATTGTTCACTTTTCTTCACCATTAGAAAATCGTGTATTCTTCTTACAATGGCTAGAAGCAAAAGCATGATTTTAAGTTTCCTTCTAACACTACTTATTTGCTCTCTTTTGTACGGAGAGATAAATGCTGGATGCGGTGGCCAACACCTGGAGAGCTGTGCTGAACCCCAGCCACCAATAGCAGACCCTCAGCCTAATATTCAACCAGTTAAGCATGCAACCGGCATTGCCAATGACGATGATAAGGGTGATATCCCAAAGGATTTTGATGGGGATGATGAGTTTGATGCAGAAGTATTTGTTTTGGGGCACTGATTTGGTTTTTCTTGGTAATTAAATGGTTTTACGTCATATTGTATCGATCAGCAGAGACTAAACTTTATTATTCTAAGAATAAATTATCTCAATATATTCCCGTAACAGAATGATGAAATAGTTATCTTTTTCTTGTTTCTCGTCCTCATTATTTATTGCTTGTTGAATTTTTATGAGATCAAAAACTTTTGCGATAAAATTCCTCAATGAGTTATTGTTCTGCTTTGCTCTTTTCAATGATTAATTTTGTCTGTTTTGCTTTTCTTTTTTTCTCTCTCTTTTTCTATTTTGAGTGGAAAAAAAATAAAAAATCTAATGTGCACAATTGGTTCATATTTTGTGAGTCATGATTTTATTGAAGCACAAAAAATTCTATATTTGGATTAGTTCTCAAAATCAGTTTTTCAATTTCCCATAAAAATATTTTTCAAAACACTTATTTCTAATCCTATGATTCTCACTCAATCACATAAACAATATTTTTTTATTACCTTTTAATTAAAATTACAATCTCAAACAATTTATTAATTAAATTTTATACATTTTATAATATTATCAATTATATAGGACCCAAAACATGTCAATCAGCTTTCAATTTTCAATAAAAAAACTTCTAATCTAAACATAACTTCATTTCAAAACAAATAAAAAAAACTTTCAAAACTCAATCCAAATATACCCTAATTTTCAAAAATATTTTTTGTAATTCATCAAATTTTGTAAATCGTCTCACATGCATGCACCAAAAACTAGTTGTTTTTAGATATTACTCACTTATAAATGTTTCATTCGATGTAATGCAAAGACAATAAATAATCTTATATATCTGCGAACAGCGAAAGTATATTGATATTTCTAGGATATTTGTTTTGCTACTATTTCTGATAATTGATTAAGGATTTCTTTCACTTTTGAGAAGATTGAGGGGCTTCTCCAAAGCACTACATTAGAATTGTTAACTTGCAATATTAACAATACAAATCATCCCAAAAAGGATTGTTCATATAAGGAGCTTCATTTTTTTTAAAAAAGACCCAAACAATTTCTTTAATTAAAATAAATTTCTACAAAATCTTCTAAAAGTCAACGTACATTAGATAATTACATATAATCGGTTTTAACCATGTAATAGAGCACTGAAGGATAGCCTGGTGGTATAAACCCCTTCCTCACCCCACAAAGGTAACCCCTTAATTCCCCCAACCCCAATTTACTAAAAAATAATAATGTAGTAACTCAATTAATTAAAAATATTTTTTATTGCCATTACATTTTCTATAAATTATTGTTGTGCCTTCAACCATCAATTTATTCTTCTCAGTATACAAGAATGATAATTATTAATGAATCATATGTGCACAACCAATCGAAATGTTCAAATTAGATATAAAAAGTTAACAATTTGAAATGTTCTACCAAATTTTATATCAAAAGGTCCAAATTCCCCATTTTTGTCAGAATATAGTCTACTTACTTTTCGTTTCTCTTTTCTATTTCTTTTTCTCCTTTTTTTTCAATGATCTATGCATTGTTGCCGGATTTATTATAAGCAAGAGAGGGTTTATTCATGATCATTTTTAAATTGAGGTCTCCCTCCATTAAAGATGTAGCTAGTCCTTTAATGACGCATTTAGAATGTGCCAACATCGATTGCTTCTATGACAGACAGTTGATCATTCATCTATTTATTAATAGTCCCACAAAATGAAGGGGAAAAGTTGTGGAAAAATCTATTTCAAATCTTATCCTAACTAAATTAATAGTAATATATGAATTAGTACATGAACTATGCCAATATCACTTTTGTTTTAATACCTCTCAAATTAACCCTACTAATAGATACATGACCAGTCTGTTGTTGCGCTATCAAATTAAATACCAAACTTAATAAACTTATGCAGATAGGGCAAGTAAGGGTCGAACGCATAAAAACTTATAAATTCTTTGATTAAGTAAACTAATAAGGGTTTTGGGGGAAAGATTTGATTTTTATCTAAAAATGTTAAAATTTTATAATAAATAGTTCACAAAACAACTAGAGATCAATGGATAAAAAGACATTAGTAAATACTTTGTATTTTGATTTATTTATTTGAGATTAATCATCGATAATCATTTATTTAAGTAATGACTTAGAATTCCGCTTAGTGTTGCAAATTTCGATTCCTATAAAATTAGATTAATTCCTGAGAAGCGCAACAAATTAACCCTAAATCTCATTAAATTAAATTACTAAATCGCTCGCATAAGATAGTCAATTGAGTTATTAATCATAAGGACAACAGTAATACAAATTACATAAAATTAACTGTCAATTAAAATCATGCAATTCGCTTCAAACAATTCTCTATTAATTAATCAAACACTTATTTAGATTAATTAATAACTACTACTATTGGTTACCGAAAATCAATACTGCATAACCCCAATCAACTATGTAAAGCAATTAAGATGGTCAATAATAATTGAAATTACATAATTGATAGAATTAACACAAGAATTGTTCGAATACTCAAATAGATAGGAAAAAATCTCTGGAAAGATTAGATTTTTAATGAAAGAACATAATCTCTTAATTCCAAATAAAATAGACCTAATATATGTCCTTACCAACTAAAGAAATCTACTCACAATCCATAAAAGAAAACATCATAAAAAGATTTAAAGAGAGAGAAATTCATTAGTCAGAAATCCGAATTCTTGAAAACTTTCAATCCTTAATCTTCAATAATACTCAAAACAATATTTCTAAGTTGCTTGAAACCCTAAAACTAAGCTCATAAGCCCTATAAATAGTTAGAAAAGGTCTTAGATATAATTACACAAGAGCTCTAATTAAAAACTATTTAAAAATAACTCAAAAACTTCAATTTGAATAGTGGACGTCTGTGTTTGTAAAGTGGATGACTATATGAAGAGAAACATCCACTTAGACATTTGATGCCAGCAAACTTCTAAGGGTGAATATGTGAGTACAGTTTGGCGCTTCCACTCCCTTATCTTGCGCGTCCACTTTCTTTTTATGTCAAATATTAATCTAAAAACTTTCAAATTCTCCCAATTCCATCTAGATATCTTTTAAAAACCTTCAAAAAACTTTAAAACAAAAGTATAAGTATAAAAAACCATTTAAGGTACAAAAACACATAATTAGCTAAATTTAAACTCAATAAATAACATAAAAAATACTTAAAAACAAAGGTAATTATGGTTCAATTAATACACAATAGAATAAGAAATACAAAAGAAAAACTATATCCAAGTAAATAATAATGGGTGCTACTAAATCTCACACTCCTATCACACTTATTTGAAATAAGATTTCCCTTTTGATGATTCTAAATTAATTATGTCAGAGTTTGCGTTGGGCAGATTTCATCACCTTTGGGCTTTCACTCCTGTTTTGTCGGTCTCTGTTACTTAATTGTGGATTCGGTGGACGCTTTCGTTCAGTTTCTTTTATGCCGGAGTCGTGTTGCGTTGGGCTGTTTTCGTCACCTTTGGGTTTTAGCGCCTGTTTTATTTATCCTTTGGGTCTCTGTTATATTGTTTCCATTTCAGTCTTTTTTCTATATCTGTGTCTGTTGTTGTAGTTTTGGTTCGGGTGAAGACGTGGTGCCATATATTGTAATCTCGTCTTTTTATTTATAAAATCTCTGATTTTCAAAGAAAAAAAAACAATGAATTATGCTTTAATGGGAATGAATATAGTCACTAGTCTGAGGATAGCTTGTGTCTCTAAAACTATATGCTGCAAGATGGTTAATTGGAGCTCTTGCACATGTTCTCGTTCTACCAGGACACCTTATATTTCAGTCTCATTCCTCTAAAATTACAGAATAACTGCAATTCATGGAGGGATGGATTTAAGGTTGTCTATCTCAAAATATTGTTTGGACTAGCAAATGAAATGTAACAACAGTTAAAAACCATGCAGCATGACATCGTACTTGAAGAAGTAACTTGAAGTCTTGATTGAACTTATGAGAATGCTTATTTAAATGACATACACTTGACCTTCGACTTCACCTAACTTTTCCTAGCCATATTATTCTTTTGTTGACATATTAGCCTAATTTTGACAATCTAGATCCCCACTCTGTTTTGAAGTCCTCTATATCAGTCTTCTTTGGAATGTTATTTAAGAAAAAAAGTTTTGAGCTGAAATTCTGCTTGAAGGTCAAAGGACCTTTTAACAGTGATGTTCAAGTTCTTAAAGTGCCTAAAAGCAAAGTAGTGCAGACTCTTAAGGCCCAAACTATGTTGAATAAAATTTCACTATGGATGCATTTCTGTTATAGAACAGTGGATCGTAGACCAATAGGACAAAACAATTTTTTCCTTCTATTCTTCTATTTATTTTCATATTAATGAAGCTTGAAACATGCTTAGACCCCCCATGCATTAGTCTTGTTTTCTTCTTATCATTATGGCACTATGAAACTTCAGACTCCACAGGCTTTGCATATTAATGATGATTGGGCTGTTTTTATTATTATTATTTTACTATATTTATGCACTAATTCAATTTTTTTTTTTCTATTTCAGCTCCTGAAGATGAAGTCTTAGATAAATGAATGAAAACTGATTTTGCTCCATTAGTTGCAAAATTAGGTTGAGGAAGTTTATGTATTATGACAAACTTTTATGTATTTTGATATATTTAAAAGAAATTATTATTAGAAGTGGTTTTTCCTATGATCATTTGCTTTGTTATGAATTTTTCCTTTTTTTTCACGTATATGATAGAACTTAATTTTTTAATGAAGCATTATTTGACTCCCAAGAAAAAGGAATAAATCTTATTTCATAATTTATTTTTTGTTCTTTTTTTAGAAGTTTAGGATAAATCATCTTTTATCTCATCTGATATGCTTAGATAAATTTTAATAGCACATGAAAATGATAAGAGATTCAATAATTATTGAAAGTAAAACTAGTATTTTACTTTCAAATATTTAAGTAGAAATAGGTGTCATGTATAATTTTTTGTATTTACTTCAATGAAGCAAGAGGATACCACGTTCATTTGAAGCTTTTTTTTTTTTTTTTACAACACATTTGAAGGTAATTTAGATAATTTAGAGCTACATAAATTTGCACAAGATCATTTTTCAATTCATTTGATAGGAATTTATTTTTAAAAAAAATCAATTGATACTGGAGTTATTTTTTTTATATTTTTCTAATACATATAGATGATTAGTTGAATTAAATATTAAAAAATTGAACATGAGGTTAGATAATATAAATTACATTAAGAAATTTAATTGAATATAATTACAAATAATTACCCTTCAAAAGAAGCATAATCAAAGTTATATTGATAAATGGGTATTCATTAATATCTATAAATCAATTAGAACCAAGTCATTTAAAACGTTTATAAATTGATAATAAATTATTTGGACTTAAATGGATTGATACTCATTTAAATTTATCTAAATGAATTTAAAGATTCATCTTGTCACACCTATCTCATTACATTTAAAACAAAAGTCAATTAATCCTTAAAAGGAATTTACAACTGAATGTGATATACTAATAAATAGATACTACTTATTATTAATTAGATTAAATATTAAATATTTTTTGGTCCTTAATTCTTTCTTTATTCGTATATATTTCATTTTTAGTAAAATTTAATTTGTTTCATAAGTTAATTTGGTCCCTTTTTTAAGGTATGCAGCTATTGGAAAATATAAATCATCTAATATATTCCCTCAAAAAAAATCATATAATATATTGATCTTTCTTTTTAGCCATCGCCTTTTATGCTAACGTTTGTCGTCACTCCAGTAATGTTGTGATTTTCTTGTGAAATCTGAGTTATTTGCATTCTTTGATTAATGGATAATATTGTTGTGTAATTAATTTCACATGAAAAATGGAAAAATTTGCAGTGAAGGGGGTGGCCAACCCGACCTCGGGCCCTGAGAAGTGCTCACAGCCACCTCGAAAGAAGAGAACACGGACGAGCTGACCGTGTGTTCCTATTAGAGGTATAGTCAAACTGGTCACATGTCTTTCTTAAGAGGGCAGTCGGGTTAGCATTTTTGTTATATGGAGTTACATTTAGTAAAATATATATTATGTTTAATAATACCCTTAATTTATGATTTGATAGGAATGGAGAAAATTTCTTGTGTCAAGACTTCGCCGCTTCTCTTAAAATAAATTTGTATGTTTATTTTTCCTCTTGAGTTTAGCTTCATAATTAAAGGAGTAAGGCTATAGATGATGATCGAGTTAAATAATTTGATTGGCTATGGCTTCTTCCATACATGATGACATTAATATTTGGTTACTCATACCATTCTTTTAATTTCTCTTAGAGCCAACTCTAATGGGAATTGTATAAAGTTCTTGCAACTCAATTGAGAGTTGCATGCCATTGGAGTGCAACTCAAATTTGTCAACTAGGGTAAAAAAATTACTTTGAAAAACAACTCAAATTGAAAGTTTCATTTGGGAAAATATGGGATCCACTATTATTTTTATAATTTTGTATATGAAATTTGGGTGATTTATAGGTTCATCATCGAATATAATAATTTTTTATATTAATTTTATAGAATTGTATAATTGGATATAGAGAATTGTAAAAAATGAAAAAAATGGAGTGGAATGAGAGTTTCACAAAAAAGTAGAGAAAGTGAAATTCATTAGAATTAGTTGGTCTTAGGGATCTTATCCGATTTTGTCGGGAAGTATTCTATTAATTGTTGGCAATTTATTTTGTAATTAGTTCGATAGTTTAGGTCAGCTTAAACACCTTTTTGTGTGTGAGTAGGAGCTTTCAAAGATGATAGAGTTCTGGTATATTTGCAAGCATGGGTGATAAACCAAGATTCGACAGGTAGCCTTCTAATCAGTTAAATCCAAACACTGAGAATAACAACCCTATTGGATAAATTATCAAGCTAGATTTCTATAGATGATTACATCATAGAGCAACAACACAGAGAATATGAGGGTACTACTATACACCGCAAATTCATATAGCTGTGTACCAGTTATCAAATTTCATATGCTGAGGAATTGCTAAACAAGTCTTGAGTGCAAATTACTTTTCTCTTTTGCTTAATTGCTAGTCACTCATTCATTAAACATTTTTCAACTAATAACCTTCATAATTTTATAAATTCATTCCATTAATATATAAACTTCACTAACTAACTATATTAATGAATGTAATACTCTATCCGTTTTCATTTTAGGACTTTAATTTTGTTTTATATTAAGTATTTTTATAGTATTATTTATTTTATATTATAATTTTATTTCTATTTAAGTGAAAAGAGAATGAGAGTAATCATTAATTTGAAGAGAAATAATAAAAAATTAATTTGAAATATTTATTAATAGTAAATTTCAAACTTAATATTAAATTTTATATTATTTTGTATCATTTTTCATTTTATTTCAATTGTTCATTTTTTTATTTTATTCTAGTTGTTTACTTTTTTATTTTAATACATATTTTTATAGATTTATTAAGAATTTTTTGAAATTTTTTTTTAAAGAATTAATATTTTTACACTATCATAACTTCAAAATAATTGTGTATTTAATACTTGTCTTAAAAGGACACGTTTTCTTATGATACTTGTCTTACTTTTCTTTTTAATCTAAAAGAACACGTTTTCCAAAAAAAAGGGTCTAGAAGGACACTCATGATGTAGCATCTCTCATCAGTTTCAGAAACCGAAATCAGAAGAAAGAGAAAGAAGAAAAAAAAATGGCACTGTACCCATTTTCCTTTCTGGTAACACATATTGACCCAAAAATGATAACAAACAATAGAAATTCGATGGCTTAAAATATAAGATGAAATCCTTCAAATTCTGGAAAAAAAAATATTATTGTCACAGGATTAAAGAATAAAGTTCTTTAGCGTGAAAAACTAGGCGCAGAAATGAAGCTATACCACATAAACACAGTAACACTCCATCTAACCAAAATTCCATTCTGAAAGATCCTACGCCAATTAGAATATGAGATGTTGGCTCATTTCGACAGAATTCACACAAGGCTCTCATCATGACCAACATGTCGCGGCCACACACAAGGCTGAACTAATTTACACCCCATTATCAAACAAAGCTCTTCAACCGCACAAGAACTCTGACTCTTGATTGACGTTATGGAATATCATGCCAGATTCAAAGCACATTATAAACCATCCATTGGAATGTCATTGCTATTTGGATTTGGAGGCTGTATATCAAAAGCACTACTACCTGAGGTATTTGTCTGACTTTGGCTAGCACCAAAAGTGAATTCTTGAGGGGCAATGTCAATAGCAGGACGGGCAAAAATGGATGGAGCACCACTGTTGCTGAAAGCAGGAAGAAGAGCTGGATCACTAGGCTTTGGGAAGCCAAAACTAAACGATGGTACCCCTGAAGAGAAGGTTGATATAGTACTACGATTGCTATCAGCTGTTGGCCCAAAGATCTTCTCCTCATACTCCAGAAGTTGCTGATAGACAGCTGGGATTGACAAGTGAAACACAAAATCAGAGAAGCTCTGCTTTAAAAAAGTAAACTATTGTTTAAAAGACTCATATTTGCGTATTTCTAACAGAAACAACAAAGAAATAGTTATTGTGCCTATATGCACGAACACAAGTCAAAAGAGCTTTTAACACAATTAGAACGAAATAAAGTCCTTTAACAATAACAAATCAAAACAGTTGACCAAGATTAAGCAACTGCTACAGTAGATTGCATGACAAGATGGTTTTGCTTTTAACAGATCGTCTCCATTATAGGATCTAAAATGCATCTTTGCTTAGACCTAGAATTCGTAATTTCAGTGGCATAAGAATTTTCTTCATCTACCAATCTGAATTAGGTCCAACTATCAAATACTTAGATATGTCGCGGGATTCATGGAGCCATGAAACTTTCTATCGTATTATCAAACCAAAAAAATAGAAAACAAAAAGGCATTTTTACATCTGGTAAGCAATCAATCTATAAATATAGATAGGTGAAGCTACTGCTTATACACCTTGAGTTAGGTCAATGGAAGGTCGCCGCTCCTTTACCCACTGACAACTCTGTGCAAGCCTCCATCCCTTGCTTTTCATCAAATAAGCAATTACAATTGCTGGCGATCTGAAAGCAAAAGTAAAACATCATAACAATTCAAAGCCACCTCAAGTGCAACCCTGATGATACTTCTCGTTAGTAGTTAAATCATGTTGAAGAAGAGAAAAAACTGGCAATGGGACCTTAAGAGATGCTATAGTATTTTAACATTTCTTGCAATGGTGATAAAAGTAGTATCATACACAAGCTATAAATCTTCTTTCATAGTTACAAACTATAATACTTAATTGATGAACCAGATACCAAAAGTAAACCAAGTATACAGTAAACTTGCCTGCTTTTCCCAGACATGCAATGTACAAGAACACGAGCTTTATCTTTTTCACAGTGCTCTGTGAAAAATAAATAAATTCAGATAGAAACAACTAAGTAATAGGGCCATGGACAGTAAAAACAATAAAATGCAACTTATATTCCAGCAGACAACCACCAAAGGCATCTAAAATAGGAAATATCAGAAAGTTATGGAATAGTCACGGAATTTAATCATGATTTCATATTTTAATTTTACCCGGAACCATTAGAAGATGGAAGAGAATAAAGAAAAAACCAGATATTGTAGTCTTGAAGGAAAGGATCCAGAACCTCAAAAGAAAAGAGAAGAAAAAAAAATAATGAAGAAATTCATAAGAGTCCCACTAAGATCTATTAAGTTCACTCTCCATTTTCTTGTATTTTCTTTTCATTACTCAAATATCTACTTCTTTTACTCAAGAAAAAGAATAATACTCCCTGTCTCAAACTAGATATCCACTTTTCTAAAATAAATATTTTTTTTATAATTTTCACCGACAACCTTCCAATTAAGGGATTACATCTCACTAAGTCTTATGTCCCATCACTAATCACATTATAAATAATAATATTTTAGTAACTTTATTCAAGTCAAATGCTCTTCTTAATTCCAAACGAAGAGAGTACCTAAGATGAGGAAACATATAAGCATTATTTTCCAAATAAAATAGCTAAAGTATCATAACAAAAACAGATTATTTAGTCTCGTTTCTTAATGAAAGTTGTCATGTAACATAGACAACAAATAGAAGAACTAGGACATGATTTCGGTGCCTGAAAGAAATAGCAGATAAGGAAACAATGAAAGAACTTGACAATGATTATCCTAGAGCAAATTTCTCTCACATCATATAGCAGTATACACAGAACTTGGGGTAATCAGGATTTTTATATTACTCCACAGTGGGCAACAATTGAGAGAGAAACATTGCCTGAGAAGAAGAATAATCAGTACTAAAGGCAAAACTTGCACTGCTTGCATGTATATTAGCAGTAACCAGAAACAGTCCTTTATGACGAAGATTCTATTTTTAAAAGGCATGTTGGAGAAACACAAGAGTTCAAAATTAACTTCTAAGGGTTCTCTACTAAAAAGTAGAGTTCACCAAATCATTCATAAACAAAACATTTCCTAGATTAATTCTGATAAAAATAGCATCATGAGTATAACTAAAATGGATAACTGTTTCCTTTCTGTACAAAAACAAATCTTATAAGATTGCACAGAATAAACATAACTAAGTTTGATGTGCATTAAACAGGTACATTGAATAAGATGAAAATTCAGATCAGTAAACCCAATGTAATCAACTTCTGTTTCTATTGATATTGGAAAAATAGCACTTCAGCTTTTGGTTAGAGGGCTCAGCCACTGGTACATGGTATGGCTGCACCTCTAGAAGTCAAAAAAAGGAAAAAATCTAGAAATTTACAACATGACTAAAAGAAGACTCTTGAGATTTAGACCAGCAGTGAGGACATGAGTCTAAAATGCTCACAAGTAATTTGTTGTTAACAAACTTTGAACAGAAGCCTGTAGTGACAACCTATTCACTGTAAACAGATTATTTTCAAAAGAAAAAGATAGAACTCATTTAGGGGATACTACCAACTACGTAAGAAAAGGAAAAAGTTCTCCCTGTAACATTAAAAAATAAAACTTTATCAGAATACCACCAAAAAGTGTGTACATCTTAAAAGAAGCTCAGGGTCATTCATTGTCAAAAGAAGGTGCAGGGTCTAAATCCAGATTTTTCCATTAATAAACTGATACATAGCTAGATATCACCTTTGTTGAGAAGACAAAAAGAAAGCATCCATCATCTTCAGTCATGCCAAAAATTTTACCACACTCGTGACAGGAAACAACAGCATAAAGATGTAGATATACAGTCCCAGACATATAAATCGATATGCATAGATATGTAAATACTTATCAACAAATAAGACAGGCATAATGCTGAAGCGAACCTATGAGAATCTTTAGAGGCAAAGGTCCAACAATCGACAAAACCAAACGAATAAGACAATCCTTACATGTTTTCAAAAGGTATAGACATACAAAAGGCTTTCAAGATGCTCCATGTTCAGAGAGAACTTTCAATTTCTACAATAAAGTTATAACATCTTAATGTAAATAAAAAATTAAATCCTTTCCTTCGATACAAATTTACCGAAGTTCTTCCACAATTATGTGAATACGAATGGCATAGGCTTCTAAAGAGTAATCAAGCTTTTAACTTAATTATTAATTGTTCTAATGGAAATCAGTTCGCCTATATATGTACAACCCATGTGAAACCCTCTTAACATCGATAATTGATAAGTGACTGATTTCTTAGGATTAGACAATGGACCTTAGGCTGTCAACCCTACAAAAGTACAATAGGTGAGAGTTCTTTTTTTCATGTCTTATCCCATCACCCCTATGATGTTTCAATGGATTTATATATCCTAACATATAACGATCATCTCAAATACCCAAAACACCTCACTTTACAAAATTTTCATATCCACAAAGAATAGAGCTAAGTATATTCAAAGAGCAGTTGGAAGCAATTGGCTTTATCAACATTTCATCTAACAATAGGCAATTTATCTCTCGTATATCAATCTTTTTCATCTCTCAAACTCTCACTTCCTAAGAAGGTAAAGGGAAAACTTATAAGAAGTATATTAAAGCAAAGGAAATACAAAAAAGGATGACTGGATAAGTAATTGTTTAAGTGGCACAGAAAGGCAAAAATGTCAGCATCATGCACAAAAAAAAAATTATATCTTCATGAAGAGGCTGATTCTTAAGTACATTCTCTTCATGTGCAACAAATATTGATAGCTTTCTCTACTTCTTCACTTTATTCTGTATTTTGAAAAAAAAAATTTAAAAAAAGGGTATCTTACCAGAAAAAAATAAAATAAAATCTGTTAGGTAATGTTCATAACATAGAAGACTCACCCAAGAACTGATTTGCATCATGAAATGGTAAATTCTGATCGTCTGGGAGACAGTGATATGTGAATGAGTTTTTATACAAATTTTGACATGCAGGTACAGTCTGCAATTAGGACAGGACCAGCAGAAGGAGAAAAATATTAGACATTCAGTTAAAAACAGAATTACTGAACATTACTTGATAAATGCAGTACACAATGCGTAGGTGCTACTCCAGGTAACAAACTTGAAGAGAGAGAGAGCAAACTATTATAGAGCAGCTTTTGAAATTCATAACAATAAAACTAGCTACCAAACACTTTTGATTCCTCTACCTCTTTGCATCACCATGTTTCCCCTCTCCAGAATTCTAGCAAGCCATTCCAAAGCAATTACCTACTTCATGACATTGAACTAATTCTAAGCCATCTCATGATGTAAGTCTTTAGTTTAACACAGGAGCGAAAAACTGAAAAAGCAGTTGACAACTTAATGGGTGAATATTTCTTCACTACTCCATCTCCAAGATTATGACTCTTTGGTTATAGATACAGGGGCTCAAGCCTTCCTTTTTGGCTCTCGCTTTTCCAAGCAAATGTAAATTTTAGACTAGAATCCAGAAAAGCCCTGCATTGAATCTTGACATTCTTGATTCATCTGACCATAACTAAGAAACCTTTTTCAAAATAAGTGATAAACCACTAACAGCATCCAGAAGACTCAAAGAATACAGTTGTAATTGATGAAACTATTGCATACAACAATGGTAAACACAGCATCATGTTTATTCATAATACTTAAAACACTGTCATTTATTGACGTACAAGAGCAAGTTTACTTGACTGAAACAGATATGCAAAATTTCCTACATTACAAAAGACTGTAAAATACATCTCTAAAAGCAATTTTCATCGCAGGAAACCTCACAACTGTTTGGACAGCACACAAAAAGGAAGAGGAGTAGAGTACTTCACTGGATTGAACTGTGCCTCATAGCATCTTTGATTATGTATTTTAAAATATAGCAACCAACTATCATTTCAATATCAATACAATGATCCACAAATTCTAACTCAAGAGCTAAAACCTATTGAGATCAAACTCCTTCGCAATCCAATAAGTAAGATCCCCATTAAATTTTCAGACACGTTTATCCATTAGCAAATCATCTTCCAAAAGATAACAAGAAAGAATAAATTAAGTCACCTAAGAATCAAGAATAAAGAACTGACATTTAGAACGCGAGAAATCCCCTGAGTCTTGAGAAGCTCGGCACGAGAAGCGTTATCATAGCTGCCTAAGTAGAGAAACTCGGGCAAGATCTCGGAAGGGAAAGCGCTGACTTGGAAAGGTAAAGTCTTCTCGGACACAGCCGGCATGCGGTGACCGCAGACGCCGCAGACCTCTCCTTCTTCGTATTTGTGGTAGTGCCCGCATACTCCACAGGGATTTTCTCTCTCCCTCTTCCTCATGTTCATATCTCTAACTCCAATTGATTTTGATTTCTTTTCCTTTTTTTTCTACAAGAAAACCAATAATTCAGTAGCAAAAGAAAATTATGTGTCTGTAATCTTTGTTGGGACTTTGAAGGAGGAGGAAGAAGAGGGACCGAAGAGGAAGAAGAAAATCTGATGGCTTAATTTTGGGGAATTTGTCCTTTGGCTATTGCTTGGTAATCTTCTTTTATATCTAACGGTATTAACAGGGAACGGTGTTTCCGTCAAAATATATTTTCGATAAAATTTACTTTTTTTCTGAAAAAAGATAAAATTTACTATTTTGAATAGGTGTCTTTTTTTCTTCCCTTTTTTTTTTTTTATAGGATGAATAGGTGTCTTATATGTTGAGTAAATTAATAGAATAATGAAAATATATTCTTTTTTCTATAATTAAATTTAATATTTTAATTTTATTATCTAAAATTAAATACACTTTCTTAAAATAAATATATTTTTCAGTTTAAATTTTACTAAAAAGTGACAATTAAAAGAAATTAATGCTTCACTAATCCTTGTAATTCTATTACTAACTAAATTAATAATAAGGTTAATGGAATAATTTTATTAAAATTAAAATCTATTATTAATTCTTGTAAACATTCAAATAAATATATTAATTAATGAAGTCATAAGTGTGTGAAAAATTAAATTAGAAACATATATTTTATGTGCTCCAAAATGAAGTCATAGGAATTTTTAATTTTTTCTTTTTTTTGGAAATAGAATAAGAGGGGAAACAAAGTTAGAAAAAAAATGTTAGGGCAAATCTAACTTGACATTTGGAAACAAGGGCTGGGTCTCTTCTCATAATTGAAATGTTATTTATGTATTCATATAATTAAGGAAAATTAGTCAATTTGATACTTTAAATTTAAATTTATGGTCATTTTATATATCTTATATCTTTTAGGTCATTTTAGTACTTTATCTTCAACTATTATTATGATTTTGATCAAAATTGTTCCAAAATTAGATGAGAAATGCCAGGTGACCATTTTTTCAAAAATATTTTAAAATTCCAAAAAACAAACCACAAAATAACTTCAAAATTAGCTAATTTCCTCTTAATTACACTCTTGCCCTAATCCTAAATCCATCCCAGCAATTTTTGCCTCATTTTCTCCAACAACAACGTTAAAACTATATCTAAATAGGAGGATCATTCAAACTTCCCTTTTTTGTTGTGGGTTACTCTCTGCATTCTTAAAATTGGGGTTCAAAATCAAGGTTCATCAAATTGAGCTTCAAGTTTGGTTATCTTATAGAGCTTCGAGCTTCGTGGGTGGTTTCTTATGATAGAGCTTCAAATGTGATTCTTTGAGAGTGATTGATTAATGAGATTGAATCTCATTTAGATGTAGTAGGTTCTTCAAAACTGAATCTCGTTTCAGTTATAAATCTAGTCTTTTATCCTCCAATTTCTTTATTTTTCGTAGCTAACTTAGGGATCATAATGGTCGACCTTTCACAAATTGGAGGGTTGAACCAATAGAAAAATCACATGCTCCAATTCTATGGGGGAAAAAATGAGATATGTGTATCTTTATATTGGGATGAAGATTTAAAGATAGTGGAGAAAAAAACAAAACTCACCTCATATTTCTCGCACCTCAAAAATCTTCTATTCGGGTTCATATATGTGCAAGAGGATCTTCTTATCTCAACTTTCATGAAACTTCATTGATGTGTTAGATGACATTCTTCTTCTTCTTATTCCTTTTTTTTTCTTTTTCTTTTTCTTTTGCTTCTTGATTCATCATTAATGCCTAGGGATGTCAATGGGGCGAAGCCGGGCCGGAGTCACCTACCTCCGACCCCGACCCCGCTTTAGAACACCCGTCCCCGCCCCCACCCCGTCCCCGTTTTAGAATGTTTGAAGAAACCCCGACTCCGACCCCGACCCCGCTTTAGAACACCCATCCCCGCCCCCAATTCAGCTTCGTTTTGACCCCGTTTTCACCCATGTTTGACCCCTGTTTGACTCCACTTCAATTTTTAAAATTTTTTTTTAAAAAAAAAACTATTTCATCGTACCACTAAAATTTAAAATAAACTCAATGTATATTCCATCATAGTAAACTACAAATATTAAGGCACAAGCTCATTTAAACATGTCTGTCTCATACTAAAATTTTTAAAAAATAAAGCTTCCAAACTAAAAACTTCAAATACAAAATAATGAAATATTTCATATATCGAATACAATCACTAATATAAATATAAATCATTATCCTTAAAAACTATAAATTATAAACAATCTTCCAAAATTCAGTTTTCACTCTTCAATTCAGCACATGCCCTTCCATGCAATGAGGTTCTTATAGTTAGATATATAGTTATTATATAATTTATGGTCACATATTTTTTTATATTTATATATAGTTAATAATGTAACTCATAGTTAGTTATATAGTTAATATTATAAACTTATTTAAATAAATATAATTTATAGTTACATAGTTTTTTTTAATCATCACACATATATATATATATATATATATATAACTATTTTAAGTATATCGTTAATATTATAAACTTATTTAAATTAATATAGTTAACTATATAATTTATAGTTATATAGTTTTTTTTAATCTTCACATATGATTCATGGTTAATAATATGATTCATAATTACTTAGTCAATAATATAAACTCATTTTAATCTACATAGTTAATAATATAAACTCATTTACTCAATACGGTTAATAATATAATTCATAGTTAGTTAAGTATATATTTAATAATATAAACTCATTTAAATCAATATAGTTAATAGTCATAGTTACATAGTTCTTTTAATGTTCATATATAGTTACATAAATAATAATATAACTATTTTAATTTACATTCTTAATAATATGATTCATAATTACTTAGTCAATAATATAAACTCATTTTAATCTACATAGTTAATAATATAAACTCATTGAATCAATACAATTAATAATATAATTCATAGTTAGTTAAGTATATATTTAATAATATAAACTCATTTAAATCAATATAGTTAATAATCATAGTTTCATAGTTCTTTTAATGTTCATATATAGTTACATAAATAAAATAATATAACTATTTTAATTTACATTCTTAATAATATGATTCATAATTAGTTAGTTAATAATATAAACTCATTTTAATCTACATAGTTAATAATATAAACTCATTGAATCAATACAGTTAATAATATAATTTATAGTTAGTTAAGTATATATTTAATAATATAAACTCATTTAAATCAATATAGTTAATAATCATATTTACATAGTTTTTTTAATGTTCATATATAGTTACATAAATAATAATATAACTATTTTAATTTACATTTTTAATAATATGATTCATAATTAATTAGTGAATAATATAAACTCATTTGAATACACATAGTTAATAATATAAACTTATAGTTAGTTAGGTATAATAATGTAAACTCCTTTAATAATATAACTCAATTTATTTTAAATTTTTTTTAAAGTAACCAAATGGATAAAATTGTTTTCTTTTTAAAAAAATACTAGGAATAAAATAGTATTTTTATTAGAGATACTGAAGCCGAAGTCGGGATTCGCCTTCGTGAATCCCTGCAGGGATTCAGTGGGGACAAATCAATCCCCGCCCCCGCCCCCGCTAATCCCCACATTTTATAACCCGCCCCCGCCTCCGCCCCCACTGAAGTCGGGGAATCCTGAATCCCAACGGGACGGGGCGAATCGAATCCCCAATAATCCCCGTTTCATTGACATCCCTAGTAAGGCCGTAGCTTTTGGTTCTTGAAATACCCACTATTTCAATTTTTCTCTCCTTTCTCTAGAAGTTGAATTAATCTTGAGGAATGAGGTTGAGCAAAAAATATGCACAAGTTTCTACTAATTAGAAAATTAAGGAAATATGGTAATTAAGAGGAAATTAGCTAATTTTGAGCTTTTTTCATGGGGTTTTTTTAGTTACATGTAAGTCACATGGTCTTTCTCAACGAATTATGATATAATTTTGGTCTGAAGTTTCAAGATGACCATAATAGTTGAAGAAAGAGCATCAAAATTACCTTAAAAAAATATGTATCAAAATGGCTAGAAAAGTTAAACTTAAGGTTTCCAAATTGACTAATTTTTCAATAAATAATTTTTCAATTGAAGCTATTTCATATAATTTAGATAGTGTTAAAGAAGAAAACAAATCTCTCAGCAGAATGGCTTCTGTGTTTTTTATTCTTGAGTGGCATCAATGTTGTAGGAAGTATTGTCTTTCTTTTATATGAAACTAAGAAGGGCATTATTGCCACAGGGCATAGTTTAGTTGGCAAATGTTGGGGAGGTAAGCGTGTTGATCCATTGGTTGGTACATGTCGAACTCTGACAAGAGTAATGACCTATGCATTAAGCCTTGAGATTAGGTCAATAATATAAAAAAGGGCAATTATTGAGAATATTCCTTTTTAGCCCTATCTCTGATCAATGGTTAATTTTTCACATATGCATTAAGCTTTGAGATTAGATCAATAATATAAAGAAGGGCAATTATTGAGAGTATTCCTTCTTAGCCCTCTTTCTGGTCAATGGTTGATTTTTCACCTATGCCCACTCTTGATGACTCGGATCCCCTTCGAGAACCAAAAGATGAATGTTCGGGGACGAGAAAGTTTACTTATTTTCAATAGTGGATTTTGAAGGAAAAAACTCTAGGCTTTTGAAGAAAGTTTACTTATTTTCAATTTTTAGGACTTTTGCTAATATGTTTTGATTGAACCATAATTAGATTGGTTTTTAGGAGTTTAATGTGTTGTTTATTGAGATAAAATCTATTTAATTGTGTGTTTATGTGCTTAAATTGATTCTTTACACTTTTATCTTTGTTTGCGTGTATTTTGAAGGTATTTTAACATGTTTAGAAGGCATTGGAAGAAGATAAGAGCCTTAAGAAGTTGTTTTGCAGGCAAAATGGAGTGGACGCGCCTATGAAACCAATTGGATGCGCACTTGAAGAAGTGGACGCGTCCCTATTCATCAACACGTCTATTCTCAATAGTTTTGGAGCCTCATGTGTCTATTTGGACGTTTCTAATAGTCTCACGCTTTTTTGACAGCACGCGCGTCCACTCTACGAATTGAAGATTTTGGACAATTTTTGAGTAGTTTTGAATTAGGACTCTTATGTAATTAACCATAGGACCTTTTCCAACTATTTATAGGGTTTATTAGCTTAGTTTTTTAAGGGAAAAACACTTTAGATATCTTGTTCCCGAGCATTGTATGAGATCAAGGGTTGGAGCTTCTTGAGAAATTGGATTTCCGATGTTTTCTTTTATGGATTGTGAGTAAACGTTTATAGTTGGTAAAGACATGTATTAGGTTTACTTTATTTGGGAATATGAAATATTTGTTTTGTTATTAAAAATCCGATCTTTTCAATGGATCATTATTTCTATTTGGGTATTTGAACAATTCTTGGTTTTATTTTATCAATTGTGTTATCTCAATTATTATTGGTCATTGTAATTGCTTTACATAGTTGATTAATTAGGGTTATGTAGAATCGATTTTCGGTAACCAAAAGTAATAACTATTGATTAATTTAAATAGGTGTTTGATTAATGAATAGAGAATTGTTTGAAACAAATTTCATGATTTTAATCGGTCAATAATTTTATGTAATTTGTGTTGATGTTGTACTTATGCTTAATAACTTAATTGACTATTTTTACGTGAGCGATTCGGTAATTTAGTTTAATTAGGTTTAAATTAATTTTTCGTGCTTCTTGGGAATTAAGTTAACTTTTACCTGAATCAAAATTTGCAACGTTATGTAGAATTCTAAGTCATTTCTCAAATATGTTATTATCAATGATAAATTCTTAATAAATAAAATCGAAATACAAATTCCTTGCTAACGTTTTTCTATCCATTGATTTTTAATTGATTTGTGAGTTATTTTATTTAAAGTTTTATTCTTTTAAATAAAAATTGAATCTTTGCCCCCTAATTTAGATCAATTTGCTTATTCTGAGATTTTTCAAGTTCATGTGGATTCGACCCTTACTTGCACTAACTGCATTAGTTGGTTAAGTTTGACATTTAATTTGATAGCGTAACGACACGCCTTCTCTTTGTTGTGTATTTTCCTTTTTGGTGCATTAAAGATAATCAATATACAAAATTAAAATGTGGATAGAGAGTTTTAGGATTATAGTTGCCTTTTACATCCATTATAAACTTTTCTAATAAAATGTCAAAGAATGATATTTACCGAATACGATGAATTTGAATAAAGTACCTAATTCATTTAATCTAGATATTATTAACAAAATGCTCAATTTTAGTTCATTATAATGTATGATGCTACTGATAAAGTACCTAATTCATTTAATCTAGATATTATGAACAAAATGCTCAATTTTAGTTCATTATAACGTATGATGCTGCTGATAGAACCATAAATTAACTGATTTTTATATTATTTAATTAACATATTTTGATTAAAATTAAATTGATTTATATTATTTTATGGATATTTTTACTTTCCAATCTCATTTCTTTGTTTTCATAATTTTTAGGAAATAATTAGTCAAATATTGAATAAAAGAAGAAGAAGAGAAGACAAAAGCAAAAATAAAATAAAATAAAATTCTAAGCTCGAAAAATTCATCTCGACTTGATATTTCTTTTTGGAGGGATTGGTCGGGCCTTGTTTATTGGCTAATATTTCTTGATTATTTATCACATGTGATTTTATTTTATATTTCTTGTGTTTATTTTTTATTATTTATTGATACTTATTGATTGTCGGAAGAATTTATTGTGCTTAACAAGAGCATTCTTGCTTTAGATAAACTGTTTACCTTGTGTTTGATAAAAGAAATCAAAGAGCATTCTTCTTGGTTTTTTATTTTTATAATTCTCTTAAAGTTGTTAGTTTCTTGATTCATTAGTTTCTTTTGTTATAAATGTTTTCACCAATGGGTCTATAATTGAATAAGCATAATTTAAAAAGTTTGTTTGCATAATTGTATTTTCAATACATTTCTTAATTTTTAAAATAAAAATAAAATGAATAATTGAAATGAGAGAGTATTTTTTTCTTGATTAATTTAAAGTATAAAAACCATATCAAGAATATATTTGTATTACCCTCTCCATCCTTGTTATAAGATGCAACAAATAAGCTTATTTGTCTATAAATATAAGATATTTTACTATTTTTTATGATTATTTTGTCTATTAGCGACTATTTTATTTCTATTTATTTCTCATTGTTTCAAGTATAATAAATGCTCATTAAGAGATAAAACAAATGCACCTTATTCCAAGAATATTAAATAATTATACAATATAAAATAAGATAATTCATTAGTGCAGTGTGAAATTAATTCGAAGAATCTTAGATCAACTTCAATTGGAATTGCAACTATCAATTTGCAATTTTGGTGTGAGTTGCACTTTTGGAGAGGAAATGGATTGCTAGAGTTGGGGAGGAGAGTTGCATCAAGAAACAACCGTTGCATTTCTATTTTGTGAAATTGTTTTGCTATCTTTTAATGCATGTTGGCCTTATAACATATGATGTACTCTATTTTTTTTGTGAATTGATGAATCCATTTCATCGAGATAGAATACTAGTGTACTAAGAAGAATAATTCTATAGCATGTGATGCATTCTATTTTTTTTTTTTTTTGTGAATTGATTAATCCCTCCAAGTAATTATAATAATAGGAGTATTTTTTTTGTGAATTAATGAATCCCTCCCAATAATTTTTGGTATTTGTTTTTATGAATTGAATAACATTTCATAATAGGAGTAATTATTTTAATAATTATTTAAAATATTAAAAATTGGACTCCATTTGCAAGGAAAATTACACAACACAATCACAATGTTTGTGTCCAATTAGAAAAATATTAGTACCATAATTTAAAGCATTCAATTATTAACAAACCCAATAATTTCTATGTAATTGTTTACAATAGTAATAATTAAAATTAAGTGCATGAAATCTTTTTAATTTTTTTATAACAATAATATTAGATATTACATATTCCTTTAATAAAAAAAATCATTTTTCTAATCTTTTTTACTTTTTTATGTCATTAATATATTATACATAAATGTTAGTAGTAGCATTATTCTATGATTCTATGTTAGTATTAGTATTAGTATAGATAAATCATTAATTCCGTTGGCATTAGCATTATTTTATTATTTTTTATAATGAAATAGTTGTTTATCCATTACTTTTTTTAGGGACTAAACCATTAATCACATCCTATAAGTTAGAGGTTTCTACTCTCAATTATTTTAGTAAAAAAAACCTAATTTTTTCTTATTTCTCCATTTGGATCCCAATCAGTTCAATCTCAATTTTTTTCATGAATTTCATGCAAAACTCTCAACCTCCAAATAACTCAAATCTTCAAAATTCTCTCGGATTTTCAAATGCTCAAAATTCTCAAATTATGTTAAATATTGAGAATTATCAACATCACAAGTATCCATTTCTTGGAATTTTTCATCCAAGCATGTCATATATGGGTAATCAATTTGGAATTCCACCGAATTTTTTTCATGATACTTCAAGAGGCACAAGCGAAGTACTAGTCTCTGATCAAGAACCCGAAACACCGATAGGTTCTATAACTTCTTCACAAATTCCACCATTTTCCACACAAATTGACTTGGAAAATATTTCACTTGAAGAAAAAGTTTCCTCAAATCGAAAAAATTCTAGATTTACGATAGATAAATACACTTCTTATCCAATCTTGACTTAATATTTTCAAGCATACTATCGTGGGGGTTGACCAAAAAGCAGATGAATGTTGGTTAAGGATGAAAGACAACTACAACGAGTATTGCAAAAATTTACGAATTAGGAAAATGATTCCACTAAAATCTTATTGGCAAAGGTTAAACACCGCAATTCAAAAATTTGTTGAGTGCTATAAACAAGCCTTTCAAAGGAAGAAAAGTGGAAGTTGTGAAAATGATATTATGGTTGATGCATATGCAATTTATGTTCAAGATGTGGGTGAACAATTCAAGTATGAATATGCGTGGCGATTGTTGAAAGATGAACCTAAATAGAGAGTAGAAATTTCTGAAGGTTCTTCAAAAAGAGCAAAGATACCTTGTTCAGGTGCATACTCATCTTTATCTAATCTAGAGACACCTGCTACTCTCGAATTTGATCCATCACCACCTTCATTGGATAGCCCTATAGGTGAAAAGCATAAAAAAGAAAGACAGAAACAAAAGTAAATAATAAAGGAACTCATGATTGGGATTTTACGGAAATGAAAGAATGTTCAAAGGAAAGAACACTTGCTTTAGCTGAATTGGCCCGTCAAAAAAACTAGAGAACCATTTGCAAGAAGAAAAAAAATCGTTTAAAAGAAGAAAAGATTTATTTGAAGAAGATGGAAATCCTTATGAAGGATACAACAAGAATGTCAGAAGAACAACTCAAATATCATATGATCTTTTGTAATAAAATTAAAGAAACATATGGATTGTCGTAATTTATTATTTGATGTTGAATTTGTATTATTATTGTTTATATTCTCCAAATTTCTTATGCATGCAATGTAATGAATTTGTATTATTATTGTTTTATAATGACTAGTTTTATAATGATTAGTTTCATAACGACTAGTTCTATAACGACTAGTTTTATAATGACTAATTTCATAACGACTAGTTCTATAATGACTAGTTTTATAACGGCTAGTTCTATAGCGGCTAGTTTATATTATATATAATTGCTTCAAAATCTAAAAAGTTTCATAAGTCCCCTAAATGGATTCAAATCATATTAATTCTCAAAAAATGCTTGAGTTGCAACTCTTAGAAGAGGAATTCAATGACAATTTTGAAAAACAATGCATGGAATATCTACTTGAGATGAAAAAACGACATGTTGAAAGCTTAAGTCAACATAAACATACAAGGACTCATATTGATAGAGGTCATGAAGAAGGACACCGTTGATTGTTCAATGACTATTTCTCTAACAATCCAATATATATAGAATTGCAATTTTGACGAAGGTTCAGAATGCAAAAATATATGTTCATTTATATTGTTGAAGCCCTTGGAAATCATAATGAGTATTTTCAATCATGAGTCGATGCAGCTAGTAGAATAGGTCTTTCGCCACTTAACAAATGCAATGCTGCCATCCACATGTTAGCATATGGCTCACCAGTTGATGTTATGAATAAATATGTTCGTATTGGATAAACTACTATAGTAGAATACTTAAGTAAGTTTGTTAATGGTGGGAATGAAATATTTGAGACTAAATACTTGAGGAGCCCTAACAACAACAACATTCAATATTTATTACAATTGGGAATGGACACTATTAACATGAGGTTTTCCTGGTAAGTTGGACAGTATTGATTGCATGCACTGGGAATGGAAAAATTGTCCAGTGGCATGGACTTGCCAGTTTTCTCGTGGTGATCATGCAAAACCAACAATTATACTTGAAGTAGTAGCATCACAAAACTTGTGGATTTGACACTAATTTTTCGGGATTGTAGAATCAAACAACGACATAAATATGCTAAACCAATCCAATATATTTAACAATGTTTTGGAAGGGCGAACTCTAGATGTACAATACTTGGTAAATGAAGCCTAATATAACATGTGATACTAATTAGGTGCTGATATATATCTTGAATGAGCTACATTTGTCAAAAGCATTCTAATGCCACAAGGAGACAAAAGAAAATTATTTACTCAATATTAAGAAGCGGCAAGAAAATATGTGAAGAAAGCGTTCGGGGTACTCAAATCTTGCTTTGCGATCATATGTGGATTGATCCATTTTTGGTATATGGAAACATTGAAATATATAATTTTTGCATGCATCATCATGAATAATATGATTGTGGAAGATGAACGATAAACTTATGAACGAAATTTTGATTACTCGTATAATGCTTCAAATAATGATTTATCAACGACAAAAATATCTAATGAAGGACATCCTAATTTTTATACATACTTACAAAGAAGAACACATTAGAGCATACTTGGAAAGATGAACATTTGTTCGTCGCAAACAATTACATTGTAATCTTCAAGCTGATCTAGCGAAACATATTGAAAACGTTTCGGACATCAGTCAAAATTAGAAGTTAATTTTTAAAAAATATTTTGAGTTTTTATTTTTAATTTTGTTTTATTTCAAAGTGTGTTATCGAATAAAATTTTATATTTTAATAATAAAAATAAAAATTTCAAAACATTAATTATTATTTTAAATTAATAATTTAATAACATAAAAATTGAATAGTATGTTAAATTTAGTATTTTAGTAAAAATATTAATGAAATATGAGTGTGATATAATATGTGAATTTTATTTATTTTGATTGATAGAATTGTAAAAGATAAAAAAATAATGTGAATGAATGAAAATTATTTAAAATAAAATAATTTCATTTTATAGAATTGCATGAGTAAAGTTGTATTATAAAAAATTGATGGAGACAATATTATAAAATTAAACAATTTCACAAAGAAAGAATCAAAGAATGCGAGTACATCGCGGTGGAGAATCTGCCGTGAAATCTAAGTGGTATGGGAAATTGTCCAAAGCCAGCTAACACTAGTACTAGTATTATCAATTGGGTAGAGTGCAAGGTTGGAGACTCGAGAACAGACACAAAAGAAATCAACTAGTTGAAAGGTTGACATTGAAATCTCACCCTCCATAAACAACCATTTTCTAGAATTTCATTTCAATAAGCATAAAAATTCTCCTCATTTTTTTAATACTTGAATTAGTACCTACTCTCTTTTTCTCGTCACCAGCTGCCACCTCCACTCATTACTCAAATTCGCTCCAAGAGCTTTCTTTATATACTCTCTTTGCATTTGGAACTTCACAGCTTTTATGCCTGAATCGCTGCTCTGCGCCAAGGTCAGTATTTTCATTTTCATGATAGGCTTGTTTCTTTGCCTTTAGCTTCGTGTTAAATTCTGCATTTTTTGTTCCTTTCCTGCTTACCTGATTTTTCTGAAAATGGGTATTTCAAATCTGTTTTATATTTTCTTTTTCTTGAACGGGTAGATATAGATCTGAATCGGTTTGGAGTTTACGCATGTATGACATTGCTCTGTTAGAGGCGTCAGGTCATCTTGCAAAGATCTTTAAAAGGATTTGTGCAAGTCACCGCTTTGGGTCGACCTCATTGTTATTGAACCTACCCAACTGTATTGGGAGCTTGAGATTGCAAATCGTTAAGTAATGGCTGTTTTTAGCAGCCCATTTCTTCTATGGATTTCGAAGTTTCTCAGCTATTAGTATAATTTATGAGAGTTGATGAAAGCCTGTCTGTGTTAAGAGTGACATTGCTTGCATGTTCAGTAAAAGTGATCAGAAGTGTGATTTGGTTTTGAGCTTGATTTTAGCTGATCTTCTCCTCATCTTCCGTTTAATTTTGCCTTGATAAGCTGGGATCTAAGTAAATGGGGTTGCTTCGATTTTGGATTTGGAATGTCAATTTTCCAAATTATACTTCTGCGAAAAGGATATTAATCCTGAACTAGGAGCCAAAATTTAATTTAATTTACAGAACGAGATATGCTGGATCTGTCTTTTGTTAAAAATGCAGGCTTGTCGAGAAGAGATCTGATAGTTTACTTGCTGGAACTTGGACTTGATGCAGGGAAAGATGGAAGGGAGCATTATGATCTACATGATTTTTAGTATAATAGGGACTCTGTGTTCCCCATCAGTTTATGCACAAATTGCTGGATCCCCAACCCTTGCTCCTGCACCAGCTCCAGCTCCAGAATTTGTGAACCTCACATACTTGCTCTCCTATGCTGGTCCATTTCAAACCTTTCTTAACTACCTCGAGTCAACCAAAGTGTTAGAGACTTTTCAAAACCAAGCTAACAGCACTGAAGAAGGCATCACAATCTTTGTGCCAAAAGACGAAGCCTTCTCATCACTCAAAAGGCCATCCCTCTCGAACCTCACCGCTGACCAGCTCCGATCAGTTTGCCTTTTCCATGCACTGTCACATTTCTACACTCTGGCAGACTTCAAGAACCTAAGCCAAACTAGCCCTGTAAACACACTTGCTGGTGGCGGAGGATACGCTCTGAATTTTTCAGATGTATCAGGAACTGTTTTCCTCAACTCAGGATGGACCAGAACAGAAGTTAGCAGTGCTGTTCATTCGACGAACCCTGTCTCAGTCTTTCAGATTGATAAGGTTCTTCTTCCAGAAGCAATCTTTGGCACAGATATACCTCCAACTCCTGCTCCAGCACCAGCTCCAGACATCTCACCTGCTGCAGATACTCCTGCTGAAAGTGATGCAAGCAAATCATCCCCAAGTTCAACTCCATCATCTTCCTCCTTCAGGATTAGCTGCTTGAGTTTTTTAAACCACCTGGTTTTAGCCATTGGAGGAGTCATTTTGTTCTTATGAGGGATGATTTCTTCAGCATCTAATTTATATATCAAGGAAAAAATAACATTGATTCTTCTTGGTATTGTTCATTCCATTTTTTTTGATGATGCATAAATTGTAGCATGTAAACCAGAGATAGTTTTACCCATTTACCTCTTCCCAGAGGCCTTCTTCCTAGTTGTTTGAATGTCTATTGTATACCGCTGGATAAACATGAGCTTCGAAATATATACTACTATTCTTTTGTAAGGAATGTTCAGTAAAAGTTTGGAGTTCATGTTTGCAGTGAGAGCATTTTTTCCTTAGTTGTTTTCCCTTGGCAATGTCATTTTCTCTTTCTCCTTTCAGGTGTTAGGCGAAATTTGTAAGAAGGTTTTATTGTTCACCAACCTAATTTATTCTCTTAATTTTTCGAACTGCAAAATGATTTATTTAGTTTTATATTTTAAGGTGTTTAATGTTTCACCACTAAGTAATTTTTTTGTTAATCTTAATAATCTAATTTAGATGAGAAAGAAACGAATACTAGAGAAAATTTTGTTTGATTTAGACATCTAAGCTTTATAAAACCTTGGTTGTGAATATAATTTGAAAAAGAAAAAAGAAAGAGCTAGAATAAATACCGGGAATATGGACCGGCTCGACAGATTAGTTCACTTTAGTCCATAAAAAATATGGTCCGGACTCATAAATATGTGGCTTGAATAAATCTCGAGCTTTTTGGCCCATTAGCTTGGGTCCCCACTCCCAATTTTTTGTATAAAAAAACCTGTAATGTCAAGACTTAGGTTGAACTATGACTGAAGCCCTAAACTTTCATTCGCTCAACTTGAAGGCTCCTCCCTCAATCCTCAGCGCCCACTTCTCTGGTAGCCTTAAGAACTTATCATCTTCTTCCATTTGCGAGTATGTGACCCAAGAAAATTGCAGCAACAACTTGTGGGATTGATACTGAGAATGCAATCAATTATTGACATGTTTTTCATAGTTTGAGTTTAGTTGATAAAAATTATAAGTGCTCTCCATCTCATGAGGAAAGAACAATTTCAATTTACGAATTCTTGTATTTTATACTCTAACTAACTTGATATCCAAATTTACTTATCCTACCTCTAATTTGTATTTTAGAAAAATTTGGATAATAGAGACTCTTTTAAGAACCAATTTGTCAATGAAGATTTGTTCATTCAAAATTAGACTAGTATTGGAGTGAATATAATGTGGTTCTTGCATTTTGAGATATTCTTAATCTAATAAAGAAGTTTTATTTCTTGAAGTACACTTATTCAAGTGATCCACTTAAGAGAAATTGGATAAGGTTAAAAATGCAATTTATGCACTTTTTGAGGAGTATGATAATAAGAGTGAGTCTACTTCTATGACTTCGTGTTCTTCTAATGCGAATCATTTATGTATTCATGCTAGAGAAATAAAAGCAAATGATACTATCCACACCATATTATGATGCAAGTTAATCTCTAATATATTTCTTTTTAATTTGTTTTATACTTGTAAGACATTAACGTTTCAATTTAATTATTCATTTGTTTATTTTATTAGAATTTTGAAGAATTTATTGTTTGGAAGCTAATAATAATGGGAGGTCTCAACTTGACCTTTATTTGACGGAGCATGATATCTTGAATTATTGGAAAGATCGAAGTGCTAGATTTAGTGATCTAGCAATGATTACTCGTTATGTTTTAAGCATTTCAATAACTATGATAGCATTCGAATATGCTTTTAGTATGGACTCTCGCATTTTAACCAAATATAGAAGTTTCATGCTTAATGAAACATTGCAAACTTTCTCATATGTGCACCTAATTGGTTATATGGTTTTAAAGGTAATTTTTTACCTTTTGGATTTAATTATAATGAAAATGCGTGCTATAAATTTTGTTTCATATCATGTCTTTTTATGAAAAATTTTGAATTTATATATTTACTAACCTATTTTTATTCTTATTTTAAATGTTGATGATGATAATGACTTAATTGAGATAGTATAGATTTCTAAAGTGAATTCAAATGTTGTTATTGATGAGGAAGATGAAGATTGGAGACTACTTGTTGGCGTTATCTTTGATGATTTTAATTGGAGATTTGTTGTTTTATGATTTTTTTTAGCCATTTATGGGTTATATGTGACTATGTATTCCATGCTATGTTTTTAGTTCTTATTTTGATTTATGAGTATAATGAATTTTTTGCAATACATATTATGTGCTTGTGATATTTTGGTCCGTTTGGCTCCTTTGAGTCATTTGGCCTGCGACTCATAGTGGGTTGGATTGTGAAAATACTAATTCACATGGAATTGAACCTAAATGACCTGACTCATTTTGGCTCGATGTTCGATTGGGTCGGACTAAAATGGATCGACTTGATTCGTTTTTCAATACTAACTAGAGTTTTAGCAACAAACTGCATTTTTCTCTAATTCCTTCCTTTTTGGTTTTTAAATAAAACTTTATGGTTATATAAGTGAATAAATAGTTAATTAATTTAATAAATAAATTTTTTTAAAAAATAAGTCATTAAACGATCATCTCATCCGTCAAAGACTTTTGCTGATTTTAGTATAGAAAACTCATGAGTTTAAGAGTATACAAGTTAAAATTTTAAAATTTATTCTATAATATATGAAATAAATAAATATATACTTTAATAATTGCATATAAATAATATTTTTTTAATGGTCCGTAAAAGTTTAACAAGTGCAACTCAATAAAGTGTTCTCATATAGTTGTAAATGTCATGAATTTGAAAAAAAATAGAAGAAAAAGGTTTCCATCAAAATCTTTGATGATTAATTTTATTTCAACCGGTCTCACTAAGCACCTTGCACTTTTTGTATGGATATTACAGCTATTTGTAGCCATTAGCCAATAAGCTATTTTCATTAATGGTGATGGGTGAGGTGAGTGCAACTTTGTGTCAGTATTTTACGATTATTTGTTCAGAGAATCACATTCAAACTTGACTACAATTTCGTAGCATATGTTTAGATTTAAAAGAAAAAAAATTCTCAAGTGCTCTTTTCAATTTCTCTTCTCAAACGATTATTTTCCCAAGTCATAGAAAATAAAATATTCAAAACGTGGAATAAATTTCATTTTTAATTTTTTTTTTTGTGGAAACTTAAAAGATTAGCTGATTGGAAAAGGTAAGTGGCAATGTGTTCGTTAATTTATTAGTATTAGATTTGATAAATAGCTTGGTGCTCATATGTATTAGGGTCAAAAGAACTCGTTGCTCCTTGAACTTCTTCAAATGCTAAAAATTTTCCTTTCCATTAGTTTTGGACGTTAAGTCCTAAGAGACTTTGGTAAATAAGGTTCATATGTCAAAAGTTAGAGTTATTTCTCTCTTTTGACTTCTTCTTTCTTCTTGCAGTTCAAGACTTCTTCTTAGGATTAACCAGCATTTTATTTCTTGAATCAACAACATTTGTCAGCTATTGATTATCTCCATTTCGATTTTTTTCATTACCAATCTCTTCCCTTTGATAGATAATGTTTTCCATGAGAGTATCGTAGGGTAGAATTGGAATGAAGCTATTGTTTTTGCTGTCCTCGAAAACAAATCGGGTTGGGGAAGCAAAATTTAGGGGCTAAATACACCTATTTCTCTATTATCCAACTTTACTAGATTATCTATTCCACAACTCAAACTTGGGTATTTTGATTACTTGTCTTAGAGATTTTTAATAATCCTTTTCTTTCTGGTTGATTCATTATATATATATATATATATATATATATATAAATATTCTTTTTATAAATTTTTTATTTTCTTTAATATCTATTGTCTTTTTAATTTTTTAAAAACATTCTCTCTCTCTCTCTCTCTCCTTCTTTTTTAAAAATTTAAAATTGTGAGAAAATTAAATTAATTGAGCCAAAATTTGTAACTTGAATTCATTACTCATATATTTCACCATTAGAGATTTCAACTATTTGAGAATGTTTATGATTTTTTTTAATATTCATAATACTTAAAAATTAAGAATTGTGAATTTGTTTTAAAATTTTTATACTTCCTTTGTTCCTTATTATAAGTCATTTGAACAAAGTTTATCAAGAAATTCTTTTTTTTTTCTCTCATAAGATATCCCTTTTTTCTCTTTTGAAACTATTTTTACTAGCCTTTTTCTTTCCAACTTTCAATCTATATATTTCCGACTATTCCTCTTCTTATCATAGAAAGTAAATGATTAATATTTTAAAAAATCAATAAAAGATTCTTAGAGAGTCTTAAAACAATTTATAAAGAGGAATGATATAAAAATTATCTAACGATTTATAACAATAGATTGAGAGAGTATATTTTTTTTATTTGTAAACATAATTATTTTTGTACATTTAAATAAGATAAAACATAATTATTAGAAACCCAATATTTATAAGAGTAATATATATATATATATATTAGTAATAAATTAAATACATTCCTTAATTTATTCATTTAAAACAAATATATGAATATAAATTTTGATGATTTTCATGATAACATTCACGAAAAATAATCTGTTTGAATTTATTTTTTCAAAATCATATTACTAAATAATTTTACTTTCCAGCCAATTTAACGAGCTTTTAGAAAATTAAAATATTTTGACTATATTTAGACTAACCAAATTTTCAATTTTCATAAAAACATATCTTAAAACAATTTTTTCTAATCTTACATATAACTTCCAGTTAATTCTATATATAATATATTTTTAATACTTTTTAATTAAAATTATAATATCTAACAATTTATTAATTATATTTTATACATTTTATAATATTATCAATGATGTGGGATTCAAAACATATTAATCAACTTTCAATTCATAATAATTTTTTTATTCAAATATAACTTCATTTCAAAATAAAATAAAAACAATTTCAAAATCCAATCTAAATATACCCAAAATTTAATATTTTTCCTTTTCTTGTCAACTCGGTATGGGATGGCGGCAGCAACGACATTATTGCCCTTCATCTTTGTTTTCCTTTTTTCTGATCGCCTTCAAATTTTAAGCATGAATGTCTTAACTTACTTTATTTTTAGGTTTTTATTTATTTATGAAAACTTTACTTTTAGTTAAATTAAAAGGGGCAAATTAGACTCTAAAATCTTATGTAGTCAAACTATAAACTTTTATGTAGTCAAGCTTCTTTCTTTTTAACTTTTATAATGGGTAACTTGAACATATATTTATGTTTATTTTATGGCCCATAATTAATTAATTTGATTTACTTTTTCCGTTAGACCTTTTTAATGAAGTGCAAAACAAAGATTTATTAGATATTACTTTCTCAAAAAATTGAATTTAAGATTTTCCTTGAATTCTTTTCATAAATAAAATACCTTTGTTGAAAACAAGAAGTGCCCTTTTTAGTTGGGTAAACTCATGACGGTAAACTTGCATGTATAATTTGTTTCAAAAAGAGAAAATTCTAAGTGAACTTGATATTTGCAAATTCATAAAAGGTTGTAGGACATATTTATTTATTTATTTTACATTTAAAATTAATACAATTATTTTAAGATATAATTCACAAATGATTTATGCCATAATTTTCTTTATAAAATTACTATTTTAAAAGTATAACATATACCGCAGTATGATTTCTTAATACACGCAACTCGGTTGACCTAAAAATTTTCAAGGAGATAATTAAAATGGTCTTTTTAGTTAAAGGTGAGGTGCAAGTGAAGTAAAAGGTACTAAGGTAGGGTGCAAAAATTAAGAGGCATTTTTTTTTTGGTCCTATAATATCAAACTTTTTTAAAAATATTTGGTGGATAATTGGAAGAAAAAGGTAAAAGTTAATGAAAAAAGTGCAGTTCACATCGCTCCTGATTTAAAGACTGGTTTCTTTTGAGTTTTGATAAATCTGAGGAAAATCTTTTATGTTTTATTTTTATTTAAAAGTGAATAAAATGTTGACCGATAAGGGAAAAAAAAGCAAAAGGACAAATACAAAATCTGTTTTCATATTTCATACAACCTTCCTCCTCCATCTTCCGGCTCTCCACTCATCGTCCTTTCAGACCTCCAAATTCCTCCTCAAAATTTTCAGAAGTTTTCTTCTCATAGAACATCTAGGAATTTTGAGTGTGATTATTACGTCCGTTTCCACCACCATCCAGATTACACTTCTCTCCATCCTTTCCTTTCTTGTTCATTTTTATTTTATTTTCTATCGTTTATCTCACAAATACTAATTACGTTGCCATTCCTGACCAATTCCACAATTTAATACAATAATGCAGTGCTTCCCCTCAGAAATGCAAGAAGAAGATATAGAAAAGATCTTCCTCTATGAGGGATAATTTTCTGATTATCCATTCTTCTCTGTAACAGTTTTTTTTCTTTTCTTGTATGTATTTTGTACGGAGAAATTTGCTGCTGTATCTGAAATTTCTTGTTGTCAAGTACCCATTTACGGAAATGTTCAAAGCTAATTTTCTTTCCTCAGAAAATAATTTGAGAATCTTTTAGCCCTTTGATGGCGAAACAAAGGAATCGACCATATTGAAGTCCCAGATGCCCATTTTTTGAAAAACTTCTGAGAATTGACCGTTTGACAGTTTCAACCTCTGGAATTTCCAGTTTTTGAACATTTCCTTGGAGGGATCTGTTAATCTATTTATCCATTATTGTTCTGTAGAAATAGGAGCTGCATCTTAAGATGTATGGAACTCAAGGCAAGAGGGACTTGGCCTTTGAATACCAGGCTCAAATTCCCATTTTGAGGCCAAGCATTCACGCTAGAAGGGCAAATATCACTGTCAAGTTTCAAGATCTGTATGGTTTCACTGTGGAAGGCAATGTTGATGATGTTAATGTGTTGAATGAGGTGAGAGAGAAAGTGAGACAACAAGGTAGGGTCTGGTGGGCAATGGAAGCCAGCAAAGGTGCAAATTGGTATTTGCAGACCACCGTTTCCTCAACTCTTAAATCTTCCCTCAAATTCTCTGCCCTGGTGAATCAGATTACTCTTAAGAGGCTTATTAGGAAAGGAATTCCGCCTAATCTTAGGCCTAAAGTGTGGTT
The DNA here is from genome assembly GCA_019593545.1 of Apocynum venetum. Taxonomy (NCBI): domain Eukaryota; kingdom Viridiplantae; phylum Streptophyta; class Magnoliopsida; order Gentianales; family Apocynaceae; genus Apocynum; species Apocynum venetum. Next base: position 143,084 of record SRSM01000151.1, read on the forward strand.
TGCTCTATCAGGCGCTGCCAAGAAGAAGTCAACCGTCCCAGAGAGCTATTACAATGATCTGACCAGTGCTGTTGAGGATAAGGTCACGGCCGCCACAAAGCAGATTGATCATGTAAGACTTCTGGGTCTTTAGGTATTTTAAAGATACTTCTTTTAGATAGGAGAATTTCCAGGTAAAGGCTAAGGTCTTGTTCATATCATTTTCTGCATAAATATAAACATACCAGTGCAATATCAAAAACATCTTGTGATACAGCAAACTTGGTATCGTTTCGTCTTTGATGCTATTATATGAAATCATATTTGGATATAATGACAGAACTTCTATGGTTTAATTCATGTTGATTGTTATCACGTTTTCTGCTTCTTCATTTTAACCAGATTTTTGTTCTGATGTAAATAGATATAGCAGAATTCTTACAGGCAGCCTGGTGATCTAGTAGCACGGACATTTTAATAAGAAAGACTGCATTACTGAAGGCATGAGTTTGTTGCTGTTATTGGTCAATATAGAGGCGTTCCCATGTTGTTATTGAGCACCAAGCTATTGATCATAAAGCGCATAGTGCACCATTCTTCCATTTGCATGTTTCTTCCTTTGAAGCTAAATCTATGATGACTTTGTGGGTGTGGAGACATGATTTATTGCAGAATCATAGTGCAATGATTGTGGATGCTAGTACTAACTTGATGAAATTGCAATGGTGCTTTGTTCAGACAGTTAGAATAAGAAAGATGTTCCCATATATAATTTTCCTGTATTTCTGGGCTTTTTAGTTCAATTATTCAGCATATAAGGTTGTTAACATATGAGGATGGATTTGTGTTTAAATAGGTTTGATAGTTGTTTGATAACGTTAACTCTTTGTTTTCAGACTTAGTGTTCATCTCAGAATCTTATGGTTGTCATACTTGCAAATGGTATCTTTTTGGTTTAGATATGAATTAAGATCACCATATGCTGTACTATAACTTGAACATTCAGCATAATGCTTATTTTATTATTAATCGCTTTTACCTGGAAAGTCGTGAATGATGGAGAGGATTTCATCCTCAAGATAATCTTCTTTCTGTAATTCACTATTTATTATTTATTTAAATTTCTTATATCCCTATCTGCTTGTAAAACACGTGTCATTTTTCTCCAATTGATTTGGTACCCAATTTTGAACAAAGTTGTAATATACTCCATATTTTTAAATTTGAATGTCCATATTTCTATTTTGAAATATCCAAAAATAAATTTACACTTCTTTATAATGAATATTATTTTCATCTAAAATTTCATTTATAACATTCTTAATTTAAAGAATTTATATTCCATTAACATAGAGGCCATAATCTAGTAACTTATAGTCAAAGTCACTCCTCAATCAAGTAAAAAATTGGACATTCAATTTTATGTGAATGTAATGTAATAGGTATGTATTAAACAAGATTAGACTGCCATTTAGTGTCCTGTACAGGAGATTAGAAGCAAATTCAGTTCATTGTAGTCTTTTGTTTCCATGTACAAAAAATAAAGTGTGCCAACTGGCCCCAGTTTAGGGTATGGCACCACTTGAACCTTACCCTCCACATCTGTTGTCAGGGTCCTGAACTTACGAACTTTAACTGATGTTGTACAATCCGCCATGAAATTTTTGTTGTGACTTGTGAGCACGTGTTACTTAAGATGCATTTACAAATTTGAGGTGTCATTGAGCATGGTGTTCTGAGTTTTTAACTGTATCTTTGTATAATTTGTAGCAGTATGTCTTCTATCACTTTTTTATTCCTTTTTTGGGCAGGGGTGGTAGCAGGGAGAGGGGGGCGGGGGTCTAGGCGGTACAGGGGAAGGTTGGGATGGTAGGGAGGTTTTGCATGAAAAATAGTAGTCTTGTCGATGCAGATTGAATCATCCATTTCTGATATGGTAACATTCTTGATTTGCCATTCCCTGTGTTCTCTGCCTGCTTCTGGGAATCATCCTTACTGATGTTTACATGAAGTAAAGCTAGAAAAGTGACAGTACCCTAACAATAAAAGAACTGAATGGAAAAGTTGGGGCATTTCCTTTCAAACTTCATTTCCATGCTATAGAAGTGTGTTAGGCTCGTGATCTTAGAATTTTGGTCTTAAAGTTAACTAATATTTTGTTTTTTCTGTTTTTCTGTGCAGGATCTTCCTCGAACCTTCCCAGGTCACCCATGGTTGGACACCCAAGAGGGTCATGCTGCCCTTCGGCGGGTTCTTGTTGGGTATTCTTTCCGTGACTCTGATGTTGGCTACTGTCAGGTGGATTTTGATCTTCTTATAGTGATTGATAGAATAAGAAGTTAAGCATTGCTTTCAGTGATCAATTGATATGTTCTTAAGCTTTCTCCTCACTTGTTCTGTTCAATTTACATGATCAATCACCTACATATACAAGGAAAGTCTAGCTAGATAGTGTTATACACACTCTATTGAATGGAGATCTTATGGCTATGCTTGCACGTTTACTTGTTCTATATATCTTTTCAGAGGTTGACTGATATTTTAGTCTTATGTTATGAAATCTAGCATATTTTATCTGCTCAAGCCTTTTCAGTTAACTGAACGCATGTCTGCTTTATTCTTGTTCTTTTATATGTTGATCTTCATCTGATTACTTCACTTGATATAGTTCCTGCATGCAAAAGTTTGTTGGCCTAATTATTGACATATCAGTAGTTGTTGTACTTGTTTGTGTGTGGGCCTAGACCACAGGGTCTTCTTTTCCTAGGTGCATTCTGTCTCCCTTGTCCTCTCCTTCCACATACAAATCTTAGTTCAAATTGGGCCAGTGTTTTTAATCACCATTGATGTGATACAATTTTTTATTTGATAGAAGAATTGCTTTAAATACTCTGCTCGCTACAATCCAGGTACATCTCATAGGCAATTGACATTTAGTATTTTGCAATTGATAAACACTGCTTGAAAGTGTGCTGCAGATTGAAGGTTATTTCCTTCTCACTTTCTGTGCCTTCATACTTAATGCATCCATTTGATCTGGGGCAGGGTTTAAATTATGTAGCAGCGTTATTGCTACTTGTGATGAAAACAGAAGAAGATGCTTTTTGGATGCTTGCTGTTCTCCTTGAAAATGTGTTGGTTAATGATTGTTACACAAATAACTTATCTGGATGTCATGTTGAGCAAAGGGTATTCAAGGATCTGCTGCTGAAAAAATGTCCTAGGTAATCTCATTCAGATGACCTTGGAAACAGAGTTAGTATGCATGTGTAGAAGCAGATAAATTCGCTTGTCTGTTTGTGCATTAACAATTTTACTGTAAGAGTGCACCAGTTCTCTCTAAACTATGAAACAAATCATGCAGGATTGCCTCCCATTTAGAAGCTCTGGAGTTCGATGTCTCTCTCGTTTGCACTGAGTGGTTTCTCTGCCTCTTCTCGAAGAGCTTGCCCTCAGAGGTAGAGCTTTCTGAATTTTGCCCTCATAGACAAGTGTTCAACTGAAGAAAAATCTTCATCCCTTGCTTTCTCTGTGACCCAAATCACCACAGAAACACACACATACATACACGCAAATTTGGTACATGCTACTCCTATTTGTGTTTCACCCTCTTTGCTGCCTAATGATTTTACCTTCTGTAACAATATTTGTCAGACAACTATGCGAGTATGGGATGTACTTTTCTATGAAGGTGCAAAAGTTTTATTTCATGTAGCATTGGCTATTTTTAAGGTGATCTTTATGTTTTCTTACTGACTTCTTCCGTTGTTTAGTAAGGTCTTTATTACCAAAAAATGCAAATATTGAAAAGGTTGTAAGAATTTTTGGTCCATGGCTGCAGATGAATGAAGAGGAGTTGCTTCTAGCTCATCATGTTGGTGATATAATTAACATTATACAGAGAACAACTCATCATCTCTTTGATCCAGATGAACTCCTGACGGTAAACACTTCTTTTTCAACATAATCATCTTTCTGTAGAAAGGATCGCTCCTAATGTAAAAGCTGGAATCGCTCTCCATGGAGAAAGCCGCTCTACACTTTCTATACAGCCATCTACCGTCCCATCCAATCCTTTTCATTTTCTTCCAAATTATCATTTCTGCCTAAAGAACCCTGCTTGCCTTTTTCATGTTTGGGGTGGGGTTTAGAGTTACGTTTGTCCTCCACGTCCTCTAATTGTACCTTAAACAATGCAGGTTGCTTTTGACAAGATTGGCTCCATGACAACCACCACCCTATCCAAGCAAAGGAAAAAGCAGGAGCCAGCGGTCATGGCAGAGCTTGATCAGAGATTCAGGCGACTAAATTCTACAAATGGGGAGGAAAAATAGTTGGCATACTATCAAGCTGTTGTATGTACATCTTCTCAGTATCCTGCTACCCTTCTAAGACTTGAGCACTGTACCTATTTGTAAGGGACAGATTGAAGGGCATCTGCTCAAATGGAAGATTTAGGATAAGTGTATATTTTGAGTTGTAATTTAATTGTTCTTATAGCATTGTGACATAGAGCATCACTTGAAGCTCTGTGATCTAAATTTTTGTTGATTTTGCAATGGAACATGTTGTGAATTCCTGTAGTGCATAGTGATTTAATTGTTATTGTTATTGAATTTGTTCTTGTTGACTTTTGGTAATTTTTCCTTCGGCTAATATTACTTTGCTACTTTAATTGATTCTAATATAACCTTTTTCCTATACACATGCTATAATTATTTTATTTTATTTTTTATGATGTGCAAGATAAATTTAATAAAGGAAAAAAGTTACATAAATGGTCATACACCAACAACAACAGAAATATATCACCTCACTCTTTACCCCTTAAATATAACCCTTACCCCTTAGATCTAAAAGGGGTGTTTTACCCCTTATCCCTTAAATCTAGAAATGGTGTTTAAAGGCGGGTGTTTTCTAACTCTTACCTCTTTAAAGAGTAAAACACAAATCTAAAAGGGTTGTTTAAATTGTAAAATACAGTAAAAATAAAACAAGAATAACCACATAAAACCATCTTCTCCTTAAAATCACCAACAGCAAGAGAGGCCAATTTTCATCTCGAACCATAAATAATTGATACTTGAGAAACATGATACAATTGATAGTCCAGAAATTGAGTGGCTTCACAAATAACTTAGGAGGAATCATTTAAGGGCCAGATTCATATATAGTAATTATATCATTTAAGTTCTGATGTATTACAAATCCCTAAATTTGTGGAATTTCCATCCCTGAACAATTGGCTTCTTGAGGAGCTGATGGAGCTTCATTTTCACCAGAAAAAGAGGTGAATTGACACTGATATATGTTGAGGAGTTTCCAAGTGTCAAAAACAGCCACGATGGTGGCGGTCTGCACTTCAGGCAGTTTCACTGGATTCCTTGATGGCCAAGATGTGATCTTTTCTGGGAGAGGCTTATATGGTTTTGAAGGATTATCTGTTCAGGATAGTCAAATACCAAGTGAACAAGTGGGAATTTCAGTTTTCCTACAACTGCTTAAATCTGTGCGATTTGGTGACATTTTTTAAAATTATTCCTCCCTTAGGTGGCACTTGCTACATTAGTTTTAGGGGTTATTTTAAGGCTACAATCAGGTGAATTTCGTTTACCATGGTTGGTGTTAACATCCAATTCTTGTTCTTTATCCTTACCAATTAAAACTTATCCAGAAGATCGACTTGGTTGATCGAGATAAAATTGGATTCGTTCTTACGATCTAGTAGTGCATGGCGCTATGAATTATCCAAACTTAAACTTAGGTCTAAAAATGTTGGATGACATTTTTTGGACTGTATCTTAGAGATGATTCTATCAATAAACTAATGTTTCTCTCAATATTCAACGTTAAACTAACTCCTTAAATTGGCCATAAAATTTCCTCCGACCGAACCTAGCTAGAATTACCAAGTTTAGCAAGATCACCTTCTTTTTTTTTGGTAGAAAGAAAGATCACATATAAAAGTATTTTTAGATGAAAAATATCTAGGTCATTTGGTAAAATAAGGCATCCCATTTAATGCCCATTTCTTGAGGGATCTTGCTACGATTGTAGGATATTTGGACGAACTTCAAATTGTACCACAAACATGCGGCCAAAGTCACATAACTATGCATATAAAAACATAATCAAATAAGAAATTCAAAGTCGTGATTCCTTAAATGTTTATTCTATGGCTCATTCCCTAGTCGTAAGGTTATGGTCACATGATTTTTTTAATTGGACTTAAATATTTTTCGAGCATTGGTGCATGAATTTTGATAATTAAGCATCATCATGTTTAATCAAACAAGAAATCTATAGTTCGTTCAAAAATGTGGATCAATGTCTCCAACACAACATATGGTCAAAATAGACAGTGTGAACATTTTTCCAGCCGAACTACAAAATTCACTAGGCATTAATGCCCAAAATAACTTATTGCGACATGGGTGATCTTTTTGTATAATCTCACTTATGTGATTAATAGAGTGTTTGAGAAATCTTTAAATTAAGTAACTCAAGATAGTGAGAAAATTCATATGTTGAATTGAACCACTATAAATCAACTTGTCCTTTTCTTTATCTTGCTTTCCTTATTGTTGATTTCTTGTGTTCTTTCATTGCCATTTGTTTTGGGTTCTTTGGTTGTTGATAGTACTAATTGTGCTCTACCTAAGTGCAATTATTTCAAAACTTTTTTAGTTGTCCCTTGAGAAGAATTTTAGAATTGCCAATTTGTTTTTTAAAAAATCTAATTCACTTCGATTTTTCAATATTGTTAATATCTATGATTTATTTTCCATTGCTTGTTGGTAGCCATCCCTAGTATGGTTCATATAGTAAATAATTTTATCATTGGAACAAACATTTCATTGAAATTTCACCCTTTAATTTGTGTAAAACCTTTTGCCACGATAAGTCTTGTCTTCTATTTGATCTCTATCGTACCTTTTGATGCGAGTTTTACTTCATTGTGGTTCTACGACTTATTCTCCTAATGGCATCTCCCACCTACCATTTTCTCTTGGGGTGTTACTTCTTTCTCTATGGCTTGCTCTAATAATGTGAATGCTTAATAGCCTGATGAAAGACATATCTTGTTATGCTTAACTATCTTATCATGTTTTTAGTGGTACCAATGTGTGCATTAATCATGTCTTAAGATGACCATTAGAAAGAAATGATGAGTAGGATAAAATTATTAATCACTCCGTCCAAAATTGAATATTCACATTTCTATTTTAGAAAATTCAAAATTGAATGTTCAATTTTCTAAAATAAAGATATTTTATACTATATCAAAGTTCCAATACTAACATATTTAATTTAAATATTTACAGTACATCTCCTTTATTAGTGATCTTCAACACTAATCTAATTAATAACAAAGATAATAATGTAACATTCTTAAGGTCAAAGCTTATTCTTGATTTTTAGAATAATGTCAATCATGCACGTTCAATTTCGTATGGATGAAGTATAACTTAGGAAGCTAGCTAGCAAGAGTACATGTCATAGATTACCTGATAGATTGATATCCAATCAAGAGCATAGTAATAGACTAGGGACTACAAGGAACCTAGCTATGTAATACTCTTTGTACAGTCTTTTTACATTAATGTAATGATCCCTTTTTAGATTAAAAAAGGAATTATCTGGTGAGGTAGAATTGAGTTGCTCAAGATTAATTCCTGAAATATTACTAGAGATAGACTAGTGATAAAACTTTCAAAATATTGGATTGCTTCTTGTAAGCACAAACTTAACCCTAGAACAATTATTGTTCTAATTTATTCTCTTTGAAGTTAAAAATCAAGTGCAATTTTTCCAAGGAGGCATGCCCAATTGGTTGATGCAAAACTTCATAACTCCCATTTTTATTCACTATTAAATCTAAATTAACCTTTTTACAATATATATGACTAGTCATCCCTTATGACCCTTGCAAGCTTTGACTGTCAAGATTGCCCTTTTCCCTTTTCCTTCAATGTATATTTTTGCTGCATGTATGGGTTCACAAACACATGCACATAAATATCTATGGAGAAAATGTTGATTCTTGTTCATGGGTTGATTGGATTCTAACGAGTGTACAGAGCTTTTGTAAGAACCAAAACAAAAGATTTTGCAACCATTTTTTTCTTTTTCAATTATATTTAGGACTATATATGTTTGCTTCTTTGTATATCATCTAATAATGAACGAAGATGAACCTTTATATATAAACAGTGATAATTATAAGTTTCCATTCCATCTTAAAACTCTGCATTTTGATTTTTGTTATTTGATTATTTAGCTCAGAAGTCTTTTTGTGTTGTTTTAGGTGTTTCATTCTTTTAGGACCCCTAGTCGTTCTACTACTTATTGGGGATTTATCGCCACGAAACTCAGTAAAACTGTCTAATTTTGTGGGTGTTTTTGTTTCTGATCCATGGCTTCAGGGCCAATTCACTCAAGTAGAGCTCTAGTGACTTAAATCAAAAGCATGTCACTCCATCACCTTCTTTTCATTTCATTATTTTTCAAGATTTTACATCTTTTTTCTAATTCATGGAGGTTAGTTTATATGTTAATGCAATGTTGTAAACTAATTAATGACAGTTTCTTTTTGGGAGAAATCAATCGATGAGGGTCACCCTGAGAGATCTGCCACCTGTTATGGCAAAATTGAAATCCTTAAGTGAATTGCTCACTGAAGATGAGATCAAATCTATTTTGTCTTAATCATCTCCTGACAATAGAGAAATAGACTTCGAATCCTTCATTCGGGTAAACTAGCGTATGATGATTCAATCCTTTTCTATTCTTTGATTTTTTTCCTTTTGTATTTATCAAGTAATAAGAAATATCTAGCCAAAGATGCGAAAAAATAATGATAGTGACATATGCTATTATTTCATCCGATGTAATTAACTTGGCTATGCCCTTTTGTACAAAGATTGTAGTTCTCTGATAAGGCCAGAAACAAACTAATTAATCTGATTTTGTATTGTGTAGATGTTCTTGAACTTATAAGCAAGAGCAACAGAAAAATTGGGTGATTCAAAAGCTAATTCATCATTTCTGAAGACTGCCACAACAACTGATCATCGCCACACCATTAGTGAATCAGAGAAGGCCTCCTATGTATCCCACATTAAGAGCTTTCTTGGATAAGATCCATTCTTGTAGGAAATTCTTCCAATTGATCCATCTTTCGATGCTTTCTTTGATCTTGTAAAAAATGGTGTTATAATATAGTAGAACACATGATCCACATGAAATTTATTATTACATTATAGTGTCAACTGTAATATTCTTTTTACATGTTTTCCTTTATCCACGTGTGAATTTAATGCAGTAAGCTTATTAATGTGGTCGTCCTTGGCACAATAGACGAGGGAGCAATTAATACCAAATGTGTTCTAAATTCATGGCAGAGAAATGAAAATCACACACTTTTTCTTAACTCTGCCAAGGCTATTGGTTGTATAGTGGTTAATATTGGGACACAAGATTTAGTTGAACCAAGAGTAAGCCTGGATTATTGTTATTTTTCAAAATTTGTACATTAGAATAGTTGGTGCTTATTAAAACATCACTCAAATTGCTTACATATATGAGCGATTTTCAGCCACATCTAGTTGTTAGCTTGCTTTCTCAAATAATTAAGGTATGTCTTGATTTGTGCTATCTTCTTTATCAAATGCATAAACATACATGAGTTTCTATGAGTATTCTTGACTTGCTACTCTTTTGTGTTATGCCAACATGAGATACAACTTTTAGCATATCTCAACCTAAGAAAACTCTCAAACTAGTTGAATTGGTGGAAGATAGTAAGGTTGCATATTCTTGATTGATTATCTTATTTGTCCGAGATTTGAATAATAGAGTTTCGATATTACCAAGTTATGAAGTTTATGCTAGATAGAACTAAGAGCTTTAGAATTCATAGGATGTTGAAGAGCTTATTCGTTCTCAACCAGATAAGGTTTTACGCAAAAGGATGAATTTTCGTCTCAAGAAATTAGGTTACAAGAAATAAGTTACAATTTTTTCCTCAGATCTAAAGGTAAGGAAATATTCATTTGTTTCTTATGGAAAGTCAATTGGGATGGATAGTTGCACTAATCAAAACTAAATACAAATTTTAATTATTTGTAGAATGATATGTAAGCTTTCTAGAAGCTGGATTGCATATTCAACCTTAGAGTTGTGGAAAAGGGCTTTTAATCATCAAAATGTTGCATGGAGAGCACTTTAGCTCAACTATAATCCAAAAGCAAATAAAAAGGGAAAATGGATGGCTGTGTATTTTCATGTCTTGGTCAATGTCTTTCAGACTAGTCAGCTTTAATATGGTTTTAAGGATGTGAAAAATCAATGCAAATTAATTGTTTAATATGTATGAAAAGTTTTAACAAGTTGAATTTATAAACCTGAAAAAGGCAAATGTGTGGAATAAAGAAGAATTCTAAGGTTTTTTATAGAGGCAAAATTTCCATCTATATATTGATTCCAGAAGGGTGAATAAAATTCTGAACTGATAATTCCTTGACATTCATGCTCCTCATGAATGCCATAATTTTTCTATTTGCTTATTTCTATAGTGCACCTTCCTTATTTAGAATTTATAACCCAACCTCCAATTTTAGATAAACACAATTCATTTGCAATGTTGCATAATTAATCCCTTCCTTATGAAGAATACTACTTCACTAACTGGACCAATATATTGAAGTTATACTGTGGTGAATTGCATACGACATATATTGAAGCTATACTTTTCTTAGATCTTTTCTCATAAATTCTATTTGATAGAAACTACAAGAATTTGTTCAATTATAGCAGTACTGGTAGCATGTGTCATGATGGTGGAATTGCAATAATCATCTCGTCAAGCTTGTATATTTTTATTTGAATGAAGAATTGCATTAATAAGATTTCTGGTTATGAGTAATTTTACGGGATAGGGAGGCTTTTGCTCAATGCTCTAACACCAGAACATGGTACAACTACCACACTAGGTGTAAAGGATCCTCATGAAGAGCAAATTTGATTCTTGAACAAGAAAAATTGAATTGCAATAGAGATGTTACTCCTAAGGATATGCATTTGTTGCACATAGATTTCAAAATAGGTAAAGCTAGACATTTAAATTTTTGTAGCTTATTGAGGTAGGAAAATGTAGCAATAAATATATAAATTACATGTCTTGAATAATTCAACCCTAGGACATCATTTTGTTAACTGTCAGGGCGTGAAATTGATTGACATCGAGAGCTTAAGTGTAATATGATGATGTACTTTCTAGTATTACTCTGCTTAATGTGTATAATTTGCTAGAACCGAATGAACTAGCTAGCAACTTGCAAGTTGACTATAAGTATAACTAGTACATAGTTATATTATTTTATAATGAGATAAAATATATGGCTCTTTAATGATCTAATATCTATACATGTCTGTTGATGGTAACACACTACAAGAAAAATTCACTATTAGCAATATTCATTTTCGTTGCTAAATTGTGACTGACTTGGTTTTGCAATAAATAAGGACGTTGCAAATTTTCTTGCAGCTAAATTTTTGCAACGGAAAAAGAAAGTTGTTGTCAATTTTCAACAGCTTAGCAACGATTTATGTTGCAACGCAATGTCGTAACTAATCAATAATCATTTTGCAATAATAAAATAATCAATAATTTCTATTTCCTTGCTATGTAGCTACAATTTTGCAAGTTGTAGCTAATTAGCAATAACTTGGCAACAACCGTGAAATTAATAAATTTTGAAAAAATTTAGCTGTCACAATACTGTTACAACTTTGCAACAACTAAGAAATTATGAAATTTTGAAAAATAATTAGTCATTGCAATATTGTTGCTATTTAGTTATGAATTTGCAATTACGGAATTTTTTTTTATCTTTGATTGACTCTTTATCTTAAATTCTTTAAAATATTGAATCTTGTTATTGAATTTGAGTCAATATTGGTGAAATTCGTTTCTCCTCATTTTTCATGAATCTCGTGAACAATTTTTTTGAGTAAAACAAAATCGTGCAAAAAAATAAATAAATTAAAGGAAAGAAATGAATGAACAAGAACAAGGTTGTTTCGCTTGTTTTAGATATTTCCAGCAATGTGTTGATTCTAGTGCTTTATTTCGTATGTCTTTTGGTTATGTTTGAAGTTTTCTTGGTTCTGTCTAAGTTAGATACAAAGTCAAATAAATGCATCTTTCTAGGCTATCCCAAATGTGTTAAAAGGTATATGTTTTGGTATTTAGAATCAAATAATAAGGTCATTAGTAGAGATATTATCTTTGATGAAACCAACATGTTGAAGAAAGAATAGCAAACTTGGAAAGACAAACAAGTGGCTGAACTGTAATTCAGGTGGAGCTCAACGAAAAACATACTTCAACAAGAAGTCAAAATTAGGTGAAGAAGAGTACCAAGAAGAGTCTTACTCTATTTATGTTGGTAGAGAGAGATGTACTATTAGAGCACATAAAAGATATGAAGACCTGATCTCTTTCGTTCTATTCAGTGATGGCAAAACTCCATCTAATTTTGAATAAGCTATCAAATTACCATATTAAAACAAATGGATAATTGCAATGAAAGAAGAGATGGAATCACTTAAGAAGAATCAAACTTGGAAATTAGTGGAATTACCAAAAGGAAAGAAGACTATTGGTTGCAAATGGGTTTATCAAAAAAATGAATCGGTCACATGAAAGGATGGAGAAAGTTTTAAAGTCAAACTTGTTGGCAAAGGATACTTACAAAAAGAAGGTATTGACTGCAATGAAATCTTCTCTCCAGTAGTTAAACATGCCTCTATTCGAGTAATATTGTCAATTGTAGCAATACACAATTTAGAGTTGGAACAACTAGATGTGAAACTAGTTTTCCTCCATGGATTTAGAGAATCGGGGAAAGAAAGACTAGTGTGCAAATTAACAAAGTCCTTGTACAGCTTGAAGCAATCACCTAGACAATGGTTCAAACGATTTGATATATTCATGATATCTTGTGGATACAATTGTTGTGAGTTTGATTGCTATGTTTATTTTTTACAGTTATATGATGGTTTTTTTAATTTATCTAAGTCTTTATGTTGATTGCTGCTAAAAATAAATCTCATATCTCTGAACTTGAAAAATAAATATTGAGTCATGAATTTGAAATGAAGGATCTTGGAGCTGCTAAAAAGTTCCTTGGCATAGAGATTTACAGAGATAGGAAAGCTGGCAAGTTGTGTCTTACTCAAAGGAGCTATGTGAAGAAATTTCTAGATAAGTTTAGTATGCTCAATGCTAAACTAGTGAAAGTTTCATTAGAAGCACATTTTAAATTGTCAGAGAAGCTTTGTCCCAAAATAGAAAATGGTGTGGATTATATGCCTCAAGTTCCTTATGCAAATTCTATAGGATGACTCATGTATGCCGTGGTTTGCATGTGACCAGATATTTCTCATGCAATGAGTGTAGTTAGCCGATACATGGCCAATCTAGGAAAAAAGCATTGGAATGTTGTTAAGTGGATTTTAAGATATCTTGGTGATACAATTGACTATGGATTATTATTTGATCATAGTACAACTTCAACTAAGGTAGTTAGATATGTTGACTCTAATTATGCAAAAGATCCTGATGAGAGAAAATTCATGGTTGACAATGCTTTCACATTCAGTGAACGATTGATTTCATGAAAATCTATACTATAGGCAACTATTGCATTGTCCACTACAAAAACAGAACATAAGGCCGCCGCCGAAGGTGCAAAAATGGTTGAAATGTCTGATAGAAGAGCTTAGTTTTAAGCAAGATGCTGTTAATTGCAGTGTGATAGTCAAAGTACTATATTTTTGGCCAAGAATAAAATCTTCTACACAAGGTCAAAACATATAGACATACGATATCACAAGATTAGAGAGTGGATCAATTCTGGAGAAATTAATATGTCCAAAGTTCACACAATTGAGAATGCACTTGATATGATGACAAAATCAGTTTCAATAGAAAAGTTCAGACATTGTTTGAACTTATTGGGAGTCACTTCTTACTGAAAAGCGGTGCAGCGCACCCCTACCTATGAAATGGAGTGCCGAAAGGGTATTAGAGAAAATACCCTTAGAAATGATTTGAAGCAAAGGTGGAGATTGTTGCTCCAAATCCATATGTCAGTGGAGATGTGTTTGTTAGTAGTAATTAGTTGGCAAGTGGAGAAGTCAAAGAGATGTTGGAGATAGATTGAAAGCATCTGAGAACAAAGTTCAACAGAGAAAACTAATAGAGTTTTCTTGAGAGATAGAGACATTTTTTGTATTGAGAAAAAATTATCTTTTGAGCTCTTGGAAAAAATTTTAGCTTTGGATTGTGATGGAGTATTGTAATACTCTTTCACAACAATAATAATATATTCATGCTCTCCGACTATGAACGTAGGCAAATTGACTGACTACATAAATATTTGTGTCTTTTTTATTTATCATTTATCATTTTTCATATCAGATTATTTATTGATCCCATGCTACACGATATATATATTGTCTATTTAGGCAAAGAGGTGGCATTGTTAGAATATCAGACAATAGGTCTTGATTTGATTTACATTTTTTTCGCTTGAATGTATATTCAGGAAAAATGAAAATAAATGCATACCACTGATATATTTCAAGCCTGAACAAGCAAGCATGTGTTTTGGTTTAGATTTAAACGATCTGCATTTTTAAACGTTGTAGCAATACTCCCAGTCTGGATCTTAAAAATATTCATCCATCTTTAGAAATGAAAAACATTTCCTTTATACAAATTGTCAGAGCTCAAATGACGGAATTCAAGGACATTATCTTCTAACAAATAAACTAGGAGTTAAAAAGATAGATCCCTGTTGAAATACCTGGACAAATCGATCTTGATTAAAGGCATTGCAATTGTGTCTCTAAAATACAAAAAAGGTAAAAAAATTTCACATAAACTTGGGTATTATGAATACCCGTTTAAGAGAGTTGTATCCTTTTAAATGGTATACATGTAATTTATATACGTACATGTGATTTATGGAGACAAGGCTGATCTAAGAATTTCCAAAGAAATAGAATAACAACACGAATGATCTGATGCCTAAAAATCAGTAACCAAAAAGGACTTTGATTACACAAACTTAAAGTAGTCCACTATTTTACTTTCTTTTATTTTAATAACAAACAGAATTGTGCATATTAAATATAAAATTCAATGTTAATATCCAATTAAATTTAACTAAATACTAATACTTTATAATTTGGCAATCATCAAGCAATTAATAGGCATGCAGCTGTAATGCTATTATTAATTGAAGGGGCAATTTAACCATTAAGTTCACTTTCATCATACTCGACCACATCAGAAAGGAATGGGTCTTTGAGTAGATCAGCAGCCGAGGGCCTTTCTCTTGGCTGCCCAATGCACTTCTCTATGAAGGCTTTCAACTCGGCATCTCTCACTTTGTTCATTGCTTGAGGATGAATTCCACTGGTGACTTTCTTGTATATCTTAGCAATGCTGTCACATTCACTATATGGTATTTCCGTTGTAGCCATTTCAAGTAAGCACATCCCAAACGAATAAATATCAACTAACTCTGTGTAATCCTCTTCATATAGCTCTGGTGCCATATACTCGGGCGTCCCTAACAATGAGTGTGCTGCATGGCTCTTTCCAACAATTGCTGCCAACCCTAGATCGCCAATCTTTACCTGAACATAGGCAGAAATAATTTTTGAACATGTTGTATCAAGTCAAAATGAAAAATTCAATATTTCGAACTTTAGTTTTCTTTCAAATTGTTTCATCTCATTCTTTCATTTTCCTAAAGAAAAAATGGAATTGTTGTAACTTCAACAAATAAACAAGGTTTACATTGTCTAAAAGCTTAAGTTGATAGAAATGACAATCATTTAATGGAAGGTTTGAACACGTTCATCTATACCATATTAAATTTACACCTCAACTAAAAGAATGGAGAGGGGTTAAATGTATACTTTTAACTTTTAGGTAGAACTTAAAATATGCAGTTATCTACCTTTCCAATGTTGCCATTGATGAATATGTTGCTGCAGTTTAAATCTCTGTGGATGATACAAGGGTCGTGAGTATGTAGATAATCCAAGCCTCTGAGAATTTGCTTCCCCCACTTCTTTAGGGCCTTAAGGGATACATGACGGTGCTTCTTCCTATAATCCCTTAAATTACCAGAAGCACATGCCTCGGTGATGAAATTCAATGTGTTCTTCTCGTTATCTTTCCAAAAATCATAAAGAACAATGATATAATCATTCTTCAAGGTCTTCAACAACTCAATCTCCGAGTGGAGTCTATAGATAACAGATGGATCACTGCTAAAATTCCTCAATCTAACTTGGTTCCAAGCAACATCTCTGCCTTCTTCTTGATCAAATGCTCTGTAAACCCTCTTCACAGCACCATGGCCAAGTAGGTCATTGTATCGTCCGAACCGCCCTGTTGGATCTACCTCAATAAAAGGTTCCCTGTCTGGATCAGGCGGATCAGAGATGATAGCAGATGGCATCGTAGAAAAACACCGGAGGAAATAAGGGGCTACCAATGAATGAGTTTCAGTATGGAAATTAATCCAACAACTATCACAAAAGCAACATGACCTGATATCAGAGGAAAGACGCTTAAGTTAGCTAACTATGCTAATACAAAAGGAATTTTCAGATTAGCTAAGTTAAAGTGGCAAAAAGAATAACACAAAAAATAGTGCAATCCATATTGGGATCATGGTGATATAGACAAGCCCCTAAGACCCAAATTTTTTTCCCTTTTTTTTTCATGTAGAAAAAGGGGGAAACGACTGAAGAACTAAGGGTATAAATTCCATGGGAAATAATACACTCATACAATAAAATTGCATGTAAATATGTCAAAGATATTTCTTCTTTTTTTTATTATTTTAAATAAACGAATAAACGACAATTGTTGAAAGTATAACTCATTCCTTCAATAATTCATTAAAATTGAACATGATAAGAGTATTTTACTAACTAGGTTGCACCTTATAACTTCATTGCATGCACAGTCACTTGCAAGAATTTAGGAAATTGAATTTTATACCTGAAGTTTTAAGGTAGAACATGTAATCAATTAGGAAATTGAATATGTAAATCCAAACTTCAAAAAGGAAAAAAAAAAATGAAATTAACAGACAGAACAAGAGAGTTGAGCATTACCTTTTTTCTTGATCAACTGGCTCTGTGATCTCTTACCAGTGAAGATGGGAAGAAAAATTTCAGTGGGCAGAGGATTCTGTGAGATCCATGAAGATATATAGGGGGAGCAATAAGCAAGGAGAAGGAAACGAGTGCCTAAGAACGTAACGTATTAATAGAGGTATCCATTAATTTGATTCTCAGTTGACTTTTCTTAGCATTTAGTCATAGCTTAGAGAACAAGTACATATCTGGACACATGCAAAATATCTTGTCGGTTCAGCTGAATTTGCCCAAGAGTTTTTTTTTTTTTTTTTGTTGGTAACGAGTGGAAGCAACCCTAATTAATTTTTTTCATGATGATTTGAATCTATTGAGTATCTTTCCAGTAAATGCACGAGTCCTAGGCTTTCACTCTTATTCCAGTAAACTAAATCTCAGATAAATTTTTTTTTTTCTCAAATAAATTTATAATATGCTTTTGAATATCAATTAATCCAATAATAATTACACGCATCATGAAATCATATTGTTAGTGTAATCGATCGGGAGTGTATATATGTATCAGGTCAGGTACTAAAAAAAATTGTAAATAATAAATTGACTATTTCTCTTTTTATACAACACGTTCTATATTAAAGAATTAAATAGTGAAATATGTCAAATGCTAATTTCTGCATTTCTTGCCCATTCTTAAAGAACTCTCCGAGTATCCTCTAGAAACGATTTGGTTCTGCCTAACTGGACGGCCAAGTGATGCTCGTGACATGGATCATTTTAAATGTGTGGTAATCTACAAAAGGTAAATGTTACGTTATGATTGCTATTATGTGTGTTTTTGTATTTTATTTTAGACTAAAATTCAGAGTTAAAGAAAGGGATGGAGTCAGAGATATTTTGTTTTGAGATAAATTGTACATATACGTAATATAAAATATCATTTCAAAAATTTGGCAGAAGGTAAAATTTTATGAAATTTTTTTATAAACTATATATAGAAAAAGAATATTTAATTGGATCTCATATTTTCTATCTTCCTCTAATTTTCTGCTTTATGTATTGTTTTCCTTCTCTATAACTGAATATATTTAAAGTTTAAACCTATAGGTGAATTAATATTAGTCACTTTTGGTAATAAATTTACCTTTACTTATATACTTTATGTCTTGAATATGATTACAATTTGTTTTATCGGTCAAAACCTCCCATCTTCATGTTTACATTGAGATTCCTTCTTCATGCTTGTACAAAAAAAAAAAAATCTCCTAAAGATGACTTACTAATCATCCTTGAGCAAAGCATTTTCTTCAAATTAAAAGTCAGGGGGTTTTGGATAAAAAAATAATATCAGGAGGTTTATCTATTAGCATTAAGTGTTTTCCACCCTTATTATTGCATTCTATTTCGGACGGAAGAAGTATTTTGTTATACCACCCAATATTAGTAGAAGAGCAAAACTAATTTAGATTCAAATTATATATGTAAAGTCTTAAAATTCGTTTCTAAGTTCTTTCAATATATCATTCCAAATAAGAGTCATATTCTATTATTTGTAATCTACTTACCAACTGAAGCAATTGTGAAGTTGAATTCTTATTATGCATAGACGAAAATACATCTCATTCCGTAACAGTATTTTCACCTCGTGATATGTGTTTTAGTTGGAAGAGAGTGGAAGCGTGAATACTCTTCCGATTACAACCAAAAAGAAGAGGCAAGTAGGAAAATACTGAACAAAAAGTTCAGAAAATACCCGTGCATGGCCGCCATGGTAATAGTTAGATTTGGTTGCGAAGCATGGATATTGCATGAATGACGTTCCAAATCCACGAGTCTATATCTATTTTACTAGTAATTGAATGGAAATTACTTTCCATGACAGTTGGGATATCATATGATATGATTTCCCTACCTACCCATTTAAAGAAGAAAAGATTTACAAATAAGTAAAATAAAATCCGGGTGCACTCTGGATTTTTCGCCATTGGTGGGGTGGCGAGAAAAATTTAGATATCAATCGAATCAAAACAACAATGTTAACTTTATTATAGCGTGTGAATGTCTAACTATTACTAAATTGAATTTTTATTTTTAATTTAGTTTTAAAATTAATAATAATAATAATAATAATTTTACGACAATCATGTTATAACTTATTAACACGATAGGAATACAACAATATTAACACGATAGGAATACAACACTTGTTGTATTACGAGTTCATAGAATTAACCCTTCATAAAGTCTCAAATTATATTTATTGATAAAAAGTTTCTAAGTTATAAATGAGATGAATTCATATGACTCGATTTAACTCGTTTATAAAAATGTTTTAATTTATTTCAACTTTTAATCTTTAATGTTTTTGAATTGAGTGAAAGCTATTTTAGATATCTAACGTATTTACGTTTTGCAAAGTAATAGTCTTTCTGCTTCTTCCTTTTTTTTGTCAATTTAGATTCTCAATTTTTTTTTATGAGCGTTGATTTAAATACTTTTCACCGAAATCAGTCCAATTACCGACACCATTTCGATCGAACCAACATCAAACAGAGGCATAAATGGTATTTCAATATCCCGAAATGCAAGAAATGGCAGTGGCAGCCATGGTGATTTCTGGCCAGATTTTGACATTTTCAAGCAGTTCTGAAACAACCCATCACTCTCAAAATCCCTCCACACACCCTTATGAATAAAACTCAGTGTATTACAACTCAAAATAACAACCAAAACCATGATTTTTTTGGGACAAAATGGCCGAGGCTGCCTCGATGCAAAAACCGACTCCTCCAAGATCAAATCAAGTAATCTTCGGCCAAACCACTCATCCCCACTCCTCCCTACTACTTCCTATCTTACACCAGCATCATCCCTTTGATCGAATTGATGATTCAAACGGCCAAAAACTTTTTACAGCAGCCACTGCCTTAATTAGCACCTTTGATTTTGAAATGTTTAAGTTTTGAAACAATGCTCATAGATGGTGGGAGGGATATTGAAATGTCATTTATGCCCCTGTTTGATTTTGGTACAATGGAGATGGTGTCGGTAATTAGACTGATTCTGGTGAAAAGTATCTAAATCAAACACTCGTAAAAACGTTGGATACCTAAATTGACAAAAAAAGAAAGGAAAGACTACTACATTTGAAAAACCTAAATACATTAGGTACATAAGATAATATTCAATCCTTTTAAATTTTAATAAAAAAGTTTCCAACTCTTTCTTTTTTAAAGGAAAATGGAGATTCCATTACATAGAAGATGTCACCACAAAGGGTGGTACAAGATCAAGCCAAACTTTGGAAGAATGGCTAGATTGAGCTCTGCTAGATAAATTGTGAACATAGTAATTTGCATGTTGAATAGTACTAAAGAGTGAATTTTGAGAGTCACATAGAATTTGGAAAAAATTCCCCAAAGACGACAAGAGCATATTTCTATTCTTGACTCCATTGACATGCAAAAACACCTGGTGCCTTGTGGGGGGCGCATACCTTAAAAGGTTGTAATTACCTCTGCTTCAGTATGTGACTGAGATAAATCTGCAACCTGTGAATGATCTAAGGTCTTAACAGTAAGATTTCTGAAAGTTTTTTATTTAGCAAATAGAGAGAAAAACACTTTGGGCATAATCAATCAAAGAATTCAAAACAGCCTTAAGTCTGTTAGCAAGAGTTTTAGAAACAAGCTTATAAATCACATTGCAAAGACTAATGGGTCTAAAATGAGTCAAATTTTTTGCATCCTTAATTTTAGGAATCAAAGCAATATTTGTATGATTAACAACAGCAATGTCTAAACCATCATTAATGACTCCAAGAACAAAGTGAGTGATATCCTTACCAACAGTAGGCTACAACTTTGGTAAAAACAGGCGTGGAGTTCATCGGGACCTGATGCCTTGGGGGGGGGGGATGCATACCTTAAAAGGTTGTAATTAACTCTGCTTCAGTGTAGGGCTGAGATAAATCTGCAACCTGTGAATGATCTAAGGTTTTAACAGTAAGATTTCTGAAAGTTTTTATAACAATTAATGGCGGATTTCTCAAGTTGAGCTTCCTCTGAAATTTCTTGCCTATTATCTTCAAAGATAGATCGAATATAGTTCTTTTGCTATCGTTGGGAAGCTTTCCGATGGAAATAAGATGTGTTTTTGTCCCCTTCCTTCAGCCAAGTACCTCGACTTCCGCTTTTTGACGAGCCTCTCATATGTCAAATTTTGCATAAATATTTCTATATAAAGAGGGCAAGTACCGATCGTATTCAAGTTAAAATTCTTAAATTTAAATTTATTAATTAAAAAGGATTTTTGGGGGGTTTTAATATTTTAAAAGTAAAACTAATTTTAGCAAAATTAAAATAATTTTTTAATTTTTTTATATTTTAAAAACAATAAAATAAAGCATTTTAAAAACAAATTTATTATCAAACTTTTATTGAGTTATTATTTTAAATGGAATATATCATTGATAAATAACTTATTGAGTATTTGATTTTAAAATCTCAATCAATTAAGACAAATTTTTATTCTTACTAATTAAATTAATCCGGATCAACATAGATAGATTAATACCTAATTTAATTAAATAACACTACCAACTAGCGTGAATATGATGGTAAATTAAAATTCATTAAGTTTATAATGTATCATCAACATTAAACTATATATAAGAATGAGTTTTAATTGTACACAATTTAAATTATATAATTCTCTGTTAAATTAAGTAAGTCATGAGTTGCAACTTAATTATACTAATAAATGCTACTATAATTATCAATCAAAGATTAATAATCATTAATGATTAATCATGAAAATTAATTAAAATGAGTTTCTAATTAATTAAACATGATTATTTTAAAATAAAAATATGAATTATATAAATACTCAAAATATTTAATAAATAACAAGACGAAAAATATCTAAACTAAATTGGAAGGTTAAACCTACAAAATAACAAAATAGTTACACAATTAAATATTTACAAATATAAATTAACTAGAATTTGGCATTTTTTTCAGCTATAAAAAGTAAAAATAAAAAGATTTTACCTCACACAATAAAAATGACAAAAAGTAAATGATAGAGATATTTAATCTCCACATTTGCGAAATTTAAATTATAGAAAGTAAATTTGATAATTTTTACCCACTAAGTATACAATAAATTAAATAACATAAGCAAAAAGTACGAAAAGTAAAAATTAGAAGTTAGAAGTTAGGAGTTAAAAGTTATAGCGGTAAAACCGATCACCAATTATGTTAATTAGTCATGATCCAATATTCACTCTAGTGTTTTATGTAATAGTAATTTAGTCCGCCACGTTTTGCTTTTTGATTCGACCGCTACTTTCTTAATCACATGTCTCTATCACGTGATATCTTCTTATTGAATCGCATGTTTTTACTTTAGGTACTCTATTAGGTGTCACAATCGTTTGACTTTTTGAAAAGTTAAATGGCCCAAAAAATACCGCTTCACCATAAAATAGCATTTAACCAAATTTTGATTTAATCAAATTCTCTCACACTTACCCTTGTTTGCCCTCAAACAAAAACACAAAAAATCAACATGTAAAAATAACTTTTCAAAAATAATATGATGATAAAAAATTAAATTATTTCAAATTACCTTACAGTAAATCATTTCCTATTTTAATAAATATGTATTCATGTGTTAGAATATTATTCAAAACTTAACATATATGTTCAAATTTAACAAAATGTTACATTAAAAACATTAAAACCCATTAGAATGAAAATTTTATTTTTCAGAATTATCATTAATATTATGAAAAGATAACAATAGAAATTACTATGTAATAAAAATACAATCTAATTTCTAAACTGTCCATAGGTTTGTAAATCTACATATTTTCCACTTACTTATTAGAATTTGATCAATTAGGCCAAATAGAACTTTTTAGCTTATAATGTAAATCTCAAAAATTGACTACAAACGAGAGTAAATATGTATACAAAATTTATCAATAGTTTGATACGAGAATAAGACTTTATAAACAAATATTCCTATTGAAAATATAAATTCCATGAATTCTCTTCATTTTTCAAATATTTACATATTTTTCCCTCCTTTTTTTACTTTTCTCTTGTTCTTTTTTTCTTTTTTTTGTTTTTTTTTTTGTTTTCTTTTTTGACAATATATCATTTCTACGATCTTTAAACTTTTCTCTTTTGACAATATCTTATAGTTCCTTTTACAACTTCTCATGGAAACTAAAAATATAAATACATTATCATGTATATATATTTGGGTAGAAAAATAATAAACAAAGCTAATATCAAAGAAAATTAAATGGTAATAAAATCATTTTTACATTAGGCTCAAAATAAG
Organism: Apocynum venetum; assembly: GCA_019593545.1. Taxonomy (NCBI): domain Eukaryota; kingdom Viridiplantae; phylum Streptophyta; class Magnoliopsida; order Gentianales; family Apocynaceae; genus Apocynum; species Apocynum venetum. The sequence continues at coordinate 166,607 of SRSM01000151.1, forward strand.
ACCACTAGATATAATTTTGAGTAATAGTAAGTTTAGAAATGCTCAACCGCACAAAGAAAACCTTATGTCATTCTCAAATCAATCAAAATCTTTATTTTGTCTCAAGAATATTGTAGTAAATGCATAAAATCACACAGAATATTTAAACTATTATCTATTTAAAATACTAATGTTTTTTATGATTGGTGTTCATAATAAAAAACTTATCCACATAAAGTTAACTAAGAACATTTTAACTAAATTGTAAAAATATTCATGTGAACTTTCAAAAAAGGGTAAAACAGTAAAAAGTTTAAAAATTTTAATACAAAAATAAAACATTTAACACAAAATTACATATTACATAAAAAAGTTTTAAAAAACTAAAACAATTTTATTAACAAAATGTTGAGTAAAATATTTTTAAAGATATGCGTAAGGAATTAAATGATGAAATTCACAAAATTCCTTACTCAAACCATTCTCTCCCACACTAGAAGAGTACATGGTCCTCAATGTAAAAACACACAAAAATTTTACAAAAATAAAATAACATAAAACATATATGATGTGTTTCGGGAATTGCCCCTTATTCAGCCATCATTGAATCATTTCTAAATCTCAACAATTTAAAAGTATAGAAAAGGCATAGAAAATTATTAATTAAGGAAAATAGATAACATTGAATTATTAAAAGAAATACTTACAGTTTTAACTCCAAATCTATATCAGAATCTCTTTTGCGCTTGTTACTAGAATTTGAGAATATGAGATACTAGAACATAAATTAATCTCTCTTCTTGAGAAGATGATATATTATTATCAATAATAACATGTAATGTTTCACTTTCACCAAAATATGCATATTTTAAATAATAAGGTAAAGATTTAAACTCAAGAGATGGAGAACAAATAACAAATGGCATAATTTTCTCAATGAGAACTAAGTAATGCAATTTTTTAATCAATTTCGGGACATGCAGATAATTCTTTAACAGTTTTTTTAAGTTCATAATCACATTCAACAAATAGAGTGTCAATAATATTTTCATCAATGCTTAAATTCATAATTGATTACATCATTTAAGTATAACTTAAATCAAATATATTATCAACAAATGGATCAATTATATCAATAACTGAAGTTGTAGAACAATCATCAAAAGGATATTTCATAGCATCAAATATATTAGAAGTTGATAAGGTATTTGATGATGACAACCAAAACTCAATCTTTTAAAGCTTTCTTAGTATTCATATAATGACTCACAATTTTGTTGTCTAATACCAGAAATATTTTTACAAACAGTTGCAGTTATATATAATATATATGATAATATTTAGCAAGAAAAGAACATTGTATAACAGTCCAATCTTGAATAGAACCAAAAGACAAATCATACAACTATTCTTTTACACTATTTTGTAAACTAAAAAGAAATTCACATAATTTAATTACTTCATCACTTGTTCCTTCTTGTTTCAAATTAATACATGTAACATGAATTCTTTAATATGCATTAATGGATTTTCACCGGGTAAACCATTGAAAATAGGTTAACATTGTATAAAACCAATATTCATTTTAAAACTTGAGGAAATATAATGCATAAAGATTATTCATCTAAGGTGAGAGTAGTGAGTTCTTTTAATGAACTTTGATTTACAATCATATTTAAAATAAGAGTTGGAAGTATATCACCCGATATAATTTTCATATTAAATTGACCTTCCTTTTTTACTTCTTCATATTTGAACTTGCTTGTTTGAATTCTAGATTGGTTGTTTGTTCTTCAATTAACTTATCACTTCGAAAATGCATACAACAATGAACTTATTGATTTTACCACAAGAAAAATGAAGACCTACTAAGAAAATTGATTAACAAATTTAATTATAGAATTTTAAAAACAAATCCTCATCAATAGCGCTAAAAAATTGGCGAGTTTGTCGTGTGACTATCAAATTTAAGCTAAATATTCTTATATGGATATGGCAAGTAGGTATCGTATCCACATATATTTGTTAAAATTCTTAAATTTAAATTTATTAATAAAAAAAGGATTTTGGGGGGTTTTAAATATTTTAAAAGTAAAACTAATTTTAGCAAAATTAAAATAATTTTTAAAATAATTTTTATATTTTAAAAACAATAATTATAAAAATAATATTTAGAACACATTTATAAAAGACGTTAGTAAGGAACTTGTATTGAGTTATTATTTTTAGTGAGATAAGTCATTGATAAATAGTTTATTAAGTAGTTGATTTTTGAATCACGATTTTAGCTTAGACATATTCATATATTTACCAATTAAATAATATCGATTAGCTCAAATATATTAATTTCTAATTCAATTAAACATCACTACCAACAAGCGTAAATATGATGTTAAATTAAATTGCATTAAGTTTACAATGCATCACCAACATTAAACTATATATAACAAGGAGTTTCAATTATACACAATTTAAATTATATAATTCTTTGTTAAATTAACTCAGCATGAGTTGTAACTTAATTAAAATAACATGCATGCTACTATAATTATCGATAAAAGATTAATAATCCTAGCTGATTAATTATGCAAATTAATTAAAATGAGTTTCTAATTAATTAAATATTATTATTTTAAAATAATAACATGAATTATATAAATATTCAAAATATTTAATAAATAACATGACTAAAAAATAACTAAACTAAATTGGGCGGTCAAAGCTGCAAAATAAAAAAAAATGAGTACACAATATATATGTTCAATTTAATATATGATTATTTTTTCTTTTCACATGTATAAGAATACTAATTTTAATTTCCACGGATTTAATTATTATACTATCTCTTATGTTATATTGTAATTTTATCTTTAGAAAAATGTTTTAAAACTAAATTATAAAAGATATTTTATATAAAATTAAAAAAACATTTTAACATTAAAAAAACTTATATAACGTATTGTGAACGTTGTTGGAACTGTCAAAGACAACATGTTTTCCACTTCCATACAACTTATGGAATCAATGAATCGTGACATTGTTATTTTAGTTTTATCACTCGTATTATTTTGGATTTATTTCTCCAAATAGGTATACAAATTTGATTCCTTTATTAAATTAGACTCATTTTGAGTAATGTCAATTAGCATGTCAAACTGTCAAAGGGTAATCAAGTTGCAAGCCGAACACGACTTCTTGTTTTCGTATTAAAATCATGCCACGTTGCATTGGCTGATGAGCTGGGCTGCCTGTCGATTCACCACATAGTTCTGTTTAGTTTCCCGACTAGTGCGGTTCCCATTTTCTCAAGCCGATCAAATCTTTTCTACCCTGCCGAAATGGGACTTCTCCAACGGATAGAGAGACCTCTCTCTACTGTAGGAAAAAAAAATTCTTTATCGAAAAGGAATCATGTGCATTAGATAAATCAAAGTTGTACAAAAGTAGCAGGCATACAGAAAGACTTACCCACTACAAGTTAGTCCTGGATGTAATGCATTCAGTAGCTTTACAACCCGTGTCAAAATGAGACTAGTTATCCAAAAGAAATGATCTAAAAAATAGTAGATCCATGAAATTTCTGATTTCATGACTACCAAAGAACATGATTGGTCTGGGTAAAGATGGTGTTTGATCAGCTTCAAAAGGCTCCTCTGTGTGAGCTTAAACTCAATCTACTCATGTTACTCAGTGCCTCCCCAAGCATTATAGGAAAAACCCCGAGGGAGAAGGATCCACCAATCGGCTCTCACTTTCGGACAGTCCCTAATGGCGTGAAGGGGGCCTTCAAATGGTGTGCACATCGTCTGCACATGGGTGAGTCAACGATATTGCATCTCCAAAAAGTAGTTCACTAGTTTCCAGCTTGCCAAAGAGTTAATGCAGTCCAAGGGGGGCCAATTGAAAAAACGGTTCAGCATCTTCCTCCATGACCTGGGCATAAGCTGACTTAACTGAAGATACACCGTTACTCCTCAATGTCCATGTAGGTGAAGATTACCATAGAATTCTGCGAATAAAATGAAAGAGTCAATTCAACCCAAAAAAAGGTTATTTATCTTCCTAACGGAGACGGTGTTGATATTTTTAGTGTCACGTGCGGTAATTTAAAATTGTGTCATTTCAGTAGTCGAAAGAATAGAGCCAGTTTACACATTGAGCTATAGGACTAAAATGATCAATGCCAAACGGGATTTAAAACTATGATGCTTTTACGCTATTTTTAAAATTAAAAAAAAATTTGAAAGCAACCATACACATGCAAGCTTGTGTTTTTGGGTCCGTATAAATTAATATATTTTATTAATGAATCGTATTTTGGGTTATGTTTTTTTTTTACCCTTTAATAATTAACATTTTTATTTGTACTTTAAATATCAATTTTTAAAATAGTACTATTCATATAAAAAGTAGTACTCTACTTGTGAATATAGAATTCTATTTTTTAACCATTATATATATATATATATATATATATAATAATTAGTATTTCTATGAATTGTGCTGCCCTGCGCTCAATCTCACTTTGCTTCCTAAATTAGTATTCAGGGTCACCTTGCTTCCTAACAACTACAGAACCCATCATTCTCACTTTGCAAAGTTATCAAAACTCACAAATTATCCCTTTCAACTCTCAATCTTCTTCGTTTCTCTCAAGCTCTCATCTTCTCTTAATTTCTATAGAAAAAGTGTTTGATTTTTTGGTGGGATGCTTATCATATCGTGTCAAGTTAAGATACATTAATTACATTTGACATGTCAATTCAAGTATTATACGATTAATAAACGGATTAACTCAATTCGCTAATTTATTAACTCATCAATTTAATTATTTATCTCGTTAAATTACTTATTTAACATGCTAAAACTACATATTTAACCCTCTAAAATATCTTCACAACTTTATTTTTGTTCTTTTCAAATCTTATTTCTTTTTAAAAAATGAAAAAAAAATTAATCTTATCATGTCGATCCATTTTAATCTACCCGCTTACTCCTAACCCTAATTTGCTATAATGGTGTGAGTTTTGTGTTTTCTTAGCTAATCATATTCAATTTAGGGCCTCTAAGTATTCTTCTTATTCTTTTAAGGAAGTTGAATTGAAGTGGTGGGCTTTTCATTTTTCAAGAATCAAGCTCGAAGAAGATCAATTATCATCAACCTCGACATCCCAATATTATCTCACTAGTCATTGTCGTTAGTTTATTCTTTCTCACATAATTATTATACTTCTCTTTTAATTGTATTTAGTTGTTACTTAATTTGTCCAACTTTAACCGTTAAGAAGTCTAAATCTTATACTTTAGTTAAAAAACTATTAATTAATTAACGAATGTTGTGAAGTACGAAATTGCACATGACTTATTTTTAGAAGGTAAATTGATCTATTTTGTCCTTTATCTTTATTATTTTTTTATATTGTCCCTTATCTAATTTTTTTAGCCTCATATAATTTCTTATTTTTATAATTTCATTTAAATAAATCTTTGTCATTATTTTTCAGTAAAAAATTTCATCGAATTATACACGTGCTTAACATATGATAAAAATACAGGGGTAAAATGATAAATTTAGTTTGAGTTTAAAAAAATTACAATAATCTATTTGACTGAAGTTATAAATATAGGGGACAGGAAGAGCTAAAAAAAATATAAGGGATGATATTGATCAAAATTACAAGATAAAAGATTAAATAGACTAATTTATTATCTTCTAATTAAAATTAAATTCTATTAAATAAAATATTGAATCCTCACACCAAGCTTTGGTCGACCTTATCTTAATAAAAATTTTAATTAAAAGTTAATTTGATGTCTATTTTGCTTTACAAAAATTTAAAATGACTGTCACTATTTTTCTTTTGAAAATATCTTTAAAATTTTATTTCATATTTATTTAGATATTTATTACGTTCAACAATTAAATATGAAAGAGCATAAATATAATCAACAATTTATCAATTCAAAAGATATTTCATATTTAATTGTGAACATAATGAGTATCTAAATACATATAAAAATAAAATTTTAAAGATCTTTTCAAAAGAAAACCAGTGACATTAATTTTAACTTTTTTAATGCATAATAGGCATCAAATCGACTTTTAATTTTAAAAATTGATTATGATAAGGTCAAACTTTATCAAAGTTTGGTAAGGAATTTATTATTTTATTTAATATGATTGAATTTTAATTAGAAGATGACAAATTAGTCTATTTATTCATTTATTTTCATAATTTTAATTGATATTGTCCCTTTTTTTTTTAACCTTTTTGATCTCCTATGTTTATAAGTTCAATCAAATAGATCATTGTCAATTTTTTAATCTAAATTAAATTTACCATTTTATCCATACATTTTATCACATGACAAGCACTTTTGAAGTTCAGTATAATTTTCATCGAAAATGATAACAATGGTCTATTTGGATGTGGTAATAAAGATAAGGATCAAATGAGCTAAAGAAATAGAGAAGAGATGATATCTATAAAAAATGAAAGTCGCAAAAAATGTAAGGATAAAGGACGTAATAAGTCAATTTGCGTTTTAAGAAAATTTGGTGATTGAGTTCTATCATACACTTTTAGGATTTCTTCTCCTTTATTTATTAATTTGACACCATAACTTTGGCTACCACCGCAGGTGAAATCCATCTACTCCATTCACCACTCTTTCGATCGATGCATAATTCATGAGCAATAAACCACAGCAACAAGAGCTTTATATTTGGAGCTCAAGAAAGAAGATGAGTTAGCTCTCTCTTCTCTCTCTCTTCTCTCTCTCTCTCTCTCTCTCTCTCTACCCATTCCAATTGCAAGCTTGCTTAACCAGTTTTAATGGTTTTCTCACCAAATCAAAGCTCTAACTTTGATCTAGATCAGATTATCATTTCTTTGTTATTTTAGAGTATTTTCTTTTTTTATATCAAGTGTTTTCTTCTCCCTTTCTAAGGGCCTTCTTCTTCCTCTCTAAGGCTTCTCTCTTCCTACGCTTTTTATTTTTATAAGGATTATCTTAAGTTAAGTCTATATTTGGATTGAATTTTAAAAGTATTTTTATTTTGTTTGACATTGAATAAAAAAAAATTTATTAGAAATTAAAAGTTGATTGATTTGTTTTGATTCTCAAATATATATTGTTTATATGATTAAGTTAGAAAAAAGTATTTTGAAATATATTTTTATGAGAAATTGGGAAACTAATTTAAGAATTAGTCCAAATATACCTTATTTTCTCCCACATCCTCACCCACCTAGAGCTCCGATCATCATCTGTGCTCAAATGCTCCAATCATATGGGATATTTGTCTAGATCTTCGACTTCAGCACAGCATATCTACATAACTATGAGATTCGGTACCAGTGCCTTCATTTTAACTTCTAATCCCTTGGGTACCAGTGCTACTGGGAAAGTCCTCTGTTCTCCAAGCTCTTTCGGCTGTCTGATTTGCTGACCAAAGCTACAAAAATACATGAATTTATGTTGTTCAAGATTGCTTTGTGGATATCCTTATTTGAGATGATAATGGGTTATTTGTTGGAGAGTCAACTATTGTGTTGAATTCTTCACTTTTTATGGATTTTCCTTGGTTTTGAATGAAATGTCTTCTGATGTAATTCTAGTTGTTATAATTAATTCATCTATCTAATAATAATTCACTTTTATTTTCATAATAAAAAAAAAAGAAACGAGATTTATGCAATCGCCTGTGCAAGATTCCCCAACCATTCTTGCCGTTCACCTTTTTCCATGTCCTACGTCTCCCGCAACCGCCATCCATTCTTTCTTGGAATACACAGATAGCATAAGAGACTCACTTCTGCCCTTGGCATATGTATATATGCAGGACCCGCAAGGTGTTATCGCCAATAAAAGGGAAGCCCTATCCCAAGTCTCGTTACTGTCGTGGTGTTCCTGATCCAAAGATTCGGATTTATGACGTTGGAATGAAGAAAAGGGAGTTGAAGAATTTCCACTTTTTGAACATTTGGTTAGTTGGGAGAAAGAGCATGTTTCTAGTGAGGCATTAGAAGCAGCACGCATTGCCTGCAACAAGTACATGGCAAAGTATGCTTGAAAGGATGCTTTCCACCTTAGGGTCAGAGTTCATCCTTACCATGTACTGCGTATAAATAAAATGCTGTCCTGCGCTGGAGCTGATAGGTTACAAACTGGCATGAGAGGAGCTTTTGGTAAGCCTCAAGGAACAGATGCTTGTGTCAGAATCCGTCAGATATTCCTCTCAGTCCGATGCGAGGATGCCAATGCTCATCACGCTCAAGAGGCTCTGCGCCGTGCAAAGTTCAAGTTACCCGGCCGTCAAAAGATCATTGTTAGCAGGAAATGGTAAGTGCGTTAGTTATGTTTCTTGCTCCTGCTTTGTTAGCACAAGCAAAAGTATTCATCAAGTTCTTTGGTGATTTGTCTAAATGTTATTAGATGTCTAAAATCACTTACTTGAAACGGAGGCGAAGGTAACAGATAATTTGATGTCTGGGTAATTGATGCTTCACTTGAAACTTGAATTGCTGGGGGTTCACTAAGTTCAACCGTGTTGGATATGTGAGATACCAGCAGGAGAACCGCATCATACCTGATACGGTATATACTCAAACGAATTTAATGACTCAAAAGAAAAACGGTGTAGTCTATTAGTTCTCTAAACCAAGTTTCGAAAGCACTAGTGGTTTTGAACCATTTTTCTATGGGTGACATCTCTAAATTCTCTATTTTTTAATAAAACTAATACTATTGCTAATCACAACTACTTGCATGTCATGGACCATTGCGGGACAGATAGCCTGAAAGAGCATTTTTATCTTTTAGGGCCGACACAGGGGTCTCATCCCTACTAAGGAGACTTCAGAAGGTGACCAAATCAGTCCTAGAGAACCTCCTTCCTCCTTGAAGGTTGGGAAGGATCCAGCCTATATCAACAAGAGATTTGGATGCTTTCTTGCTTCTGGAATCTGGATATTGCACTTGATAAGAGATTGCTTAACAGTAAGCTAAATAAGGAGGTTAGATCTACTTTCCAACACGTTGTACTAGGGTACTCTGTTTATTCCACTTCCTTAGATTGGCATACTACTACTATGTATAAGCTTTTAATGAATATCCCTACATATATGGTTCATTTATCATCAAGCAATGGCAAATATAACCTTTTATCAAAAAAAAAAAAAAGCAAATATAACCAATTTTACAGAGTTAGTTGTTAGCTTGAGAGCACAAAACCCCATGTATCATAAAAATGCCACAACCCCAAATTCTAGAGAGTGGCATATCTTTTTCTGGATGCTAAGAACAAGTGGAGAGGTCGCAAACATACAATAAAGTTTACAGCCCGGTAGTAACACAAGTTCAGAATGGAATCACCATGCCGATACAAAACTACAGAAATATTCTGCAATACTTCTAGATAATATGCCTTTTCCAGTTATACCTATATTTTGCGAGACATTCAATTATTCTTTTGCTATCCAATTTCTGAACCCCAAGCCCTATAACCGCTACATAACTCTTTTTACACGGAAACTGAATATTTTCTCCTGATTTGCACACCTCATAAACCATTCAAGTATTGATCTTATTTGACTTTGAATAGATCTCTAGTTGTGAAAATTCAGAATTGTCCTCGAGATTGATTACAAAGAAAATGCCATCGTAGTGATTGCATTATATTTCAGTGTATTGTTAACTTGACCTAATGGTGTCAGATAACTTTTCAAACTATACCAGCTGCATTCTCTGATTTCTTCTTCACCAAAAGTCCTAGGACATAACCCTAAAGATCATGTATGGGGGTGAGCTACTAGTGCCAGAAGGTTGAGGAAGTTTGTGACAAGGGAGCTAGGTAAAACAAAGGATGTAACACTATCATCAACATTGATCACAGCAGGATCATTCATTAAATATGCACATATAGGTCAGAGTTCAACAGGTAAAGTTTCAATACTTTGAGACATCCAAAATAATTAAGTCAAATATCTAAAAGGAAGATGCTAGCTTTTAGACACCAAGCAGGAAATTCTTTAAACAAGTGCAGCGCTTCCCTATGAGTTCAGGGAAACAAAGTTCAGCAAATAGATGGATTAAATTTTATATTTTGCCCCGATAAAGCATACTTGCTGTAGGTCTGCACTATGTCCAATTTTCTAGAACTAAAATCTCAAAGTATCAACAATAGCATCAAGGGGGTCACTATTGCCCACTATCTCCTCTCCTTCCTCTAATTATCCTTCACATCCACCACCTCAATTTGGAGGATTATTGCTGCTAGGGTCTCCTGATGCTGGTGGAATGCATGAAGAAAATGAGGGCCAACGATTCATGCTGAGAGTATGACTTTCAAGGGAGAGAACTCAATGAAAAAACCCTAAATTAGGAGCTTGTCCCATTTACAAAATTACTAGCAAAATAAGAAAGATTAAATTGGAAGACGTGATAAATCGCTCAAGAATTTGCTAGTACAAAAAAAGGTGGTAGTTTTAAAATCCTAGCACCAAAAAATTATCCTAGCATCTGACCTAATATTGAAAAGAACATAAAAGAATTTACGATACATGATAAGCAAATGGGGACTCCATAAAATATTGAGGCCCTTTTGCTTTTCACTTAATAGTCAGCATAGAGAAGAAGAAAATGAAATGCTAGTCAAAAAGGGCAATCAAAGTAACATAAAGCAGATAATGACACCAAAAGTGATCACCATGGAAGCCTTAAAGGAAAAATATAGAATGAAAGGCAGAGTATTTTGGTTTGGATAGAGAACACATACCGTAAAGCAATCAGAATAGAATTGAAGTTAGAAATGACAAAGCCACTTCCGCAAACATCAAACTTGCTACAAGCACACTGCCCAACTAGGTGAAGTAAACTGACAAATCAAGAATACCATGAGGATCACACAAAATGCTTCCGCAAACATCAAACTTTCTACAAGCTCACTTGCCCAACTAGGTGAAGTAAACTGACAAATCAAGAATACCATGAGGATCACACAAAATGCTTTCGGATGTTAAATCCTGCATAACTTCTAAGTAATCATAAGCAGCAAGCAACAAGCTATCAAAAAAAAAAAAACTTACTGCAAGAAAACAATAGAGGTAACAAAAACATCAGAATATGTCATTATTTTAGAATATTTCCTGGAACCAGTAAAGAGAGTTTTCAGGTAATTGATTGATTCATTAACTCATACAAAGAAAGTGCTCCTTCATCAAGGCACACTTCAAAAAGAGAAATGTTAACATAGGAAGGAACATTCTTTTAGAAAGACTTCCATTTTAAACACCAAGAAGCAATCAAAGTCGGAAAAAAACTAAAAAATGTAGAATGACTAATGCCATTGGTGCACTTTTGTACGTTAACCATATAGAAGAGCCCAGTTGCAAAATCAACGGACCAGATGTCATAACCTCACTAAAGCCCCAATTTCTTGAACAATATATTCTATTCATTTCAATTTACCATAACAAAGGCAGAATAAGACAAATTATTAGCAAAGAAACTACAAATATAAAACAGATGCTTATGTCACAATTGCAGCAGCTGAAAACCACATCCCAGATGAATGATAACTTGTACAAGTGCACCTTACAGCCACAGAATATTCTGATCAGCGATTCACCATGTGTCCCCATTATTCTCATCAGCTTTTGTATACCATTAATTGCAAGAATACAAAGTGATGTAAATGAGCAGTTCTTTCTTCTTCTTCTTCTTCTTCTTTGGATACAACCACCTTTTTCTTCAAGATACAAAAGCCAATTTCTAGCATCTCATTACACAAAAAAATGATTTTCTTATTACTGTCATATATACTAGATGTAGAAAAGGTAAACCTAGAGATAATTTTAAGTTCACAACTTTACATTAACATGTTAATGAATTGGACTTTAAGTTAACAAACACTGAGATTTCCAGATTCATCTCATTAAGTTAAATAAACAGACACGCAGATTCACAGTGGTAATGTTATTTGAACAAAAGCACAAGTACCGTAAGGACAAAGAGAAATAATAAGCTATATGTACTATAACTTCTAATGAAATTGAAAGGAAAGCGCAACTAAACCAACTGAACATGCACAAACAAACAACAGAATGCAAGATATCAAGGCATAGATGAAAAGTAAACCAAATATGAATTTCGGAAGAACTAGTCCCATTTTTTTTTTTGCTGGGCTCAAAGAACTAGTTTGAGGGAACACAATGATGAAAATGGGGTTGTATATTTATCTCATCAGATTATATGTAAAGCAAATTCCTTCAATAGAGATTTTATACAAAAAGGTCATATTTCTCAAGAGAGGGGAAGACGATAGTTGGCATCTAGCAACATTTTTTGAATTGCTAATAGCATATCATACACAACAAGGTTACTTCCAAGACATGCGTAAAAGAATTCGCAATTCCAATAGCCCCAACATCACAATCTTGTAAGGTTGCAATAACGCTTAGTACCAGAATTAATGAGTCATACAGAGATTCAGCTGAAAAATGGATTAAATACCAAAACATAAAAATAAAGCCCGTCCATCCATCAGATTTTCCCTTCTATGCTGATTTCCTAAAATTCAATTTTATCACAGACCTATTGATTTTGTTTCAAGTGCCAAAAGGGAATGAAAGTCAAAATAAAGAGATTTATCAAATTTCTGCATCTTAAATCATCAACAAAAATTATGGTAAAAGTATTGAAGTTGCAAGAGATTTTGAAGATATGATTTGTCATCCACCAAGTTGCCAGCATAGAATAGATAGCTATACTTTCCCACACAGAATGACAACGCTAACTACAGTAAAAGTTCAAAAACTACAGTATAACTGAAAACCTAAAATTCAATTCAATCTAATTCTTCCACTCAAACTGATGCAGGCAAAATTAGGCAAATCCTACAAGGATTCTTAGTTTCTAAAAGAGTCTTAAATAGTTTAGTAATATCCTATTTAGTATTATATTTCCTTAATAGGTAAGGAACATAATATAGAATTTTAATTTGTTTTAGTAAGTTTCTTTATTAGGTTTAGGAGGTTTTAGTAAGTTTCCTTATTCATTATTAGTCTTGAAGATAAGGAATCCTTTATTAGTATCAAATTAGGTTATTGTTAAGTATTATAAATAAGCTTAGAAAACTAGTATTAGTCGTCATATTCTTATTATCAATTTTCAAATTTATTCCAAAGGATTATATTCCTGAATTTTTGTTCTTTGTTTCAACTTCAATCAACCTAATCTAGCCCTAACCCTCTTTCGCTACGTCAATTGGTATCAAAGCCAAAGACTACTGTCATGTTTTCATAATTTTCCCTAGGAAACTATGGCTGGTCCTAGTAGAGGTGGAGGAAATCAACCCCACAAAACGAGATGGCTGAGGTTCAAAGAATGATTGCAGATTTTACCAAGGCTGTACAAGCCTTGCAACGTCAAGAACCCATGGAAGACCAGATGCATATTCTGAGGCATATTCCGCAAGGTGACCACAACTCCCTTGAGCCTTGAGAATGATGATCTCGAGGAGGATGATAAAATTGTGGACAAAAACCCTTTCATGAAGTTGAAGCCGTTAGTCAAATGACAAGAGATGGATTGGAGGATGGATTGGAGGAGACGCCCTTCATTTGAATGGTGCTGGAATCAAAATTGAGGTGGCTGATTTTCATGGAAAATCAATCACATGCTGAAGACTATCTAGAATGGGAAAAGAAGGAAGTTAGAGAAATAGAACTCAACAATGACGGCTAGGATAGGGTTGATTGTAGATGGAACAAAAGATAAATTCAGGGATAAATTCCACAGGAATCATTTTAAATTTTTAATACAAATACAATCACTAATACTAGTCTTCTAAGCCTATTTATAATACAATCACTAATACTAGTCTTCTAACCCTATTTATAATACAATCACTAATACTAGATTTCAAAAATACATAAAATAGAATACTCCTAAACTATTAAAGAAATCTGGAATATTGAGGATTTTCTAAGATTTGTCCTGCATCAAGTATATTGGAGTTCTCCGCCAATATTTCATGATTATACTGATGATGGTGGTGTTCAACTCTCACAAGATGATGTACATGATGATCTACTTGATGTTTGGTTGACAAGCCAATGAAAATTAATTTGCAACAATTTGTAGTAGTTACTGCAGATCAAGAAAATAGATCCTTTGCAATAAATGCAAAAATTTATTTTGAAGTTCAAGAGCTTGTGTTGGATCATAGAAGCCATGGAAGCATGAAGAACTTTTATAATCAACAATCTCAGAAAAAAAGATTTAGTACTTCCTATGGAATTCTACAACATTAGCAAGATTTTCCAGTTAATTACCTTATCTTATTTTACTGCTAAACTGACTAATTGGTTTAAGTGTGCAATTGATAAGTATGGTGAAGGTTATAAAGTTGTTGCAATTGGAAGTCCTTGTCTTTGGAAGAGGAGCAAGAAGCGATGGCAAAGTTTAATATGGCAACAAATTGATCATGGAAAGCTTCCACAAGAATGTTATGAAACTCGAGGACGAGTTTTTTCCAACCAGGGGAATACTAATGCAGGAAAAAGTAGGCAAATCCTATAAGGATTCTTAGGAGGTGTCCCCATTATGAATTTAAAAAAATTTATGTAATAGCAGGGGCATACATATATAAAATCTAAAGTGAATGGAATATCGATCAATAAGTCCATTTAAAAATTGATTCGTCTATTAAAATCCACAAGACTTAAAAATTTAATTGAATTTCATGTTGAGGGCACCTTAGTTTCTTAGTTTCTAAAAGAGTATTTAATAGTTTATAATATCTTATTTGGTATTATATTTCCCTAACAGATTAGGAAAATAATTTAGAATTTTACTTTATTTTAGTAAGTTTCTTTATTAAGTTTTAGTAAGTTTCCTTATTCATTATTAGTTTCCAATTAGGTTATTGTTAAGTATTTTAAATAGGATTAGAAGCCCAGTATCAGTGGTTGTATTCTTTTTCAGATTTATTCCAAAGAATTCTATCCCTCAATTGATATTCTTTGTTTCAACATGATTTCACCCTAATTGTTGAGTTCTATTGCCATAACCCCTTCTTCTACGTCACAAACTACAGTAAGTGGGATATATCCAAGACTACATAAAAAATGTCAAGACAGTGAAACACAGAGAAGATAAAAGTTATCTTCCTATTTTTCAAATAAGAGATAAATAAGAACATCTTCCTCAGAAAAGATAGTGATACAACCATCTAAGAGTTTCTTATTATTTTCTCTTCTTGCCAGAAAATCTAAAAATTCTCAAGTTTTTATATTTTCTCCAAAAGAACAAATTTTCACAAACACACACTAAACTTGATATTACATGCTTTTGAGCAATAAAATCATCACTGAAAGGCCATTTACCAACATCAAAACAGAAAATTCAAAGAGAAAAAAATAAATGAATAGGAAATTAAACAATATCAAAAATGAAGAAAAAAAGGGCAAATTTTCATTTTCATCATTAAAGTTACATTCACTTGCCTCATGTAGCAAAAAAGTACTATACAGGAGAACGTCATTGCTCATATGCAAGAAAACCTTCACTGGTATACATAAGACACAAATTACCAAGGTGGATTAGAACCCTCTCTCACAGAAGGTGACCTGGAAGCAGTGCTGCTGTCCCTTCCAAACCTCGACACACTTCTAGTTTTAGGTGTACTCGCACCAGGACTTGCGCCACGGTAACTTGCCCTGAGAGATTCATCAACAGCACTGGAAGACTTGGCAATGGCCTTCCTCATAAACTTCTGGGCAGCAGGAGAAAGTCGTGCACTGGGACTTGCACTTCCCCCTCTAACTGGGGAGGGTAATGGCGGCTTGTGAAACATCTTGGACCTCTCTCTCAATTTTCGAGCAGCCTCCCTAGACAAAGAATGGGCCTTGACATCTCTTGAAGGTGGCATTGGGATCTTAAACTGTGGTCCATCCCCACTACCGCCAATATCAATTGGTGTATCCTCTGGATCCAACCTTAGTGGTGTTCCTTCAATTTCACCCCATGTAATAAAAGGGGACTCATCAACACCTGGAGCAGGTGACGGAGTTCTAACAAAACTATAACCATTATCTGCCTTCTTACCAGATTCAACATAAAACTGATTAGGTGTCTTTCTTAGATCCTCCAAATCATACTTCTTTAGCTTATCACCATCCCTACTGGACATTGGAATAGGTGTAGCCCCAGCAATTGATGTATATAGCACCTCCACTGTATCATCTTCTTTTGCTTTATAGTCCACCAGTTTACCCCGAAACCTCGTGTTTGACTTATTAATCTCCTTAGTCAAACCCTTTAGTCTCTCTGTTCGTTCCTCCTCTGTCAATGGGGCCTCGCCCCTATCTGTGGGATGATACATCAACAAATTTTTTGCGGTGTACTTCCACCCTTCCAAAGTACTCACAGGCTGATCTGATGTCCCGTAACCATCAGTCACCACACCGTCCCTCTTCACATCTTCAATTGCCTTGGTATCCCCGATCTTTTCACCCTCTAGCAAAAACGCATACCTTTCCTTTCTCTTCCTATTCACTTTTTCCATAATTCGAGAAAAACTCTCGTTATCCTCACTAGTGTACCTCCTGAAAAACTCATCTAAAGTCAGCGAAACATCAACATCTCCGCCACCATTATCATCACCCAAGATTTCATTACCATTCCCATTACTCGCCACACCCGGAGTTTTATTTTCATTAGAAGTATTATTAACACCATCTTCTCCAAAGGGTGTAAAAACAGAATTCCTATAAAGTGTCGAACCAGGGGTTCTTAGGTTAGTACCTGAATCAACAGGATTGGCACCGCGGCGGCGTTCGAGAATTTTCAACTGGGCGTCGCGGATATGTACAGGATCCCCGGTGCGGACTGCTTCCAACCAGTCCAGGCGGTCCCTGAGCTTTGGTATATCGGGGAAGAAATCACGCTCGATGATCTTTTCAATGGCTGCCACGTAGGAATCTTCGTCGAGGACTTTGGGTCGCTTCGATTTTCTAGTTGTGTTGGATTTCTCAGGATCGGCGATTGGGGTTTCAGAAGCAGAGGGTGACGGCGAAGATAGGTGGCGAGGAGAGTGGCCCGGCGATAGCAACATGGTCGACAACCAGGAGGAGGATTAGGGTTTTCCGGAAAACTTCACGACCCGGAATTCAGAAAAGTAGCAATCCTAATCCAAATCCTATTTCCACAACCTAAGGTTCAGAAAAAAAGACTCGGCGAAAGCCTTTCTACCAAATGGAATTAGCCGCGTATATTTATTACGTTATATTCCCCTATGTGTGTATATATATTTATAGAGAGAGAAAGCAAATTTGTTAATTTAGTCCATGTAGTTTGATATTCTAATTGTTTTGGTCCCCACAATTTTTGACTTTCTTTTTATTAAGGGGAAATTGGGGGATGGGATCCGAGATCAAACTCACGTTGCCGCAAGCAATTGGAGTGTTGAGTACACTGAACCAATTTACTGATTCCATTTTTAACTTTTAAGTTTATGAATTTTGTTTCATTATTTTATCATTTCAACTTAAAAAATAGTCAAAAGTCTATCCAAAAAGACACACATATCATCATTTTTGTAGGACAAAAATGTAATTTAACTATTCAGCAGTCCTATAAATCAAATTAACTTATTATTTTCATAATTTTTAAATGTAACGCCCTTTATTTTATTTTTTTCAAAAATATCCCTAAACCCTCAAGAAAATTCTCTCAACTTTCCTCTTTATTCTTCAACAAAATTCATCAAATTTGAAGTAGATTTTGCAGCAATAATCATCAAGAAAAGTTAGTCCACGCTCTTTACATTTAATTAGTCCCATAAGTTGTGATAAATTGTTCTAAATGTACTACTTTAATTTTATTTTTAAAATACAATTGCACAAATCCCCTTTGAATTATTGTGTCTTTGTTATGAAAATTAATTGTTTATGCTCTTTGTTGATGGGTAACAATTTGGGAATGTGAACTTGGATTGAAAAACATAAAAATTCAACAAATTGAGGAGGGGAAAAAACAAATTTAAATTTTTATTTCTATGTTATTTACTATTTCGATTATGAACGTTAATTTAATAAAAAATTGAAGTGTTCAATTATAGTTTAGAAATTAATTGGATCTCTTAAATTGGCCACACAAGAAGATGACTTCTTCATATGCAATATACCATAAAGTTTCGTCTATGGAGTGCTGATTCGCTGCCCAATCACTTGTGTTGTGTGCACTATAAAGAAAGACATGGGTGGGCCTCTAGCACCTCTAGCTTTCGGTCACGGTCGAGGTATCCGTTCAATCTAGTTAGGAGCACAATTATCCCAACGACGTGTCTGTTTTCGTTCAGCAGTTGACCCATCCGTGTGCCAAAGTTGACATGAGAATTTCATCGTGCGAGGTGTATTTTTATTAAAATGAATGTTACATTTAGCATCACCAGTTTTTTTCATCTAGTTTATCAATTTTTTCTCCAATTTTGTCCATTTTATCTTCTTATTGAAACCATCATCAGTACTTCAACTAAGCTTGAAGATTACAAAGTTGTTGAAGACCGTTACAAATTGAAATCATTTTCAAGACTTCAATTGATCTTGAAGATTACGAAGTTGTTGTCCAGCAGGAAGAATATTACAACTTATTCATCGGGAAAAGAAAAAAAAAAAGGAAGAAAAGAAGACCATTACAGCTCCAAGAGTCTTCTAAGATTGGACATGAAATCATTTAAAACTACGAAGAAGATGAATGTGACAAGACATTAGATGAATTGAATATGAAAAAGAAAGGAAAAAAAATTACCTGTGTATTTGGATGAAGTCCTTTTAAGGAGAGTTTTCATTTTGATCCAAGTTTTGAAATATCTAGATAATAAAATCTTTGTTTAGATAATCTAATGAATAGATTTTCAAAATTCTTAGTTTTTTAACAAGGGTTTTTAGAGCTTTCAAAACCCTTATTCAAAAACAACCTAAATATTATTTTTTCTCCTAATTGGATAAACACTTTATTATCTCTTCTGTCCTATTTTTATTTTCTTTGTATTATCATATTTATAAAAGCATCTCTTATGATCCATTATTAACATTGAATAAATTTTGTCAAGTGACATATAATAAGTGTAATGTCAATGCATATTAGATTAATATCAAATTAGTTGACAATAAACTTTAAAATTTATATTTAATACATAATGTCAATAATCAATTATAATATCCACGTAGCATTTGTCAATTGATAAAATTATTCAAAAGTGAGACATGTTTATCGCATTTGTTGAATCAACATGTAAAATAGGATATCAAGATATGATCCTTGTTGACACTATCATAGACATAACAACGTGGCATGACTTCAAGACAAGTGCATTGGATAAGAAAAATTTAATAACATCGATAACTTTGATGATGTTGCATAATTTTTTTTACATTATAGACATTGAAGCATTGAAGATACTTTTAGAATTTCACAAATCCATAATTATCAAAAAAAAATTCAAAAATCTACAAATTTTAATTTTTTCAAAAAATTCAAGACAAATAATTTTAAAAATTTAAACTTTTGAAATGTGTCATTTTAAATTATTTCATTTTCAAATGACTTAGAATTTGAAAACATACCTTATCGAAACACAATCTAAGAGTTTATTTGAATAACGTAAGTATTTTAAATTTCTCAATGCATTTGAAAATTAAACAATTTTTAAAATGACACATTTTAAAGGTCCGGAATTTTAAAATTACCTATTTAAAATTTTTTAAAAGTAAAAATTGTGAGTTTGTGAAAAGGATTTTTTTATATAATAATAAATTTGTGAAACCTTTATGAATATGATAGTACATAAAAATAAGACGAAGGAGATAAAATATATTATTTATCCAATTTCAGTAGTAGAATTTAGAGAGAAAAAACACATATTTATTTGGTTTTTCAATCGAAGTTTTAAGTGTTTTAAAAATCCTTATAAAAAAAGCTTGGAATTTTAGAAAATCACCTCATTAAATTATTCCAAAAAGATTCGCTAGGACTTAGGAAGTAAATTTCAAGCCTCCTAAGTCTCAGTGAGATAGATGATCTATGCTCATTTCACAAGCCATGGGTGGAGAAAATTTCACACTTTGATATGATGTCATGAAAGATGAGATTGAATTCATGGCTAAAACTAAAGTTTGGGATCTTGTTGAATTGTGAGAATGAACATTTAATGTAGGATCCAAATGTGTCTTCAAAACTAAAAGAGAATCTTCTGAAAAAATTGAACAATAAAAAGCCAGACTTATAGCCAAGAGTTCACTCAAAATAAAGTATTAATTTCCATGAAACCTTATCTCTTGTATCAAATAAGAATCCATTAATAATAATTATGGTATTAGTAACTCATTTTGATTTAGATTTACATCAAATGGATGTGAAAACAATATTTTTAAATGGAGATCTTGAAAAAGATTTATAAATGCGTCAGCCTGAGGGATTTTGTGATAAATACAAAATTCACCTAGTTTGCAAGTTAAAGAAATTTATTTATGGATTAAAGTAGGTCTTTCGCTGATAAGGCGTTTGTCGTCACAATGCATCAAATTAAATTCCTAACTCAACCTAGTAGATAGGATAAGTTAGGTCGATCCCACAAAAACTCGTAATATTTTACAATTTAAGTTTATTAATATAGGTTTTTGGTTTAAAAACTATTCTTAACAAAAATAAATCATAACTAAACAAACAAAATAAAATTCTAACAAAACAAATAAAGTTCTAACTAAATTAAACAAAAAAAAGAAATTAAGTTAATAAAAAGTTATGGCAAATAACTATTTCCAATTTCTATTTTCATTGGATAAATCATAAATTTAAAATATTGAGTAGTTGATTTAAAAATCTAAATGAACTCTATAATTCTTATCCTTTAAAATTAGGTAAATCTCGATGAGTTCAAATATCAATCATCAATTTAATCGAAAAATCCTAATAATTGAATGTAAGATTCTCAATTATATTTAACGGCACAAAGACATCACCAACATTAATTAGCATAAAATAATGATATTCATCTTATACATATTAAATTATATAATTTCTTATTAATCTAATTAAGTCTGAGAGATTAACTTAATTAAATGAATAATTGCCTACTTAAATCATTAATTATATATTAATATTTTAGCAAAATAATCATACTAAACAATTAGGCTGTCAATTTAATTAACTCAACATAGATTATATAAATGAAAATGGAAATTATAAATACTCGACAAATATAAAATTAAGAACAATATTTAAACAAATAATGAGATGAAATTCCCAACCGTAAAAAGAAATAAAATAAAAGCTAACTAAATTAGGCAGAAAAACTCCCAATTATTTAACTAATTAAAAGATAAAATAAAACACAATGCATAAATTTCAACTAAATTAGGCAGAAAACTCCCCATTATTTAACTAAATAAAACATAAATAAAAAACAAATAATAATATTAATGATAATATTAGGTGATAGAACCTCTCAATAATAAATAAAAACTAACTAAATTGGATGATAAAACTTCTCAATTATTTAACTAATAAATAAAAATAAGTATATTGGGAAAAATATCTTCAAAAAATTCCAATTAATTAAGTCATTAGTAAAATTTCAAAATATAAATTATTAAGCCCTTAATCCATGTCTTTGCCAAGATAATTTAGTTAAAATTACATATTAAATATTAAATAACTAAAATGAAGAATTTAAGAATTATAATCAAGTATGAAAGAAAAGTTTTCCTTAATTTCCATACGGATGGATTTTTCTCAGTTGACTTGATTTTTTTCCTCAAAAGTTCTTCAAAAAATAATATAAACTAACTACACAATATTTAGAAAGATAAACTAGAGAAAAATACAAAGAAAAACACTATGGATGAAAATAAAAATTTTACAAAGTTTTGGGAGTTAAAATGAAATTTTCAGAACTTTTGGGCATCTAATGCATGAGAGCTAGTGGGACATGTGACACAATTTGGCTAGTCTAAGTGTGTTTCATTTGACGGTGAGAGCAGCTAAGTGCGTCGCGTTCTGGTTGGCTTGATGGTTGCGCGATCTTGATCGTATCTGGAGCATTCCTTCACAATGCATTTTGTAAATGCATTGACATTTAAACTACTAAAAATCCTATAAACAAAGAGATTAGCGAAACAAAAATATTGATAGAACAACATAATTAAATGACATTTCATCCAAATAAGTCAATTAAATAGCATATAACATAGTCATTTTTCAATTATATCAAATCTCACATACTTATCATTTTGCTTGCCCTCAATAAAAATATAAATAAAACACACTAAAGAAACAAGATTACAAATATAAATAACTTAACAAGAATAATAGAGCAACAATTATATTAAAATTCTTTTCAAACACTTAGTTAACCATAGGTGCTTTGATACCACTATTAGGATTAGCACACTAACAGTACAATGATTAAATGCAGCAAAAAATACAAAATCAACACAATATATTTTTCGTAATTTGAAAAATTTCTATTCCACGGTGATAACCATAATACACCTAGGTTATCATGAATTTATTATACCCTCATAGATACAAGTGTCCTATTAATGATACTCTAAGGAGAGACAGAGATTGAAGAACCCTAAAAATGACTCTTAGTTTACAAATGAGAAAAAGATTATATACTAAGGACATTTAAATGTGAGTCAAGGTAATCGACTTGCAGGATTAACGATTACATATTAGATAAAGAATAGATCTAGTAAAACTTAATCCTATAAGCAGCAATAAGAATTGAAATGCCCAACCAGCAACATAAACCCAAACTCAAGGCTTCACTGGATCATTACATGGGCTTCATTATTGGGTGCGATTGATTTGAGGGCAATGTCCAACACTGTACAAGGATGGCTGGTGGCTGCTCAAGTTAATGAATGGAATAGTTTTCACTGGGAGAGATCATTGTGGCGTTACCCATTGGTTGTTAGACAACTAAGGATTTGTGGATGATGCTTTTACTGCTAAAGCTATTGCTGCTGTTTTGCCTTTAAAATTGGTGATGATTTGCAGATTGGCAATTAATTGTGAAAGGGGATTCCACAAATGTACTTAATGCTTTATGGAATTTCTGCTGTTGATTAATGGTCTGGGAAATCATGTACTGATGAAGGAGACGTTTCATGAGTAAATCGTCAACCTTATTATAAACACAAAATCTGTATATATGTGTGTATGAATGCAAAATAGAATAAGAGTGAACTAAATATGTAAGTAAAAAAAAAAGAATGTCACTAAGGGCACAATAAAATATACTAATCTCCTCCCCCTCTCTCTCTATCTCCCTGGGTACATCAAGTAACTCAAAATCCTCACCAAACAGAATAAGGATATCAAAAATAGCATATATATCTTACAGAAAGGACACAGCAAGGCATACATACCCTCTTCCTAATCTATACAGGACTCAAGGCTGTGACCTGTAACCATATCCATTAGCTCCATTTTCTCCATTAGAGACTTGAGTATTCTTGTTGGAGTTATCTTGGCTCTTCCTCTTCAGAACAACGTACCATGTAAAGGCTTCAAGCACTGCTGCATTCACTCCCAAAGCAATAATAATGCCAATGTATGCGTTCTTCCATTTCTTCTCAGGGTCCAAGATGTCAAATCCTTCAAAAATGTTGACAATACTGAGGATAATTGTAGTGTATCCGGTCACGTGATGGTAGATGTTCCAGTAAAATCTGTATTTGTTATCTGGCTTTGGCCTCAATAGTAATGCAAAGACCTGTAGATG
This sequence comes from Apocynum venetum, assembly GCA_019593545.1. Lineage (NCBI taxonomy): Eukaryota > Viridiplantae > Streptophyta > Magnoliopsida > Gentianales > Apocynaceae > Apocynum > Apocynum venetum. Next base: position 190,386 of record SRSM01000151.1, read on the forward strand.
TAGTGCAATCTAGCATAAGTCTTTGTCTTGGAGATTATGATAAATAAAAGAAAAGGGTCCCAATCTTAAATGAAGTTTATACATGTATGTATATATATACCTGAAGAGTTGCAAGGCAGAAGAGAGCGATTCCGATGTTCCTATGGGTGTCTTGTTTGATTCCAACAGAGTCACTGCCAAGTTTGAGACCAGTTCCCCATCCAGCAACACCAACGGCATAGGCAGAGGTTTGGCAAGCAACATGGAGGTAAAACCATGCTGGATCAGCTGACTTGAACACCCTCAAATACCTTGCTATCAGTGCTCCCAAAGGCATCAAAATTCCCCAACTCACCACATTCAACACTCCATGAACCTGAAAAAAATTTCAACCAAATTAGTACTATTATCAATAGCTCTTACCTCACCCGGTTGCCAACTGCCCCCACCATCTAGATGGTCAAAGTTTTAGAATAATTTTTCTATTTTAACTCCTTGCTACGTGTCACGTGTTGTTTAGGTAATATGCAAGAATATGAAAGTTTTGAAGTTAAGACAAAGAGAGCAATTTGACTAAATTTTTTAAAAAAATATTCTTTCTTCCGTTCTTTGAAAAATAGTTCGGCAATGAAAAGATGGGACTGGGGCTGCGCATGGCAAGTTGTTAGCATATTCACATATATATATATATATATTATATATATGTGTGTGTGTGTGTTGGTATATTATATTAAGACAAAGAGAGCAATTTGACTAAATTTTTTTAAAAAATATTCTTTCTTCCGTTCTTTGAAAAACAGTTCGGCAATGAAAAGATGGGACTGGGGATGCGCATGGCAAGTTGTTAACATATTCATATATATATATACACACACACATAATAAATATATATTCTATTAAAACGGTATTAATTTAATATAGAATATTTTTTTACTAAAAGTAAAAATACATACACATACCGTGCACATAATCAAGACGACCCCATTTTCAACGGTAAAGTACCATAATTTGAATAAAATTTTTTTTTAAAGTAAGTTAAACCAATTCCAAAAAGATGCTAGTTGGTTCTCAAAGAGGAGGTGGAAAAATTGGCAATTAGATTTTAGCTTAAGAAGTCGTGAAGCGGTAGGTATAACATAATAGTCGTCAATTTGGCCAAAATATTTCCAGAAACAAAAGAAAGAGCTTACATTTTTCTTGCGTATTGAGGTACCCGCACTTCCTCCGGCGGAAGCCTGTCCGGACTGAAAATCAATGTTACTGCTAGACATCATGTTATCGCCACTAGTGGTGTGCCGAAGAGGAGTATCCCCAGAAACTTGGCCAACTTGCCAGACTTGGTTAAAACTGGTTTGACCTGCCGGAAGTTGTAAAGTTGCGAATATGGTTATTTCGTTATTCCTAAACTCCGCTGAAATCCTGGGAACACCGAAACTCAATGCACCCTGTTGCAATTGAGTATTATAACTCGAAATCGGAGATGTGTAAGCAAGAATTGATCCACTGGAATTCTGGAAAGCAACTAAACACTGTGCCCCTATCATTCCGCTACCGCCAACGTTGAGAGACCATACGACCCAGTTGGAGGTTGTGACTCCGGTGTGGCGATAGGCCAGATCAACCGTGTGATTGGCTTGGTGGTAGTTCCAGTGAAGAAAAGAATTCAAAACAGGAAGAGTAATGCATGTGGCAAATGCGCTGTTGTCTGTGAATACGTGTGTGGAGCAATTTTGGGCATAACTTGAAGCGGTTAGATAAATCAAGACTGATGAGAACAACAAAGTTCTCAAGAGATTAGCCATTCTTGTTGTTGAATATAAAATCAGATATGTTGCAAAGGTAATTAATACTTCTCTGGATGATCAAGCTCGTCCAGAGAAGCTCTTCTGATGATTTGAAGTGTGAAGAATGGATTCTTATAGAATGAGAAAGAGTTGAGGACTTTGGGGTGTTGACGGCTTCTTTGTAGAATCTATGGCACGATTTGATTGAATAGAAAAAACGAAGCAGCCTGGAAGGTCTTCTTTTTCAGCAAGTATTATTTTTAAAAGAAATCTTCTTTCTCGCTGTGGAAAGCGTCATGTCCTGGAAAAGTCTAATGCCTCTCAACAACTCTTTTTGGATTCACACCAAGGCTCTCGTCCTACAAAATCGACCACCAATGGGATTTAGAATTGCAAATTGGTCATAAAAGGGGAACCTCCACTACTAATATAAACTAAAGGAGTAGCACAAAATTAATAGATGTTTATACATTTTGCCTAATTTTGACACCAAAACCCATTATTCCTACTTTTGCCCTAAACTATATGTAAAAGACTTGTAATATCTGTGATCGGTCCGCCAAACTCTCAAAAGTTATACTTTATCCGTCTGTATTTTAATGTTTACATTTTATTTAGTTTAAAATTTTAAAATAGTTTTTGACATTAAATAATTTACATTATTATCCTTATTATTAATTAAGTTAGTAATAGAGATCATTAGTCAGTAAAATGTAAATTCATTAAATTAAGAAGATTGTTAGTGAAATTTATAATAAAAATATATATTTATATTAAAAAATGAATATTGCAAAATAGAAATGTCAATATTCAATTCTTCTTGTAGTCTACCTTTTCAAATTACACTAACACCCCTACACATTTGAGAAATAGATTAATGTTGAGTGGCCTTTTGCCTCATCACCAATAATAAGGATATTGCAATAGTTTTTCAAGGTTAAAGGCTCTTTTAAATTTTTATATTAAATCTAATGTGAACATTCAATTTTGAATATGAAAAAATTGACCAAATTTCACAAGTATTAAAAACAAGTAATAAAAATTAATGACAAAAGTAATTAAACAAGAGTTATCTAATTAAACCATCAATATATAATGCCTAGTTTTTACATTTTGTCCTAGTTAAAGAATGTTGAGCCTAACATGTCAAAATTCTTAACTAAATGAATAATTAAATTCATCTAGTGAATCTTGATTTGTTAAGCTAAAACAAAGAAACATTGAAAAATAAACAATTAGCAAAGAGCAAGTACCAAACAATTACTAACAAAATTAATCAAAGATAAATGAGGATAAACTATGGGGACACATAGTAGGCGGATAAACAACCATAAAATGAAAAAGAAAATGATCAACAATCAAATTGTCCATATAAAATAAAAGGTAAATTGTATGCAGGCAACCCGACCATTAATAAAAGGAAAAATAGGCAAGCAACCCGACTTTGTAAAGTAAATTGCATAAAGTAAATATGAGTGTTAATCTCCACAAAAACAAGAAAAGTAAAAATTAGGCAATAGAATTGGTCATATATTCCGTGCATGTCCTTCCTAGCTCATAATCTCATTAATTAATAACTTTAGTGCATGTCATTCCTAGCTAGTTAGTCATGAGTCATATACAGAACATCAAAGTAAAAAAATTTAATATTTTTAATCAAGAATAAGAAGAGAAACTTTCTTGAAAATACTCTAGCAGCACCTCCACCGATTCTTTATTTTTCCTCCAAAATCCCTCTAAACAAGCTCTAAAAATTCCTAAACTAAAAATTACAACACTAAAACTGAAATTTAGAGTGAGAAAGTAAAGATAATTACAAAAGAAAATGATGTAAAAATGTTAAGAAATGATTTGGTATATATAAGGAATTTTTTTCATACTAAAATGACTTTTTTACAATGTTTTGGGAGTAAAAAATGGGATTAAATAAAGGCTATGAGTTAAATGCAGTCCTCCTGTGCAAAAATCGACTATGCAATGTGGTGTCATCTGAACAGTTTGAAAGTTTCTTGATTTGACGGTAGGGACCTAAGAGGCAGCTGACACGCCTCGCACATGGGAATGTCGTTTTAACTATGACTATGCCACGTCTTCTTCCCCAAGATGTGACACTGTGTCCTGGTCAGGTAAGTGTCACATCTAAGAACGCCGAGTTCTTGCGTGTTCAAGATTGATTGGTCCGTGTTGTTGATTGTGCACTGACTCTGACTCTACCTCTTTTTGTCCATGTGGTAGTACTGTAGCATTTAAAAAAACACTTTTTTATTTATTTTCATTTTTCACAATAAATACTTAAAAATCTCTTAAAACAAATAAACAAAACAAAAACCGTAATAATATACATAAAATAACATAATTTAATTTAATTTTAACACAAAAGTACATTAAATTATGATTATACCATTAGCATTGCCCCATTATCCTCAAGACTAGTTGAAATAACTCCCAAGGTAGTGAAATTTGAACTCCTATAAGCCTTAACTTCTCATTCCTCTCCTCAATATGTGAATTCTCAATTTCTTTTGTCACATCCTCAATCTCATCAATTACAAAAGTGTCCCAAAATCCACCACTACTTTCTAATAAAGTTCTCGGGTTTCTAAATAGTAAATTATCGAAATTTGACTTACAAGCACATTTTTGGCCCATGCACAATCAATAACAAATTTATAGAAATCAAGTTTAGACCAACTGGGCATTTCTTGTCTACCTCTCACAAAAAATCGCATTTTAAAAAGAGAAAATAAAACAAAAAAAAGGGAAATGTTATGGTTAGATTGCTAACGCTACAGAGATATAAACACAACGAAAAGTAGTAAAGAACACCAAAAAATTACGTGGTTCAGTTATGTCTATTTCACAATGCTCAACCGAGCACTCTCTTACTATATAGGATTAATAGACCTTTAAGTAAAGGCCTCTAATAGTTTCTCTTAGGCTCACCAATATAAGGAATCAAGGAAAATTACAAAATAAAAGAAATAACTAGGTTTAAGAGAGAGGCGACAGAGATTACAGAGAAAACAACTAGAGAACTCTAACTCCGCTAAGGTAAAAAAAAAGAAAGAGACATTATAGACTAGATCTATCTAGGTGTGGGTTAAGATCAGAAGTAGGTTGATTAGACAAATCTGAGGTGTTCTCTACCTCAATTGATACTTTTCTATCAGGAGCAGGTTTAAAGGGTCCATTAGTGGTTGGGATTGATTTAAGACAAAGCATTTCACTCTCATTGAAAATTGCATCCCTCTTTATCACTAACTTGACACCTGGTTCACTTCTTAACCAAATTTTGTAACCCACAACTCCATTACAGTAACCTATGAACACACTTTTTTTAGACCTTGGATCTAGCTTACCCTCCCTTTAATGAGCAAAGGCAGAACATCCAAAAATTCTCAAATTTCTCAAGTCTAGTGGTGAATCAGACCATAATTCCTCAAGGCACTTAAAGTTTATGGCACTAGAGGTGATCTATTGATTAAATAGACTACAATACTTACTTATTCACCCCAAAAAAGCTTAGGTAACCTAGAAGAAATCATGAAACACCTAACTTTATCCATAATAATCTCATTCATCCTTTCAACAACATTATTTTGTTGAGGGATATACTTAACAGTTCTATACTTAACAATATCATAAGTAGCATATAAATTATTGAAATGTTGATTGCAAAATTCAAAACCATTGTCAATTCTAATGCATTTCACCTTCTTAACAATTTGATTTTCAACAAGAATTTTTCATTCTTTGAACCTTTCAAAAGTCTGATCTTTTTATTTCAAAAGATAAACTCAAACTTTCCTTGAAAAATCATCAATAACAGATAAAAAATACATATTATCACCATAAGTTAGGATTCTTTCAAGACCCCACATATTCAAGAAAGTTAGTGTTTTTGTGTGTGCCAGAAGAAAAGCTGAGTTTGTGTTGCTTTTCTAATATGCTATGATCAAACTCAATAGAATCAATATTATCACCATGTAACAAATTTTGTTTAGTCAGAAATTGCAAACATTTTTCATTGGTATGCCATATTCTTTTATGTCATAACATTGTTTTACTATAATCATGTTTGCTAATTAAAATATAGTGATCATTCCTCTTTTCACCTTTCAAGATAATCAAAGAACATTTACTAATCTTAAGACAGTCATTATCAGTTTTATATAAATAATCAGAAGTATCAAACATATCACGAAAAATCAAGTTTCTCATCAAATCAGTAACATATTTCACATTAGTCAATTTTCTAACTATCCAATAATGCATTTTTATACAAATAGACTAAATCTTCTCAATTTGACAATATTCATTATTTCTCATATAAACTTTACTCTCATGCACATTTTCAAATAAATCAAATCAGTCTTTATTTGGAGTCATATGAAATGTACAACCAGCATACATAGTATTTGCAGCTATATCATATTCATTTACATTGCTATTGTCATGACAATTGCTAGAATTGTTGCATTTCCTACTGTGTTTCTCATCCTTAATCCTTTCAAAGCATTTGTTTTTCAAATAATTATCATTCCCACAGTAAAAGCATTTTCTTTTTCTCTTATCTCTAAACTTAGACCTACCTTTATTCTTGAACTTATTCCTGCTAAATTTAAACTCTTTTCTTTCAGGTCTGCCTAGAACAAACACATTCTCACCATTACTCTTATTTTACATCTTGAGATCTAATTTCTTAGATTGAATAGTAGATTTTACATCAATCAGTGATAAATTTTCTCTACCATACTTAATAGCATACGTGACATCCTTAAAGGACTCAGACAAAAAAATCAACAAGATAATAGCTTAGTTCTCATAAGAAATTGACTCACAAATATTAGACAAATCAACAATGATTTTGTTCAGATCATATAAATTATCATCAAGAGATTTAGAAGCAGTCATCTTAAAACCAAACAATTTTTCTTTCAAATAATTTTGTTTGACAGAGATTTTCTAAGGTAAAGCTCATCAAGTTTGTTCCAACTTTGATATGCATAATCAAAACCAGTTAATTGTCTAAGCATATTATTAGTAAAACAAGTATATTGTGTGCAAGTTCAAGTTTTTTAGCTAAAACTCTTTCCAAGATTCAGGATATAATTTAGAGTCAAAAATAGTAAGTCTAACTTTGTGTTGAACCAAAATAGTTAGCATTTTAATCTTCCAAATTCCAAAATCACATTGGCTATTGAAATCCTCAATATCAATTTTTGCAGAACCCATGACTACTTAGATAAGACAAAGAATTCAAATAGGTCAAATAACAAAGATATTGACAGTTTTATATGATTAGTAGAGAACATATAGCAATTAAGTTTCCAAAGTATAAAATTAGTAATTTCAAATAAGCGGGCTACCAATACCCAACTATCACAAAATTGTAGGCTATAATAAATAAAAAGATATGTTGATCAATTAAATATCTAGATTATGCAAGTAGCAATGAGGGTTTCCAAATTAAGAAACAAACAGTTTCAAGGAAATATGCAAATAGTGCCAAAATTATGGTAAATAAGCTATTCAAATTTCAATCAAAGAGTAATCATAGCAATTATCACAACAATAGACAAATTCCAGTGAAGAGAAACAAAATCCCCAAAGAATCAGAGAGCAATAAACAACACCAAAGTTCAATTTCAAAATCAGAAACACTTCAGACGGGCAATTCCAATGCAGAATAGAAAAAGCCCCAACCAGGGTAACCAACTCACACACCCGAGAACTAGGATTTTGTGAAAAACTAGAAATCACTAGGACACAAATACATCATGATTCAAGGGGCACACATGAGGCCTGGGTTTTGTCTGATTTCAAAGGGAATAGACCTATTTTGGTCTATTTCGAGTTTTAAAAACAAAAGCCAAAAAAAGAAAATTGAGATGAGCCGATTTAGGGTTCGAGTTTCCGAAGGTTACTTAATGTGTGACTTACATAGTCAAAATAAAAGTGTAGAAATTCGTTTAGCCTTCTTAAATCTCTTAGATATCAAGTTGCAAATTTCAATACCAATCTCGGTCTCAACACGGATCGGCAGCAACTTGGAAGCTCTGATATCACTGTTAGGGTTAGATTACTAACACTATAGAGATATAAACGTAGTGGAAAGCAGTAAAGAACACCAGAAAATTGCGTGGTTCGAGTCTATTCCACGGTACTCAACCGAACACTCTTTCATTATATAAAATTTATTACACCCAGATAATACAGAAAAAACAATAAGAGAACCTTAACTCGACTATGGTAAAAGAAATGAAAAAGACATTATATACTAGATCCATTCAAGCATAAGCATAGGTCGAAATCCGACCCGCAAACTTTTGAAATTAATAATCTAAGCTCAGTCTCACCCTTCCTTAAAAAAGAGATTCAATCTTTCATAAGAGGCTCAAGCATCATTGTATCACCAAGAGAATATGAGTGTAAGGCCTAATTTATAGGCACGAGATCCAACATGAAACTTATGTAGAAATTGAGAGAGCATCAAGATCCTAATAATTTCTTTAAATGATTTCATAAACTTTTATGTGGTCAAAAAGTAAAAAATAGATTATATTGATTTGCATGCTTGTTATTTTCTCGTATGCAAACTTTCTTCTATACATTAAAACCCCCCTAAATTGACTATTCTTTTGATTTCAAAGTAAATAAATTAGATTAATTTATTTTTCTATAAAGGTCTATTTAAAAATTTCCGCAATGACCTCTAATGTTTTTTTTTTTTTTTTGAGGAAACAATGACCTCTAAATTACTGCTTAAGACTTCCGCGATGAATGCCAAACTGCGCAGAAGTGAAAAAGACCCTTTAAAGAACCATTCTAGAAGTTTCCAGAAATTATTTAGCGTAGAGTACAATTCGGCTCACTTGACTTTATCTGCTTTTTGGAAGATTTCATATTGCCAGACTTTATCAGCACTACTTCTATCTTAAAATAATAATACAGGTACTTAGTTTTATTAAATGTAAAGTTATTATATTTCTTTAATCTTATTATCTATTTAATGATTTTCTTATTTAAAAGAATAAAAAAATTAAATAGAGTATCAATAAAAGTGATATATATTTTAATTAGGGTGAGAAAAATTCTTAAGTAAAGCGGGTATTGGTTCGATTCCGCTCCGCTCATCTTTCACTTTTCCCCAGATAAATTTCTTAATATTTATAAATATATATATATATATTATATTATTTATTACACATATATCACACATATAATTTTATTATAAATTTTAAAATTTAAATAATTATTTATATTTATTTTATTAATTACTCATTATATTTATAAATTATATATATATAAATGTATCTATATAACTATATGAGTATATATTATATTATTAACTATGTACAATAAAATGAGTTGTATTATTAATTATAATATTATGAATTATATTAATTATATATATTAAAATGAGTTTATACTACTAACTATGTAAATTAAAATGACTCCATATTATTAATGATGTAGAATAAATTAAATTATATTATTAACTATGTGTATTAAAATATTTGATAATTATTGAAATATATTATTATCTCGATAAATCTGCCTAGCAAATTTGAGTCATTTACCTAATGATTTAATGGCATGATGCACGTAATGACCTGTAGCATTATTTAGCCAAAAGAGACGTGTGGCATTCGTGTGCCCATATTTTCAACGCTCCGTTTGTAGTTTACCTTCTGAGTCTCTTTCCCTTCTCTTGCTAGAATAGATCAACCTGAGCTCCGACAAACTCAGACATAGAGCAAATTTATGTATAATATTTATTGAATTATTACATTTTAATATTAATTTATTTAAAATTAAATGTTTATTTTTAAAAAATAAATATATGTTTTATTTAAAATTATATTAATAATCTTTTAATTTAAAAAATTTATATCACACTCACTCATGATTTCAACTACTCGCTATCTTAATTTAATAAATTTATATATTATTAACTCATAAATTTCATAACATAATATATTAATGTCAAGGATAATTTTGTAAGTTAATTAAACTCAATGATCTTCTTTAATTTTTAATCAAAATAAAGTATATACATTCAATTCTTGAATAAGGAAGTAAAAAGCTAAATAATCTTACTATCTCATAGGTCTCATCTTAATTTAAGAAACAAATCACTCATTCATTCATAAGTCTCATAATATATTATATTAATATAAAGGATAATTTGATAAATTAATTAAAATCAATGATCTTTTTAAATTTTAATAAAATTCAAAAATGAACATTTAATTTTAACAAAAAAAGTAAAAAGTTTACGATTCTTACACAAATTTAAAAAACATATTATTTCGCTAATTTTTTAAACTATTTTTGTATTTAACATTTAACTAATTAAATTTGTTTGCATATTGTGAACATGTGTCATTAGAATGACACAAGAATATATATTATATATATATATATATATATATCAATTACAAACATTTTTATCAATAATCCTTAATTTTCAATATGAAATCATGGCTTTAAAATCATATTATTTTATTTGTTATAATTTGAAATAAATATTTAGTGTTTAAAAACAACTAACGAATATAATAAATGCATATGCTAAAATATTGAAATATAAATATTATTAATTGAGAAACTTAACACTTAACCAATTATAACTTGTGCAAATGATAATCCCTCCGTCTCATTTCAACTGGTCGACTTTGTACTTGTACAAAGATTAAAACAAGTATTGAAAGTGATAATTATGCAACTAAATTCATAAGTTCTCCTCATTTAATATCTAGTATATAGGTATTAATCCTCTTTAAAAAATGCATTCTCTAATAAATAATTGGCAATTCATTAAAATCCTTCATTAATAACAATGATATAATTGTAAAAGTACAGTACTAAAATTAGAAACTAGGATAATTTGAATGAGACGCTTCAAAAAAGAAATATGGACAATTAAAATGAGACGGAGTGAGTATTATATTACATATGATTAATTTTAATACATTTATAAAAGTATATAATGAAACCAAATTTTAAAGATTGATATATAAATATTTTGAAGTAATATAAATTTATGCAAAACAAAATATAAATATAAATTTGTATATATTGAGTAAAAGATAAAACATAAAAACTTACATAAAAATATTTATTCACATGTTAATAATATATCTTTATATTATTTATAAAGGCATATATATAAATAACTCATTTAATAAAATACAAAAAAAAAAGAATTTTATAGTACAAGTATACTACCTTCATCCCTAAATCTAAAATCCTGTAAGAAATTACACACATATTAAGAAAATATTTTTGCTACTAAAATACCCACATTTATTCTGCATATTTTTTGTAGGAACTAATTATCTACTCATTATGAACTTATCTCTCTCTAAAAGAGATTTTGGACAATATTGAAAATAATATAAAAATATATTCCTAAAAAATCTTATATTTAAGGACAATAATTATTATTATAACCATTTATGTTTAGGAACGGAGAAAGTAGAATATTGTATAAAATAATTCAAAACTCTTAAATGGCACAGGAGCACAAATGTATTACTATAAGTTATAGAAGGTCAGGAATTCAACTTCATACATAAATAAATGTCCATTTTCCAAGACATTTAGAATCAATTTTATGAGCAAGATAGAAGTGAATCGACTAAATTTTCTTAATGTGAGTGTATTTATATATTTAATACCTAATGTGAGTGAATAAATTTTTTTAACATATATTATTAATATTTGCATAAGAACTTTTTTATTATTATTTCATTTGCATAAGAGCTTTATAATGAGTAGTAACAAAACTTTCAACTCCCATTCTAGCTTGAAAATTGCTTTTATACCATATTAAAAAAATCAACTACGACTAAGCTACTCTATAAATTATGTGGTGTATATAAAAGAAGAATTTATGCAAAATCACCAAAATCTTAAGTTAATAGGGGGAAAAAAAAGCTATGTAATTAACTTGTCCCTTCATAATAAGGACATATAAACACTTTTTTTAGAAACCCAATACATATATAATAACTTTATAATAAATTGCAATAAATTTGTATACAAAACTTTCTTGCTCTAACACCATATAAAATTATATCACTTAACTTTAAGATCAAATTTATTCTTAACAATTTTGAAAATAGATTTGGATTTACAATCCAAGAGGCATCTCTCATATATAGAGGAATGATAGACAAAAACCTTTTTTCTAAAAAACATATTCACGATCTATGTAGCCAGTGAGAAATTCTCCCTGGCATGATGGCATCCATGCTTGGACATATGGGGAGTAAAATTTATGAAATCTTTGGACATATAATATAGAGCTATAAAATTTAACATATGCGGTTGGTCTTATATGAGAACTAATAAATAGGTCAAACCATATGAATTAAAGTATACTTTATATAGTTAAATAAGTTTATTCAATGTAAATCGATAAAAAAATAAAAATTGTTGACGTCAAAGTAAAGCAAAGTGTTAATACGGTTAAATATTTTTAATTTCTTGTAAATCTACAATTGTTGACCTTTAATTCGAGTGGAAAGAAGGTTAAAATTAATGAAATAAATACTCTCGAACTTTACTTATTTACCCTTGCTGGAAATTGCCTTGTAAGGTGTTACCCATGCAGTGCTCGACCTGAAAGGAAAGAATAAGTGCGTAGAACACGTCTGAACGGAGAGGAAGAAAATCACAAAGGGAAAGCCAGTAAGGCAGAAAAAATTTACATAAAGACGACAATTCTCCCCCGTGTTGACTAAGTTTGCTGGCATGTCATGTTAGTCAAGAAAGGTAGGTGTAACAACAACAACAACAACAGGGGTTGAAAAAAAATATAGAGAATTCAAGCATGGATGCATGCATGGAATATGGACCATGAATGCTAAAATATATTTAGTCTTCAGGAAATTATTAAATAAATTAAGTGGGAATTGATTTTTTCTCATTAACCTACTTCTTTTTTTCTTTTTTTTGTCAACATTTTGGACCAAAAGGGTTCCTTTCTCTTTTTCTTTGTGATGTAAGATTTTAATGAGTTGATACGAAATTAGTGGGTTTTTTTATTTCATCCTTCTACTAAGGATGTGAACGGTTTTTTTTTTTTTTTTTGAAAGTCTAAGGAAGTGTATAATTTGTTGGAGGTGTATCCTTTTTTATTTCTTTTCAAATAAGCTGTTGAAAAATAAATGTAAACTCATCCTTCTTCTTTTTTTATATAAGTAATTGTAAACTATCTTAAACATCTAGTGAGTAGGCAAGTAGCTTGTTTGGAACAATTTTATTTTTTTTCTATTTTTTAACTAGTATTAAGAGTAAAAGTAATTCATAATAACTCAAAATAATTTTTAATTAAAAAATGATATATAATCTATTATTAAACAACTGAAAATACTAACTATATATATATATATATATATATATATATATATATATAAAGCCCTACAGAGAACTTTAGAAGAAGGATATCAATGTGCTGACTTCGTCCTTAAACAATTTAAGAGCATTCGACGGTTCTTCCGCCATCATTCTTCGCTATGGGTTCTGTTGAGATACATTCAGAGCAGGAAGTACACACATAGGTGCAAGTACATAAATCATGTACTATCCAAGAATAAGAAGACTTGTGATTAGTAGTATATACATGTAGCTTTAGATTTACATATTGTATATTATATAAGACTTGCACATAATTAATTTAGTTAGTTCACAGCTCATCATTATATATATATATATATATATATATGACGGTTGTAACTGTTCATTGAGAAAGAAGATTCAATACAACTCTCCTAAGAAAATTCTCACTACATTACATAGCTTTCCTCTTAAGCTACTTTGTCTTGGTTTTCAATCTTTAATTTTATAAGGAAGCTCTGAATGTTAAACCCTAACATGTGTCAGATGTTTCTTGATCCGCCATAATATAAATAGAAGAATGTGTATGAATGGTAGAATCAGAGACACTGCCGGCTCTACCTCTAGGCAACTGAGGTAGTTGCCCAACACCCTCAAAATTTTAGGCCTCATATATTTTTTAGTTTTAGCCCTTAAATATGAAAATGAATTTTTATTTTATGTTTATAAAATCTAGTTTAATTATAATTTGTCAATAATTTATAATTTATTTTTATAATAAAAAAATATTTATCTAACGACAATAATATCTATCAATCTTTATTTATATAGATTAACTACTTTTAAGATTTATCTTAATCTTATGGCCTATTTAATTTTAAAATACTTTCTATATTTAGAATTTTATGATCTTTATTTATTTTAAAACATGTTTATTATCTATGATCTTTAGTATTTTCAAACAAAAATTAAAAGTATCTACTATCGAAATGTGTCAGGGTTTCGATTTATTTTTCATAATTAAAAGCATTAAAAGAGTTTTTACAAAAATGAAATTATATACTTCCATTGAAGTAACTAACTATATATAAAAAGAGTAGTTGTTTCAACAAAATGATATAACGGATTAGTTATATTATTCATTGAAAAGAAATATCAGAAAATTTTGAATATAAAAATCTAAGCAAGATTTTTACATATAGAAAATCAAGAAAAATAAATAAATAAATATATATTATTATTATTATTATTATTATCATTTAACAATAAATATAAAGGGCCTCATTTTAAAATTTCATCTTAAGGCCCTGAAAATCCTTGAGATAACTCTTATCAGAGCCGTCTTGATCAAGTTGGTTGTAAACCAATAAATGTACATAGATTGATAAAGCAAAAAATGTACATAAGTGGCGGAGACCTGAATGATTGAAATCCTTATCAGAAGCTCTGATTCTCTTGATCAAATAGATTGTAAAGCGATATATGTACATAAGTGGCGGAAACCAAAATGAAAGAGCAAATAGGGTATAATCCTAGACTCTCACCATATTTAAGTTCAAATATGTGACAAGTGAAGTTTGATGGTGACTCAAACTTCACATGTGATCTTACAATTTTATCATGTTCTACTGTTCCGGCAAAAAGACAGGAGGCAGCGGAATGCACATGCACATATCTAACAAAAAATTAAAATGAGAAATTCATTAAAAAAATGAAAATTCGCCGAATTTGGATACCTTTGGTAGTAATGGACCTGGGTTTTCTAATTATTGCAAAAACAAAAAACAAAAAAAAAATCAACTAATTATTGCTTAAACTATTTTTCGTACGATGTTCTGCCTCACAGTTGTCGCATTTTAGTATCTTTTTACATAATTGTAAATCCCACATTTTTTATTGGTTCTGCCTCCTTTGATTTCATAATCTGGTATATTAAAATGCCCCCAACCCTCTTTCCAATATTTCAAGAAATCATTTGGGGCAAGTAAAGTGAAATTCTCCAAGCAAAACTATATCCTGACGTTTGTTTCTGTTATTTCTTGAAGATTTTATTTATTTAAACCAGATCTGACCCTTTCCCAGCAGGGCATACATATTTATATGTTACATGATTTTCAGATAATTTCTCAAAAAGTATATGATATGCGTTCAAAGCCTTTTTTGGCTTAAATTTTTTGTACGTCTTATTATTTGCTAGCCAATATTCGAACCTTACACTGCTTTAGAATTTGTTTGGCTTAAATTTTTAGTATTACATATGTTCTTATCATTTACAAGCCAATAACAGAACCTTGCCACTGAGAATTTGTGCCAAAGTTAATTTGAAGATAAGCTTTGTGTTTAAGAAAAATCTCATAATTGAATAACTTCATGTCTTATTATATTTCTAGTCACACTGGAAACCTTTTGAGAACATTTAGAGTTTTTTTTTTTTTTTTTGAGATTTGTACTTTAAATTATATATAATGAAGTGAGTGGCTGACTTAACAATTAGATTAAGTATCAGCCTACCTCTGATAGGCCCTCAACACCAAGCCAATCCACTATAATATAAGTTGCAAAAAGATACCAATAGCTTCCTAGTTTACAACAAAACTTCTTGATCAACTCCCTAGCGGATTACAATAACACGCATATTTCTGAACAAATAAATAAGGTATGAATAAGTTGAAGTATAATGGCTAAAGTCTTATACTTTTTTAAAACTAAGTCGTGAATCTAACGTGTGATCAATAAACTCTTAAGGTAAAACTATTTACATACCTAGTGTAATCTAATGGATCCATCATGTGTGTACAGTGTACATAAGCATTCTTGAAGTTTGGATTCATTTATCAAGAAGTCATGATTCATTAAGGGTAAGCTAAAAAGTACCTAATTAATGGGTATATAAGATGGGAATGGTCCTTTGTTTTCTATAAATTGGACTCATATATGCAATATATGAGTGGATTGGTTAAGTAAAATGAGTGGATTTGAGAGCCTTTTTCCTCACCGTAATTTGGAATGTGGGAGTTTGAACCTTTTTGAGGGCAAAAAACTTTCAAACTTGTATTTAATAGGGGATTCAAGTTGAACTGGTCATGTGGTGCACATCCCTAATTAAACTTATTCACAATAGCCTTGGGGCAGGTACGGTGAGGGCGATCGATTTCACCTTTTGAGAGGTGAGGAGCATTGCTCCTTCTCCATTTTAAGAAAAAATATATATATCGTACTATAGCAGCCATTGCCCCCTCTTATATTGTACTGCAGCAGCCCCCCTAATGTTTCAATCAAAGTGTAGTTTTCATCTCATAATTTGAAACAATGGATCGTTGCCTATTTAGTAGTTTAACGTATTTATGTAGACTATGCTTCGGCTAAAAATTTCTTTGATCCAAAGAATTCACTTTTAGTGCACAAGCTTTAAATGAGTAGACAATTGATTGATTGTCATCCTAACAAGTACTAGTACTTTGTGATTTTTGGAATTGGTGCTTATTATTTGCTGCTATTAGATAAATTAAATTAGAATATTGATTTCAGAAAATTTTATCATGTTGATGATGGGCAGTGTGTTGCTTAAAAAGTGTAAGATGTGTTGAAAGGAAAATTAATGTATTTAGCAAGCAAACTATTTAGCTATACTAATTAAGACACTTTATATTTAATTTTAAATTTTAAAACATTCAAACTTTTTATTTTAGTGATTAAGGTATTTTCGTCATTAAAATCGTTACGTAACCATTTTTCTTAAATTTTAACAAGGGCATTTTGGTTAATCCATTTTATCACTTGAGGCAAATTGGTATATTTAGCACAAAAACTTTTTTTTGTTTTTAATTTTAATTTTTTAAGACTCCTAACTTTTTATATTGATGATTAAAGCACTTGGATATTTTAAAACTCATTCCATGACTATTTGAAAGCCGAATTCGAGTTCCAACCATCGATAGTTTTTCTTTGTCACATTTTTTTTTTCTCTATCTCTATTCTTCAAATCTTTTTTCCCTGCCCTCCTCTCCTTAATGGAATGCATAACTTATCTTTTACTTTCTAATGAGATGCTTACATTATTTATGACCCTAGGATATTGCATTAAATCTTATATCTGTACAAACTCATTTGCTATAAGTACTTTTTATGTTATTAAGATAGGTCTCCAACCATGTGAAAATTTGATGAGATTCCTCTATAATGTTGATTTTTTTTTTCTTCTTTGACTCTTAATATTCATGTATTCTATTTATATTAAAAGTTTACATTTTAGTATATTTTTATATTTTGTATGCTTTTAAATATTATTTCTATAGTGACATCCCTAATTAAAATTCATAGCTATGTGCCTGTCACAATAGGCATATTACATAGAGGAAATAAAATATTTTATTTATCCAAAATTGAATATTAATATTTTTTAAAATTAATAATAATCTTTGACTTTAAATAATTTATATTATTATCCATATTATTAATTAAATTATATTATTATTAATTAGGTTAGTATTGAATACCATTATTTGGTGGAATGTAAATATCTTAAATCAATAAAATTATTAGTGACATTTAAAATAAAAAATATTCTTATTTTAAAAAAATAGAAATTCAATTATGAAGAGTATCAAGTATCACAATTAAGTTCTACCACCAAGGTACTTATAAACAATTTTCACGTAGGACTCAATTTTTAAAAAAAAACAATTATAATCCCTCCATCATAAATTGAATATTAATTTTTGATTTTGGTTAAAAATTAATAAATATTTTTTATTTTAATTAAGTTACTAATTTATCATTCATATTAATATAATGGATAATGAGACATAATTTAAGGAGACGTAAATTCTTTAAATTAAAATGTTGAGTAGCGGGGATTATAAGTTATATATCTCTTAAATTAATAAAATTATTAATAAAAATTTAAATAAAAAATATTCAATTTCCATAGTGTGGATTCAATTCTGGTATTTTAGGGGCTTATCATGTTCTTTTTTATTTTAGTTTAATCTCTCCTCCTCTACAAATAGTCGAGTCTATATTAATTTTTAAATGATATCTCCTCAATACATGACATCGGTGGTTACCAACTCAAATATTCTACTTGTGTTGTCACCATAGATGTATGAGTTTCTCCGGAATCATTTTCTAGATCACAACATTATTCGAGATACTTTGTTTGTCACTTTCCATTCATTGATGCATCATGGTAATTCTACCATATATTCAGGTTCCTCATTCGTTGAAGCTTCAAAATATTGATTACCATTATTAGTTATTGTATAAGATATGATGTTAGTTGTTTAGCAGAAATACAGTTTGGTAATTTTAAAATAACTATATGTTGAATTTGGATATTTTAGAGTTAAATATGAAATTTACGCATAAAATAAGGTTCGCAAAGCTTTCTAAAATTTCTCAGGGATTAGTGGTCGGTCGGCAGTAGCAGAGACAAATTAAATGGTTTGTAAGGTCATTTTAGAGTAGGAAACAAATTTAAATCATTACAAAATTGTATATTTTGATTTAATTTGACCCTCAGCTCTTAATTGCAACATAAGTCATTCTTAATTGACAAAATTATATTTGCTTTGGACACATTTTTTAAATTAACCCTAATATATATTTGGACATTATTAATACAGAAGTAGACTTTTGGACTTGGGCCAAGTAGTGTGTACTCATTATTACAAAGCATGAATATATTATTATGGCCTAATCTAATAGGTGAGTTTGGGTTGGAGTAATTAGTAAATATAATATAAGATAAATTTAAAAGGGAGAATAGAATTTGCAATGGGCCATATTTAATTAAAAATTCAAAACCCAAGTAAATAAATAAATTGCACAAAAGTAAGCATATGAATTCACTACTTATGTATTTATTTTATATTCAAATGATTTTTTTTTAGGAAAATAATATTCAAATGAATTAGGTGAAAGAAGTATGCAAATTTTGCATATTATAGGAATTCAAAATAACAGTACTAAAGTCGAAGTAAGAGGTCATGATTTGGTACATTTTAGAGGTTTATTGTTGACGTAACCCAACTTACGTCAGATGTGTGCATTTGTGCGGCTTAAGTTCATGAATGTTTGTGTGTGTATATGTGTGTGTTTAGTGTATTTCAATCAGTAAAACACAGTTCACTTATACCAAATAATTTGTAGTTTATATACAAAGGTATGAAACATTAGGTTCTTGTAACTTTTCTTTTGAAATGATGTTTACAGAATAATTTTTATTTTTAGAGTTTTTTTGTCAATCGCATTGTACCTTTAAAAATAAAAAAGTACGTATACATCGCTAAAAGGGTTCGCATGGAGTGAGATATTACTAGATATATATATATATATGAAAATTCATCCTTTAAAATCTTGCCAATCTTTAATTGGATATGAGAACTAAAAAAACACTAAAATTCATGGAAATGTAATGATGTTTAATAGGTCAAAATGTTTAAAGTAAATGTATATATTAAGAATATAAGTAACTATAGTATCTTATTATTGGTTTAAGAGATTGACAATATTTTTTTTATATCGATTGACAAGATTTTTAATACATTAAAAGTAGTAAAATTTACAAACTTTTGAAATAGACGGAGTATGTTTTATTTGTGTTTACAAAGCTAATTATTCTGATATTCTAAAATTTTGAACAATATCTCTCTCTCCCTCTCTCATTTCTAAAGACTTCGAAACTCTAATCTGGATATCTCTAGCACTGATGCTCCACTCCATTCATTGGTTCATTTAGAACCCTTTTCGTTAAACTCAAGACATATAATTAAGGATCTGAAGGAGCTTCCAGTTTCGTTTGACATTATCATATTATTTTGATTATGTCAATTTCATCGTTATGCCCATATTTAAAAACAAGATAGTAATTTTATTTTAAATAAGATAAATTTTTTTAAATTCCATTCATATATTTTCTAACATGTAAAAAAATTAATAAAATAATGAAAGTAAACATTGACCATATTCAAAGTGTTATCACTTAGCAAACGCCTCTACTGGGGAAGCACCAAATTCAGACTAGGGAGTCTCGGACTAAGCAAACTCGTCAAATAGAAAGCGTGCCGTCTTGGGTGCTGCCTTACTACTGCACAATTTTCACCCATTTGCTTCTTCCGCAATTCATCTCCTTCACCTTTTAAAATTTTATTATTACTAATTTTCTATTTCCACTTCCCTATAAACTCTTTATCAATCCATTTATTCTTTACAGTGATTCTTGAATTTAATCTTTTCTTTTTGTAGAATTTCTTCTAAACTGGCTGTATGCCCTTCGTTTGGCCATGCAAAGTTAAATGCATTTCGTATTGCTTTCATGATTTGGTTTCCTCTTCAACCAAAGCAACTTTAAGAATAAAAAAGAAATCCATAGACAATTAAAGCTTTGACGAAATGCTCTTAAGTAATTATAGTAGGCAGAGGAAACACCAAATAGATAATTTTGTCATAACTCATAAGTGGTGCTTTTTTTAGGTGTTAGGAAAACAAAAATTACTTTAAAAAAGGTATTCATGAAATTAATGTAACATTTTTCAGCTTTTTTTTCAAATCATATTGAAAGAAGTTCCTTCTGTTTTTTTTTTTTTTTTTTGGTTTTTTCTCAATATAAAATAATAAATGAAAAGGACAATAGAAAAAGAAAAGAAAAAATGGAAAAGCGTTAATATGCACTTGCTGTCATACCAAAAATCATCATAAGAAAGAAGAGAGCGGAAGGGGGGGAAATTCACGGGAGCATGGCAAAGACTTGCTATGATCCATCATTCTTCATTTTTACGTATTACTGGGGTCATGTTTGTTTTCTTGTTCCTCTGTATCAAGAGACAGCTCGAGATTTCAGAATTTTCCAAGATTCAAGAACGTCTTTAAAGCCTTAATTTTAGGATTTTGAATCCGTTCGTGTGCACAAAACTTTGACTGGAAAACAATACGTAGTATGGATTTGTGCCTACAACTCACTCAACCACCCTTTTCTTTTGTTTTATTCTCACTCACCTCACAGTTTTTCTGGGGTTCTAGAAGTTCTCAAATTTAGTATTCCATTGGATTCTTGAGATCAGTTTCATGCATCTTTTTTTGCACATGAAGAAATTGACGAGTGTGAAATCAGGACAACGTCAACTAGCTAGATAAATCAGCAGTGTAACTCACTACATGCTCATATCGTAGCTAGCTTCACTTTGCTTAGTCTTCAAATGCTTCTATGTGATCTCAATTGATGGATTCTGCAAGCTCAAAAGATCCTTCAGTATTTTCCAGTCCTTTCTTGTCTACAAATGTTAGTGCCTTGCTCAAGATCAGAATTATGTCATGGTAAGAAACTCAGATCTCTGGATGAACTTTCTTGCATTTTTCAAGTATCTCACTCTTGTTTCATGTTATCTTTAGGAGCCAAGAGACTGGCTTACCTGTTACTGTTCGTATTCGGGTCTGTAACAGAACCTTTAACCTGCACAAGGTAAGGAAGGAGATGATAATTTCATATCAACACTTAATTCAAGTATTCAAATTTAAGAGAACTAATAATCTCTGTCCAAGATTTCCCTAAATAAATTTTCTTTCTAATAGAAGTATAGAATTCTCGTTACTCTACTTTTGCTACTTCCAAAGCAGAGATTTCAGCAAGGCAATTTCAAAGTTCTGAATTACCATGAAATGTTATCAGGCTTCTGGGATTTTTGCAAAAGCATTTTTTTACTTTTGAATTCATAGTTTTTTTTCTCTGCCTTTTCCTTTCAAATGGCAGCATCCACTATGTACAAAAAGTGGTTACTTCAAGAGATGTTTGAGCGAATCAAATGAGGATGAACTGCCTAACAATTTCCCAGGCGGAGCAGATACCTTTGAGATGATTGCACTCTTCATCTATGGATCCTCAACTTTAGTTGACCCTTTTAATGTAGCAGCCCTTCGCTGTGCAGCCAAATTTCTTGAAATGAATGAGGAGTACAGTTCTGGAAATCTCTGTGAGCGTTTTGATATATACTTAAACCAGGTGGTTTTACAAAGCTGGGATGATACTTTGATTGTCCTGCAGAATTGCCAAAAATTACTTCCCCTCTCTGAAGAGCTGCTGATTGTAAGCCGGTGCATTGAGTCCCTCGCTTTTATGGCTTGTATGGAAATTCTTGATCCTGAGAGGAGACGTGAGAAGCCAACCATTACACTGGAGGCTTTAGCTACTCATCCTTGGAACTGTGAATCAGTTAAGAAGATGATAAAGCCGGATCCATGGATTGAAGATATTATTGCCCTTCCATTCCCATTCTTCAAGAGAATAATAGGATCATTGAGAAGACAAGGGATGAAAGAAAGATATGTCAGTCCTATAATACTTTTTTATGCAGAAAAATGGATCCTTACGGCAAAATCGAGCCAATTTCTCGGGGATGAAAGTGATATCGACAATTTTAAGAATGAAGTCTCAGATATACTGCAGGGTGTTGTTGATATGCTGCCTATAGGGGAGAAGGCAAGTAAAGTCATCCCTGTGGGGTTCTACTTCTCTTTGCTTTCTCGATCTCTTGAACTTACCCTGAGGGATGATAGTATGGAAAAACTGCAACAGCAAATTGTATGTCTACTGAACTTCGCTCAGGTGGAGGATTTTCTTCTTCCAAAGAGTAAGACAGAGTCCATTTCTTCCTCCATCGAGTTGGCCATGATGGAGAGCATGTTTTCAGCATATGCTTCATCTCACATGCTTCCAAGTCATACTCCTTTATCAAACAATTCCATCATTGCAGAATTATGGGACATGTACCTAACCAAGGTAGCTAGAGATCCAAAGTTGAGTTCTAAAAGATTCATGGAACTTGTTGAAACAATTCCAGTGTCTATCAGGCAAACACATGATCATCTCTACAGAGCTTTGCACACCTATCTTATGGTAAGACACTACGACTTAAACATAACCTCCTGATGCATGACAGTCTAAATTCGCTACTAATTGTAAAGCTAAAGCCTCTAAGCTCATTTACAGAAATTAATCTGAGGGCAAACAATAGCTTCAAGAAAAGTGTTTTTCTATTTTCCCCTTTTAGAGTTCTATCTAACTTTTGAAAGCATAGAGTAGCCAGATTAAAAAAATTCCCATTAGTAGGTTTAAACAGTGTTTGGCAATAGAATGGAATAGTATAGCCAAGGACACCATTTTTTATAGATCTTTCAGCACAAAATGTATTCTTAAACCAACCAACTTGTATAGGCTGTTGAAATCCTAATATGTCTTCATCGAAAAATGTGCATTTAAATTGTAATGTTAAATATGAGATTTTTACTGTGTAGGTTCATTTTAGTCCTGAATGTGGATTGATTTTTATAGGCACATCAAGATATAACACAAGAAGAAAAAGGTTCTGTATGCAAGTACCTCAGTTGCCAGAAATTATCACAAGAAGTCTGCATTGAAGCGGTTCAGAATGAATTGATGCCACTGCGACTCATCGTTCAGGCTCTATTTGTACAGCAGCTAAATACGCAAGCAGCCTTTAAAGAATGCTCAGACTCATTCAGATACACGCACTGCAGTGAATTTTCTGGAAGCCTGCCAAGCTCAAGGTGTGCAAACAATAAAAGCCACATCTTAGGAGAAAGCCCATACATGGATGGAAGTGATGGAGGCAGTAAACCGCTTAGTGTCTTACTGCAGAAAGATGTTCCGATGCACAGTTCTGATATGAGCAATGAGTTCTCAAGGAAGGATTATGATTCCAATAGTTTCAGAATCCAAAACCTTGAGCAGGAACTAATCTCCTTGAAGAAAGCCCTTCAATTACAGAATGTTTCCAAGAAAAGGGAACCTACTCAAAAGAATGTTGAAAAAGTTCTAGGGAGACTTCGGGATGTAAGACCATTTAGCTTGGAAGGACGAACAATGAGCAAGAAGAGATATCCTGTTGGACAGGTGACCAGTTGCATTGGCAGTGTGAGTCTTACATCCCAGAGGAAGTATGCCGGTAAGCTACTGAAAATATTCAGAAGAATTAGTTTGTTTGGAAGAGGAAAGCCAAAGCAACTATAGATATTTTGGATTGGTCCAACAATGTAGAATCAATTAGAAGAATTATTTGCTTAAAAACTTGGTACAATGTACAGAAGATAAATCAGAATATATGATTTTACTCAAAGTAAATAAGAGCAATCGAATGTACAATTAAATACTTGTCAAAGCCAAGCCTGTTATGAACAGAACTGCGGGAGGCCTAATAATCCAAGTTATTGCTGGCAAATTGGTTAGTCATGAGTGTTCGCATCATTATGTAGTTACTAGTATTGACTTAAAAGCTAGTGCAATATTGCATTTTGTTTGATCGGTTGACAGCCTGACAACCTCACAATCTAGTATCAACCAGAGAAAGGGGGAAAAAAACGAGAGAGAGAGAGAGAGAGTGCTTATAATGAAGTGGTTCTGACATTCTTCTAATGAAATTTATTACTACTTTGATATTCATGTAATTCAATCATTAGCCAGACGCAACAACGCCCTCTATAACTTTGAAAATTCTTATAGGCGAGAACGCAAATTATCATAGAGATTTCTGAAGCAAGAAACTCCACTTTATATACACAGTGGGAAGAGTTATAAAATCAGTTGCTAAACGACCACAGGTGACTAAACAACTGAAGCTCCAATTGGGTTCAAGCCAATTTGAAGCGTATCTGCAAAGAAGATTTTAATACTAGACTCAGCTACTCGAGGATTTACATAGTGCTGGCGACAAACTGGCATGTAAACATCAGAACCACCTATAAGCTCAGTCTCAATATCGTCTGTCTTCCTCAAGGTAAAGAATGCCCTCTTCCCACACAGCTCACACCTAGCAGACAATTTCGTGACGGTATCAGCAAGTGGCACCACATCAAGCACTGACCCAAAACTCCTCCTGCAAGCATAAGTTCAAAATATGATTTTTAGTTCCAGATAATATTTCAGTTACTATAGGCACTGCTAGTTGTCAATATTTGAAAAGCACCTCAAATAGTCACCATCCAGACCAGCAACTATCACAATTTTCTTATCAATATCTGCAGCTTTGACGCAGAAATCATAAAGGTCATCAAAGAATTGAGCTTCATCAATGCCGATCACATCCAACTGCATACAAACAGCTCTAGTTAGGACAAAACAGATCACTTTCAATAAATCGAACAAGTATTAGGTTCAATAGGTGGCAGTCATCAAACATGACAATTAAAATTCATCTTCTTATCATATGTTCCATAAGCACAATTTCCTAAGAACGAGAAGAATTATTGGTGAATGATTAGCAACATCCCTACCCATATCATCTTAGATAGACAAAATTCTCTTTAACAAAAAGGGTTTCATAGATCAACCACATCTCTTACAAACTTGTTCCAAACCGATGCTCAAACCTTGTAATGTCAGAACCAATTGTTTATGTTGATTCCTTAAGCTAAAGCAATTAACTAAATTTATAATGATTCATAGCACCTTATCATAGGCATCAGCTCCAAATTTCTCGCTAAAAGAAGACAGATCTGGCATTGACCAGCAAGGAAATTTAGTCCCATCATGTGTCACCACTGCGTCTACAGCATATCTAGTATCCTTGCTTGACTTTATCATAGCAACTTTCCTGCAAACATTTCACAAAATCAGACAAGCCCGCACGGCACAACCTGACCCATTTGCATCAACACTTGATGTTCAAAATTTTTCAAATCCATTGAAGATAGAATTTACTTAAGATATTAAAAAAAAAAACTACCCTGTTGAAGTAATTCAACAACTAAAGGAAGGAAGCCTCTCAACACATACCTGCCATTGCTGGCTTCAGATTTGACACGACGAAGCAGAGCAGTGGTTTTGCCTGCAAACATAGGACCAATAATGACATGGATCTCACCGGAAGAACTCTGAGTGGGCTGCAGCGCATCAACAGAAGCCATTACTGTTCGAGAAAAAAGTTTTGAACTGGAAAAAAGAGCAGGGAATTTGGATGTGGAGATCAATGCTTTGATGCCTATTTAGCAGTGTTTTAACCTTATATAGAGCGAAAAAGTAAAGCGTGCGTGAGACTTTTCGTTTTGAGTTTTTGAATTTTCGAACTTCGGAGGGAAATAATTTGTGGTTTCTGATGTGGAGCGAAATTCTGATGGGGCGCGGGGGAAATAATTTGTGCCATTTTTCTTTTTATTTTTAAATGAGAATCATCAATCATTTGTTTGCATTTTAAATTTTACTATAAAGCTAAAATAAAAGATGATGTGTAAAATAAAGTTCACATCATAATTAATTTTTTCATTTTAATATATAAAGTTTTGAAAGCATATTATGATAAAAAAATTTATTGATATTGTCATGAAAAATGTCAATAATTATTTGTATTTCACATGTTAACTCAGCAAAAAGGAGAGAGGTATAAAAATTTTAGAGAAAAAAAGAGGGACAATAAATTGTCTAAAAATTTGAGAGAAAAAATGTGTGTGCTTATTTAAACATATCACTAGTTAGTATTGCATTAAAAATTATATTTTTATTTAATTATTCATTCAATTGACAATGGCATAATATACTTTAATATTTTATGTCATTTATTATAATTTGGCAATAACTTATCCTTAAATGTATCACTTGCACCTAAATTTTTTCAAAATTCAAAGTTTACAACCGAACTTTTTTCTGTTCAATAGTCACACTTAAACTTTTTTTTTTTGTCCAAAATTTGCATTTCTTACACTATCTATTGTTAAATTGTTAGTTATGTTAATTACGTGCAAGTCAAGTGATTTTTTTTTTTTTGCCAACTTTAGATACATATGAATTAGATTTTGAAAGTATTTTTTTTATTAAAAAATAAAACCTAATTGATATATTTTGAATATCAAGTCATTAATAATATTATAAAATATAATTAATAAATTATTTAATATTATAATTTTTTTAAAAATAAAAAATAGATTATTTACGTGATTGAATGAGATAAGATTAATAGTACAGAAGCCTCTTATTATTTAGGTAGTTGTCGTCATTGATAAAGAATATAGTGTAATATTAAAAAAAAAAGAACAATTAATACACTCTTGATTAAGTTGATGATGAGCCATTAAGAGAAATGCCATTATAAATAAAGTTAAAAGAATCCAAAGTCCTTAAGATAAAAATATATATTAAATTCTAAATCTTATTATGAACTAAAATACAATAATTCTCAAGAGATTAGTTTTCAATCTTCCTAAACATTAATAAAGTAATGAAATCTTCTTGAATAACCTCAAATAGATCATACAATTTTTTAAAATAAATAATTGTGTACGAGAGTGTATAATAAAAAAGAATATTGTGCAATTTCGAAAGTTACAAACAAAGTTAAGATTCGTGGCTCAAATTACCCCACATGTAAGAATTGTGCATGGCTTCTGAAGGCATGGTCAATTGCTTCAAAAGCCAGATGTTGTGCTTTGGATATGTGGCTAAGTAGCCTGGTTCTTCGTGTGTGGTAGCGATCTAACACTGCGTGCTCTATCTCAGAATGCATAAAATTAAGTCAAAAACATTATTTTCAAATAAAATTCATGCATTTGAAGGATTGACTAAAATATAATTACTTACACCTTTATTTGGATCACAATCTTTATTTTCGTTTCTTATTTCACGAATAATAACACAAAATTGGTAAATATTTTACTTACAATAGTAATGTTTAAAGAGAGGGAGAAAGATAGAGATATAGATAGAGTTTAGATAGAATAGTAGGTAAAAATGTATATTTAGTAAAAGCTGGGCTTTTGCTATGATAGGGGTATTTTTGGCATTTTGCACTATTAAATGTGTTGCACTTATTAACTTGCATGTAACAAATCCTTTTTTAAATTAACATCCAAAATACACATTCATTTTTTTTTTAAAAAAATAGTACAATATTTGAGGTAAAAAAAATCCGAAGCAATGATATAATTATGAAATTAAGATATTAAAAAATATAAATAAATAAGTAATAATAAAATAAATTATTATTTAAATACATATGGAAAATATATTAAAATTTATTAAAAAATTACAATAAGAGTTTCGCGTAACAATTTACAAAACTCACGAAGGAGTTCGTGTAATAACTAACAAAATTCCTTTATGATATCCGTATAAATGTATACAAAACTTCTTCATAACATTTGTGTACACATTCAAAAACATTATTTTTTTTTGTCATAGATTTATGGGTATTGTCATTGTAAAATCTTCCATTCTTATGATAAAATTACGAAAAGGGTAATATTGTTCAAATCTAAGTAAGAGTGTATAATGTAGTGTAAGATTTAGTAAGTTCATTTATTTTCCAACTCATAATTCTCATTTTATTTCAAATTTATAATTTCTTTTAGATCGAACAAGTGGGTCTCACACATTTACAATATATATAAACTCAAATGATTTATTTAAAAATTCAGCTTTTAACACTCGAATTTTTTTTTGTCCAAGTTCAGCTTTCGCACTTTCATTTAAAATTTCATTGTGTTACTATTTTCATTTGTTATAGAACTTTTTTTGTATAAGTTTAACACTCAAATTTTTAAAAGTTCAACTTTTGCACTTCTATTTAAATTTATTTTTTATTATTATTTTCATCCATCATGTGCAATTTAGATGGCTTTTGTTTTTTAAAAAAAATTGTCATTATATAAAACCTATAAAAATTTCAAGAAAAATTTTTCATTTTTTATTTCTTCTAAATATAAATCAATAATAAAAATTTAAATATTTATATAAATAAAAATATATTAATAACTCTTGTTTGCTGATTTGAGTTTGTTTTTTTTTAATGATTAGTTTTTATTGATTTTACCAATTGCACATGTCATATGAAAATGATAATATAAAAAAATTTAGACAGAAGTGAAAAAGTTGAACATTTAAAAAGTTTGAGTGTTAAATTTGAACAAAAAAGTTCAATAACGGATGAAAATAATAATATAATGAAATTTTGGATTGAATTGCCAAAGTTGAACTCTTAAAAAGTTGGAGTATTAAATTTGGACAAAAAAAATATTTGAGTGTTAAATCTAGATTTTCAAAAAGTTTAAATGTCATATAGATACTTTGCCTACATTTTTTTAGATTCAAATTTTTTTCTTTTTTAAAAAATGGTTAATAATGTCAAAAATAATAAAACATACAATAAAACTTAATTAATACAAAAAAAGATATATATAAAAAATTTATAAAATTGAAATTTGGGATAAATTTTATTATGATTAAGAGTTATATATATAATTGAAATAATTGAATATTCAATAAGTTCAATATATATATATATATATATATTTTAAAAGTGCGGGCCAAATCTGCTCGATTTTTGGGGTCAATATCTTTGAAGCCCAACCTATATATTTTCATAGGCCAAAGTGAGTTGGTGTGACTCTCGTCCCTACCTCCAATGCTCAAGTTAGTAAAAAGGTATAAGAGAAGTTTAAGAGATAATGGCTCCATACAAGAATGAGCTCACTCCATTTGAAATGTAGATTTCTTGATTTCTTATAGGATTCCCCTCTGGTATTGCACATGCTAGGGGAAATTTTTCTCTTCCATCTCCTGAAGGTTGCCACCTTTTTTTTTTTTACACAGTTTGAGTCCTGGGGACAATAGTTTCGATCTCTCAAAAACTATCCCCTTATTAAATAGCAGATTATGCAGCAATTGAAGTCGCCACCCTTTTTCAATTATGTCATGTAGTGAGGCTTTTATGTCTTCTAGCCTAGGAGAGAGACTCATGCTTGGAGTTGACTCTTTAATCTCTTTTTGTTTGCTCTCAAAATAAGACTATATGTCGTGCTATGCCTATTTGATGTGGAGTTGACTCAAGTTGTGGTTTATTGTACTTAGTCACACTATGATTGTGATATAGGTCGATCTTGATATGAGCCTTGGCTTCTAATAGATCTATTCTTACTCGTTGGGTATCACTCATATTGATTTTCATGATATACTTGATTTATTTGCTTTTTATAGACTTTAGTTAACAAATCTGATTGAAATTAGCTTATCAACTTTAATGCGGATAGAAAATAGAAATTGACAATGGTTGAGAATTGCAAACCAAATTAAGAAATTGCAAAATATCTAAATTATACTTAAATTTTTCGAAAGTTCATGGTTTACATTTTTTTGTTTGTTCATAATTTGCACAAAATTATGTTTTTTGTCATAAATATTTATGTAATATTAAAAAAATATATATAATTTTGTGCAAATTATGAATAAAAAAAAAGTTTAAGTGCAAACCATGAATTTTCAAAACAAATGTTCATCATCGTCAATGTTGGCCAATTAAACTGGACAGAGTGGAGAGGTATTTCTTCAACTTTTGGGTTCCATTTGTGATTTAGTTAAACCCCAGTCACCAAAATACAAATAAGATCCCGGCGGGAAAAATTTCCGAGTATGCTTGTCCATTTTTCGTTTCAAATACTTTCATTAAACCCTACTCACACCCAGTCCCCAATTCCCAAATCAACCCAAAAAAATGGCGTCGTTTCCTCAGCCGGACACAGTCACTATCTGCGAAATCAACAGAGTCCTGAGTACTTTTGCTTCCCTAATTCTTCGTTCTCCCACCATTTTCTCTTTGTTTCAGTTCTCACGAAATTTTCTTATATGTCTAATTTTTTGTTGAAGTTTATTGACTAGTTTGATCTTAATTTGTACAATTGATGCAGTTACTGCGGAAAATCTCTCCGAAGATCGAGCTAAGGAAACTTATGCCAAAATTCTTGTTCGTTTCTCCTTGCACTATTTTGGGTTTTCATTTTTTTAAAAAAAATTAATATGTTTTGATGGATGGTTTCCTTATTACATACAAGTAGAATTGGGAGTTGAATCCTATTGACTGGTTTCTTTGTCTGATTCCTCTTCTTCTAATGATTGGATTGCAGGGAACTGTATTCAATCCTGTCTCGTTTCAATCCGAGAATTTATTGGTTGGGTCGATTGATGAGCAGGACCCGAGACGAAGCAATGGCGGATTATTGTCGGCAGTATTGCAGGCAACCTTTGGTGGTTCTCTTAAACACCTTTTGCCACCTAATGATGTAATTTCCTATCTTTTTTTTTTTTTTTGCGCTTTCTCTTGATAGTCACTCTCTTTCTGTATCTCTGCTGGAGGGGAAAAGCGTTGCTCAAGGACGGTTAGTTTAAGAGGAAAACAAGGGAAAAATGTTGAAGGCTCAATAACAAAACAGATGATCCATGTCGCCACCTGATTCTTTAGAGTTTTTAGAAATGCATTACAATATACATCTTTCTTTTTTAGTCGACACCTCTTAGAAGTTAAAACCAGTATCCTCAATAGGTAGTACGTTCAGGCTTGAAAACAGTTTTGTTTTATGTTTGATGATGTTAACTAAGATGTATAGTTTCCAATACTCTCATGTCTACCTTAAAATATGTTTGAAATATCATTCTCTGGAAAGAATAGTCTCACTTGGGCATTTTTCTTGCATCATTCAGTATCAGAGCTGTAGAATTGGGAATTAAATTTTACTGGGTGTCTCTTTGATGTATGTCTTTTAGGTAAAATTGTTGGAAGATGTTGATATTCATGCCGTAAGTTGGAATCCATATAAGCACATTTTAGCTTTTGTTTCTGGGGCGCATCAAGTGACAATTCAAGATTATGAGGATTCAGGTTAGCGTTGACTTTACTTGTCTTCTTATCATTGTGGATGTATGTCCCAATAGATTCCTGACTATGGATTCTATGTTTTCTATCAGAGGGTAAAGATCCTTGTGTGCTGATCAATGACTACCAAAAGTATGTTAAAAGCCTTGAGTGGCGGCCAAATGGTGGAATGGTGCTTTCGGTGGCATGCAAGTGAGTGTCATAATCTTGTCAGTGTTCATGCCTCATACAATTGTTTAATCTGTGTGATAGTGCTGCACAATCCTTTCCCATGTCTTTTAACTGTATCAAGCTTTGGATACTTGGAAACAGGGGCGGGATTTGCATTTGGGCTGCTTCTTATCCTGGAAATTCAGTGTCAATTAGATGTGGAGCTACTTCAGGCACACTTTCAAGAGCCTCTGGGACCATATGGACTCAAGTGGATTTCCTTCGAAGTCAGGATGATGAACAAATAAGTGCCATATCATGGAGTCCAGATGGAAGATATCCTTGCTAACAATTTATTCAATTGCCATTGGTGCAAAAATTGAAGTACTTGTTAGTTTCACGATCCATGCATCACTTTTTATGCTTTTACTTTCTGTGGCTTCCTTTCTCTATATTCTGGTTGTAGTATTTTTTTTCCTTTTCTCTCCCTTTTATTCTTCATGTTGAAATATCTTAATGATGGCATACTTGTATGTTGCATATCTGGATACAAGTGCCGCTCCTTAGAAGTTCATAAATCTTCTTTAGAAGAGAACTACTGCTTAGAGTGTATTAGTGACCCTACAAGCATCCTTAGCTTTTGAGCTAATGGGTCAAGCTCTCTTTATGAACTATAAGGGCTTTCATGACAAAGTCTCAATTTCTCCATCTATCTCGGATAACAGTCATGAGCTTGCTGACCTTCTCGTTTAAAAATGCCAATTTGAATTTTTTCAAAGTGGCGTAATTTCCATTTTTCAAAATATTTCCTGACACTTCATATTTTGAATTTTTTTTCTGGTTTTGTGATGGCTCTTGTATAGTTTCTTTTGTTGTGGTCAATTGTGCTATATCAATGATTTTTCATATCTTTTATGAGATTACCAAGGGAGATAAATGACAGAGTATTTTGAAAGGTCTTGTATGCATTGGAAATTTGTTCTTTTTTACTGTTTCTTTGAATTTTATTTTTATTGGAGAAATTGATACCGTAGCAATATTTTGATATTATAAAAGTTGATCACTCGTACCATTTATTGACTTGCTGACATTCGAAATTTCTTGACCTATCTTTACATATTTGGCATCAGCTTCATTTGAAAGTTCATCATTCACCATTTGGGATGTTGCTCAAGGTATGTTGTTCATGTTTTTTCTTAGCATTTGTATCTTTGTTGTTGAAATCCACAAAAGTCAAAACAATCTGTACTTAGAGTCAAATTTTGAGATAATGTCATAGTTAATGCATGCATTTCTAGGTGGTTTTCTTTTCCTTTTTTAGGCATAGATGTTCAGAGCTGAAACTATTTTATGAATTGCATTGGCTTCATTTGGATAGCATATGTTCTATTTTGAGGAATTAAAAATTGAGGAAAAAAACATATTTGGGAAGGCATTTCCACCTCATCCCTTAAAATGTTTTTAGAAAATTCAGCTGTCATGAAAGAAAAGAGCTTGGAGCTCCTTTTTTGTTCAGAAACTCAGTAAAGTTGAAGAGGAGTCAAGCTATCAACTCTTGTCTGATGCAAATTATTATTTTTTTTCTCGCTTCCCTTCTTAGTGAGACTCTTGAGATGGTGCTGCAAACTTATTTGGGAAGGCATTTTCACCTGATCCCTTAAAATTTTTAGAAAATTCAGCTTTCAAAAAAGAAAAGAGCTTGGAGCTCCTTTTTGTTTCAGAAACTCAGTGAAGTTGAAGAAGAATCAAGCTATCAACCCTTGTTTGATGCAATTTTTTTTTCCTGTTCCCTTTGTGAGACTCTTGAGATGCTGCTGCAAATGCCTTCCCACCCTGCCACCAAGACTCAGTATAGTTGTAGAATCAAGCTGTCAACCCTTGTACCCACCTTGCCACTGAGATCTCTCTTCCATAATCTCTCACTAACAACTGCAGGCAACCAGATCTTTTACCTTCTCTTCTTGAATCTATCCTCATGCTTCTTCCCCTCCTTTTGAGTCTGTTCTTCTTGGTTTCGCTCTCACTCTTCTTCTCTTTTGAATATGTTCTTATGGCTTCATAGTGTGGCGGCAATGATGGCAGTGTTAGCTAGAGATTAGGGTTTGTTTGATGGGCTGGGCGGGATTTGGTTGATTGTAAAGGTTACTTTTGTAATTTGATTAGAAACAGTAAGGACATCAAAGTCTTTATTCAGTTTTGAAAAAAAAACCTAGTTTTAAATTATTCCAAATGATTTCTCAATTTTTAAAAAACATAAATTTATTCCCAAAATTTCAATTAAGTCATGTCAAAATGCACCTATCATTTCCTCCCCTCACCCCCCCTCAAAAAAAAAAAAAAAGAAAAAGAAAAAAAGAGAGAAAAGAATAAGAAAAAAGAAAACGAAAAAAACAATTGTGTTGCCCTGATTGACTACATTTGACAATTGAAGAAAACTGATTAGGTGAAGAATTTCATTGTTAAAGATTAATGCAGAGGCACATCAATAACAAACTGGGAATTCTTTGTGTTCTTGCCCTGTAAGAGTTTCTAGATTTGCTTATCTTAATGACTTTGCATATAAGAGTTCCATTACAAAGCACTGAGAGGCAAGTTTTTAAAAGCCTCAAGTTCATCAGTAACTCATGTGTCTGTAGCATTTCAGGGTGAAAAAGGATAAAATGGTTTATATGCATTATAGACCTTTTGCTATTGGTGAACATAAGCATTCTCTAACTGTCTAATAGTGGCGTTTGCTTAAAAGATAAGGGATGCCTTGATCCTCAATCATAATTAACTTTTGTTTGTGGGTGGCTTCTTTTTCTATATTTCTTTTATTTATTTTTGTGATACTTCTGTTTCATATCTGTTTGTGTCGTTCTGTTGACTATTGGAGGTTTATGTTGTGTCTAGCAGGAATTGGCACACCTATTCGGCGGGGTTTAGGAGGCATATCACTCCTCAAGTGGTCTCCTTCTGGAGATTATTTTTTTGCCTCAAAATTGTACTGTTTCTAACGTCTCTCTGCACTGTGTTTTCATGTTATATGACCCCTATAAAACATGTCTAATTTAACTCAGAAATTTAAAAAAGAAGCCTTTATAAACCATGATTTTCACCTGATAAATTGTTGCATCATGTTTTGACAGTGATGGAACATTTTACCTGTGGGAAACAAATTCTTGGACTTCAGAACCTTGGTCCTCGACAAATGGCTATGTCACGGTTAGTGAAGAAGATATTTGTCCCTCTAGGCTGAGCTAACCTCAAATTAGTTGTTGCTGTTTTTTTATTTTTTATGTTTTGCTTAGAACAGGCCCAAGGTGTATGTATGGGCAAGGCTATAATGTTCTCTCCATGTTTCCCCTAGTTAGTATATTGCCTCATTTGATGTTGTAACAAATTGATGAGGTGCTAATTCCTCTCTGATGCCTTTTTGGCTTTGTTTGTCCCTTTTAGACTTCTTCTAGGATGAGTGGATGATATTCTCTCCTTCTCAAACCTAACATTAGAAATATATTAAAGAAAGTATATGAATAAATATTTTCTATTGTATTTAGAGAAATTTTCTATTCCTGTTTGTTCTGGAGGCGCACGTGCTTTTGACCTCATGAATGTAAATCCTGCTGTGCAGCTTAACCTAGAAGTGTGCATCACATGTTGCCCTTATGGTTAATGCCTTTGGTTGATTATATTTGAATTGCTTAAATCTAGGTTTACTTGCTGTAATGGTTTCTCTTCTGTTTCACTGGATATGAAATACTTTAAGTGCATTTGATGTACAGCCTGTTACATAACTTTGGTAAAAACATACGAGTTCTTTTCCATGTCCGTGAAGAGATGATACTTGTACTGTCATTTCTCAATTTCTGTTAGTAGCATAGGAGGCTCACTCAATTTCTTTTACATGCACTGATTCTTCTTCATGCATCCACTTTTATATTTTGATGTAATTTTGTCTTTTCTTTTGCTCAAAGGCTATACATGTTTATATGGATCCACATATCTTCATCTTTTCATGATTGGCTAACTATACTTTTCAATTCCAGGGTGCAACTTGGGATCCTGATGGTCGTATGGTACTCATTGCTTTCTCTGAGTCATCAACGTTAGGTTCTCTTCACTTTGCATCGAAACCTCCATCTCTTGGTGAGATTTCCTTAGCTTTTGTTCTTTCCAGTTGTTTAATAGTTGGAT
The DNA here is from genome assembly GCA_019593545.1 of Apocynum venetum. NCBI lineage: Eukaryota > Viridiplantae > Streptophyta > Magnoliopsida > Gentianales > Apocynaceae > Apocynum > Apocynum venetum. The sequence continues at coordinate 226,465 of SRSM01000151.1, forward strand.
TTGAACTCTATGATGGAAAATAACAACAATACTAAAAGTGGAAAAAGGAAATAAGAAAAATTGAGACTCCAGGATTCTGTTTGTTCACCTTATTTTATTTTTTATTGTGTGTTTGTGTTGGCAAGCAGAATTAATCCACAGTCTTCTGCTTTAACATGAATTGATTTTTCAAATTTTATTATTCTACAGATGCTCACCTTGTACCTGTAGAGTTGCCAGAGATTCAATCATTGACTGGCAGGTTAATTCCACAATGCCTTTTTTCGCAATTCTATTGTCATGGAATCCTTGTCTATTTTATCTTGTTAGTGTATCAGAATTCCCGTCATATTTGTATTGGAATGAAATATCCTCCATTTTTTTATTGCAACCAGTTACCTAACTTGCTGAATAGTTTAAGCTACATATGTTTCATTAAGTTATATGCATTGCTATTATAATGTTAGCTGGATGGGCTTATTAAGGGGAAAAAATATCAATACACATGCAGAAGTTGCACAACTGATCATGTTATTTTCTGAATATGAAGTTATTTAAATTTAAATAGTTTGCAACCTAAATTAGATGGCAATTTTGTAACAAAAGCCTTGAGCTTTAGCTCATTCCGATGCGTCCTCATTGATCTGTTCACATGTCATTTTCATACTTGCAGGAGCTCAGCACATAATAGTTACTTGAGGGATACATGTAACACTATACTTGTGTAATAGATCCTTCTACTTGTTATAGCTCTCAATACTCTTTGTTGTAAACTGCAATGAGTGGTATCACATATCTTTTACAATTTATGAGAATTAAGGTATTTGTTGTGTATAGGATGACTTATTAATTGAGTTCTGAACAGAACTTTCATCATTAATGTAGTAGAGGCATTGAGAAGATAGCTTGGGATTCTTCAGGAGAGCGACTAGCCATATCGTACAAAGATGGAGATGAGCTGTACAAAGGTCTTATCGCTATATATAATGTCAAGAAAACTCCCTTGATTTCAGCTTCACTGATGTGAGTTTAGGTCTTGAATTGTTAGCTTATTTTAGTTGCTCTTGTTTCATTTTAATAGTCATCAACCAGTTTCACTGGATACTTGTACCATTGTTTTTTTCCTCCTCCCTGAAGGTGGATTTCTAACCTTTATTTTCCTACATATATTGATTTTAGTAAATACTGATATTGATCCCTATTTGCTGCCATATTTGACCCAGTGGGTTTATCAGAGGTCCTGGTGACAATCCAAAGCCAATTGCAATTTCATTTCATGACAGGTTCAAGCAAGGACCATTGCTTTCTGTGGTGAGTCTTAATTCTTTTTCTAATTACTAATTGTCTATCTCTATGGTCTGGGCCCATGATTCTAGTCGTGTTATTTGGAGATGTATGCCTGAGGAATGTGTAAGTCGGCACTTACTTTCTTGTTCACATCATGTAATAGCATTTTCACTTTCGAATCTTCTTTGTTTCTTAGTGTTCCTAGGTTCTCACAAAAGCACACTTCAATATATAAGGGTGTGATGAACAACAATTTTGCGGTATTATTGAGCAATCTTGACTGAATTTAGTTCTCTTGTCAGTGCTGGAGCAGTGGATCTTGCTGCACGTATCCTCTCATATTTCGTTCACATATTCTTCCTTAGATCAGGTATCTTTTCTTATTCTTCCTGTCTGAAAATGCTGAGTTGCTCAAATTTTGTAGAGTTTACAGATTATTACTTGGTCTTTGTTTGTTGCGATATGCAATTGATCAAGCTTGTATTCTTTGCTTCGGATTAGAGAAAGTTGCTTGTGTTTCACAATTGTGCAAATGAGCCAATAATTGGAATGACAGAAGCAAGAATTTTAGTTTGGATTATTTCCAAAGGGTGAGTGAAAAGGATGGTATTTTTTATTCATGACTAGTTACAAATAACTCTCTACTCTCTCATGCGATCTTGTACATTCAAGCTATGACTTTATTGTTTTCTTATGCTTTTTGAAGGTTACGTTGTTGATTATTGGAGGACTAGTTTTTCCAGTGACATGACGATGACAAAGACATGAAGGCATCTTAGCAATGTAGAAACACAGTTTAAAAGTCTCGAGTTTGGGCCATGTAGAAGGTTGTGTGTATTATGGAATGAACATGACATTGCCTAGTGATGTAATGAAATTTGGGGATGGTTTGAGTTTTGAACTGCGATGATAAATAAGTTAATTGGCTGTCTGCTGACCATCATCATTGTTTAGTCTCATAGAGTAGGCATTTCTGACTTCTGTAGCAGAATCTTTTTAAAGCCATCTTAATCATGTACAGATTTCTTTTGAATCCCCCCCCCCCCCCCGGGGAAAAAAAAAGAAAAAGAATGAAAATTTTTGAACAGACAAAAGCTGAAGTTTAAAAAAGTGAGAAACAAACAAATAGCTATTCCATTGGTATATATTGTGATCTTGTTTTGCTTTATGTCAATTTTTACATTTTTTCCTTCTAAGCCACTAAATGTTTCCTAAAAGATGCGGGGTGCAATTGGAAAATCCATTTTGAGGGAGAGGTAAACACAAAGCAATTCTCTACCAATCTAGAATACTGGCATCATAATTTGGCAGAGATTATTCTTGTTGGATTAACCTTTCAATCAATTTTGTTGTTTATGTCCAATTCATTTTTAATCTAGAATAATGGTGGTTATAATGTAGATTTTGATGTGACTTGTAGAAGCATTTAATATCTCCTATAAATATGTAAATCAATTGTACATATTGTTCATAGCAATGAAACATTGACCAGTTTTCTCCACTCTGCTTGTTGCTTATTGATATGGTATTAACGCTTTGGGGGTACTTATTGCTTTTGGTTCAATTGCTGTTTCTTTGTTGATTAAATTGATTTCCTGTTTATATATTTGCTGGTATTTTTGATTCACACTTCTCCGGTTTGCCATGGCAACCTCGACATAATCGGAAGTTGATCTTTTTTTCCAGAGGTGGTGTATAGACAATTGGAAGCCTTGAGGAATTTTTTTTATTTTTACGGAAGCCTATTATTTAAAGAGTTGAGACATGTTCCAAAAAGAGATTGAAGGGAGAAGTTTTTTGTATGACACTCCCTTTTATGGAACTTTTGATTTGTATTTTTTTTTTGTTACATTAATCTTAATCTAGATGGAGGTAATTAGGAACGCCAAAGTTATTTCATAAATCCATTATTGAACACCTTGGCAGTTTTTCAACGCATTAGTGGGGGGCATTTTACATTTAATAACTTTTTTTAAACTTTGGGGAAAAGGATCAATAGTGATTTAAGTTATACTCACTACGTGCCATTAGCATAGACTTATTTTCCTTTTTTATTCGTTTCAAATTATAATTCATATTCTTTATATGATATTATTTAATTTTTAGTTAATTAAAATATTCATATTTTAACATACTTTATTATTATAAAACTTATTTCAAACTATTGAAATAATACATATTAAGTTAAAGATTTCATTTTCTAAATATAATTGCACAGTTTTTTATATACTTTAAACCAAATTTGTACACATTTTAATACAATTAAATTTAAATTTGACAAAAAATTAAATGTAAGCTGAAATGACAAAATAAGAAGAACAATGGAATATTTTATAATTTAAATAATATTAAATATGTTTTCTTAATTTGTGTAAAAAATTATATTTGCTTATTTTAGTGAGACGAATGAAGTATCATTTAAGTATTTATTTTATACCTAGATCATTCAATGTCTTTTACTTTTAGATTTGTTAAATACAAAATGCCATTTGTTAGACTATTAATATTATGAATTGTCGAAAATGTCCTTAGCATAAAAGCATAAATCACACACAAGAACCATTTCGTAGCTTTGGAAGCCACACACACAAGCACAGGGAGCGGCCATATAGCCACTGACCATGCCTTGGTTCGTGTCTTTCTGAGCCATGCTTTACTCAATGTTTTTTATTTTGAGATTTGTTAAATCCAATATGCCTTTTGTTTAAGTGTATCACAATTGATATTATGAATTGTCTAAAATGCCTATAGCATAAAAGTATAAATTACACACAAGCACTAGTTCGTGGCCTCGGAAGCCACGTACACAAATACCGCGAGTGGCCTAAATACCTTCTGACCATGCCTTGGTTTGTTGCTTCCATTGCCACGTGTTGTGCCTTGATCCGTGGCTTCCATAGTCACGTGCTCTACTTGTGTCCCTGGCTTTTGGAGCATTGCGTTGTTTTTTTAACACTCGTATACAATCATTTGTTAAAATTTTTTGCATGATTCATTTGAAGTTATTCAAGAAGATCTCTTTAATTTATAAAATGTCTTTACTATTGACAATATTTTCAAGATGAGCTTATTAATTGGGTCCCAAAAGTTTATTTTTAGTCTTATATATCATTTTATTTTCAGACTTATGTTTAATATTTTTTTTTAGGTTTACGTATCATTTTTTCATCTTAAATGATATTTTTAAATAGCAATACATAAAAATCATAATAAATACCAGTACGTAATAGAAAATATAAATACAAGTAATACATAAATAATATCAATCTCAATAAAACATAATATGTTTATCCCTCTTAACGCACAAAACCTCTCTGCTTGTACAAACTCTCAATCCCCCACTTGCATACTGACGATCAACACTAGACTCACTAGTCGAGTTTGAGATTTGAACTCCACATCATCCACCTTAACGTCGAGATTGTCCCGACATGCCACATCAGCTCGAGCACCATAGAAATGACCCGTAGAATGGTAAAATAAAATTCATAATTATAAATTATTTATGTCATAATAATAATAATACTAATTATAATATATTCATAATACTAATATTATATTATATTACTCACTCTGTCCAGAATTAAATGTCCATTTTCCTTAAATAAACATATTTTTTAATTTAAAGTTTCATTAATAACCTCATTAATTTAAGAGTTTTATATTACACTGCTTCATGATTTCCACAATTCAACCCCTTAATTTAATGAAATTACATATCATTAACTCATGAGTCCCACAATACATTATACTCATGTCAATGATAATTTTATAAGTTAATTAAAATCAATAATCTTCTTTAATTTTTATTCAAAGTCAACATTCAATTCCGTATGGAGGTAGTATAACAATCTAATAATACTAATTATATTATATTCATAATATTGATGTTATATTATACTAATTTAATAATATTAATAATAGTAATATTATATTATTTGTATTTTAATGTTAATAATTCAAATAATAATAATTTCAAAACTGTTGTTTTTTTTTTATAAAAACAAAATCCAAACTCAGTCTGAACAGTCACAGTCCAATCTCGAGCTCGGGCCAGACTTGCCACTCACCTTGATCAAGCGCGAGGCCAAGCTCGCCACTCACCATCGTCATGCTCAGTGGATCCCACCACCACACGAAGCTTTAGCGTTCGTGGCCTTGATTGTTGCAGCTTCCTCTGCAATTTTTTATTCTTCAAAATTTCATAATTCATTTGTCAACCCATTCTAACTCATTTGCCAACCCATTCTAACTATGACATAACAACAATAATAAGTAGAATAAAATCATTCAATTTAGAAGTAAGTCAATAAATTATCTAATAGAAATTCAAATTTAAATTCATAGGTAACTTAAAGATGAGAGGAAACTGAGGGTTGGGTGAGTGAGAAATGAGATGTGACGAGGGTGGGGGTTACGGGTTCTAAGAGTTTGAGAGACAAGATTGGTATTTTGGATAATTCACTTATAAATTGAGCTATAAAAACTAAATAGTATGCTATTTTTAAAAATCATGTTAATTTTTGGTGAACTAATAGTTAAATTATGCGGTAAAATCTTACTTTTTTTTATAAAAAATATAAAATTTAAAACTCTTTGAACGTAACTCTACAAGTAGAAATTAAACATTTCATTTTAATATTAACAATTAATTTACAAATTGCTTAAATTTGACACCTTTATAAATTTAAAAATACATTTTTTAGCACATTAAGTTAAGGACATTGAATCACTTTTTATTTTTTATTTTTTATGAGTAACATTTTACATTTAATCACTCTTTAAACTTTGCATAAAGGATTAATAGATGATTTCAATTATATCACTAATTTATATGTTATTTACTTATTTTTTACTTATATCGTTCAATATCTTGATTTTTGGTGATTTAATTCTACTATATTCAAATTATGCACTAGTAAAGTCTAACCCTTATTTAGAAAAAAAAATATTAAACTTAAAACTTAACCTCTTTGAACCTATAAGTGGAAATTAAACATTTGACTTCCTTTTAATAGAAACAATCTACTTACAAATTGCTTAAATTTGACATATATTTTAGAGAATTTTCAATGCATCAATGTCAATATAAAAAAATATCACGTAGTAATTAATAATTAGAATGACAATTACTGATGTTGTCCACATGTCATTTGTTAATTGATGAATTTATTAAAAAATAATATTGTTTATCTTAATATGCTTAGTCAACATATTAAGGAGTATGTCAATAGATGACATTTGCATTGGAAAGAAAAATTTAATGATACCCTTAATTTTGATAATTTTACATAACTTTTTTTACATTAAAATTGTGTATTGAAGATATTATAAGAGATCTTGAATGACACTATTAATGTCAAATAAAAGTCATATAAAAAACAAAGTTGTCAGTAATAAATTTTTTCATTCCTATGCACAAAGTTTTGAAAGCTTGTTATAGTGATGTTGCAACAATTTTTATTGATAGCGTGGTGAATACTATCAATAGATAAATGCATATATTACAAGTTGACTTAGAAAAAAAATAAAAGCATGAAAATTTTAGCAAAGAAAAGGAAAAAGAAATAATCTAAAAATTTAGGAGATAAAATAGGTGAGTTTATTTGAACATTTCATTGATTCTAATTGATTGACATTGAATGTCAATAATATTACATTGAATATTATTATTTTTATTTAACTTACTTAATTGACTATAATATGATAAGATTTGACATTCCATTCATTTAGAAGATCTTCAATGCATTAATGTCAATGAAAAAAATGTACATGACAATTAATAATTGAAATGTCAATTCACATAAATGTCAAATGAATTAACATTTAACTTTAAAAATTATTTTTAATATATAATATCAACAATCAATTATATTATTTACGTATCATTTGCTAATTTGTAAATTTATTAAAAAGTAATATTATTTATCTTAATATGTTGAGTAAGTATGTCAAAGAGCATGTCAATAGATGATATTATTCTCGACATGGTTAATAACATATCAATATGATATTATTTTATAAAATTTATATTGAATATAAAAATTTGATGATTATAATACATAACTTTTTTTAAATTGATATTATATATTGTAGATTCTCTAAGTTTCATTTTACATGACTTTGATGCTAATCATTAGATTAGAGATGATTTTAAATAAAAAAATGTTAAATTTGTAATTTGTAATTCGTGATTTGAAATTATAAACTATAAATACTCACATCTCCAGTAAACAATAAATGTGAAAAAGCCGGTCTATTATTCTTATTTAATCCTAAAAATCAAACATTGCTTAACTTGCTGCCAATCCGAATCCATAGTCTCATTACCGACTTTCGCTCGGATAGCCTCTGTTCTTCTTGTGGAACGTCAGTTTCCATACCAATTCACCAGAGCCGGTACAAGTTTGTCCCTGTAGTAGTTTTGGGCTTTCTCCTTCTAATTTCTTGCTCTTTAGATGAATTTTTGCTATATTGTGCTGATTTTTTATATTCCTCTTTTATCTGTTGCAGTTTGGGGTTGATATATCTATAAAAGGGTTAGAGTATTGGTGTTTCAGGAACGGAAAAATAAGATCTAGGGTTAGGGTTTCTTTCTCGTTAGATTAAATTTCAAGATGGATGTTGATAAAAGTGAGATTCAGAGAACTCAAGAGGAGAGGAAGAAAATGGAGCAGCAAATTGCCTCACTCACCTCGGTCACATTTGACACAGACTTATACAGTGCTGATAGGTTTGAGGGCTACGAGAAGTCCATAGCTGTGAACGATGATGATGATTTGGGGGATGCTGCAGAGAATGAGATAGCTAGGAAAATGGCTTCCTTTACTGCCCCAAAGCAGTATTTCAAGGAGGCCCCCAGGGCAGGTGAGGAGGATGAAGTTTCCGGGTTTAAGCAGCCCAGTAAGATTATTGATAGGGAGGATGACTACCGGCGGAGGAGATTGAATCGGGTCATTTCGCCTGAGAGGAATGACCCCTTCTTGGATAAGACTCCTGGGCCTGAGGTGAGGACTTATGCTGATGTTATGAGGGAGGAGACCTTGAAGAAGCAAAAGGAGGAAACACTCCGACTGATTGCAAAGAAGAAGGAGGAGGAGAGTGGTAAGGTGGTGGAGAAGGAAAAGGAACCAGAAAAACCCAAGAAGAGGAATAGGTGGGATCAGTCTCAGGATGACAATAGCTTGAAAACAACAAAGTCAGGGTCTGATTGGGATTTGCCCGACTCAACTCCAGGGATTGGAAGGTGGGATGCTACACCAACTCCTGGCAGGATTGGTGATGCAACACCATCAGTGAAGAGAAACAGATGGGATGAGACTCCAACTCCGGGTAGATTGGCTGATTCAGATGCAACACCTGCTGCTGGTGGTATTACTCCCGGAGCTACACCTGCTGGGATGACTTGGGATGCTACTCCAAAGCTGGCTGGGATGGCTACTCCCACGCCCAAAAGGCAGAGATCAAGGTGGGATGAGACACCAGCTACCATGGGAAGTGCCACACCAATGGCTGGGGCTACCCCTGCCGCTGCTTATACTCCTGGTGTGACCCCTGTGGGAGGAGTGGAGCTTTCTACACCAACTCCAGGTGCCATTAACATGCGTGGTGCGATCACTCCTGAGCAATATAATTTGTTACGGTGGGAAAAGGATATTGAAGAAAGAAATCGTCCTTTGACTGATGAAGAGCTGGATGCAATGTTTCCTATGGAGGGATACAAGATTTTGGATCCCCCAGCTTCATATGTGCCAATTAGAACTCCTGCCAGGAAACTTCTTGCAACCCCAACCCCAATTGGGACTCCCCTGTATTCTATCCCGGAAGAGAATCGTGGTCAGCAGTTTGATGTTCCAAAAGAGATGCCTGGTGGGTTGCCGTTCATGAAGCCTGAGGATTACCAGTATTTTGGTGCCCTATTGAACGAAGAAAATGAAGGGGAATTGTCTCCAGAAGAGCAAAAGGAGCGAAAGATCATGAAACTATTGCTCAAGGTCAAGAATGGCACACCACCTCAGAGGAAAACAGCACTGAGACAGCTGACTGATAAGGCCAGAGAATTTGGTGCTGGGCCGTTGTTCAACCGCATACTTCCATTGCTCATGCAACCAACATTGGAAGACCAAGAAAGGCACTTGCTGGTAAAAGTTATTGATAGGGTGCTGTATAAGCTGGACGAGTTGGTCCGCCCATATGTGCACAAAATTCTGGTGGTGATTGAGCCTTTGCTCATTGATGAAGATTATTATGCCCGTGTTGAAGGTAGAGAAATTATTTCCAATCTTAGCAAGGCTGCTGGTTTGGCAACTATGATTGCTGCAATGCGTCCAGATATTGATAACATTGATGAGTATGTCAGGAACACTACTGCAAGAGCATTCAGTGTTGTTGCTTCTGCACTTGGAATTCCTGCACTGTTACCTTTCTTGAAAGCTGTGTGCCAGAGTAAGAAGTCTTGGCAAGCTCGTCACACAGGTATTAAGATTGTTCAGCAGATTGCTATTTTGATTGGTTGCGCTGTCTTACCACACTTGAAATCTCTGGTAGAAATTATAGAGCATGGGTTGAATGATGAGAATCAAAAGGTTAGAACTATTACAGCTCTCTCTCTTGCTGCTCTTGCTGAGGCTTCTGCGCCATATGGTATTGAAAGCTTTGATTCAGTGTTGAAGCCTCTGTGGAAAGGTATTAGATCACATCGTGGTAAGGTTTTGGCTGCCTTCTTGAAGGCCATTGGTTTTATCATACCCCTGATGGATGCTATATATGCTAGTTACTATACGAAGGAAGTGATGCATATTCTTATTCGAGAGTTTCAGTCTCCCGATGAAGAAATGAAGAAAATTGTGCTGAAAGTTGTGAAACAGTGTGTGAGTACCGAAGGTGTGGAACCAGACTACATTCGGAATGATATTCTTCCAGAATTCTTCCGCAACTTCTGGGTGAGAAGAATGGCTTTGGACCGAAGAAATTACAGGCAACTTGTTGATACTACTGTTGAGATAGCAAACAAGGTTGGTGTTGCTGATATTGTAGGGAGAATTGTTGAAGACCTGAAGGATGAAAGTGAACCATATAGGAGGATGGTTATGGAGACAATTGAGAAGGTGGTTGCAAATTTGGGTGCTTCAGATATTGATTCCCGCTTAGAAGAGCTACTGATTGATGGTATCTTATATGCCTTCCAAGAGCAAACTAGTGATGATGCTAATGTGATGCTCAATGGTTTTGGTGCTGTTGTGAATGCTCTTGGCCAGAGAGTAAAGCCCTACCTTCCTCAGATATGTGGTACAATTAAATGGCGCCTCAATAATAAGAGTGCAAAGGTCAGACAGCAAGCAGCAGATCTGATATCAAGGATTGCTGTGGTGATGAAACAGTGCGGAGAAGAACAGCTTATGGGCCATCTTGGTGTCGTTTTATATGAATATCTGGGAGAGGAGTATCCAGAAGTTCTAGGGTCGATACTGGGAGCTCTGAAGGCAATAGTTAATGTTATTGGTATGACGAAAATGACCCCTCCCATAAAGGATTTACTTCCTCGGTTAACTCCAATCTTAAAAAACCGCCATGAGAAAGTTCAAGAGAACTGTATTGATCTTGTTGGTCGTATTGCTGACCGTGGAGCTGAGTTTGTTCCTGCCAGGGAATGGATGAGGATTTGTTTTGAACTACTAGAGATGCTCAAGGCCCACAAAAAGGGTATCCGCAGAGCAACAGTGAACACTTTTGGCTATATTGCAAAAGCCATTGGTCCACAAGATGTCCTTGCTACATTGTTGAATAATCTGAAAGTGCAGGAACGTCAGAACCGTGTCTGCACCACCGTGGCAATTGCAATTGTTGCTGAAACATGTTCTCCTTTTACAGTTTTGCCCGCCCTTATGAATGAATATAGAGTGCCAGAGCTTAATGTTCAGAATGGTGTTTTGAAATCATTGTCATTCCTTTTTGAGTATATTGGTGAAATGGGTAAAGATTATATATATGCTGTTACTCCATTGCTAGAGGATGCTTTGATGGATAGGGACTTGGTTCATCGTCAAACTGCAGCTTCAGCTGTGAAACACATGGCCTTGGGAGTTGCCGGGCTTGGGTGTGAGGATGCTTTGATTCATTTGCTGAACTATGTTTGGCCCAACATTTTTGAGACATCACCACACGTTATTAATGCTGTCATGGAGGCCATTGAGGGTATGAGAGTGGCACTAGGTCCTGCAATCGTATTGAACTACTGTCTTCAGGGGCTGTTCCATCCTGCGAGGAAGGTGAGAGAAGTGTACTGGAAGATTTATAATTCCCTGTATATTGGCGCGCAAGATGCACTTGTTGCTGCTTATCCTGTGCTGGAGGATGAAGGAGACAACATGTACAGTAGGCCTGAATTGTCGATGTTTGTTTGAAGTTATAATATGAACTTGATATGCTTGATAAGATAGAGAAAGCTTTTTTTACAACATGAGATCTAATGGGGTGCCTGAGGTCTCCTTATTGAGATCTAATGGGGTTCTTGCTGTAGTTCTTTTCTTTTTTCCTTTTTTTTTTGTCTCCAAATCCCAGCTATTAGAACCATCATTTGCTACTGAAGTGCCAATCCTAAATTATTCACTTTCTCTTAAGGTGGTTCATAATTTTTCTATAATTGTTTCTGTCAATTTCTTTAATCCATACGTAATTGCTTTTGCTATCTTTACATATGCTTTATGTTTGATGAAATGCCGCTGTTTTAAAGTGAGTGAAATTATCCATCATGGATTGCAGTAACTTGACATATGCTGTAGTTTTGACTTATGAAAAATGCCACATGGCTTGATGTGTGAAATGTGACTACCCAGTGGTGGCAGATTAATTCGGCTCTCTGGATGACGTATCTTGCATCTTTGAAGTATCTCATTCTTTTCATGTTATCTTAGGAGCCAAGACATTCGTGACCGTGTCTCAAGCAGAACCTTTACCCTGCACAAGGCATGCGGATGATAAATTTCACATCAGCACTTCCTTTTCAGAGAAATAGCTATTGATGATTTCCTTTCTTTCAGTAGAAGTATAGATGATTTCACATCAGCATAATTTTCAGCAAGGCAATTTCTGAGTTCTGAATTTCCATAAAATGCAATCCAAGAAGAGGCTTTTGGAGTTTTGGCAAAAGCGTACTTTTGTGATATAAAATCAAAATCATAGTTAGCTTTTTTTGTTTGGTTTTTTCTTTTCCTTATTTATCTTCCTTTCAAATGGCCGAATCTGCTATTTACAAATAAAAGAAAAAAATAAATGGATACTTCAAAAGTTTGACGCTGAAATGACTTTCAAACTTATATTTGACTATGTGATGAGATAACAAATTATGCCGCAGTTGGTTGGAGTGTTTTCATTACGCCTGTATATTAATACGCAAAGAGAACAAATTATCATTAATTACTACTTACTCACTCTTTTTAACAAGATTCAACACAAATTATCATTAATTATTACTAACTCTCTTTAACAAAATTCAAACTCTTATCATTAATTACTACTAACTCTTTTTAACAAGATTCAACACAAATTATCATTAATTATTACTAACTCTCTCACGGTCTTGCCAGAGATCAACTCAACTATTGACTTAGACAATGTTTTGGGTGAAATTTGATAGAGAATTTAAGTAAAATAATCTCATTTTTAATATTTTGATCCAAAATAATTTGATTTATTATGGATTTACCAAATAACACAAAACGTATTTAGAAAAAGGTCTAAACAATTTTTACATTACAACATATTTGATAAAGACTTTCTAGACGTGTTTGACAATCACGTCTTTATATTTGGAGTACCAGACGTGATTGCGAATTATGTCAATTAGAGAACAATTATGTTTTTAGCAGTTTTTTTAAAATTTCTATTTTTTTTAAATAGTAAGTAAATTTTTTTTTAAAAAAAACTTAAGACGTGTTTGACAATCACGTCTTTATATTTGTTTATATTTGGAATAGTATACGTGATTTTGAATCATGTCCATTAGGGAATATGTTATTCATTTTTTTTAATCACGTCTTCAACAATCATTTTTTTAAAACTTTTACTTTTTTTTTTAAAAAGAGTAATGTTTTTAAAAAAATTCTAAGTATGTTGTGTATCACGTGTAAAAAAAAGCACCCTTTTTAAAACTTTTTTTTAATGAAATAGTGAGTAAATTTTTTTTTAAAAAAAATTAGCCACCTAAAAACAAATAAAATTTTTACCACATTAGTTTTAGTTTAGGTGCCTAACTTTTCCTTTTAGACAAATTGACTAACTATTTCATTAAATAAAGGAAAAGTTTTTTTAAAAAAAATAGAGAATCATTTTTACTACTATTAGTGTAAAAATATTTATGTAAAAATAATATTTTTAATATTAGTGTAAAAATTTAGTGTCAAAATAAATTTCAATATTAGTGTAAACATATTTTTTAAAATTTGTATTCCAAAATTTATATAATAAATAAATATTATTAATTTATTTTTAGGTGTCTAATGTTTTTTTTAGACAAACTGACTAACTATTTTATTAAATAAAGATAAAGTTAAAAAAATAGAAGATCATTTTTAATACTATTAGTGTAAAAATATAGTGTAAAAATAATATTTTTAATATTAGTGTAAAAGTTTTTTATATTAATATAAAACTAATGTGATGGCTAATTTTTTTTAAAGAATTTATTCACTATTTTATTAAAAAAAAAAGGAAAAGTTAAAAAAAATGTGATACAAAACATACTTATATATTTTTTTTAGAAATTTACTTACTATTTCATTAAAAAATAGAAAAATATTAAAAAATAAAAATAAAATTATTTTTAAAAAAAATTTACTCGCTATTAAAAAAAGTTTTTTTAAAAAAATAATTTTTTTTTTAAAAATAATTTTTTTAAAAAAAAATAGTTGCTGAAGACGGGATTGTGAATCAAGTCTTCTCTAATGGACGTGATTCACAATCATTGTCTACTGGTCCAAGTAAAATAAGTGATTGCCAAACATGTTTAGGGTAGACGTCTTTACCAAAATTGTTTAGACGATTTTTTCAAATACGTTTTGAGTTATTTTCTCTATTTCTCTTGAGTTCTCTGCTATATATCCATTTATGGAGTACAAGTTTGATTCTTTCAAATCAGGTTTGTTTTCTCCTCTTGACTCTTGATTTTTAAAATTAAATAGAATAAGTTTCATACATCTTGATTTTTAGATTTTTAGAGTTTGAATTTTTCTTTGATATTGAAATGTTTGGCCCTTAAATGTCTTGCATGCTTGAGTTAATTTGTGATTTTTCCCCTTAAATGTTAAAGTATTGTTTTCTTTTGTGTTTATTTTCATGCTTGCCTCCAGTTACTTTATAGATTTCCAAAGTTTTATGCTTTTTTTTCCTTTTGTCTATGGAAGATTTAGCTTCCAAATATTATGGATGCAAAATGTTCGATATGTGTTCTAAGTGAAAGAATTGGAATGCCTATCTAGAAATTTTAGTGGCATATGTAATCACTGAAAAATGAGAAGAAGCATGCAAATAAATTTAGATTTTTCTTGCAATATGAGAAAAAAAAATGCTAAGGCTTGAGATGTGGGGGATGATATTAGGTCTTTTTGACATGAGGAATTTTAAGCTAATTTCTTCTTCTTCTTTTGTGGTGAATTTCTCCATATGTTGGTTAACTCATCTCTGTGATGGCCCTACTTTGCTTCTTGTTCTTTGATGGCACAAGTTTAAAACCATCAAGTAATAACTCAGAGATAAATTTTTGCAAACAATTTAGGTTAAATGCTTAAAATTTTGTTGGGATGGTCTGTAGTATGTACTCTTAGATGCACTCTATTAATTTGCAGAGCCTTAGATCACTGTAAATCTTGTGACTAAAGGAGCCTCAGCAATTTAAAAATTTCTGAGCTTCTTATTTCTCTTCTAAGGTCTACATTTTATTGTTTTCAACTTTTTTTTTATGACAATTTTCATATGTGTTTATTGTTGAGAAAGTTCAATTTTTGAAACAATATATATTTTTAAAAAAACAATGAATGAATAAATAAAAGATAGCCAAATACTTCTAGCGTATGATTTGATCCCAGCCTAGACTATGTACTCCTTTAACAATAATGGAATTCATTTTTTCCCCTCAAAAAAAGGCTAGTCAAATGCACACCATCAACTTCAAACGCACTCACACACTCTTCTTGTTGTGGCAATCATTATTCCATATATATGTTTGCGCTAGAATTTCTCCTTTTTCGAAATAGGCACGTTTCAATTCTCACGCACCATGTTCGGGTGGAAGAAACTAAAGAGAAAAAAGAGAGAGAGAGTAGGCATGCTCTGTTGGGGTCCTTGGGGATAAGGGTTTCTTGAGTGGGAGAAACTGAAGAGAAAATAGAGAGATCACGGATGACAAAATTTCCAATTAAAGTAAGGTCCTATTTTATTGAGAAGAAGAATTTCTTTGTTTTTTGTAAGTCAAGCTAAACCAGCCCTTCCATCCATTAACTCCGTTAAGTCCAAACGGAAAGCCAACACCTGAGATACACATGACTTAAGATAGAGCATTTTTTTGAACTTATTATTACACTTGTAAACCTCTTCATTCTTTTTTTCTTTTTCATTTTTACATGAATTGTGTGCCTCTTCTAGAATCAAGAAAAGCACCTTAAAAATCACTTATGGCCCAACTAAAATTCACGTATTTCTAGCGCTTCGGCAAGTACAAACCTTTGCCCTCCTCTGAATTGAAGGTCATTGAAGGTGGAACAAAAATTGAAGCTGGATTAGGTCACAATTCCGGTGGATCTTGCCCAATTTTGGAGCTAAGAATTCCTGAATTTTATGTTGCAGAAATATCCATCTTACGAGATTGATTGGGCAACTCCTTAAATTCTTTGTTTTCTTTTGAAATTTTTGGGATGTTTAGTTGTATGCAATGAGGGAAAGTGGGCAATCCATGCAATGAAGTTTTTAACAATTGCAGGAAGGCTAATCCTCTATGAAGTTTTTTAGTGGTAGGAGCTAAATTAGGTGTCCAAACACAAGTGAATTGTGGATTGTCGCTGGTTATTGAGCAGAACCCTTCTTTGCAAATGGTTAGTTCTCTGCTCTTACATGGCCAATTTTCCTTTGCCATTTTACTTTTTCTAATGGGTTTTTGTTTTATTTTCTAATGGCCACAATGACTCATTGTTTCTCTACTTCTTTGATGTTGGTAACTACCATCTTCTCTCCTTCATTCCTTTGGTACTATATGATTGAGGAAATGGGGAACCCAATTTGCAATGATCAGCAACAAAGTATTTGAGGGGAAGATAAAATACCTTGGTTCGTGTATTTGGGAGGGGAAAGACAACATAAATGTAACTATAATTATGTTTATTGACCACAATAGCCTTGTCATAAGTCATGTGCAGTTTAGCCCTCGTTTGGCCTTACGGCTTTAATGGATCAAAGTGTTGCTTCTAACAATTATTGTAAGTTCAAGTGCAAGAATTAGTATAAAAACAAAATTTTTTGTACAAATCAAAATTTGAAAAAGTTTAGGTGCAAGTAGGGATGGCAATGAAGCGGGGATTATTGGGGATTCGATTCGCCCCGCCCCGTTGGGATTCAGTATTCCCCGACTTCAGTGGGGGCGGAGGCGGGGCGGGTTCTAAAATGCGGGGATTAGTGGGGGCGGGGGCGGGGACTGATTTGTCCCCACTGAATCCCCGTGGGGATTCGCCTTCGTAAATCCCCGACTTCGGCTTCAACTTCGGTATCTCTAATAAAAATACTATTTTATTCATAGTATTTTTTTAAAAAGAAAACAATTTTATCCATTTGGTTACTTTAAAAAAAATTTAAAATAAATTGAGTTATATTATTAAAGGAGTTTACATTATTATACCTAACTAACTATAAGTTTATATTATTAACTATGTGGATTCAAATGAGTTTATATTATTGACTAATTAATTATGAATTATATTATTAAAAATGTAAATTAAAATAGTTATATTATTATTTATGTAACTATATATGAACATTAAAAAAACTATGTAAATATGATTATTAACTTTATTGATTTAAATGAGTTTATATTATTAAATATATAC
Source organism: Apocynum venetum (assembly GCA_019593545.1). Taxonomy (NCBI): domain Eukaryota; kingdom Viridiplantae; phylum Streptophyta; class Magnoliopsida; order Gentianales; family Apocynaceae; genus Apocynum; species Apocynum venetum. The sequence continues at coordinate 243,819 of SRSM01000151.1, forward strand.
TTAACTAACTATGAATTATATTATTAACTGTATTGATTCAATGAGTTTATATTATTAACTATGTAGATTAAAATGAATTTATATTATTGACTAAGTAATTATGAATCATATTATTAAGAATGTAAATTAAAATAGTTATATTATTTTATTTATATAACTATATATGAACGTTAAAAGAACTATGAAACTATGATTATTAACTATATTGATTTAAATGAGTTTATATTATTAAATATATACTTAACTAACTATGAATTATATTATTAACTGTATTGATTCAATGAGTTTATATTATTAACTATGTAGATTAAAATGAGTTTATATGATTGAACCATAATTAGCTTAGTTTTCTATGGGTTATTATGATGTTTATTAAGTTTAAATCTAGCTAATTATGTGTTTTGGTGATTTTAATGATTCTTTACACTATTACTTTTGTTTTCAGGTCTTTAGAAGATTTAGAAGATGTTGGAATGAAATTGGAAGAAATCGGGAATTTGAGGATGGATATTTAGAAGAAGGGAGAAGTGGACGCGCAGGACAGTCAAGTGGACGCGCAAGGCCAGGAGGTGGACGCGTCCACCAAATTTCACGCGTCCACCCTCAGAAGTTGGACAGTAAAGTGGACGCGCAGGGAGACCAAGTGGACGCGCAAGGCAAGAAGGTGGACGCGTCCACCCTCAGAAGTTTGACAGTAAAGTGGACGCGCAGGGAGACCAAGTGGACGCGCAAGGCAAGAAGGTGGACGCGTCCACCAAATCTCACGCGTCCACTCTCAGAAGATTGACAGTCAAGTGGACGCGTCTCATCTACTCAGGCGTCCACTTTGAAGACTCGGGCGTCCACTTTCCGAATTCAAGTTTTAAGATTGTTTTAAGTAGTTTCTAATTAGGATTTTTAGAAATTAATTAAATCTAAAGACTAAAAATGAAATTAATTACTAAGCCCTAATCCCCTAACTCTTCAGACAGAGTTCAGTCTGTCTTCTTTCAGACTTTCACCCGTCGACTCACGCCTCTCCCTGTCTCTCAGTCTCACGCCGACCAGCCTCCAGCAGAAGCTTCAGTAGGCGAGCTTCTCTCTCTGTCGTAGCGTCGAGAGCTCCAGTCTCCGAGCAACCATTTTCGACCAACCTCATCCATCTGCGTCGCCAGTCGCAAGTCGCCCTGAAGGTAATATTTTCTGGGTTTTTTCCTTCACACCATTTTCTTGATTATGGATGATTATTCTTGATTTTTTATTTTTGAGTTAAACTGAGACGGTTTTTTTCATTTCTGTATATTCCTCTCAATCTAAGTTAAGTTGAGTTATTCTAATTTCTGTATATTCCTCTCAATTTGAGTTAAGCTGAGACGGGTTTTTTTTTTTCATGGTTTTGTTTTCTCTCTGTAACAGTTGGGATTGCACTTTCTGTTTTAATTTTTTGATCTGCAGTATGTCTAAGCAATATTTGGGATTGGAAGGTAAGGATAAGTATATGGGATTGGAATATGATGGTCATGAATCACTGCATAATTAATCTATTTTGTCAAATCTGGAAATGGTTTTTGCCTTGGCATGGCTCAACTCAAATTGCAAATGCAAGCCATGCTTCTGAGTTCTGATTTGATTTTTCTTCTTTCCCTTTGAGCTCATCTCCTCTTGCTGTTTCCCTGCAAATCCCACAGAGAAAATGCTCCTTCCTGTAAATGTGTTTGGCTATATGGAGATCCTTCTGGAGATCAACAATGAGTTAGTTATTGATCACTTACTCATACAAGCTCCCTGATTTTCATAATTGCTTTGCTCTCTGTCCTGGTATGTTTCCCGTTCTTCAGTTGCCCTAGGCCCCCTTATAGGCTTGATCTAATTTGTGAATATCTTAAAGGGTTTACACAGAAACATTACTAGAAATTACAATTGCTAATTTTTCATCTTGATAGTACTAAAATTCAGTCCACAAGAAGAATAGGTTATCAACTATGAGTGACTGTTTGTTCTGAATTTCTTGAGTATGCATGATAAACTGGAACTAAGAGTTCAGCCCTTGAGTGATTGAACTTATTTTATCTCAAAATATATATATGATGAATAAATTATTTTTACTCTATGTCTACCCACTGTTTTCATGTCCAATAATTGTTGATTATAAAGTTTAGAGAGTAAAGATAAGTCATACACTTGATACATGGGGACAATTTGATCCAAATCTGTAGACTGCAAAGTAATTGTGACAGAATATATTCTTACTCAGTTGTAGGATGCAAGAGAATGCACTAGCAGTCTTGAAACATCAAAATCATAACTCACTTATGTTTCTTTGTGGTGTAGAATTTTATCTGTTTCTTTGTTTCTGTTTCTGTTTGTCTCCCTGTTTCTGTTTCTGTCTCTTTGTTTCTGATTTTCAATCTCTGGTTCAACTTTCTGGTCTTTAAAAATAATATTTTTTCTGTTTTTAATGGGTATTAATCACAGATGGAAGAAACTGAACAAAGTCAAAGTTCAGTTAAATTCGTTGAAACAGATAGTACCAATCAATCTGATTGCCCTGTTGATAAAGTGAATATTAGTAGTGAAAATGAGGTAGCAAATCAAGTGACAAAAGCCAAAGATGATGTTGGACCTAAAGGAAGGCAGAAGTCAAAGGCATGGTATCATTTTAGGCAAGTCACATTTAATGGCAAACCTAGAGCTGAGTGTATATATTGTAACCTCTCACTTGTCAGTGGTTCTAAAAATGGTACAACTCACTTAACTGATCATCTCAAATTATGTCCAAAGAAAAAGAATCAAGATATTAAACAATGTTTGTTGGCTGGACATAAAAGTAGTCCATCTTCTACTGTGACAACTTTAGATACAATCCATTTTAGTCCTGAAGTGTCAAGGAAAGATTTGGCTGAAATGGTAATTATACATGAGTATCCTTTGTCCATGGTTGATCATTATGGTTTTCGAAGGTTTATTACAAATTTACAACCTATGTTCAAAATTATCTCAAGAAATACTTTGAAAAGTGATATCTTGAAGATTTACATTGATGAGAAAAAGAAGATGTTTGATTTGCTGAACAAGAATATTGGGAGGATTGCAATTACTTGTGATATGTGGACTGCTAATCACCAGAATAGATCTTATATGGCTGTTACTGCACACTTTATTGATAATACATGGCTGCTACAACACAGAATTTTAAGGTAAATTAATAGAAACTTATATTATAATGATTATTTAGTGATTTTCATTGATTTTAAAATATAACTAAACTTCTTCTTCTTTTTTTATACTATTAACAGGTTTGTTTATGTTCCCTTTCCACACACTAGTGAGGTGTTAAGTAAAGTATTGGAGGATACTTTTTTTGATTGGAACATTGATAGAAAATTATCAACAATAACTCTTGATAACTGTTCAACAAATGATGCAATTATTCATGATATTATGGGAACACTTGACAAGAGTTCACTTATTTTGCATGGTAGTCTATTTCATATGAGATGTTGTGCACACATCTTGAACTTGATAGTTCAAGATGGAATGTCAGTAATCAGTGAAGAGATTGAGAAGATTCGTGAAAGTGTTAAATTTTGGACAGCCTCACCGAAAAGAGAACAAAAATTCGAAGAAGCAGCACGTCAACTAGATTTTCCACATACCAAGAAGCTTGCTTTAGATTGCAAAACTAGATGGAATTCGACATTCTTGATGCTTTCTACAGCTTTGTTGTACAAAGATGTGTTCTATAGGTTGAAAAGAGAGCGTCTATTTACTTGCTTGCCAACTGAAGAAGAGTGGTCTTTGGCACAAGAAATATGTGATCATTTACGTTTGTTTTATAAAGCTACAAATATATTTTCAAAGATCAAGTCTCCTACTGTTAATGAATTTTTCACTACTATTTGTGAAATTAGAGTTAAGCTTAATAAGTTAGTTAGTAGTGAAAATGAATTGGTGAAGATCATGGCTGAAAAAATGATTGTTAAATTTGAAAAATATTGGAATGTTGTTCATGGCATTATGAGTGTGGCTACAGTTTTGGATCCTAGATATAAGATGACTTTGGTGGTTTTTATGTTTCCTAAAATATTTGGTGGTGACTCTACAACTAGAATTGAGCATATTAAGAATTTATGTGTTGACTTGTATAATGAATACAAGTCTAAAATGAAGAGGTCCAACAAGGAGGAAAGTTATACTTTGCTTGGAAAGCGGTCAAGGGGTGAAGAAATGGAAGAAGAAGATGCTCTTGCTGGATTTGATGAGCTTGTAGCAGTTACGGATAGTTTTTTGCAAGAAAAATCAGAATTAGATAGATATTTGGTAGAAGAACATTTACCAAGAAATTCAGAATTTGATATTTTGGCATGGTGGAAGAACAATAGAACTAAATATCCTGTTCTTCAGATGATTGCTAGAGACATTTTTTCTGTTCCAGTTTCTACAGTAGCATCTGAGTCTGCTTTTAGTACGGGAGGTAGGATAGTGAATCCACATCGTAGCAGGCTTCTTCCAACTACACTTGAAGCATTAATGTGTGGTCAAAATTGGTTATCATGGAAATTGAAAGGTATTTATAAAAAAAAACTAATTCATTTATTGTCCTTCTGTTTTTTTTACTAGTTTATCAATTTTTAATTAATTATGTTTATGTTTTTTTTACAGCTTCTGATGGGGAGCTTATGAATATTTTAGATGATGTGGATGATAATGAGGTGGTAAACTCTATTAATTTGTACATTGGTTTAATATGTTATTATTTTGTTCTCATATATGAATTACTTCAAAATAAAGTATTATTAATTATTTCTATATTATTTAGGTGACCGAGATTTGCACTATTGTCATGGAATGATCCATAGTTCCAACAGACGCATTGTGGGAGAAACTGAAGTCAGTGGCTGAGAAGAAGGTATGTTGTAAGCCAAACACGTGATCTAATTTGATGACTTAGTTGGAGCATATAGACTTGTGTATTCATGTACATCTGGATTTCATCCTTAAAGTACAGTTTCTTAGAGTGCATTTTACTTTTATTTGTTTGCTTTGGATGTATAAAATAAGCATTTTCTGGACAATTTGCTAATTCTGTTTTTCTGTTTTCTTGAGTTCTGTTTTTCTGTTTTTCTGAACTTTATTTGGTAACCAACAGATTTATTTGTTATTGTTGGTGGCTTTTATCAGAATTCCTAGATGCCTAAGAACTAAAAGAATCTGTTTTCTTTTCTTTCTTTTTAAAATTAAAGCAGAATATTATTCATGAATTTCATTTTTTTTCATTTTTCTTCAACAGTTGCTTATGGTTGATCTCTAAATGCATTGCAGGACATGTGCTAAAGACTGAAAGCTGAATTTTGGAAGATTGTTGTATTTATAGTTTTTAAGGATAATGATTTATATTTATATTAGTGGTTGCATTTGATATATGAAATATTTCATTATTTTGTATTTGAAGTTTTTAGTTTGAAAGCTTTATTTTTTAAAAAATTTTAGTATGAGACAAACATGTTTAAATGAGCTTGTGTCTTAATATTTGTAGTTTACTATGATGGAATATGCATTTAGTTTATTTTAGATTTTAGTGGTATGATGAAATATTTTTTTTTTAAAAAAGAAAAATTTAAAAATTGAAATGGAGTCAAACAGGGGTCAAACAGGAGGTCAAACTGGGGTCAAAATGGGGTCAAAACGGGGTCAAAATGAAGCTGAATTGAAGGCGGGGACGGGTGTTCTAAAGCGGGGTCGGGGTCGGAGTCGGGGTTTATTCAAACATTCTAAAGCGGGGGCGGGGACGAGTGTTCTAAGGCGGGGTCGGGGTCGGAGGTAGGGGACTCCGGCCCCGCTTCGCCCCATTAACATCCCTAGGTGCAACTAGCGTTTTTTACCCATTAATCTATTAATATAAAAATTGTACCTAAATTAGGATTTTTTTTTGAGAAATTTGAAAAATGCAATTAGCTTTAATAAATTTATATATGTCATAAAAAATATGTAAATTTGAAATATGAAATTTAAATTAGAAACTCAATAAAAATCATAATTGGAATTAAATAAAACTTTAATCTCATTAATGTAGAGGAGAAGAATTGTACATAAATTAGGATTGTTTGAAAAGTATTAGAAAGCAAGTTTTGATTTAACAAAATTATATATTTCATAAAAAATTTAATTTTATATATATTCCATAAAAAATTCTATAAATTTTGGAATAAATTTTTTTAATTAAATACTACATTTGAAGTCATAGTAAGAAATGATCAAAATTTACTCGATTAAATACTCCACTAAAAATTCATAATTGGAATCACCCAAAATTTAATCTAATAATATGAATTTGAATTATACTTAATTTATTATTTTATTTTGAGAAATATTAGAAAGGGAAATTTGATATAATAATATTGATAGAATACTCCATTCAAAATATAACATAAAATAAAAATAGATTTAATCTTCTTCTTTTTTGAGGGAATAGATTTAATCTATTAATGTAGAAAGTTTGAAATACTTAATTTAAGATTTCTTGAGAAATATTAGAATGCTAATTTGATTTAGTAAATCTTATATTCCATTAAAATACTAAGTATCATTGAAATATGTTTATAAATTCTATTTAAAATGGAATTACTACCCAAAAGTTCCATTATTATAGAGAGTCATAACTAGGATTTGTTTTTCTGAGAAACATTATATAAATGCAAATTAAATATTCATTATATATATATATATATGTGCACAAAATTTATTTTTAGAAATTGAGATTGCTTCTTATTGTTCAAAATAGAAATTTAACTCTCATTGAACAAATTTGGTTCCAAAATAGACAAAATTAATTCGTTAAAAAACTAACTTCAATGCATTATTACAAAACTAAATTGCATGTGGCATATTTATTTATTTTTATTATTACTATTTTATCATTACAATTATCTAATTTAAAGTATATGGCAATAACTATAATATTTTATTTATATACTAAAAATTTTTAAAATAAAATTCTCATGCATCACACATGTGAATAATTATCCAAAAATTTGCAATTATGTTTATAGATAAAAATTTATTTTCAAAAAATGAGATTGTGATCTTATTGCTAAAAATAAAAAGTTGGTTCTCATATGAATGAACGTTTATTCCAAAATCTACAAAATTACAAATATTCATTAAAAACCCAACTTCCATGAATTGCACCGGTGTAATCAAATAGACATAATTATTGTTTTTACTCTCATTATTATTTTATAATAATTATATAAATTTTATATTATAATTTTGTTATTACAATTGCATAATTTTACTTAGGGAAAAAGTGTTAATGCCTCCTAAATTATTTTAAGATTTTGAATTTAGCAATTAAAATTTAAATATATAATTTCAACTCGCAAATTTTCTAGAAGTTTGAAATTAGTCCTTCCATACATGAGTGTTAGCGCCATTAACTGCTGGCGTGACAGACATATGTATTTTTTTTATAAATTAGTCAATGGTATTATTGTCTAATTATGATATTAGATTTAATTTTAATAAATAAAAAGTTAAGGACTTCATTTCAATAATGTTTATTTACCTTTTTTTTTCTTCCTCTCCTTTCATCTTTCCTAAAGATTGAAACTCTATCCTTGTAATCTCTATCTCTTTCTGTTATGTTTCATTAAAAAAAATTCCTCTTCCCTTCTTTACTTCCCCAAAATTTCCATTCTTTTTGTTCTTTTCTCAAGCCCTACCCAACACTTATCATTCATCTCTTTCTTGTTCTTTTCATATATTTTTGTCTCACCAAATCAGATACCTACTTTTATTTTTTTTAAACCACCACTATGACACCAATTTTCCGGTAACGAAACTTTTTGTCGATTGTGCTAAGTAAGAGTTTTGTAGATTTTTGTTGTTAGCCTCTGTTTGAGTTTTTTTTTTCTAGGTTTATCTGTGTTTATTTCCATGAGGTTGCTACATTCTAAATTCTATTTAATATATTTATGCCTTTAAAAAAATATACTCCCTCTGTCTTATTAAATTGTTCACTTTGAATTTGCACAAAGATTAAGACAAATATTGGAAGTGATAATTATGCAATTAAACTTCCTAAGTTACTATAATTTAACAGTTAATGTATAAGAATTAATCCTCTTCAAAAAAATGTATTCTCCAATAAATAGTTGACAACTCATCCAAATTCTAATTAAGAACAAGAGTATAATTGTAAAACTACATACTAAAATTAGAAACTGGACAATTGAAATAAGACAACCCAAAAAGAAATGTGGACAATTGGAATATGACGAATGGAGTATATATTTAAAATAGCAAAGTAATATGAGTTGTAGATTGGTATAACATAATTTTCTCTTTAATATGGTTTTATGCTTTTGCTAATTTGAATTGAAGGGTGATATAAAATTGGTCTATTCCCGACATCATATCCATAGTTAGCTCATTCATCATAGTTAGCAACTCCAATTTTGTTCAAGTCACTTATTTTTTTGTCCAAGTTGCTTTTCTTTTTGTCTAACTCACCTTTTTTTTCATGTGAGTTTCAGGGCTATCTGAGCCACACACCATGTCTTGGGCAGTGGCCCGGATAATCGCTCATTGTGAAAATTTGAGTGGCTCCGGGAGCCACCTGCCAAGCACAATTGTGGTTATTCGAGCTGCATATTGTGGCTTGGCACGTGGTTTCTTGAGCGTCCTTCTTCTATTTTATTTTAAAAAAAATTTATTTGAATAATGTTATAATCATTTTATTTTGTAGTATTCATTTGAGGTAACACAATAGAATCTCATTGATTTACGAGATGCCTTCACTATCGAATGTCATCAAGAAAGACTCAAACTAATGAAATAGGAGGAAATACATATAATAAGAAAATTGATTGTAAATTACAATTGAAAGGGGTTCAAATGTGTGATGGTTTATGAAAATTGATTGTGATGAATGATTTCACAACCATTGAGATGTTTATCCTTCTGGGCATTAGCAAGCAGCGAGATTTACTGAAAAGGATAAACAAACCATTATTGATATCTCTAGGAGTTTTGTAAAGCCAAATGAGATCCTAGATTATATTAGGAAACATTTTTCAAATAATGTCAACAATATGAACCTTATCTACAATCAACGTTCTAAGTTAATAATTGAATATATGAAAGGTAGATCCGTTATGCAACAATTTATTAAGCAAATTATTGATAATGATTGGTTGTGTTGGTATAGGCTTCAGTCTAGGGCAAATATGGTTACAAATGTTGGCATTGATCATCCCAAATCTATTGTCCTTCTATGTGCATTTCATCTCGTGCTTGTTATAGATTTTACTTACAAGACAAACAAGTATAAGATTCCTCTATTTGAGATTGTTGGGATGCATCCTACTTGTTTGAATTTTGCTGCTTGTTTTGCTTTCATGGGATGTGAGACAGATGACACTTGGGTTTTTGAGTAGTTTAGAGATATGCTACCAAAGGGGACGAGTCCCTCAGTTATAGTAACATATATAGAGTTATGCCTTATGAAAGTCATTAACAATGTTTTTCTAGATTCTACCCACCTCTTATGCACGAAACATATTGCAAAAAATGTTGAGAAAAAGTTTAACAAAGCATAAAAAAACAAAGAGGTTGGCAGTTGGCACGTGGGTCTTATAACAATTATAGTATTAGTTAGTGGAATCTAGGACCAAGATAGACTTTCAGGAGAGATATTGTGCCATAAAAGAGGCTTGTGATAAATAAAATATACTTTGGAATATCTTGATGATACATGATTAGGTTCGCATAATGAGAGGTTTGTTGCTGCATATAGAAATATACATTTGCATATTGGAAACAAGATCATAAATATGTAAGGGTGTTATAAAATCGAACCGAACCAAACAACTTAATCAAATCAAACAAAAAAATTTAAAATGGCTTGGTATTTATGTTTATTTGGTTCAGTTAACCAAAATTTTTCAAAACTACGCTTCGGTATTTTGTTTGAATTTTAGAAACTTAGGTTAAATAAAAAAATTGATTTTTATTTTTTAAAAAATATTTAAATTAATGTTTAACTGAAATTTATTTAATTAAAAAATTAATTAATTCCTTGTCTCTTCCTGTTTGAAATTTTTTTGTAATTCAAAAGATGATGATAATGCATTGTAAAAGAAATTCATTCATCATTTTTTGGTATATTATAAATCATTTTCGATATTCTTCTCATAAAAGATATGTAGGATAATATGATTTAATTGTTTGTAAGATAAACTTTCTTTCTTTTCCCTCTTGTTTGAGTGTGTGGGTGTATTTGACATCATCATATTTCTTTAAGCTCATTGAAATTTTTTGTAAAAAAAAAACTAAAATTTTGGTTTAAAACTAAATCGAAAATCAAATTTGAAAAACTGAACTATATTATAGGTAATACGGTTTTGTTCGGTTTATCTAGGTAAAAAACAAAAAAACTAAACCTTAATTGTAAAAGCTGAATCCAAAAACTGAATGCACATCATTATAAATAGGGTTTAGAGTCAGTATTAAATGTTGAAGAATATATTGGTCACATCGACATAAGTGTTTGATATGATATTCCCTAGATTGAAACAAGTTGTTGAGATTTAGTTGAATGAGATTCGTTATGCGTTCGAGTTATTGAGATGTCTTTTCCAATTATGGCAACTGGATCTATTAGTCCATTTGAAATGAAAAATGATTCATTGTGGTATAAGGCTTATTTACAAATAGAGTGAACATGTACCATATCTGGATTTCACATATCGTAGAACATGTGGTTACTATTTGAGATTGATACACAATTTTCCTTGCACATGTACTGTAAATGTTCATATGGTTGATAACAAACCCATCACACTGGATGAGATACACTGATTTTGGAAGACATTTCATAAAGAGTCATATGATGTACCTGGAGTCTCAGAGGATTATCGTCATGACTCCATGCAGATATCTCGAGTTAGGGGGAGAAACAAAAATGTAGACCTTCATACATCCAACCGATCTTTGTCTGCAGTTGAGACCACTTGATATTTTATTAGAGAATGATATAGCTTTATAAATAACCCTGATTTTCTAATAAAAATTAGGGAATTCAGAAACAATAACAATAAAGTTGATATAAATCATGAATCCAACCACTTAAAACAATTACTCAAGTTCAGTTTGATTGAACTTCTCATCCATCTCATGAATCAAACACAGAGGGGATGACCAAGATGAGTTATCATAAAGAAGATTACGAAATTGAGCTTTTTTTTATGATGCGGACTACTACATGGACAATGATATATTTGAAAATAAAGTTAAAATGTCAACTGAACAAGATTAGCAACATGAGGAAACTAATAAAGAACAATTGAATAATGATCTTGATGAAGTGGTGGATTTGATGATGAGGTGGTGGATGTGATTTAGATAGTGAGGAAGCAAAAGGAAAGGTAAAAATACCATGGGCGATAATGTAAATACAATAACCCCTGAGGCAAAAATATAATTTACATATTTTTGGGTTCCTTTTTTCCGGAACACATTACTTGCTAGGGTTTACTCACTTTACTCCTTAGCGCATTGCCGCACAATCAAACAGATCCCAGCTGTATATAAACCACCCTACCCCGATCCCCTTCTCAATAAACCCTGCATTTCAATATTCCACATGCTTCCTCTGACGGCGACGCCTCCGGGATCTTGTCTTCGCAACGCTCTTTCTCCTATTCTTTCTCTTTCCCACGTTGTAGAAATTTCTCGAAATTGATAGAATTTTGTGCAACAAGGTTTGTTTTTCCTTTAATTCTTAAATCCAATCGTTTAATTTAATAGACGATTTCATCATTGGGGCGTGCTGTTTCAGTGCTCGCAAATCCCAAAAGTTGTATCAAAATCGTCGGACAGAAAGCCCTTTTTGGTGACTCGGCGGTCGATTCTTCTCCGGAAGAATCCCGCTTCCAAAGAGGAGCGTTGTCATATCCTATCGCCTTGGGGAGCAGAGTCTCTGCAATTACCTCTTGGGATTGGCCATGAGAAAAACATTTCAATCTCAATAGATAAAATTATTCTCGTTCGGAATATCTGATAAATTTGCCTGTGATGAGATCTATTACCATAATACCATCTTTCGGGACTGAATGGCTCATTGAGCCTTGCTGTCATTCTGCAATTCTGAGGCATCGTCAGATATTTCAATTTCTATGAATCTAGAAAATAATATATCCTTGTGATGGATTAAATGGGTGCTTATGGACGGTCCGGTGCTGTTCTGATAATAACCCAACAGCACTTAACATAAATCATAAGCTAGATCTGATTTTTGCCACCCCGTCTTTCAAGTATTCTCTCAGTATATTAGTGAGAAAAGGCTATCCGTTTGTGGCTAATATTTATTTCATTTTCTTTTGTGAATTTGTATTTATGAAGTACAGAAACATTTCCTTTTCATCCTAAATGAACGTATATATTATTAAAATAAGTAAATATCATATTTTGTTTTAATGTTCTATTAAATCATTTTAATAATAATATAATTAAACAATTTCCAGTCTTAAATACCGATACTTGTATTAATTCAGACGTGTTGCTCCAGAGGAGAGAATTAAAATCTGATAACGATGTGGCTGATTTATTTGAGAGGGTAAATTTATGTAGTGCCAACGTAATTTTCCTGAGCCCTAAATGATTTTATTGGTGTTTTTGTTCATAAATAGCTCAGGAAAAGGATTAAATAGGTTGAATTTCTTTAAGAGGACTGCGGGGAACTGTTAATCTTTTAATCTGGAGTCCATGATGCAAGAACAATCTGGGTAGTGAAATTTCTTTAAAATGCACCAGCGAGATGATACAAATCGATGACGTCCACCAATTCTGGGGCAGGAGGATTCTATTCTCTTTTAGAAAAAGCATAAGGATTCTATTTTGTTTTATTTTTTTCTTCTGAAAATCATATATAGGCCAAAAAAGAAAAGAAGTAATTAAATTGGTAAAAAATTTACATTTCGAAAATTGTTTTTATGTCAAATGTATTTGACAGCATAGTTTATTATTATTTTCTTTCCCAGGGGGAGATGGATAGGATGTTCGAGTACTTTAATACGTAATTGAAGGAGGACAATTAATCGATTATGCATTTTTTAATAATAGATTTATATAGATGTAATATTGTTATTATTATAAATTATTAATATTATTAATTTTAACACAAGAAATAAATATTTTTAACGATAAACTATAAAATGTTATACATTGAAATGCGAGTTTACCCATTAACACAATGTATTAAGAGTTTCTTAACGTGATACCTAAAGTAAGATTAAATTGGTGACCTTACTTAAATATTAGTAAGTCTTTCGTTATTTTCCACATACTGGGTACTATAGAGTTTAAAATATAGTTGAGCATTTGCGAAATTCTAAATAAATATGCATGCTTTTAAAAATAAAAAATTTCAAGCATATCACAATTGCAAGTGGATATTGGATCCAATAGGTGTCTCTCATCGCAAGTAATGTTACACTTTGTCTTATATCACTAGTTGCGTGCATATTTTATTTAAAGTTACTAAATATTGCATTACTCTTTAATTTTTTATCCTTTCACATTTTGCCTTATTTCTCTCTAAAAACATCATTTTGAGAGTCTTTTTGAATGTGTTACGAAATTCCAAAAATATGTCAATGAAACACAATTTGAATAAAAATAAAGACATTATTATGTACAAATGAAAAAGAAATCAAGGTAAATTTTGCATTTTTTAAACAAAGATTGCATTTTTCTTTTGGTTCTAAATTTGTTGAGGAAAAAAATGTGTATTCGAAAGTGGCGACCGGACACGTTTTCCACATGTCCCGACATGGCTACCAAACACCAAATATAAATGTCAAAATGAAGCGTTTCAGATAAATGTCCAAACGAGCCATTTGAGCGTTGTATGAACACTAGAATTTTTCATCTAGACATGCCGGCAACACCATTCACCATTTTAAATTCAATTTTATCATGCATTTTTTAACATAAATCTAAATATAAATGATATCACAACATAATTTAATCAACACCCAATACATTTCAATAGAATTTACACAAATTTAACAATAAAATCTGTGTATTTTTTTATTCATAAAAATATCATTTGAAGCATATATTTATCAGCAAAAATAACATATAAAAATATATTAAATATACAAAATTATACATCAATAGATGGATGTTTGTTAGAAGAAAAAAAAAAGATGCAATCGGTGAAGAAATCAAAGAAAGAGTCAATTATATTTTTCTACTTGAAGAGAGGATAGGGAAAAGATAAAGAGTTGCAGATGGGGTTGTGTTTAATTTGATTATTTGGACTGTGTGATATTTAACAATCATATATTTTATTTCATGTTTATCATAGAAATATAAATAATAGTATTATCATTAGTATACTATATATTAACTTTTATACCTGTCATGAATTACTAAACAGATCTCGAAATAATAATCGAAGATGATTTATATAATTTTGTCCACAATCATGGCTTTGATAACCACATTTGATTTACTATTATTCTCATATCTAACTCAATATTTTTCCCTAACATAGGAATTGGCCATCATGTCATGTGTTTCTATAGTCCTTTAGAAATAATTGTAATGCACAACATCAATAATGATAAAAAATAACTCTTTGAAAACAAGAATTCTTAATGAATTAAATATATAGTTAAATTATTAATATTATTATATATCTTTATTTTTAAATTATAGATTTTATGGTTAATATATTGTACTTATATTCATAATTAAATGTTTACATTTTTAAAATAACTATATTTTTTATTTAAATTTCTACTACAATATTTTAAATTTAAGATATTTATGTGATCTCTTACTAACCATGTTAATACTAAAGATATTGTAGTAACTTTCTTTAAGGGCAAATATTCTCATTAATTTTTTAATTAAGTGAAAAACAAACATTTAATTATTTATGATGTCTTATTACTCCTCTTATTGCTCTTGAACTAGAACCCTTGGATCCACCTGGTTGGCATACATCTTTATCGCCGAACTTTAAGATGAATGATAATGGGTCATGGCTTTCTTTCTCGTCATCTGGAGGACTTATCATTCGCGATTCTAATGACACTCATCTTTTCGCTAATACCTTTAAACTTTGGCGCTCAACATCAACCTTGCATTCAAAATTGATGGCAGCCATCGTAGCCCTCATGATTGCTAGTCACATGGTTTTCACAACATTATCTTGGAATCTGATTGCATGCAATTGGTTCAAGGAGTTTGAAATAAGAATATGAATCTTTCTCCATTAGGTCCTTTCTTTCATTTTCTTATTGTTCAACATGGTTTAGGTTTTATGTCTATTCATTATATACCACATCGAGCAAATTCTTTTGCTCATAATTTAGTTAAGTATGCTCAAGATAGTCTTGATTCTCATGTATGGACTATTCCTATTCCATTTCATATTCCTATAATCCTATCTAATGAATAAAGATTTTTTTCCCCAAAAAACAAATCTGGAAGGAAAAAGTATTATATATATTATCAATGAGTAATTAAATTATTAATTTTAATATATATTATATATGTGCATAATTATTACTTCAAATCTTTTATGATAAATATCATATGTTTCATTTTATTATTTAATATTATTATACTCTTCTAGAACTAAATATTTATATTTCTATTTTGGAATGCTCAAAATTAAATATTAATGTTTACTTTAAAAATAAATATATTTATCATATAAAGTTTTATTACCAACTTATTACTTTAAGAGATTTATATATTAATAATTGTTATGATTCTATCACTGATCAGAATAATAATAAGAATAATAGAGTAAATTTCTAAAGGTTAAAAACTTTTCTTTAAGTTTCATATTAAGTCAATATTTAACATTCAATTTTAGATGAATAAATATTTATTTGTATTTTAAAAATTATACTCCATGTTTGTAAAAATGTTACATTTATTTAAATGTATATATATATATATATATATGTGTGTGTGTGAAAAGTAAATTATTTAGAAATATTACAATATGTAGTTATTAGATTTTAAAGCATGTCCAACCCAAATCTTACAATAACTTTTCTTTTTCTAATTTAAGAAAAGGAAAGCAAATTGGTGGTTTTCGTCCCTTAACTTTAGTTTTGGCCAATTATATCCCAATCTTTTATTTTCAAACTTTAAGGTCCGGCAATTTTGTTTTTGGAAAATTGGTCAAATTAGTCCCCAATCTTTAAAATTTTCACCATTAAAGTCTCCATTGATAATTTTTATCCTACATAGTTCCTAATCTTAAATTAATTAACTTTATCCTTTTGACTGAATAACAACTAGAAACAGTAAAAACAAATCCAAATCCTTAATTTTTTAGCTTATAAAGTCAACACTAAGGTTCCAAATCATTCATTTTTTAGCTTATTATAAGTATGTATATATCAAGATTTATAAGTAAATTTATTTCTCCATTGTTTGTTTTGTGTATGAACTCTATTATGTTTATTATACCCCTCGAAATCTATCATGTGTACCCTTAATTGTTAGATTATGTGTGGCTCACATACTTTTTTTTTTTTTACTGTTTCTAATTGCTATCTGGTCAAAAGAACCAGAAAAGTCAATTAATTTAAGATTGGAGACCATGTAGGTTAAAAATTATCAATGAAGACATTAATGGTGAAAAATTTAAAGATTGTGAACTAATTTGGCTAATTTTTCTCTCTTTTTTTTGGCAAGATAAGTCATTTTGTGACTTTCAAGGGTTAAGTCTAACAAGGTCAAACAATGTTAACCATTTTTTGAACTGTAATGTCAAAAGTTTAATGTAGCTAGTTAAAAAAAAAAAAAAATTTGCACTCTACCTGACTTCCATCTTTACCTCACCTCCTTATTTCTTCTTGCTGCTTTCTTTATTCTCATTGGCTATTATGTAGTTTATTGTCAAAATAAAGGTTTTCTATGAGTTAACTTCACACCCTTGGCAAAGAACTATTTTCAATTTCTATTTTCATAAGATAAATCATAGATTAAAAATATTTAATAGTAGATAGGTTAACTTAATTAAATCAATCATTGCTACTTAAATAATTAGTTCTAGATTAATAATTTTAGCAAAACAATCATGTTAAACAATTAGGTTGTTAATCTAATTAATTTAACATAGATTATATAAAAACTCAACAAATATAAAATCAATGGCAATATTTAAAACTAAATTTGGGCGAGATTCACAACCATAAATTGAAATAAAATAAAAGAAAACTAAATTGGGCGATAAAACTCTCAATTATTTAACTAAATAAAACATAAATGAAATATAAATAAAACATAAATAATATTATTGGATGATATAACCTACCAATAATAAAATAAAATCTAACTAAATTGAGCAATAAACCTTACAATTATTTAACTAGGAAAGTAATAAAAATAAGCAATAAATATATTGGGCGAAAAACCTCTCAAATATCTAATTAATTAAGTCCTTAGTAAACTTTCAAAATCACAATTATTAAGTCCTTAGTAAGTGCCTTATCAATGTAAGTTAGTTAGAGTTACACATTAAAAATTACATAAATAAAATGAAGAATTTAATAAATAAAATCAAGCATGAAAGAATTTTTTTTCTTAATTTCCATTCGATTGGAATTTCCTCAATTGACTTGATTTTTTTTGTCTCCAAAAGTTCTTCAAAAACTAATATAAACTAACTACATAATATTTAGAAATAGAAACCAGAGAAAGCTATAAAGAAAAAGGGTGTAAATGGTTGGAAATGGGTGAGTATTTATAGGAAAAATCTTGGACGAAAATAAAATTGTTACAAAGTGTTTTGGGATCAAAATGACATTTTCGAAAGTTTTGGATGCTTGATGCAAAGGGTGAGAGTTAGTGAGAGATGTAGTGCGGTGTCCACACATGTTTGATTTGGCAGCTAAGTGCTTCACCATATGTCATATTCCGTTTGGCTTGACGACTGCCCAATTTGGACCATTCTTTTTGGAATGTTTTGAAAATATTTATTTACATTAAAAATATAGGAAATAAATAATTGTAATGTTAATTTATTTATTAATATGGAAAATGTTGTATTCTAATATTTAATATTTCAATTATTGATTTGGAAATGTTATTAATTTTTCAATATTGCAAATAAATATTTTAATTATTTCAATATTTATTAATTTTTTCATTAAGAATTAAAATATTTATTTACAATATTGAAAAATTAATAATATTTCCAAATAAATATTTGAAATATTAAATATTACATTACAAACATTTTCAATACTAATAAATAAAATTAACATTAACATTATATATTTCCTAATTTTTTAATGTAAATAAATATTTTCAAAAACATTGCAAAAAGAAAAAGGAATCGATTAATTTAAAAAAAAAGAAGCTACTCACTCCACCTTCTTGGCATAGCATCGAGATTTGCTATTTAAATAATTTAATTTTATATATTCATTTTCTTCATTTTTACATTAATAATTACAATATTTATAATATTTCAACCATTTCAATATTAATAAATGAATTAACATTGAAATTGTATATTTCCTAATTTTTTTAATGTAAATAAATATTTTCAAAACATTCCAAAAAGAAAAAGATTAATGCCAAAAAAAAGAGAAGAAAAGCTACTTACTCTTCCTTATCGGCATAGCAGAGGTTGCGTACTTTTTGTTAGGTAGAATAGAATATGCATATCACATATGTATATAGTAAGTTATGCACATGCCACGTGGGTTTTGTCAAGAAATTGTAACGATATTTTGGATGAAAGTTATAAAAAATAAGTTACTTTGGCTAAAAACTCTTCAAAACTACCTTTCAAAAAATAGAAGAAAATGGTCAACTTTGTTTAACCCTTTAGATTTAACCGCAAAAATAATCGAAACACCTATCTTGCCAGAAAAAAAAAAGTTGTGGGATCTCAAAGGTTGAAAAGAAAAAATTGAAACCTACCTTGCTGAAATAAAAAAGTCTGGGGACCAAATTCACTAATTTGCCAAAAAAAAAAAGAAGAAAAAGAAGAAATAGAAAACCTAAAACATCCAAAACTGAAAGAAAAAAGAAGAAAAAGAAAAATGCCAGCAAAAAAACAAAATGGAGACGACCAAATTCACTGTTAAATTGAACAGGTTCTTCCTCCATTAATATATATACATAAAATTAAATTAAATAATGAATATTACTTGCACAACACCGCCAAATAGTTGTTGTGGTTAAGTGTACTAAGAGGTTGGACTTGGTCTAGTCAAATTCACCCCCCGAAAAAACCTTTTCAACTGTAAACGCAAAGCTCTCTGCTCACCCCTTTCCAAATTTCATCTGCTTTGATGCTCTTTTCTGTCTGACTTTTTCTTTCTTTTTTCTTTGGAAAAAGAATTTATTCATCACTGCTTTTTCCTTGCTATTTTTTTTTTGAATTTTCAGCTACCATTTCAACGGCCGTAAATCTAAAGCGTTCTCTGATTTTCAGTTACTGGCACCTCTACTGCTGGAAAATTAAAGGTATGATTTAATTTCGATGACTTATAATTTTTCTTCACTTCTCCTGGCTGTGGGAATTGAAACGTATTGACTTAGGGTTTTACGATTTTGTGTGAATAGCTTATATTTGAATTATACATAATTATGGGGTAATGAATTTGTTTTTGTTTTTTGGGGAAAAGATTACAAAATTTACTGTTGGAAATTTTTTTGGTTGGAGTTAATTTTAGGTGATATGCTTAGTTGTTTCCTTTTGTTTGATGCTCGTCCTGATTGTCTTAGCCTTTTTCTTTAGTATTATATGGTTCACTTTCTCCTTTAATTGTACTTCTACTGAGCTTCATAGTATTTTTTGGTTCCCCTGTTTTTAGGTCGTCTATAGGTGGATTATTTTTTCCCCCTTTCCATCCAAGGATGGGTTTGGGTTAACTGAAGTTGTCTCCTGATAAAAATTGAAAATTGGGGATAATTAAAATTTCTCATTACTCTATACCAGGAGAGAATATTCTCAGCACTTCTTTACAGGGCATTTGTGCCGCAATGATATTTAGAAATTGTTCCTGCAGTGTCTTGGATAAGGTAGTGTGTTCCTCGTAAGTTAATCAAATAGTTGTTATGGAAGATTATAAGCAAAGGTTGGCGTAGTTAATCCTTTGATACTAGTGAGACCAATATTTTGGTTCCTGCTGTAATGATGAATTGTGAGCTAACGTAGCATGCTTGTTTACTATCCTACATTTTCTCTTTTAAACACTACTTCTTACCTTTCTGAAAGCTCTCATGATACGTATGCTGGTAATGACAGTGGAACCTGAAGGTTTGGTGTTTATTTATTTAAGTTAATTAATTTTATTTTAGTGCAGCTTTCTCCTTCATTAATGGATGTTGAGGTTGTTTCTCCTCCTCTTTGCTTCATGGTTCTTTCCTTTTTGAGTGCATAAACATCATATTTTCTAGTTTCTGTTTTCATTTAGTCATAACTTAGAGCTTTGCATGCATGGAAATAAAAGTCAACACCTCGAACTTTGTCTCCTCAGGCACTTCAAGAAAAGTTGAAATGTCAAGGATGTTAGTGGCATCCCTGTATTTGAATAAACAAACATCTGAATAGAAGTTTCATGTTTGATAATTTTGTCAAGTCACTTGACTTATGAGTGTTTCCCTTCTTGAAGCTTTTCATCCTGCTATTTCTGTGATACCATTTTTAAAATGTCAGTATTTTGTTGTGAGTATTTTCTTTAGGTGGCAGTGAATTCATTATTACCTGACATAAAACATCCATTACAGGTTCTAACTCATGAAACATATACAGTTTTCCTGTGAAGACTTTTCAATTAGCAAAAAGTGCAGTGCACATTTCGAAGTTGGACATTGTTCAATTTTGGAATCCCTACTTTTCGTTGTGGCCTCAAATTTAACATATGCAAATTGTCAATTATCCAAGAGAATTGATGACTGCCTGTCATGCTTAATGGTTATTTCAGGATGTTAACTGAATGAAATTCATTCTTATTGATTGCAGCAAAAAGAGGATGTGTGTGCTGAAGCTCCTAGATTAAAGACTAATGAGCTAGAGAATCATATGTCTTCATCGCCTCACAAAGTTTCTCATGAAGAAAGAAGAGATAGTGCCTTGCAAACAAATCGAGTAAGAGGCGTCCTTCCTAAAATGTGCGAAAATGTGCCACGTGATGTGCAACAAAGACAGAAAAATGATGAAATTCGTCCATCACAAGACAATCAAGAGGAAGTCTGTTGTGTGAAAGAATCAGGAAATATGCAGCAGAAACTGACCTTTGAGAGTTCGAGCAGTGAAGCGCACCTCAATCTAGACTCCAAAAGGCTCAAAAATAAGCATGATGGCTTAGAGCAGAGACAGAATGTTAATGCCGGAAATGATTGGAGCAAGGCTTGTGAAGAAACAATACCCAAGAGTGAAAGCCACACAACATTATCTAGCCAAGATCTCATGGCCCCCAAAACAGAGCTACCTGATGGTAAGATTCATGCATCAGTTTCTAGTGGAAAACTGATCCCTGAAGTTGGGAACCATGCACCAAAGTCCAAGGAAGCATTTCTGATGCCGAAGAAAGAGCTGGATTTGTTGGAGCAAAGACAAAGCTCTGATACTGGAATTCACACACAAGCATCTAATGAGAAACAGATACATGATAGCGCAAATGGTTCGTCTCAGTTCAATCAGGTTTCAGTTATACCAAAATTAGAGAAAGATGGCTCTGATCAGGGACAAATCCCTGAAGCTGGAATTCATGCATCAGCAACCTATGAAGGAGAAAGGGGTTCTACTGTTGTTGGGAAGTCCTCAAATACCTCTCTACATTGTGAAAGTACTAATACACAGGCTTCTGCATTGTCACCTGATCAAGAGAAGCTGACTTATAGCACGAGACCTGAAAAGACTCTATATAAGTTGCAGCCAAGAAGAAATCCTGAATTTGGAGGGCGTGTGTCCCAATCTGAGCAAGCAAGCATGTCCCCAAAAGTACAGGAAAAGGCATTGGATGATGGATACAATTGGCGGAAATATGGACAGAAGCTTGTTAAAGGAAATGTTTTTATCAGGAGCTACTACAAATGCACCTATGCTAATTGCCTAGCAAAAAAGCAAGTTGAGAGGTCCTATGATGGTCGTCTTACAGATATCAAGTACATTGGGAAACATGAACATCCTAAACCTCAAAATAGCCCGCCTTTATCCACATCTGTTCCACCTATTGATCTGAGAAAATTGGACATGGGAGTCACAGCTGTATCAGAAGGTAGTTTAACAACTTCATGGAGGATAGTGTTTTAATTTTTAGGACACTAAATGAGAAACTCGTGTTTATGATTTAATTTTTTGACTTGATAGCTGATGGTGAGCCATCTGTTGCACACCGAGATACATCTAAAGGCATTGAGCTGGCAGCCGCCCCGAGGCAATTGATGACTTTAACAATTAATGATGGTGAATTTTCTCAGTCACAGAATTCACATGATGACATTGATGATGAAGATAGTACCAACACAAAGAAGCAGTAAGATATCCTGAATTTTTATTTATTTTCCATAGAAATTAGAAACTGCCTTTGCAGTGTACTGACAAGAAATCATCGGGCAACAGGAGGAGAGAAACTTTGCATGTGGATGATAATCTAGTGAAGAAGACTTATTGTGAAGCACGGTATGTTGTCCAGACTATAAGTGAGGTTGATATTATAAATGATTGCTACCGCTGGCGCAAATATGGACAGAAATTAGTTAAAGGCAATCCTAATCCGAGGTATACAGATTCCATCTTCTTTTCTTTTTGGGTTTGAGTTAGTACATAGATTAACAAGTTGTAACTCGATGAATAATCTGATTACACTCTAGTAACTTTATTATTTACCATGAAAAATTTCAATTCAGCTGATTCCAGGTCACGTTTCTATGCAGCTAAATATCTGTTTATTTATGGTGCAAGAGGAACTGTATAATGTAAATCCTAGAATTGTGGTCTGTTTTTTTGTCCTATTGACATCAGCTATACTGCAGCAAGTTTTGTGAAACTTGTCTTTTAGTGGGGAGGAACAATTTGCAGTGTACTGACTTTTGACAGGATTAGAAATATTTTTCTCAAACATTCCCCCAACCCCACAAAAAAAAATGTTGAGTAAAAGGAAATTGCCATAAAATTAAAATTAAGGTTATAGTTTAAAAGATCGGCACATAATTTTTTCTCACAAAAGCAATGTTCTAGGAACCAGTCCACAAGAGCTAAGTGAGTTTAGGTTCCTGATTTTCCTTGCTATTGATAAATGCCTATTAATTGATACTATATTATGAATAAATTGCATGAAATTTTGATCCTATTGCAAGTGTTTTACATACATTATATTGAGATAAGAAAAATTTCTTATGCATTCTCTCTTGCTGTTTGTACTTGTTAGAATTTTAATACTTTTACAATGTTCATTTCTCATCTTTTTTTCTTACTAGCTGTAAATGTTGCTAGGATATTATCATTTCCTAAAATTTCAGGGATAAAGTGTTTTTTAAGGTATTCTTACATGTAGTTTCCCTTCAATTTTTATTTTTTAGCCGGGGGGGGGGGAAAGAGGGTGGGAATGGCTTTTGGTTACCCGGTTTTGAAAATTTCTCAGAACACTTTTTATCCCCAAAATTTTTATTACATTTAAATTTCAAATTCTCTACCAACTCCACTCATGGGTCCCACACTTTCAAATTAAATATATTTTATTAAAATGCTTCTCAATTAAAACTATATCTTAAATAATGCTCCATCCGTCGTCAGGAATTGAATGCTAACTTTTGATTTTGTTAAAAATTAAAAAAGTTATTTATTAAATTATCCTTGATATTAATATAATGGACGGTGAGACTCATAAATTATTGGTATGAAATTTTTTAAAATTAAGATGGTGAGTGGTGAGGACCATGAGTTAGTGAGATATAAATCTTTTAAATTAAATAGGTTATTAATGTAACTTTCGATAAAAAAATATGTTTATTTAAAAAAAGTAAACATTTAATTTTGGTAATTTTATAACAATATCTAACACTAGGGACCTACTAAATGTCACTTTGAACATTCAAATCCAATTATACAAATACAATCTCTGATTTTCATTTTTGAAACAAAGAAAACATTATACAAAGAGATTCAATCAAAATACAGCCAAAATCTGACAATCATTGAAGATAAATTTTGTTTATTGACTTTTAAGGCTTAAAAGATCATCTCCCGAACACTCTTCATCACCTTTACCCTCTGTGTGTAGCTGAATCAAAATGGAGCTGGCCCCTATACTGCACTCATTGAAGTAAAAGAGCAATCTTGCATCTTCTGTCTAATAACTCTACGTAACTCCAACTTTATTTTGTCAAATCCCTTGTTTGTGGCATGTCTTACCATCTTGATACGTATTTCAACATGGCTCCATGCCCCAACCTCATAGGCGCTAATCCTCTGCAATATTTGTGGATGGAATCCTTAAACTACAGTACTTGCTACTAATTGTCTGAGTGAAATTGTAGATATTCTATAGCACCAATTTACTAATTGAGACTGCAGTTATCAAAGTTTTGAAATAGTAGATTCTTGATTTCCTTCTATGTGACTTGGAGTCAATTTTGAGAGTTGATCAAACATGATTTTGAGGAGCTATCTATGCAGAAACTCCTGATTTATTAGTAGTAGAGGAGCTATCTATGAGAATTGATAAAAAAAAGTTGACTATAAAAGTTGTTAGGTAGTTGTCATGAAGGAGTGACCTAATCGTTCAAAGAGAGGTCACTAAGTTGGAATATTTGTTGTGCCTTTAGTTTTCTATAGTTGATACCTGGAAAAATTCTTTGACAATATTACTAGGCATGATTAACTCATCAGAAGTAAAATAAATATCTTTATAGTTAATGTTTTATACTTTCTTGCATACTAATTAAAAGAGATAGCTTTAATTTGCAGTCTCTAGATTTTGCAGGAGTCATTTTACTGCAGATTCTGCTTGCCATAAATGTCTTTGTAGTTCGTAGGTTTACTTAGAAAAAAATAATTGTAGTAAAAGGCATGCTCAGATCTAGATCTTTTGATGAATTTCAAGCAAGTCTTTTGAGTGCATTACCATTTGTTTTGTCCCCTAATGTAAACTGCTTCTTTTTCTGTATAGGAGTTACTACAGGTGCTCAAATGCTGGTTGCCCTGTCAAGAAACATGTGGAAAGGTCATCTCACGATCCAAAAGTTGTTATTACAACATATGAAGGGAAACATGACCATGATATGCCTGGTTCTAGCTCGGTTAGCCAAATCGCAGTAGGAAGTGATATCAATAGGAAGACCGTGAGTGGAGAGTCAAGATCAGAAAACAAACCTGTTGGACTGGAAATGGTTGTCCATATTGGTGCAAGCTGATTTAAGTCCACTTACTATCTTGTTCATTGCATTGTATCTCCATGTATCCATATCTGTGCCTCCTCCTAATCCAGTGGTTTCTGTGTAGTAATGTGCCCTTTTGAAGAGAAGGTTGGATGTGAGCGGTCATAGAAACTGTTAAACAGTTTGGTCTACTTCCTCTGAAAACTAATTTAGCCTCTCAATTGTTTACAAATGGTTACAAAATACATTCATGTACAAATTGTTTCCCAAAAACAGACACACATAAATAAACTGCAGATGTTTTTATAAATTATTCACTTTGCAAGGGTCTCTTTGTTTGACCTTCACGATAAATATTGTCCATAAGTTGTGTTTGGCAAGCCTCCTTAAGTTATATGCAAGGTGATTTTGGTTGTTTTGGATCAAAACTTGCTTTAATTTTGCAGTGAATAAGGGAAGTCTTTGTGTTGAATTTGAGCATGTTGGATTCTAAAATGGCAGATCCAACTTAGGTTGGAGACCAGATGCTATTTTTGCTCTTCCGTTTTTAAGCCAACGCAATGCTAAAGCAAGTTGTAGGAAATAAATACAGTTGAAGTGCTGTGATTTTGTGCATTCTGGAAATTGATCGTCAACTCCCGCATCTGGGCATCGGCAGAGATTTGTGAGTTCATCAACTGCATAGCAATTTCATTCAGATGTTCTAGCCCATCATTTTATTTCCAGGTCCAATTTTCAAAGTTGTTCCAAATGCATGCTTAGTTTTAGAGCCGTAAAATAGTGATGTAAAATTTTATAATTAATGATTTATTTAGAACCAAATCATTGAGATCCTTCGTGATATGGTCAACCTAGGCTGGTGGTCATGTTATTATTGTTTTATTAGTGTAAATGTACTTCGCACTTCTAAGAAGCAAAGTCCACTCTTTGTGTGAAGATTTGATAAACGTTTTTGAGACTTGTCATATGTTGTTTTTTACCAAGTAAATGTCACTAAAATTCATTGAATTTATTTAATGTTGCAAGTCATGTTTGTTATGCTTTGTTTCAAACGTACGACAATACTGGTAAATTTGAAAAGTTATCCTCACCTTAAATCAAAGTGCATATCTTAAAAGTCATCAAAGACTTTTTCACTTTACAAATTGAAATTTTTTTACTTTCAAGCCTTCTTTTGGTTGATGAACCGAGGCGTAATTGGCAATTCCTCATTGGTTGTTCAGCAATCCTGATTTAAATAGGATGGCAGCCAACCAGGGTAAATTCTCAAGCGAACCCGGTGCACGACCCCACTTGTGAACTGAATTCATAGGAAAAGACAAGCAACCCATTTTACTAAGAAATCTACCCATTCCTCTTCTATTATTATTATCACCCAAGTTGCTTCTCTATCCCATCCATATTTTCCCATCTAACTTCTCATTCTCAACTACAAATCTGATTTCTTTTCCTCTCCACTCTGGTCTGAGTCTCGGCGCTTCTTTTTAATTGTTTCACTCACTATAGTCACTGATGTATATGCTACACTATAACATCAATGCACACTTTCAATTGCTTTATAATATATTGTGTTGAGTGCCAATATTTGCACCAAATTGTTCAGCTATACATAAGTTTGGAAACCATACCAAATTTGAGGTATTAATCAACTCTTATGCGCCTTAAACTTAGCCTCAAAGTAGGCTTCAAGATAAGCCTACTTTGAGCTCCTCCATAAGAGTTTCACACCCATTTGGAAGCACTTGGAGCCCCATATGAAAACTCTTAAACAAGCTCGAAAGACTTTGCCTCTACAGATACCTCATGCACATTCATTCTGCCCTTAAATTACAATTCATACACAGCGGTGGGACTTGGGAGAATGCTTAGAAAACTATGATCTGAACACTCTATGTATTGACAAGGTAACTACTGAAGAATGATTTATCTACTCATGATTTGATCTAAGTAAAAAGTACATTTGCCTCTTTAGAGTTTGATTCCTTTGAAGGAACGAACCAACTTATCATAAAAGGGACATCAATTCAAATTACACTCATTCATCTCAGAATACACACACACATAGTATATATATGTGGCAGCCTTTTCCTAGTGAAAATTTAGGAAAATTTTGAGCATGATGCTTCAGTGACTTGCTATGACAATGATGGGAGTGGAAACAAATTCATTTAGCTTCAATGCCTTGATTGATACTCTAAAGAACAAGACCAGGAATTTACCTAAGCATTTACTTTGTTGGAGACCAGCATTCTAGTCTGATGCACTGAAACTGGTAGCAATATTTCTAAACCTTGACCGGATTGGTCAATCATGGATCAGTCCAGATTTACAGCCGAAATAATTTTGAAATTTGATTGTACCAAGTCAAGTACTGATAGAAAATAATACTTGGTCAATTTAAAATTAAATATTTATTTTTAATATAATGTAAAAACTTAAAAGTATATTGGATCATCAAGAAGTTATTAAATTACTTTTTATTAATATGTTATTGTTATTGTAATATAGTTAATAGTAAAATCATTAGTTAGTAACATATAAATTTCTTAAATTAATAAGAATATCTGAAAAATTTTAAATAAAAATATGTTTATTTTTGTAAAAATAAATATTTAAATCCAGATACCTCTGCTGGAATTCGGGAGTTGTTGCAAAAGATGATTTTTGTTGAAAGTTGATCAGTTGCTGGCCATTTGGCCTTGCTCCAAAACTAGCTAGGTCTTGTTACCTTTGTTTTGTTTAGGCTCACTTTGCGTAAAGATGACCATCTGACTGGAGCTAACTGACTAAATATTGTACAGATTGTTTCTTGCACAAATCAACATATAGGACAAGAAAAGAAAAAAATTATACATATGAACTTAATTCTTGTCCATTTTTGAGAAATTGTTCACTGATTAGGGATATAGGTGCCAAAAGCAAACATTCCTTTTTCAGGTTTTAGAGCCAATTGTGATCTTAAGTCCTACGATCTGATCATTTTTCCTTCTCAGAAGATGAAGAAGAATGAAAGTCACCAGTGAATGAATATGCTTGGTGGAACTTTTAGATAGAACACTCAAAGCAATGATGGGAAGAGAAATAAAACAACCAATTCTGATTCAAAATTTATCAAATATGACCTCAAGGATGAAGAAACTTGAATTGATTCATACAAGTTACAAAGCTGAGGAACTCTTCACTGGGACATTAGGAAGAGGGCAGCTTGAAAGAAAAAAAAACCGACAAGAACCTATAAGTTTCATTCCCGAGTTGCTCTCCAATCCAATAGAAGAGAAATGCATAGTTCACTTCCATGCACAAGACGCAACTAGATCCCTGTTCATCCAACCGAGATAAAGAGCTCCATCCCTTTCTTCAAGTCTATATTTGTTACAGTAGTTTTCGAGCAGAGTTTTGATCGTGCCATTGACCAATGAACTCAAGGGATATGGACTAAAACCAGCCATTCTGAATCTCAACTTCCATTTCCTAAGAAGTTCATGCCTTTCAACCCTTTCAGGTCCCTCACAGGCAATGATGTTTACCATGTCTCTGGCCAAGCAATGCTGCTCAACATTGATCCGCTCCTTGTGATCCCTTGAAAGTGTAACGTCAATTGATTCAAACATAGCCGCATAGTAGTCTAAGGTTTCAAGGAAGCGAGGAAAGAAGGCAGTTGTATTTGTATTTGATTCTTGCTCAACAAGTGTTACCACTTTGGGATTCAAACCTCTAACCATCCTCAGCACTCGATCACGATGGTTTTCTGTACTGACACTTTCATCTGGCATATGGTGCAACATAAATGCAAAATTCACTGCCAGTGCTTCACCAGATTGAATTCCAAGACTTTCTGGCTGAACTTCACTCCCAGAAATGGCTGCAGCATGGAATTCAAAAGGCACTTTGAATGACTCAGCAAGCCTAGATAGTCTGTGCCCCACAATATTCAGTCCTCCGCCACGTGCATAAGCAGATGCTGGATCATCAATACCGGTTAACCGGATATGGGGTGGTCCCCCTGGCCGGGCTGCAAAAGCCTGGATTAGTGTTACCCATTGGCTCCCTTGAGCAATTTGGAAATCGATAATATGAACTCTGTTTTCATCCTTCATTGCCTCTGCAATGGCACCATTTGCCGACATATATCCAAATTTGAAGTAAGGGCAAACTTCATAAAGAATGTGCATATAAGAAAGCAGCTCAAAACTTGCAGGTTCTTTGCATCTCAAAGATTTGTAGATGGAGCTTCCTGATGCAGTCAACTTTGCCACAAGACCTTCTAGCATATAGGCTCCAAGACGCTGGATTGGTTCACCCGAAACAGACACCATTTGACGTAGTTCAGACATGAGCAGTTGTGATGTCAATGCATCGTTTTCTGATATGGCTTTTGCACAGGCAACAAGAACCTGCTTCAAGTCCCCTCTGGGTATGGCTTCTATCATTTGTCTCCAGCTGGTGATCTCTGGTGAAGCTATACTGTTTGGCAATGTGTCATCACAAACTTCAAAAATGTCAGAATCAGGACCCAGCATTGCAGTTTCTAATTCTCGCAGTTTGTGCTTCAAGTCATATACATCCTCAGTTATGCAAGACCCACTAACTGGTGAACCATAATTAGTATCTGGTGAGTGTACCTGATCCAGTGCATGAGACTGATATTCTTGCTGTGACATTGGGCTCCCCTTCGGTGAAAAACTGGCAGTTGAAGGAGAGTTGTATAGAGTGTGATTGCCTGATACAGAGGACTCCAATGTGCAATATCGATCATGATAAATCTGGATGGGGTACCTATTCCCATTGTTGCTGCTGTTGTTGTAGCACAAATGGGGCTCTAAACCTGGAAACTGCTGCAGAAAACAGGTCTCTACCTTCTGGAGAGGCAGATTTAAGCAGAATGTATTGGACATACTCACTCTTCCAGGTTGTTGTGATGCTTGCATTGAGAAAGGTAATCCTTGTTTTGCCTTTATAGCTGGAGGAATAAAATATTTCTGGTGTTTGAATGCTTACTTATCTTGAACATTTATCCAGACATTACATTGATCATCACAGCAAAACCACAACTATCATGTTGAAAGTTCACTACAATTATCGGTGCACTCCCATAGAAGAACCACAAAAACCTGAAATGAGCAGAAATCAAGTCATTCTAACAATGTGGAATTTAAAACAATAATAAAATCTTATTCAAGGCATGTACAGCAGAACCAATTATTACCAAGTTTTATCTTGAATTTTGAATGCCAAATTTGAAGCCTCATAAAGCTGTTCCATATAATTCTCACTCTAATGACATTCTCTCCCAACAAATGAGCTATAGCCTTGAATTAGTAATGGGGCAACCAGAACATATGGTATAAACTTTCAATACGTATAAGAATTGAGACCAAGGAATTAAAGAATGCCAAAAGTAACACAAAATCAACAAATTGAATTATCAAGCTAGTAAATAATTACCAGAGAAGCCAATTGCTCTCAGCACATTGTGGATATTTAAAGATTCAACCGCATTCATGTACCATAAACCAAACACTAAATTAAAAATTCCTATTATATTTGGCATCAGTTCATTCATAGGTTCATATTATTCTTCTCAATTCCCAGTCATGAATTCTTAGAATTCATGAAACCCAAATATGAACAAGACAATCTCAAAGGAGCACGAGAAAATGTTCTTTCCAAGAACCACCGAACAACCTTTCTAATTCAGATTTTGGAGAAGAGGAAGGGAGAGCAGTCATACGTCGGTCTTTAAACAAGGCAACGACTACTGTTTCCTGCTAAAATTCATGGCTTTACATAATGGAATAGCAAGACATGAGACTTCCAAAAGCCGCAGATTCCTCAGCTGCAGGGGAAAGAACAAAAAAAATTACCTTCTAACAATGAAAAATTCCCATCTAAATCTTAAATCTTGTTGCTACAAGAACGCAACAGCATGAAAACAAAAATAAAAATGGAAGCAACGGAATCCGACCCAAAAAACTTTCTTGCTGAACATGGACCAATTCATCCATGGAGATGAGAGGCAGAGGACTCAGTTTTCCTCCCACATCAGGTAAACTACTAAACAAGTCACTACCTTTCTCAACTGATATTTTCAATTTTTTCCCCTCCCCAGTGCCTCGAAACCCAATAGAAGATCAGGAACAGCATAATTTCAACTACCAAGTTCTCAAGCTTACCAAAATTCTTGAATTCAGCAATTCAAAAAACATAAAAGAAAAGGAGACAAAGACAAAACACCATTTAGCTTCAGAATAACGAACTCGAGGTTAAAATAGTTGAAAATCCAAAGCAAGTCCAAATTCTTTACATTGTGTGTAATGCTTATGTACAATCCCCGAGACGGAGTGAAGACACAAGTTCCACTTCTGCTAGATCTATGGCCAACCCATTTGTAGAAAAATAATACTATTGATGAAACTGGTGTACAAAACTCAGAAAATCCTTGAAAAGAACTTCAATTGAAGCACTATTCCGTCAGAAATACAGCTTTATCTTACAGAGGAAAGTTGGAGGGAAAACAGAGAAGGGAAACAGGACTACAGCCAATACTTTTTCACCGCTTGCAGGAAAATTCATTTCTGCTTCAAATCCATCAATTATTTGCATACTAACCTTAAAATTGAAGAATCCCTCGTTTAGTTTGTCTTCTTTATATTGCACTCCACACCATAGACAGGGAAGAAACAGAGCGTGAGAGACAGAGGGGGCAGAGGAACCATGTGAAAGTAAAACACCCTGAGGAATAATTAGTATAAAAAACAATTAGCCTGAGAAAATGCCATTCAATTGAGTAGAAATCACGATGATGCCACCAAAAGTTTCTGCGCAGGGCTCTCATTATGAGATCTTTGCTCTTCCTATTTATTTTCACTGGTTCTCTTCTCTTGCATTCAAAATTAAGAATAAATAAATTACTTTTATTTTTAGTAGTGGAATTTATATGTTAAGGTTAGCTCAATAAATCCTTTAGATTATTTTTTTTTATCATTTTTAATATTTACCTTAATTCAAAATGAATAATTGAAATAAAACGAAGAAAATATATACTTTCTAATATATTTTTATTTATTTTATTTCTTGTATTAAATAAGTTTCAAAAAATATATATACAATAAATGAATGTATTTTTGTAACTAAAATACTTCATTCGTAAATACACAAATGACTTATAAACAATACTTTATCAATGTCAATGAAAAAAAATGAAAATACAAAAAAAAAATGTAACAATATTTGAAAGATGTAACAAAAAAAAATTGAAGATGTAAATTACTTTATGAATCAAATTTATTATCCCTCTATACATAATTGAATATTCACGTTTCTATTTTAATTTGTTTATAATTGAATATTCACGTAAAATATATTTTTATTAATAATTTTTTTAATTTAATAAATTTATATATCAAAGAGTCATGCATCATCGTAAATCATCACCTTAATCATCTAAATAATTCTTGAACTCATTGTCCATTATATTAATATCAATTATAATTTTTTAACTTAATTGAAATTAAATGTTTTTTAAAATATTTAATTAAAATAAAAAAATAAACATTCAATTCTAACAAGACCAATATTATTTTCACTTTTTATTCTCTGTGTCTTGTTTTGAATTAACAACTATATCCAATTCAAGTAGAATTTTCCATTTAAGAAGAAAAAAACTAGGAAAATGCTAAACTGAAGTTGACAGAGATGCAAGCGTGAAGCTTATTTTTGGATCTTAGTGAGTTGGAAAAGCAACAAATTGAAACCGCACACATAAGCTTCTAATTATTATTAGTAGCCTGCCTACGAAAGCAGCATAATTTCATTTTAAGTGAATTTCTTTTTCATTGAATGTATTGCACATAGATTCTAACTTGATTGGACCCTTTTACCCATCATTTTCTTAAATTCTTATTGTGAGGTTATGCATGAGGAGAGGAGAGGAGAGAATCCAAAGTTTTTCTTCATTTCATCACATTGAAGCCTATAGTTGAGCTTGCTTTACTTAACAATTACGCCCCATTGCTTTCAAATCCACTAAAATTCCATAGTCTTGATTAAAATACAGAACTAACCCCCCCCCACCAAAAATAAAGTAAAAGAAAAAATGGTGAATCAAGAAGCCTACAAGATAATGTATGTATTTTCTTTTGCCAAACTAAAACATCAAGTTTAATTAAAGGTAATAAAAAAAATTTCTGAAAAAGAAATCAAATAACTAAAGCATCAATTAATCAATTTAATGTACTTTGTGGTGCCCAATGCTTTTTGAAGATAAGTGTGATTCTCATTTATATGAAGTTCTAGCCCACAACTAATTTGATGGACTAAGCCCCCTCTTTTCAGGTTTTAGTATGTAAGTACTGATTTCACTTATCAATTGTACGTGAAGTTAATTAGGGAATGAAAAGGTCCCCAACTAGTTTGTTATAGTTAAACAGCAATCTAAATTTCTTTTTCTTTTTTTTTTTTTATGAAAGCTCTAAAGCTTTTAATGTCTTAATTTTGATTAAATGACAAACATTAATAAGAATTAATGGCTTAATTGTATTAATTTTGATCTTTTAGGATTCATATATCTAATCTATGCAAGATCGAAGTTTCAAATCTTCAGGAAAAAGTGGTTGGTGTCAAGCTTTAAAGATAAACAGTTTCTGAATTAGATAGGATCTAAAGGTGTCTCTAGGTCTATCTTTGTGAGTAATAAGTTTTATAGGTTGCTCAATAAAAGTGAAATGTTTTTCAAAATGTATTTCATTTAGATAAAACATGAGTTGAATATTTGAAATGATTTTCAAAATACATGCACATACTTTAAATTTCATAAAATGTATTCCACAAATTTTTGGATTTGTCTGGAATCTTGTTTTTCATAATTTTAATGCATGTGGGGTCTACCTAATCGAAGTATGGTCGACCGCAGATCATGCAGTCGACCAGACCTCTCAGCTTATCGTCCGCTGAATATCTAGAGCTCTCTGGAACACTTGCGGATAATGGTGCAGTCGACCGGACTTCTCAGTTTATCGTCTGCAGTATGTCTAGAGTTCTCTGGAACACTTGCGGATGATGGTACAGATGACCTTTATGATATGCGATCGACCGCACTTCTCCTGAGTGGGATTTAAATAGCCATTTTTATGACCGTTGGTGCATACATATAAATACCCAATTGTTTAAAAAACTCATTACCATGACTTAGTAAAAGGTTTTGTGAAATCGCTGAGTAGATAGCTCAAGGTAGTGAATTAGATTTTATTAGATAAACCGAACCACTATAAATCATTGTGTCTTTTATCTATTTTTTTAACACATTATTTCACACACTGTTTGAGCACCGAATGTTTGTTATTTGTTGTCTTAGAAAGCACTGTTTGATTTAAAGTTAGAAAAATCGATTAAAACATAATTCACCCCCCTCTTAAGTTTTTCAGTTTCCTTTTTATACTTGGCCCTTTTAGTACTAAAACAAAAGAGATTAAAATAGATATTTTCAGCTTAATTGTAAAATTCACTCCCCTTGCGCTATGCGTCTCAGCCGAGATACAATACACCCGTGTACATTTTTATTGTCAATTCTACACATTTAGAATTAAATTTTGATTTATAAACCATGTTCTCCCGTTAACAAATATAAGTTATTGAATGACTTTATTATTTTCTCCCAATATAAGTCGTTTTATAAAATTTTATTAATATTTCAATATTAACTTCAAATATTAACATTATTTATTTTCATCTCCTCTTTTACTTCTCTTTTATTTTCAAGACAAAGCCTTTTTTCTTTTCAAACAAATAATATTTTTTATTTCTTATTTTCAAAACATAATAATTAAAGGTATTTTTAAATCAGACATAGATATTTAAACTCTTGCTTTATGAATATAGTAATTATTAAAGTCAATTCTCCTACCATAACATGAGTGTTCTTTCTTGAGCAAATTTTAGCACGTTGCTTACAAATTACAAATGGTAAAAAGTAGATATTTGATTGATCATTTTGATTATTTTGGTCATTTTGATTGATAATTTTTATTTTTTCTTTCTTTTTTTTGTAAAAGTAGAGATTTAATTGATCATTTTGAAAAACAAAGAGAAAATTGATTTTTTAAAGTTGATCATTTTGAAAAACAAAAGATGAAATTGATAATTTTTCATATTTACAAGGACTAAATGAAATTTTACCAAATGAAATAGTAAGACAAAAGGCTGAGGTCATTATCATTTCAACCCCATCCAAAAAAAAACAAAAAAAAAACAAAGGGATTAACCTCGTTTTCTGTTAGATTGGAAGTTTGGAACCAATATAAAGTTGAGTTTAAAAGTGATTAACTTTTCCTAAAAAATTTTTTTAAAAAAGTGATTAACTGAAGGAACTTCATTATCAGTGTAGGATTTATAATGAATTAAGTACTTTAATAATGATGATAAAGTTGAAAATGGAGGAACAGAAATCTAAGGGTAAAATGGAGATTAGAATTAGATTGTGATATTGACCCCACACGGCTTTAAACAGCGGTAAGGGTACCTTTCATTTTTTATTTTTTTTAGCTTTCACGATAGAGAGATGACGTGGGAACTACTGCCATCCACTTTCCTCCAACATGCAATGCAAATGCAACTATGCAGGTGCCTTTTCTAGTTTTCCTCCCTCTTCCAATATATTATATATAAAAACAATATATATATTAAAAATAAATGCTTTCTCAATATGAAATAGAATATTTCATATTTTTATTTAAAAATATTCGAAATTAAATACATATTTTATTTAATACTTTACTAATAAATTTCTTAATTTTAAATTTTTTTATCTCACTTATTAATAATCATACAATTAAACAAATTAATAATAAGGATAATGAGTTAACCCATCAAAGTTTTTTTAAATTTTTATATTAATATAAACATTCAATTTTAAATTTTAAATATAGGAAGTATAAAATTTCATAAATAATTTTTTAAAGATAATTCGATATTTTAGTTCCATTCATTTGGTCTTCTAACCATTTTAGTACTCTTTTTTTTTTGGACCATATTTATTCCTTCTTCTTCATCATCATCATCATCGGTCACATTTGAGACTACTGAGGCCTCGGATCCTCCTCCACGAGTGCATTGCCTACCAACGCGCCCGCCCTAGATCTGGAAACCGGGTTGAAGATTAGAGAAGAGACTAAAGAGGGGAGGAGATGAAATTGGGGAAATCTCAGGCCTTAGTTAGGAGAAAAAGAAGAAGGAAAAGAGAGAGAATTGGTGGGGTGTAAAATGTGTTTCCATTTTGGGTGAGCTGTCGAATGGGTTGGAACTTCCAGCCAAGATTTAGCTCAATTTTGATAAGAAGGACCAGAAGTGATGAAACGAACAAGGAAAGGGATCAATCCAAAAAGAACCAAAATCGTCAAAAGACCAAATGAAAGGAACTAAAATGGCGAATTATCTATAATCTTAATTGAAATTTTCATATTCCACTGATATAAAATTTAAATGTCTATTCATATTTTGTTATATGATCTTTAATATTAATGGAATTGTTAGTTAAACTATTTGTATTGGTGAATGTAAATTAATAGTGTTTTTTGTGAAATTTTAAAATAAAAATATATTTATTTTTTAAAAATAAATACTTATTTTTATACATTTTTAAATAAAGTTGTTAATATACAATTTTGAAAAGGGAGAGTAATTTATAATCTGTTTGTTCATTCTTTTTGACATTTTTCCCATCTGAATCATATTTGTCCTAAATATGAAATTATAATGTAAGTAAAACAAACTTTATTTATTTGAATTATAATTTGTCTCCTTTCTAAATTTCAATTGAATTTTGAAAATATTTTCTTAATTCTTGATAAATAAAACATCTCTTGAAATATATCAAAATATATTTTCAAATTCTTCTGGTCTCATATACGATTCTCAGTCAATCACATAAATAATAATTTATTAATTATATTTTGTATAATTATCAATCATATGAGAAGATAGACACCCAAAACATATCATATTAAATTTTTTTATTTTCAATAAAAATTTTATATACAAACAAAACTTCATTTTAGAAACATAAGAAATGGAAAAACTTTCAAAATACAATTCAAATTTAGCTATAAAACCTTTCTAACATCTTTTATCTTTGTAAACTTTTGTCTTTTATTCAATACCTTCTCGAAGATGGTGAGTTCCTCGTTCCTACCCTTTTGGGATTAAAGAATACCAAAGCTTAATCCACCCCTCTCATGTAATCACCCACTGATTACAAATATGTTTAGAAATAGATGTACACAGTGTTGAGAAAAAGGGAATCTTGTTTCCCTTTGTCCCCTAGAAAGTGAGTTTATCTTAAGACCCACCATATTTATCTTCACCGCCCTTTGTCCTATCCCTAACCCCATGACCAAAGATGGACCTTCTCTATTTTATTTGCAGACAATGCTCTGATGTTTAACAATATACTATATGGTAGACAAAACAAACAAAAGTGAGAGACAAAACAAAGTTTGATGCCTGATGCTTAAGGAGGAGTAGTTAACGTATCATGTTTATTAATCGCAAAATTCAAAATTTCATTTTTATGATACGTCTTTCTATCTTTACTTTCTCTATTTTCACTTAACTTTTTTTAAAATTTCTATAACAATTATCAAATCAGAGGAGCCATTGTCAACAAGATAAATATTTTAAAATGTTAAATTTCTATTACTTAATTACTTTTATTTCTTTATTACATAAAATTTCTTAGTATTATTTGTTAAAATTAAAAAAAATGAAATTAGTTTATATATGAATTGAATTGATAAAATCTTATAATTTAATGCATGAAACTTTATTTTAATGAACCGAGTATTGTTAGTATATAATGTATTTATATTTATATGAATGAATCTTGATGTAAAATTGATGAAAATTAAAAAAAAAAGAAGAAAAAAAACTTGATTTGGGATGGCAATGTTAGGTGACCCAATCGGCTAAGCTCGATCCGTGCGGGTGGCTTGCTCAAACGGGTTTGATCCAACCAAACGGTTGTGCACGTTTTTTTCTTTGTTTTTTTTTTTTTGCTTTTTTTAGTTTAATTAATTTAAATGCATATATTCAATTAATTAATT
This sequence comes from Apocynum venetum, assembly GCA_019593545.1. Lineage (NCBI taxonomy): Eukaryota > Viridiplantae > Streptophyta > Magnoliopsida > Gentianales > Apocynaceae > Apocynum > Apocynum venetum. The sequence continues at coordinate 282,266 of SRSM01000151.1, forward strand.
CTTTTCTCAATTTTAAAACTTGCATTTGATTTGTTAAATTAAATTACTTATTGTTAATTAGTTAAGTTTAATTTGTTTTATTTAGTTGAATAAATTATAAATTAATACAATTAAGTTTATAATATTTTATTTAAATTATTTAGTGTAGTAATGGGCCGAGATTTTTATTTTAAAAAAATTTATAAGTTTACTGTTTGTTTAAATTTAACTTATTTTAATTAAAATAAATATTAACTTAATGCGAATACCTTAATTAAGTTTAGCAATGTATTAATTTTTTTTTTGTTTTTATATTCTAGTTTAATATGTTATATTATATTACTTTCTTTTAATTAGTTAACTTTAATTTAAAAAATATGAATTTTATTTTATTTTGTTAAGAATAATTTAGTTTAATTAGATTAATAATGGGTTGAGCTTCTTCTTTTTAAATATTTGTGTTTAATTATTGAATTTGATTATTTAGTTTGAATTATTTAACTTGAATTATAAAAAACATTAATTTAATTTATTTTAAATTGGAATAATTTATTTTTAATTAGTTTAGTTTGAAATAGTTTTAATTCTAATGACAATAATAAATGTATTATTTTTATTAATTATGACTTAAAAAATACAAAAGAAGGGCAATAGATCTTTACCATATGACTTCGATAGATGAGCATGAGGAGTGTGTGAATGGTCGTTTGATCAATAGATCGCTAAAAGATAGGGCGAGTAAAGACATAAAGAGAAAGACAGCTCATTATGCGCAGTTATTGACAGAGGTTGATACTGAAGGGAGAAATTTCCCCCCACTGGATCTTCTAGCATCCATGGGACGATGTTTATATCAACTCATGGACTCCAGATACAAGAGCCGATGACACCTGATGCATATATGATCTCATATGAGGATGAATTGAATGACGATTCTTCATACTCTATTTCAAATAATGACATTGAGGTGGAGACTCATCGGACAAAGTACTTGCCCCAAAGGCATCCGTAGAAACACCTTTTCCTCACCATAGAGCATGTAAGGGTATAAGATTCTTGACACGTGGTGTTGTTGTCATTATTCGATAGTTTGTAGCAGCAAGTACTAGACCTCTATCTACATCCATTAGATCACCATCTGCACCCATCATCGGACCCTCTATAGTCAATCATAAGCCACAATCTGTACCCATCACTAGGTCATCTACAACCTATCCTAGGCCACCATCTGCACTATTCGTTGGGTCATCTGCTACATCATCATCTTGTCTACCTATTCGTTCTGCCACTGGTAGTACAGGTTCGAGTACGAGTGACAAGTGAGAGTTAAGGGATCCTATTCCTGGTGAATTGTTTATCATAGACTTATTGAAATGATTTAGAGGTCATGTAACATATGTCGCGTGATTCAATGAGGTATGTGGTACTATATGAATAGTAATGTTTAATTAATTGACTCATTATTTAAAATTATATGCATTTATTTTGTATTTGTAGGATAGACCTCTATTACAAGTTTATCTTCGTCCATCATATTTGTTAGGTTGTTAGGTTGGTAGAGACCTTGATCACTTTGGACTTATAAGATGGTGGCAGCCATTGGATTGGGTTACCTTGGTCGATGCCAGTTTAGTCAAGTGGACACTGCATTAATATCGACATTTATAGAGATGTGATATCCTGAGACTAACAGTTTTCACTAACCATTCGGAAAAATGACTTTTACATTATATGACATCCATTGCATATTGGGATTAGATATTAGTGTTACAGAGAATGAGGTACAATTTTTTATAACGTTGTTAAATTATATAATTTATTGAAAACATTATTGTGTTTTTAAAATAATTTAAACATGTTTATTGTGTATTGCAAGTGAACATCTACAAATTGATATGTAGATGCTTCAGAGTGAGTAGAAACACAATAGTATCAAGCTGAAGACATTTGCCAACAAATGTACAAATATTGATGTAGCTGGTGATATTGAGGCACAGTGTTTTACGTGGTACACGATTAGTTGTTCGTTGGTCGTGTTTAAGTCTACAAACACAACCCATGATTTTATTTTACCCTTTCTCATGTCTTTTCTGGCTATTCATGCCACACATGGGTAGCTGCAACACTTGTTCACCTATATAAACATCTCGTAATAGCATCCATGATAGATTGTAGTCAGGTAGCTAGGTGTTTAACATTGTTGAAGACATGAAAATACAAGCACTTCCCGATGTTTAGACATTTAGAGCCTCTTTGTAGTAGACCTCAAAAAATCCATGGGTCATGAGGTGAATGTCACCTAGACTATCGTATAGGTCATCTGATTATATTTGTGGTTATCAAATGCAATTAAACGCACTCACATAATCTCATATACATAATTATTATATGAAATTATTGTATTTGAATTTATCACAATTGTTTTGTGGCCTATGAAATAATTTATAATTATTTTTTTGTCTTAGATGGTTTGGATGACATATCTTTCACAAGCTCTTGAGTAAGTTTCATGGATGCGCCCGTTTTCTAGATAAAGTGGAGTCATATATATCTATACGTGTCATGAAACAGTTTGGTTATGTCCAGACTGTTTCATATGCACTGATTTCACCTATACAAGCTACTAAACATAGGAATTCTCGACGTAACGTCATCGAATATAGTCTGATCAGGGTATACCGGTTGACTCCTATGATTCATCTTCATCCTATGGTAATACAATATCCACATGGATAGCCAGATGCTCAGGTGGATGGCTACTTGTAGTGGTTAATCCCTTATACACATCCTCAAGTCCAAAACTCGTGGATTATACCAATAGGAATTGTTGTTCCTAGAACACACACGCTATCTTACCGAGAGGTATGTAATAATTTGTCATTTATTATATATTATTGTGAATATTTCATTGTTGTTATACTGTTTATTTTCTAAATTTTGATAATTTGATAAATTATAACAAGTGCTTAACATGGTGAGGAAACTACTTTAGCCTTGTATGAAGGGTTTGAGACATCAGATAGAGTTAGAGTTGTATTATATTTTAGAGGATCTATCTAGGATTGATGATACACTTGCAGGAGAGTCCTCACACAACCCAAATAACTCCCATGAGCCAGTCAAAGATTATGTCTTCCAAGATAAATATCACAATTATGGAGTCGTAGTGCTATATCTAGACATAAATTATAGTTTTTTTTTGTCAATGTTATAATTTGACGGATATTGTACTATGTACTATAAATGATTCTATTATTATTTGTGTATTGTATTGTATTATACTATTATTTGTGTCCATTTAAATTTTAACAAGTGATATTATTAAAAAAATTCATAATATGAAAAAAAATTATAGATAAAAGTCAAATAAACTACATGAGATATATCTAAAAACCATATGTACACGATTCACATTTATTGTTTATTATCTGTGTATAACTATTCCTATAGTGCATTGTGTGCCATTTATTTTATATTTTTACTTTTAAAATTTTTACATTAATAATTTGAAAAGTTTATATGTATTTTTTATATATATAATTTTACACTAAATGCATTTTACACCAATAAATAATTTTATGCTAGCATTCTTAATATAATTTTACACTAATTCCATTGAGAAAAATCATTTTATAATAAATGAAAATAACAAATTACATTAAAATGTGTAATTTTTTTCCTTGCATTGTTTTAAAAGAAAGGATAATATTTAATTGAAACTTCTATGCTAGTTGGCTTGGAAGAATTTACAAAGGGGCTATAGCGGATAAATGGTATAAAAAATAGGCCAAATACGTTAAATACTCCATAAGGAGAATCAAATCTTGTTAGCTTCTAGTTGAGGCGGAGTCTTTTTGTAGGGATACAATAGATCAAGTAACTTGAATCAACCAATTGAAGTACTGCAAAACTATCCCAAATTAAAAGCACAGTGTGTGTGTGTGTATATATATATATATATATATATATATATTCATATCCAATCTATATCGATCACTGTTGCTGCCATTTCCCCTGTTCAACTATTACTCTTCCTTTCACAATTATCTCCGTCTTGTTTCCGCTCTAGTTAGCTTCTCCTTCTCTCTATCTAATTTCATTATCCCCTCAAATGTAAGTTAGTATTTTATTTAAGAGTTTATTCAAATTATTGATTAACAAACTGAGTTATTGTGCCTATTGTATTAGATAAGTTCTAATATTTCAATGCAAAGATTTTCCTCCGCTAAATCTGACAATACTAAAGTGAGCAATAATGGTTGAATGAAAGCATGTGTAGTTGAGCACGCGTGTGCTACTTGTCTATATTTTAATGTCCATATGTTATGTTCCTTGATGAAAATCATATTATTCTTTGTCCTAATCTAAGACAACGGGTATTTTAATATTGTATGTTCATCCCTTCATCAGGAAACAAATCACTCTTGCAATAAAGTAAACTATATGCAATGCTTAAATGTTTTGATAGGCTATCAAAAGAGATCTCTTGCTAATTTAAAACAATTTATATTTTAAATGATATTATTATTATTATTATTATTATTTGGTATGTGAAGTTTGTTCATAAATAATCTCAGTAGCAAATAAGTGAATTTTTCATATTATTATTAAAAGACCCCCTTCCGTTACGCCAAAACCAATCTACTTGGAAGTTGGAACATTTTTGTGAGTCCGAATTTGCGAAATTCCATGGAATAAAGGACCAAAGTTGATTATGAAACTTAGACTTTTGAATTCAATTGCTCTGTCGTTATACCCCGACATTATTTTAGCTTTTCCAGTGTAGTATGAATTTTGACTTGATAAAGTTGTACAAAGAGACCAAAATTTTCTTGTACATTTTTCTTGCACACTCTGTTCTTTGACTTCATCTCTCACTAAATGTTATATTCCTTGTTCTTCACTTTGGGTCTCAAGCGGGTCCTCTTTCTTGAAATGTTTTTCTTTTTCGGAATGAATAATGGGACTTCCCTTCACCAACCACAACCAGGCACCAGCCCTCTTTAGTCCTTCTCCTTCCTTTACTCTTTCTTTGTTTTCTCTCAATTTGGACAATACTGGAGCCACATTGCATAAGTTACAGTTAGGCTTAAACCTTCATTGTAGGCCGCATTAGGCTGACAAAGAAGAGTGGAATTTATTTGAAGCCCACTCATTTGACCAACCAAATTCTCATAAGAAAGTAAACCTTCTCAGAAGATTCTTATAAATTTAAAAATTGGGAGTCTTTAAAAAAGGCACAATCCGATGCTTTATTCTAGAAGTATTCTGGAAGTTTTATTTTTGGCAGGTATCAGTACCTTATTCGAGAGGGGACTCCTACTCCTACTCCTAACTCTGACACAATATCCCTCCTAATCTCCCACAGGCCACATCACTTTCTCAGCCACATGTTTTTCCATAGATAGAATCATTCTGAATTTTACAACTCTTACTTTTCTCTAATATCACATCTACTTTATGTAGCTTTTCTTTATAATCGTAGCTTGCAATGAAATGAAATCCCAAACAAGCACAGAAAGATTTGATTTGGAAAGGGAGAATTGTTTATGAGAAGGGGGAAGTGGGGTAAGCAGTGCTAATACACCGCTCTCTTTCAATCCTCACCAAAGTTTACGTCCCAGCGGGATACTTCCCTATTTAACCAAACGAAAATAGTTGGCTCATTCAGCGAAGGGATACAATTATAATCAACCAAAACCAATGTACACGAGGATGGACAATAATCAAAGTATCCCACTTAACTAGAACCATGCTGCTTAGCCCAGAAGGACAACATCTACAGATTTTTAAGACCATATTTACAATGTCAGAGCTCTACTACACAGCTTATAACCGTAATATCTTACTCTTAGTACAAAGTTAATGCAGAAAAAATGAAATTCAGGAAAGAAACCCGAATCTGGAGTGTTGCAAATTCTCGGCCACGAAAAGTTGGATATTGAAATTTACGAGAATGTATCCTCCCGGTCCCCTTCTGCAGTCTCACCCTCTTCTAAGTTGCTGAACTCGAGGAAATGTGTTGGCCGGTGATCCTCGTGATAGTACTCCCTGGGCGTTCCTAGCTTGACACCATACTTCATGCTTACTGTATGCTTTACTCCCATAAAGTTGTAATTCCATGGACCATTATCCGGGACCTGAAGACAGATAAACACACAAAGATGAGGTGCCAAATAAAATAAGAGGGATAGAGAAAACAAAACCACAGCATCTGAAGGGTGTAGAAACCACAGGTGGACGATGTATTCTTCTTACCATGTAGAAACCAAGGAAACGATCACTCAGCAGCATCTGGACCTTCTCATAGTGTGTTGGCAAGTAACCGTGCGGATTATTGCTTCCCGTATCCTTGTTGGCTCGGCCCCATTCATATCCTGATGGTGTCAGCTTATATGCTGTCAAAGAACATGACCCTGGAGTAAAGCTGCAGGTCAGAATTATGCACTTCTCTCCGTCCCACTGTTTGTTGTTTTCTAGAATTCGAGCATGGTTCGTCAAATCCTGCATTAGACATATATCTTCCGCATCAGCATAACAAATAAAAGATTTCGCTGAAATGCAGTCTATCTAGGTCTCCACTTAATGGAATGGCAAACACAGATGGGATACAGCGTCTAACCTGAGGAGACAACTGTGGCAGCTCATTTGGTTGAGTATGCATCCATCCCAGGGGTTCCAAATCATTTAGGAAATCATGCTCAGGAAGAGCTGATGGAAGATTCGCATGCTGATGTGTTCCCCACTGCGGTGGCATGGCAATACATCGTATCTCCTTAACCTGAGGATTATCTGGAGGGCTTATACCATACAAATACCCTGCAATTTGAGTTCGCAAGTCCGCAATGCATATAAACTTCTTCAAAATGTTCTTGGGCATGATGTATGTATAGCCAGTCTCCTGCACCACCAGATATCACAAAGATAAGTTTTATCTGTTGTACATAAATTTCCCCTTCAAAACTAGCAAACTGATATGAAGTCAAGAAATACATCAGTACCTTTATATCCTCAGAATTGACATATATGTGATTCACTCGGAGATAAAGATTTGTGGCAGAAATTGCTCTCACACGCCAGTCAGTTTTGGAGGCATATGTATTCTGCTCATATGGACTAGTCGTAGTTACAATCAGTTCGTCACCATGTATATTTGTTGTTCTTGTAGTGACTGCTGTCAGCTGACTTGCTTCCTTAGCCTAAAACCAAAGTATAAAACAGTATTAGCAGACCAATGCAGTAAATGACACCGACTCAAAAATGAACCGTGGTCAACTAATCATACGGATATGCAGCACAAGATCTACCTGTTTCTCTATCTCTGCAATTTGCTGTCGCTGTTGTGAAGGGGGGGTAATCTCAGCTCCAAGAATGATATCACGAATTTCTGACTGAGTGAGTGCTGAAGTGTTGACATTGTTCTTCTTTGCGTAATCAGATAAAATCAAATCCCTCAAAGCAACCTCAACCTACAACAAATTATGCTCATGTAAGTACATCCAGTCAAAGACTAAGGTCTAGAATGAAAGTACAACTAGCAGAAGAAGAAACAGATGATCATCTGGCACCCGCTACCACCATTGACTTACAGCAAACAGATTAGACTTGTACTGAGGTCCAGAATTCTTAATTTGCTTTTATGTTATATTTTGTAACATATATAGTTCTTTTCTCCTGCCCCCAGGGTGGATTAGGGTGGTGATTTCTGTAACTAAGCTTACCTTCATCCACTGGTCATCTGTAAGAGAAGGCCAAATATGGTGTGGTTCAGTGACAATGGTCTTGTCAGGCTTTAGCAACATTTTTGCCTTCTCGTTGTTAACATGCAGAGCACGCAAAATCAGAATGAGCCTTGAGAAAGCAGTGTATGATGATATACTTTTCAGCCAATCGTCATAAATGTTGAATAAAACCATCTGTGGTTCTGTGGCTTTCAGTATCAGATCACCAAATTTTTCAATCTTCAAGCATGCTTGGAAAGGCAGTTGGAGCTCACTTCCCTTGATGACAATGTTAGGAAAATCAAGCAGGTGAACCTCCAAGGGATCCAACATGCCTTTACGAGTAACAATGATTTGTTTAGGTTGTTCTTCAACGGGTAATGACCGCACCAATGCAGCTACCTCTTCAGCAGTTTTCCACTTGGCCAGCTGACCAAGACGCTTTTGCCCAGCCCAGACACTTGTGTGAATCACCTGGCAAAAATCACCATATGCTCATGCCAAATATCTAATAATTTGAAAACCTGCAAAAATCCGTAGTCAAGTAAACAAACCTTAAGAAAGAGCTGCCCTGTCCTGGGATTGAAAATAAATATAGCACCATTGATGGGCTTTGTTGTCAGATTTCCTTCAAAAGTCTTGTGTATAGTGACACGATACACATTTGTATCGTCAACAAACCAAATAATCTGATTACTGAAAATTTCACCATAGTTCTGGGATGACAAATAGGGCTCTGTGGGTTCTGAAGAATACAACTGCAACCCTTTTCTTATCCGCTCCCTCAGGACATACAATGCTGGGTTGGACTGCACATACAAAAAACAGTAACTTCAGCATATCTGCTAATGACCAGGTTGCTAATAAATCAATAAGAACACATAACATATGGTTAGTTAAATCCCAACATCAAGCTGACCTTCATAATTTTGTTCATAGCCTGAGCAAGCAATGGTTTTGATCCAGGGAACCAGTTTCCAAAGGCGGAATGCAAGTTGTAAGCAAGGTCAAGGCCAATCATGACCCCTGCATAAAAGAAAACATAACGATGGTCCTGAAATTGAGTTGATTAACATTAGAAATAAAGCCAACAGATGAATATGACATACCAGTTGGCGATGGATAAATCGACATGTTGTCTGTTGTGTAATCCATGAACTTCGCTCTTGTATATCGTTCTATATCATGTGAATCATAGTCACCCCACCGAAGCTGCACATCAATCCAGTACTTGTTGCTAGCCTTTTGATCAAAAACATCTTTTGACTCAGCAACTAGACTAGGTTTTGACATTTGCCACCTATGTGCTGCAAAGAGAAGAATGTCAGCACAGGAGCTGTTCATTTTGTAACTCTTTCTTGGATGAATTGTTTCTTTCTGCACAGTTTCAATTTCCAATGCATCAAGCTCTTGATCCAGGACCTGGCAAAGATCCATAACAACGCTTTCATGTATCTTCTGCCACAAGTGCGCACGGAATATCTGGATTAAAGATATCTTCAGAGTTGGTATCTTTCCGTGCATAAATATCCCAGTTAAATCCAACTGCACTTGGAAACCAACATAGACATTGGCACGATTTATGGTAGGTGACCACCAAAGTGTAAATCTACGATTAGGAATTTGATTGAGCCCAGATCTTTGTGCATTCGTCAATTTCTTGTACTTCATGGACTCCTCAAAACCTGAAGCCTTCTCCCAGAAAAGACCCTCCCAAGTAGGAAAGCTGAAAACATAAATTGATCAGCTCCACAGAAGTAATCAAACACAGGTTTATGCTAAAGGTATGCAAATGCCAGAAAGAATGATTATACTACATTACTTAAGCTGTTTTTTAACTTTATTTCCCTTGCACATGTCCAGATATTTAAGAATGACCAATGCACACAGAAAGCAAGGTATCAAAAGAAGCGAGGCCTTACTATGTTCCTTTAAATAATGTATGCTCCAAAATTCCCTCCACACCTCCCAAAGCTTGGATGACGTCAGTCCTATAGTTATTCAAATTCCACAGTTTCCCATCATGCCTCTGGTGTGTCCACCAGAATGGATTTTGTTTCAGAACTTGATACTGCTTGAAATCTGTTCTCACCCTCCATCCTTTATCATACGCAAGTGTATGGCGGTCCTTCTGGAACAAAGTATTGATCCGAGGTATCCCACGATCCCAAGAATCCTGCAAATTAATTTCAAGTAGTAGTAGATGTTACAACCCAAGCAGACATACTCCGGCAAAGCATTATTACAACTTTAAGACACCCTTGATCTAAAGAAAAACTCACCTCAAGATCTTCAAGTGTTAGACGTCTATTTTGTGCCTGCGCCTCCTGTCTCTTTAATGCATATTCTGCCCAAACTCGCTGGGAATCAATGAACTCACTTTCCCATGGCTGTTACAACATTAAAATAAGGAATGGATTAGTGAAATGAACAATATCATGCAAATGAGAAGATACGGTACAAAAGATTTCCTGTTCTCATACCTGTATGTAACGATAAAGATTTGGAATCAATTGGTCCTCTTCATGACTCATTCCACTCCTGAAGTGTGTCACACCCACATCTGTCTGCTGGCTATAACGGAGGTCACTCTGTGGAATCAATATGTGACCCATTGACAACATTCCAAGACCTCCAATTTCCTTTGGTGTGTAAAAAATAACAGGAGGAAATCTGCAAGAAGTAAATAACATGTTAAGAACTTCATGCAGTATCAAAAAATAAAAACAACACAAAATGAACAAATTACCTGCTTGGCATTTTAGAATTTAATCCAATCTTTATACGTGTTTGAATCTTATTTTCACATTTGACAAGCAAATCTAACAATTCTTGTGTATGTACTGTAGCTTCTCGGAAATATGTCATGAGACCTGCCAAAGAAAATCAATATGTTCAAAACAAAGAAATTGTGTCCAAACTGTAAAGTCATGATAAAAGAGCATCCGAATAAGTACAGATTGAACTTGTACCTATTAAAGCTGTATTCCACTTGTTAACAATCTTCGTGAATGTAGTAGAACCTGATGACATAAGAATCTGCCTAACACGATTCTCGAACACTTTCATATGCTCATCATCAACCCGTAAGAAAGCAACAGCAGTACGCTCTTTGGTCTGTTCATTCTGTAGATTCCAAACTCCATCCCTTGTATTGCTGAATGCTTCTTGGGTCATTCTAATCTTTGGCAGTATACGAACCTCAAATCCACACATGCTGAAAAGTAAGTTTGGATTGTCTTTGCTGTACACAGAGACAAAGCTATTCTCCCACTCCAGAGTTGTGATACTTCTTGGAAGCCGGTTCTTCATGTCCCAGAAAACACTTCTACCAAGATTCACTGAAATATGGAAGTGCAAACAAAATCAGTAATCAGAACATGGGTGCATGTATCAAAGGAACCAACAGAAAAACAAAGAAAAGGAATATCAAGTTCAAAACTTTACCGTCATGCTTCATAAGCCTCATGCGAGCATCTCTTGGCCAGCACTTCTTGTTGTTATAACCAACCATATTCTCATTGTTGGGATCAGGATGCTCAGTAAGATACCGCTGAATGAGATCTCTCGCTTCATCATGAGTGAAGCGAAATAATATATGCACCTTATCTATGTATCTGGAATAGAGTCTTATGGGATGCCTTGTTTCTACTTTAGTGTCCCAGTAAGTAATAAACTCATTTGGCATCTGTGGAGGACCAGCAATTTCACTGGCTCGGGTCAATCCAAGAAGCAACAGATCTAGCACCAGTCCATAGTATTGTACAACAAAAGATGCAAATTGAAGACCACGAATGAGCCCATATGAATTAGTATGGCTCATGTCCTTGTAAGACAGCACAACATTGTTCTTGGCCGTGACATAGTCAGCTATATTGTGATCAAGTACCAGCCGTAGAAGCCTGTTCAGCATCGTCAAATCAATCTTTTCAAAGAATTTCTCAAATTTAGTTTGAAGCATCACCACACACTGGCCATCGCTGGTGTCCCATACTCCTTGTAAGTTGTTAATACCCTGACACCATTTATACACCAATAATGGAGGTGGCTCAGAATCCGCAGGCTTTATCCAATTGGGGAACAGATGCCGTTTGTCACCTTCATACCACAAATATTGGTCCAAATAAGCATCAGTAATCTTCTCAAGAGGTTCAATCTCATAGACAGGAATCAGATAACTGTACAAATCCATGAACTCAATGCCAACTTCTTTAAAGGCACGTTGGGTGAGGAGATGGCGCTTAATTCTTGATAAAGCTTCATGTGGATTATCATAAGCTTGTTCAATAAGACCAAGCTCCTCCCTTTGCAATTGATTTAGCCGCACTGCCACACTGTAAGACTCTTTCAACCTCTCAAGTGCAAGAATGAGAAGCTTCGTATCGTGCTTGTATGATAGTGGAGGGAATGGGATGGGAGAGAACTTCCTTGATTCCAACCAGTGGACGGTAGTAGTGTAAATAGCAACTGCTTCTTCTGGTGTAACATAGGGACCATCCTTCAAGTAGTTATGTTGACGCTCTTGTTCTGCCTTCAGCCAAAGACGAGTTAATCTCCCAAGGTTCTTTCGGCAAACTGTTTTATCCACAGTTGCACCTCTCCTTATACGTTCACGGTTGTAGTGGGCAACATTTGTCCACCAATCAGCCTTTGATTTCACATAACGAAGAATCATGTTCTCAATTGGAACAGGTAAACCTGGCACCTTCCAGGGGATATTTGCCTTCCAACAACGCCAAGCTTCACTAAGATGCTGCAGGATAGTTCTTGCTTTGTTTTGCTTGATACCTTCTGGCATAGCATCAAGAACATCATGCATTACAGCCGCACGAAGCTCAAGATCAAAGTGGCTCTCAACACGTTGTTTGGTAACAGTTTTAGCAACCCCCTTGGAATGTCGCCCCTCAAATTGCCGAGCAAGTAAATTCCCTAACCACCGCTCTAATAAAGGCACTATACCACGGAGGAAGAACAACCAAACCCGCCACATAGGAGCCCAAAAACCACACCCAGGTCCTTTGCCAACAGGTCCAGTGTTAAACCGGTAATAAATCAAGTGTTTCAAATCTTTGCACATCCTGATTTGTCGCATAAGCCTGTACTTGTACCTGTACATACCCGTCAACTGGCCAACATGGGAAAATATATATTGTAAACCATCTGCTAACTGAAATGCATCCACATTACCCAAACGGAACTGGATATTTGCATCAACCACCAGCTTTGTCAACCGAAGAATTTCACGACAAAGATGGAAAGCATTGCCAAAACGAGACTTCTTACGCTCCTTGGTGGTGAGAGTTTTCACAGGTTTCAAGTTGAAATTGTAATCAAGATGAAGATAATTCAGATTCTTTCGGTGAATCAACAAATTCAGCATATTGTACCCTTGCTTGCAAACTTGAAGTCCAGCTTCAGCCCAATCAAGCTCTGTAGTCTGGAAGAACTTTGTAGCTGCAAGAGACCTAAAAAGATGCTTCTTTTTCTGAGCCTTTGGTGGCCTGTGATGCAGTTCATTTAACACAAAACATTTCAACAATTTCTGGTAACTAACACGAACTTTGACTGGATATGATGGAGGACTGCAAATAGGCAAACAACAACAAATTTAGTGTGACTGACAAGCAGCAAATGTAAAACTAAAGAACTACAAATGATATTCAAGCCTTACCAGTGTTCCTTGTACCACTCTGAGACCAGAGGTATGTCTTCAGCACGACGCATTCGACCAGATCTCATGTTGAAAGGACGTGGTGCAAACAAAAGTGAAATACCAGCAGCAGTAGTATCAGTATAAATTGGAGTATCTTTTAACAGTGGTTCTACCCCTTCAGGCAAAGAAAAATCATCATCGTCATCCTCTTCATAATTTTTCTTGTCCCGCCTGTCCTTATTTATGCTGGTTATGGGGTGAATAAGAGGATCATAATAAAATGCAGGTAGATCAGGATCCTCTGTTTTTATATACATAACCATTGGGGTATGATATACCCCAAGCTTCACTTTTCGAGGCCTATTATTATACAAATGAGGGAATGCAATCCTGTATTCTGTCCTCAGAGGTGACCTGATGATGAGTTTGTTGATATCATTAAACTCATTCCAATCTTCATCTCCTTTCTCCATGTCTCGATATAGAGGTTCAAACTTGGGGCCACCTGCAGGAAAATAACTATTTAGCCACCAAATACTATAAGGAAAATTGCAGAAAATAAGAAACATGCATAGGGGAAGACAATAGCTAATGCATTATGGAACAAGTATTAATGCAGGTACATATTATAAATCACTGCTTTACAGTTGCTACTACAATGCTATTTGAGAGATCACAATTCACTTTCAATGAAAAGATCCAAGTCACAGCAAACTAAAAAACCAAATTATACAGGGGACGTACCAGGTATGCACATATTAAGTGCTTTAGCTGTAAAAAATGACTCCATATCAAACAAGTAGAAGTAGTTGCGATCAATCAGATCAGAGAGAAGTTGTCCAGCAAGACGGTGAAGTGTCGCCATGATAGGAAGGGACAAATGCCATTTCCTATAGCTAGGACCATTAATAAGCTTAGTTTTCACCAATGGCTTATGATCATAAAACCACGTATATACAGCAGAATCTTCTTCCTCATCCATCTCTAACTGGATTGGCTCCAAAGGATCCACATCTAAAAGATTGTCAGCATAATCCAAAGGAGGCTCCTCATCATCAAAAGGAGGAAACCGCATTCTCTTGAAATGTCGTCTATCTCTCTTCTCTCTTCGCATCATAATCCACATCGTACCCCACTGTTATCACAGATTGGGGGAAAAAACAACAGTAACCATAAGAAGATATAAATAAAAATGAATAAGCTTAGAAGCCCCAGATATATTCAGTGCATAAAGCAATAACAAAAAGATACCTGTGCTAGATAGATGGGTTCAACCACCCATGGTATTTCATTCACGAATGTAATAGCACCAGTAATGTGATACAGGACCTTCACATCACGGACCTATAGACAGAGAACAGAACCAAAAGATCAAGACAAAGTACCAAATTTTGTGAATCTAGAACAAAGTCACAATCATAAATTAACCAAAACTACATTTAGAATGTATCAACAAACAAAAGAAGCAGCACCTGTTCCCAAGGCATTGGCATGTTTTCAAGAAGCTTGTAAACAGCATGAGGAACAAACTTTAGAGCTCCCAGGTAAACACGCTTGTCATGGCGATATTTTTTGGAAGACATGTCCCCATGATCCCTGTCAGTAGCAAAACATCAAGTATGCCCCAAAAAGAGGAACAACTTATAAAGTTCAAAAGAATTATTAAAAGCACCACTGCAACGTCAGTGCGACTGAGGGTATAGAAATTCAAAGTGACCAGGAATAGTAGTAATAAAACTACTCAGATAATAATATGGTGTTGTTCTGAGGTGTAGCTAAAACTACAAGAAGTAACATCAATTGCTCCAAGGCAATAAATGGTAGATATCCTAATCCAAAAACAAAATCTAAGTCAAACACTAAAACATCAGAATATTATGAAAGTAACCATTACAAAATTTTGAACAACAGAATAACCATCTTAAAAATAAAGAAAACAATTCGAGATAAAAAGAATTTTATGAGATCAATTCTCTTGCCAGAGCAGACGAGGATGAGGCACCAAGAGAAAATTTAATTCCCAACAAGTTCTGGCAAACATGAATACCATTCCAGATTACTTTGTACATCCAATTAGCTGAAAAGAGTGAATTTTTTTCATAAGTCGCCTATTTCCCACACTATTTTTTTATAAAATCAATGGTGTAAACCTTCCAATTCCCTTAATGACTTTCATTTCATGATGCAGCACTTAAAAGAAGGGGAAAGCCTAGTAAAATTCAGAAAAAAAACTCTGTTGAATACAAAACCACAAAAATCTAGAAAAAAGACCTACTCGCAGAAGGCATGAAACAAAATCAAACTATTGCCAGAATTAACTTCATTGCCACTTGTGTGATATCAGGAAACAGTCAGAAAATTCTTCTATATCCCAACCAGAAGATTGCTACTCTAAATAGTTGATAACTTCAACTTTAACACCCATTTCTAAGACCCCATTCGATTGGCCCCTATATGGGCCAAAATATTTATCCTCACTGGAGACACCAAATCACCATGCCAAATATTATAATAACAACAATCATCGACAAGAAGCAAAAACACAATATATAAGAAGAGCTTACTTAATAATCTTCCGAACATGCTCGGGAGGCATATCTTCCTTCTGTGTCTCAACGAAGCCAAACTTCCTCTTATCACTATACCGCTTAGAATTAAGTTGCATCCACTTCCTCGCTTTCTCCTCGAGCTGCGCCTCAGTTGGCAGAACTGTGTATGAAGGCGGTGGCGGTGGGGGAGGAGTCAGTCCACCAGGTCCCGCTCCTGTACCACTTGTCCCCGGTGGCATTATCCCGCTGGTACCGGGAGGAGCTATCGGAGGCATATTCCCATTATTGCCTCCATTACTACTGTTAGTCCACATATCTTGTGAATTTCCACTCCACATTCTTCAAGACATGTACAAAATACTCCCTAACTGACAAAAAATGGCAATTCCTGAGTTCGGTTCCTAAAACAAGGATTTCTCAGCGAGGTTAGGGTTTTCGCTGTGAGTGAAGACTCTCTCGACCGGAGACCGAGGAGAGAAAATTATGTACGCTAAGATGGGCTTCGAATTATATAGGGGAAATTTGATAGGCGGTAGCTTAGCATACGGATGACTGACTTTTACCTGGGTTCGGGCTTTGCTAAGCTTGCGCTCTTGGGCCTGATGTCCTTAAACCCAAAACCCGTGCCTCTTATTTGTATTTTTCGAACTATTATTTTTGCTTTACTAATTAAATTCCATGTTAATTATGAAATGGATTTTTTTTAATTACACTACAATTGTATAGAGTATGACTTGAATTTATAAATTTTATAATTATAGATGAGATTATTTTACCAATTAATTGTCATCAGCATGTCTTAGATTGATATTGGTTTAAAAAAAAAACTCTCTTTTATTCCAAAATGCTACAAGATTGTGTCAATGAAGAAGACATTTGCAGCAGTGACAACCCTCAAATCACATCCTAATGCCTAAGATATTCTAATGGCAGGAACTACCCAAGGATGTATCGGAACTCGTCTGAGAACCTCTTTGACATCTTAAATGGTTTTTTTGGGACATGAATCTCCCTCATCAACTTGTCCAATAATAAATGGAAAATATTACCAGAAATTCATCCAAAAAGATTGTTTTCACGCATGTTCACGAAAAACTTAAGAAAATCGAACTCCTAAAATTTCTACAAAAAGTCATTGCAAGATTTTTAGAAGGTTCAACTATGAAACATGTCACTTTGTAACTTAAAATCAAGAACTTTCCATAATTAGATTACATGGCATGGTTGGAAAAAAAACTTATTGAAACACACAATGAAACCCAATTCCTTCACAACCCAGTTATCGCTATATAAGTCAGCAATCGTCTTATCGAGTCAAAAATCACCATAATTCCAGCAGCCATTGTGTGATTGAAATTGGAACAAGAAGAAAGTTTTCAAGAAACACTTGGTTTGCGATGAACAATCTATTTGTGCCACTTAAGGAAACATGAGGAATATGGTTTATATATACGAATGACAAATGTGATTTTATGAATGATTTTCTCAATATGATTATTTAGAAATAATTAAAAAATGTTTTCAAGATATTATACAATGTATGAATATGAATTTCTAATTTAGAAAACGTTACTATTTCATTTTTCAAAAGTTGAGTATTTACGGTCAAGTTTCAACATACGATCAAAAACCAACTTTTTTTCTAAGTCACCTAAGTTGCACAACTAAAATAATTTTCATACTCCTTAAGGATCATGATGAAACAAAAAGTCTGGTTGATCATCAAGGATCTCAACAATAATTCAATTTTGCCCAGGAATATCCAAAAGACAGTTGTAAATAAAAATAACTCATTGCCTTTAACATCATGATTCAATAAGTACCATATACATATTCATGCTAAACAATAGAAAACTAAATATTTGACTATTCTCAACAAGGAGAAATTGGATCCATTGAAAATTCAGAAAAGTATTTGTATGTTCCTAGACTTACTTAAAAACTTCTAATCAATGAATCAAAGCTTCAGCTATAATATCAAACTAATCAATGAATTCCAACAAAACCCAATAGCTTCCATATTTTGTTGACAATCAAATTTACATTTCCATGTTAAAGAGAAAACCTCTTATATTATTTATTCTTACCAATGCTACTTCCGTCGAACATGAACCAATTGAAATTCAAATAACTTAATACCAAGGAATAAAAGTAGAACTTGTTAATTTTTGAACTAAAGATTAATCCAAGGAAAATTAATTGACGGCATTAACTAAAATCTGAAATTTTGACACCCATTTCCTTAATTTCCTTCAGCCTTTCTATTCGAAGTCAGGGGATCCCATTTCACAATATGTTTTTTTATCAAAATCTGATATGTAACCTTATCAACTAAAAGACCATGTATTTTATAAATATTATCAAACACCTAAGGTACATGGCTAAAATCTAATATAAACAGCGATCATATAATGAGAAACGAAGAAAAAGCCATATTAAGAAGTCCAAGATTCATTTTATATTTTCCCAAACACATAATTCTACAAGAAAATTTGAGCAAATTATGATCTCAAATTTCTTATATATAAAGAAGTTTCACCAATTATGTTCTATTACCAACAACTAGAAACTAATTTTGAGCAGATAAACTTCTAAAAAGTACAATTCTTCAAATTCACATGTAAAATGTTCTAAGGAAATCCAAACAAAATAGGAAGAAGAAACACACATATCATAAAATGTAAGTAGAAAATAGTATTATACGCATTGAATATCCTATTAACTCATCATTGTGAAGAGCGTATCGTAGAAACCAAAGGGACCATATGAAGAGATTTTATTGCAATCATTGACCAGCCTTGAGCGTTACAACACTCATCTGGGAAACAAAAGGCCTCATCCAAGCATTTTCCAAATAGTTATGGAAAATGGTAGACGCATTATGGAAACTCATTCTGTATGAAGAATTGATGTAAGAATTTGTTGTTGTTCAAGTAGCTCATAATAATCATACTCTTATAGTATGTATAATTTTGATTGCACTAAGTACCGCTTATGGCAAGACAATTATATTTGAAATACAAACAAAATCTATATATGAACGAATACATTCATAGATTTATCAGGAGATTATGATATGTTAAAACAATCATTCAATATCACTTCTTGATCCAACTTTAAATTACACAGTAAATAAATTGACATTTTTAATGTGAATAATTTATTTGATAGTTTACTATAATTTATTGATTTAGTCATTGAACATAGATTGTTATCTGTTATAGGACAAAGAATTTTTATTATAGCAATATCAACAAATGAGCTATTAGATAGATTGAAAGCTTTTGTTTCACATTTTAATCATAATATACCTCAAATTAACTGGAACGTAAATAAAAACATGCAAAATAGAAATTCGAATAAAGTTGATTTAGAGCTAAAATTGTAAATAAGATTGGTGTCTACTTGAAGTTTTATATTTGATGTATTTTAAGTTTAATTTGTAATGTTTGAGCTTTAATATTGATGTGTAATGTGTAATGCACAATTTTAATCATTGAAATATATAATGTTTTATATTTTAATATTAAAAATGATTTTAATTTATATTGTTTGATATTTTAGTCTTATATATTATATATATATACACTTATATATAATTAATTAATAAAAACTATGTAAAAATATATGCAGATACAAAACGGGTATGAAGCAAGTGTAGGTACAAGTACACCAATTGGATACAACTTCTCTATCATTATTTTATTCTCACTAAAATTCGTAATTAAAACTCCATCCCCATCCATTTTTCTGTTTAAATCGATTAATCTTTGTACTCACCGAAGCGTATACAACTGAGACCTATATTAACCTATATAAAGCTAATAATTATTAATTACATGGAAGAGTTTTAAAAAATCCAATTGAGTCCCATTTTTGTGCTACCCAAATCTGGACGTGCCATTTTCCTATATTTTTCTAGATTAGATTCACTAGCGTAATTCTCACATACTACCAAGTACCAAGAGTCCAACAATAAACCGAGTGTTCTTATAAATAAATTGTAAACCAAGTATGATTAGGTCAAGACTCTCTCCAATATAGGGATATTGAATATTCTAATGGCTAGATTTCACAATTTAATTCAATATTTATCTAAGCACTTTTTGGATTTAAATTTAAAGTACAATTTTTTTTCAAATTTTTTTTTATTGAAGTTTTTAATAGAAAAAATATCATACTTTTACATTAATTTTCATTTTCATGAGAGGGAGGTTCGAGAAATAAAGGTTAAGTGTTTTTTTAATAAATCAATCTCTTAAATTATATGTCATAAATATAAATATAAAATATATATCTTGATTATATTTCATTACAACGTCATTAATTTTTGTAAGACATTTGTTAAAGTTCTTCTATTATTATTTTTTAAAATACATGACAATTGTGACTTTAACTCATGATTTTTAAATACATTGATGGGATTATTTACCAACCAACTTGCACCTATTTGTCTATATTTATTAAATTTAAAGTTTTTTTAAGAATATAAGTGACCTCTTCAAAAAAAATTTTGAATATAAATTAATATAAACTATCATTTTTTTGGACACCGCATAGTTTATAAATTCATAAACCTTTTTTCTCTAACCTCCCCTATATTTCTTATTCAATTTCTCTATTATCTTTTTTAGTTGTTTTTTTTTTTGTTGTGGTTGTGGCATTATGTTTTTGTATATTATATCCATTAAACTTATGAACAAAAGAGAAGGGGGAAAAAAGCCCTCGTTGCTCTTATTTTTTTGACTTCAAAATGTTTATAGATCATTTTCATTAAACATATAGATTTTTTTTCTCATCTTGCATTATTTTTCATCATCAAATTTTCCTAAATGTTTTAGTCATTATTTTCTTATTTTACTAAATATAATTCATTTTAAATTAATGTTAACTTTCTTTATTTTTTAATTATATCTAAAATTATTTCAAAAAATATTTTTTTTGAAATAAAAAACAAATTATTGATTAATGATTTCGTGCAATAAGAAATACTACAAATGATGTGAGAGATCTTTATAATGCTGTTTTGGAGGAAGGGTTTAAAAAATTGGATTCTACACAAAATATTTTCATATTTCATAGAAAAAATATGATAATTAGACTTTTGAATTTAATGATTTGATTAAAATCGTTATAAAAAATAATTTATAAAAAGTTTTCCCTCTACAACATGCAATAGGAAAATCTATTGGTACTAGTTCACAACTACAACGTTTACCTAAGAATGTCCGAATGATTTACATATTTTGAGTGATTGATTAATTAATATAACTAACAAATATTTTATTGGACACTTTAGCATATTCAAAAATTAATTTTCTTCATCAAAACATAATTGAGATATTGGAAGAAAACCTATAATAAAATTTATTATGTTAGTATTAAAACATTTTTCTTACACCTTTTAATGAATAAATAGGATTTTAATTTATAATATTTTTCTATTAAAGAAAATTATTGTTGTTTATGTAAGTTCTTTATTACTTTCATAAAATAGAAACAGTAACTTACCTAAATTATCATTATTAAACATTGTATTTGATTTTATTTTATATTTTGAGGAAATGATGATTAGGACAATGGACATTTCACACAAAAATTAATCATGTATAACATGAAAAACATTATGACTAGTTTATGCTATTACATTGTTATAGTTTATAATTTATTAATGATTTCAATATTTTAAATGGTTAATCAAGTTTGACTTTAATATCGGTAGCACTCGTTTAGTTTTATTGATTGTTTTAGTGCATTAATGATTTTTTTTTGTCATTTTTAAACACCTAAAAGGAATCAATCGGGAAAAATTGGTGCAAAATATTAAAGTTTATTCAAATTTTATACAAAATTACAAAAAATAAATAAAATCATGATTTATAAATTATCCTTTTAAATTTATATATATATATATATATACACATACATAAGAGGAAATAAAGAGGTAATATATATATTGACCAACACAAAGTGACCAACACCAATAAAGAGGAAATAAAATAGTACTAGATTTTCTTCTCTTTATTTTTGGATTACACTCTATCACGGGCATCCTCATCTATCTATTCCCTAGACATTTGTAAATTATGTAAATCGCGGATATGTCTGGATTGACCAGGATCTGTGTGTGTTCCCAATGAAATCCATCAAAGTCCTCCCATGCCTTTGGCATGAATCTATCTCATACTAATGAATCCACCTATATAGTTTATCTCACACCTCTTTTACTAATTTAGTTGTGCCCCAAGGGACTAGATTTTGTTTTTTTTTTTATGGAGAAAATAGGTTGAGAAAGGCTTTATTTTTCTTTAATCCGTTTATTGGTTTTATCTAGTGAAAAGAAAAAAGAAATACAAAAATACGTGGAAGATAATAGGTAGGAAGAAAGATTCAAAATGATTTATATTTGTGATAAACAAATGTATAATAAGAAGATTTAATGAGTTATATTTAAGATAAATAAATCTAGAAAATAATTAAATTAAGGAGATTTTTAGAGATTTCTAATATATTTAAGTTTCCATAAAAAATATTTTATCCACATTAACATGTGGACTTTACAAGTTATAAAATTCTATAGTATAACAAATTTAATTAAAATGTAAAAGTTCCATTTTATTTTACTCCCTTCAACGACTGGACATGATTGTAAAAATTCGTATTTTTTATTATTTAAAGTTATAAGTTATTCTTGTAAATCTAATTATTATTTTATTCTTATTTTACCCTTATCCTATTAAATTACTTTAGAGGTGGGCTACCCTATTAAGTTTCATATCAACACAAGGTAATTTCACCAAATATGCAAACTACAATACAATACAATTAATAAATAAAATGTGTTAAATTTCTCAACGTGATACTTTATATATATTTATATATATATCTCAACATGATCACTACCAAAACATAATTTGATATCAAACTATATATGTCACAAAAAATCCATATATTTTGTTAAGTTAATAGAAAATCTACCTTATTTAGCCTTTCAACCAACTCTTTAAAAAATAAGATAATTGCCCGATTTAGTATCTATTATTTGTACTTTTGTTCGTTTTAGTTTCTATTTTTTTATCAATTTTTTTAATTTATAATATTTTTATTGACATTTTCAGTGACATTAGGTAATATGTGAAAGATTTAGAACTAAAACATTCAATAAAAAATAATATCAATAAAAATGGATAAAAGTACAAAAAAATGGAGATTAAATCGAGCAATTATTCAAAAAAAATAATATAAAGAACCCTTCTAAAATTTTAACTTTAATAGGAGTACTTAGTAAAATTATCATAGTTATTTGCCAGAAGATTGAACCCCCATTTTGTTCCTTCCGCCAAGTGTCAAGCATGCACGTGTTCTGTTGCGCAAAGTTGCGTGACATGCTGTGAGAATAAGAAAAGTCACGTACCCAATCCCACCCTCTTTTACGTCGAAATTTCTGATTGACCTTCTTTTTCCATTTTCATACCACTTTTTTTTACTATTAAAAATCCTTAAAAAAGAATCTCACCAGCTTTTGGCTCGCCTCCCAATTATACTAATCTACTCATTCTACATTCTGGAATAGCGCGTGCATGCACGGCGTTCCTATTTTCCCTTCCGCCCCCCTAAAGAACATTATTCTTTTTGAATTAACATAATTTATAATATTGTATTACTCTCTTTTTTTTTTTTTTTTGGAAAACTTGTATTAATACTCTTAATCTTATTACTATTTAAAATTTAATATTTTTATTATGGATTTACTTCAAGACATATTCTGATTGTAAGTCATAATAACATAATTTTTCCTCTCTCGTCCCATCTCAACATCACCAAACAAAATAATATATAACTCTCTCTTCATTTTAGCCACGCATCATATAAATTTATATGAAAACTAAATGCTTAAAAATGAAGAATGTAATCATATAAATAAAAATTCTAATAGATTTGAACTAAAATTTTCAATTATATTATAAATATTTCATGAAAATATGTTGTGAATGTTTTTTATGAAATTATAACGTAAATATAAACTTATTTATTATTATTTCAAACTAATCAAAGTTATCACCTTTTTTTTAAAAAAAACAATTATACAATTAATATTTTTGCAAAATATCATCTTAAAAATATTCTCAATAAATTATAATCTATTGCGTCCCTAATGAATGGATAAATTAATTGAAATATGATTTAGACAATTATTATTATTACTCTATAATTGAGGATATCCTTAAATTCTTATCTACTTTCTTTCAAACTTTTAACAATATAATAATATAAGGCTCTTATTGAGTATAGGCAAGTTACATTACCCTTGTACTATAGTATACTTTTTTCCACTCTTACCTCATATATTGACTTAATCATACTTTTTTCCATTCTTACCTCATATATTGACTTAATCATTATCGAAGTCAATCTCTAACATAGTTTATTGTATTGCTTTATTGAGGCAAATTATGCAAGTGATACATGAACTTTTTAAAAATTCAACCTTTGCATTTAAACTTTTTATCGCTCAATTTACACTTCAAAATTTCAAAATGTACAAATCCTACTTTTCGTCTAGAAGTTATGTTCAGTTTATTTGAGGGTTCACTCAGATAAACTCATGACTTCATAAGAAGTTTTAGAAATTTGTTTTCTTTCTCCTTATCTTCTTTTGTAGAAGTTTCCTGCAACATGCTATATTGGGTTGAATCATTTTCCTCTAGTCGTGAAAGGAAAAAGTTACCTATGGTTGGAAGTGATGGTACATGTATAGGGAAGTCAGTGCATGAGAGATATCAACCAATTATCAAACCAACATAAGTGGTGATACTAGTAGAGGAAGAAGAGGAGAAGAATGCAAATGATGCCCGATTTAAGTGTCAAAGGGTAAGACAAATCCCAAATGTTTCATGATGGTGGCGACAATGGTGAGGAATGAATTTGGAAGTGGCTTAGAAAGTCAATAGTGTTAGGTTTATGGTGGCAACTCTCTCATTTTCTTCTTCTTCATCTCCTTCTTTCTATTGCCATTTTTTTATTACATTGGGAGAGTGAGTGTCAAACCATCGATATCTAGGTCGAAGGTGAGGTGTGCTAACTATTGAGCTACAACATTTTTGACTCTTTCCATTCTCATTATATTCTATATAAATTCCTCATTATCTTTTGAATTCCGAGCTTCGCTCGAGAGATCTTGTTCTCAAAGATTTGTAGTATCTAGATATAACTGTTGTTGCTCCTTCATTGTATTCTTGTTGACTCAATCCATTTGAGGTATCACACACTCTATTCGTTTGTTTTTGTTCTATTTTCAAGTTTTTTATTTTTTTTGCATCCAATAACATTTTTTATTTGTTTATCATATGTTTATATGTTTAGAAAAAGATGTAGTCAATTATGTAGAAGAAAAAGAGAAGTAAGAAGAAGAAAATAGTTGAAAAAAAATGAAATTTCTAAATTTTTAATGAATTTGTATAAGATTATGTGCGCAAACAAAAACGTTGTTAGAAAAATTTACACAGTTTGCATGTGTTGGACAAAAAACATTACATAATGAAACTTTTGTACATATGGGCATGACTTGAATGTTTTGAGAGTTGAAATGCAAAAGTTAGTGTAAAACCGAATTTTCTAAAAAGTTTATGTACCGGTTGGATAATTTAATATTTTCATCAATCACAAGCCAAATTCAATCCGCACATTTTTATCAGGTTCATGGACGATTTTTTTTATCATCAGTTTGATTTTATTATTGAGAATATAAACAAATCAAGTTTCATTTTTTCTTGAATTTGTTCGATCAACAATTTGGCCAAAGTCAAAAGTATAATTCCGCTTACATCCACGACTAAAGCCATCAATTTCATCATGCATACACTCTAAATTATCAAGCCCATAACTTCTTAAGCTTCCTTTCTTAATTTATACTCCAATTTAACTCGATTTTGAGCACAAACTAGCTACAACTTGAGCCCCGACTTGCATGTTGATTTAGACTAATTCCACCAGTGATTTGTCATCATACTTTGTTAGGTAAACCTGAACGGAGTTGGATATTTGATTGTTGTTGATTTTTTAGCACATTTTGGCTATGATTTGGCCAGTTCTGAGTCACGCGTTACAACCAACTTCATAGTGAATATCAGACAACTTTAGGGTTGAAATTTGCTAATTATTTATTGATTTTATTACTCAAGTTTTTCTCCATTATAAAGTCATTTGTCAACCACAACTCTAATATTCATTAAACGAATAACTTGTTAATCTTCTGAAAAATTAGTCAAGTTGAAAAATAAGATTTTATCTCAAATAAATACTAAAAGTATTTGTAGATCCCATCCTTCCCATGTTAGTAAGGAAAATGAGTGAAGCCTCTTTGCATTTGGCAAGGCTCAAATGTGCAATAGTAATGCTTATGTTTTTAAATGTAATTTTTTTAAAAACACAAAATAATTGGGAAGAGTATCAATAGAACTCATAAAGTTTAGAAAATAATCAAGATTTTTTTATCAATCAAGATGGACTCATATTTATTGTTTTTAAAGGTAATCTATTTATTATTTATTACCAGGGTTCTTCTAGCTATATTTTAAAAATATGCCTAAGAAATTATAATATATCATGTCCCCTAATTAATAAATATCCTATTAGAATTATATGTTTTATAAGTAATTATGATTACTCTATAAAGGGATATTTCTACATTCTCTTCCACTGTCTTGGAAATACTAATTCTTAGCTGTGCAAAGCTGTCATTTGGCAAAATAAGCTACAGGCGTTAAAAATAGTCATAAAAATCCACGCGCTTCATCCGCGTTCCGACTTCCTCCCATACGCTAACGCTATTTCTTCCTATTTGCACTTTCATTTTCTTTGTCGTTTTCAAAAACATATTTGACATTGCTCCTTAACTCACGGCCCACCCCATGTCCCACCTTCTTCCTCCCCAGTGTCCCATTCCCGTCCCTTCCTTTCTCTGACTCTAAAGTCTAAACCCTTAACGCCACGCCCTTTTTCTCAATTCTATCTGAACCTGGAAAAAGTAGAAAAATCTGCCATGAAAGTGCCTGAAACCGACCCTAAAACCCTCATTCTCACCATTACTCAGCTTCTCAATTCTCTTTTAGATTCAATCTCTCGAACCCAATGTTTCAGGAGCAAATGGGCTCAGATTACTACCAAAATCACCACTCTCCAGTCCCACATTTCTGACCTCTCTAACCAAAGCTCCTTTCTCGGTAGTCAACTCTCCGTCGACCTTCTTCAGTCACTCTCCACCACGCTTTCCGACTCGGTGTCTCTATGCACGCTCTGCCACGCGGCGACACCGCCGCATGGGAAGCTCAAGACCCAGAACGACGTCGACTCTGTTACCGCGAAACTCGACCGCCACATTAAAGACCTCGACGTGATCATCAAAAGCGGCGTTTTACTACCTCGGAGCGGCGCTGTTCCTTCTAAGAGGGAATCCGTCAGGGCCGAGTTCCGGAACCTCATAACTCGCCTCCAGATCGGTTCCGCCGAGTCGAAGAACTCGGTTCTGGACTCGGTGCTCTCTCTCTTACAAGAAGACGACAAGAATGTTCCCATCGCGGTGGCTCAGGGGATTGTTCCTGTGCTCGTGCGACTACTGAATCCCAACTTCCATCATTTGGAAATCAAAGAGAAAACCGTCGCAGCCGTCGCTAAAATCTCCGCCGTCGACTCCATGAAGCACGTTTTGATCGCCGAGGGCCTTGGTCTGCTCCATAATCTGCTTCGGGTGCTGGAGTGCGGAAGTGTATTTGCAAAGGAAAAGGCTTGTATTGCCCTGCAAGCGCTTAGTCAAACCAAAGAAAACGCGATGGCAATCGGGTCGAGAGGTGGGATTTCATCTTTGCTCGAAATATGTGACGATGGAACTCCAAATTCACAGGCCATGGCTGCTGGGGTATTGCGTGATTTATCAGTTTTTTCTGAAATTAAGGAGAATTTTGTGGAAGAAAATGCGGTAATGATTTTATTAGGCCTTCTGAAAACTGGGACGCCTATAGCACAGGAAAATGCAATGGGGTGTTTGAACAACTTGATCATTAATGATGAGAATTTGAAATTATTTATTGCTAGGGAAGGCGCAATTGAGAGCTTGACAAATTTCTGGGATTCTGCATATGGAGTGCAAAATCTTGAAGTAGCCATCGTTATGGTTCAAATTTTAGCTGTTTGTCCCTTAATTGCGGAAGTTCTGGTTTCTAATGGTTTTCTCAATCGAGTTTCGAGTGTCTTAAGTTGTGGAGTGTTGGGAGCAAGAATTGCTGCAGCTAAAGCTATCTGTGAATTAGCCTACAATGTCAAAACACGAAAAGAATTGGGTGAAATTGGATGCATTTCGCCGTTGGTCAACATGTTGGATGGTAAAGCTGTCGAGGAGAAAGAGGCAGCTGCGAAAGCATTGTCAATTTTAGTGATATATGCGGGGAATCGTAAGGTTTTCAGAAAAGAAGAGAAGGGGATTGTGTTTGCAGTGCATCTTTTGGATTCTTCGGTTCAAAATTTGGATAAGATGTATCCAATATCTATATTATCCTCACTTGTTCATTCGAAAAAATGCCGCAAACAAATGGTGGCATCTGGAGCCTGTTTACATTTGCAGAAGCTAGTTGAGATGAATGTGGAGGGTGCCAAAAAGCTCTTGGAGAGTCTAGGTCGAGGTAAACTATGGGGAGTTTTTTCCAGACCTTGATGGAATTGTGAAGAATTGAAAAGTTCAGCCAAAAAGAAGAAGAAGAAGAAAGGATATGCTGTACAATACTTTTTTTTTTTCCCTTTTTCATGTATTTATTTTGTTGAATTGTTCATAGATCGTGGTTAGGATTTGTTGTAACACGATTGTGGTTAGAGACCTAGTAGTATCTTGGTTTGGTCACCTAACCTTGATTAGGGGTTCCATACTTTCTTGTTTTCTCTACCAAAACTGTGGTATCAATTATTCACCAAAAAAAAATAAAAATAAAATAAAATTGTGGTATCAATTAATAACAGAAGTCCTTCCTCAAAATAATAATAATAATAATAATAAGAGATGTCCATCATTTCACTTTCTTCTTTCATTTGTTTTTGCACCTCGTCTTACGTTCGATTTACTCTTAGTTGCTGTAAAGTAAGGTTTTGTGTAGCTGTAAGGGGTTATGTAAAGCGATCCCTTTCATTGTAGTTATTGCCAGAAAAGATTGATACTATTTGTTTTAACAATCTTTTACGTTTGAGGTTCCGACACGAGAATAATACATAATGAGTTATACTAATTGGAGAAGGACTATGTTCGAGGATAAATGGGGAAGGGAAAAGAAATCAAGAATAAAAAGAAAGACTAAAAGAATGTCAATGTTTCCAAAAAGTATGAGATACTCCCTGCTATTATTTATACAACATTAGTAACTTTTATAATGATAATTTGAGTGACGGAAATATACTTTGGAAGGGGGACCACGAGGGGCGGTGAATGGTTACTGATCTTAGGTTGTTATTTGGACTTTTTAGTACTTAAAAGGATAGTACTACTTGTTAGGAGGAGAAAGGCAAAAAACATAAAAAATTCTGCTGCATCTAAATTGGATTATTTTTTTAGATAAAAGAAACCAATTTAAGTTTTTTTTTTAAAAAAAGGACATTCAATTTCCTAGTTTTTTCTCCTCCTTTTTATATTAAAATTAAATGTCTATATTTATACTTTTTGTATTTGTGAGCTGGTAGTAACTAGAAGAATATTCATTGTACTACTCTAAGAGGAGATGGGAAAAGACACCCATAAGAGGAGATGGGGAAAAGATACCCATAGGAGTTATACAATGTGCATTTCAGGGGAAAAAAAAGAAGAGTTATACAATGTGCCAAACTTATTTCCTTCCGTATGAACATAGGAGAGTAATTAGTAATAATAATTTTCATCTCTTAAAACTAATAAAATTAGTTATGACACTTTAAGAAATACTAATTTTAACAAAATAGGCATTTATTAATTTCAATTATTTATATATATATATATATATATATATATATTTTCTTCTTTATTTCAAGAGGATCAATAGTGATCCTTTATCCACGATTGATGGTGGTAGCCTGGTAAGTGGTAATGGATATGCCATCTAAATCCGAGCAGCAAAGCTTTTATATCCCATAAAGCCTACCGTTCTGCTGCTTTATCCAGAGTGTCACTTCGATGCTCCAGGATTGAGAATCTACACAACTTGCATAAGGATGACCTTCTGCCACGGATGATGATCATTTGCGCCAGCTTAGAGGCAAAACCTCCTGCACTACCTAATATCTCAAGACCTATTCCCAAACACTAGCATTATGATGCAGACTCCTACTCTTGGCATTTGGGAGACTTAAGGCACTTCCTGGTCTCATAAACTTGCTGTTGATGGAGCTAGAACTCCTCATAAAACTGGAACTTGTCTCATATTGCGTGATCACCAGGACACTCACTCCTATTACAGGTAATTTTGCAATCCAATTATGTAACTTCCAAGTCACTTTAATTAGTTGACCCACTCCTAATTCGGGAATATGTTTAATTATGCTAGGTTTGTCCATCCTAGTTGTAATAAATCTACTAATTTTTTAACTTCCAGTGTTTCCAGTTCATTTAGATCCTGTATCTAATCAGGTCCCTTTTCTAAATTCCCTAACTAAAGTTTTTACCAGATTCTAAAATTGAATATTCTACTTCTTTTCCCTCACAAAAAACATAAAATAAAAAATCCACGAATGAAACAAGAACCAACCAAAAATAAGGGGATGATGACCAATGTGACTTTAAGAAAATTAAACCAAGAACGCCACTTTGGAACAAAATGCTGTTCCAAATTCTTTTCAAAATCAGTTCAGACACAATTGACATGCCATAAAGACAGGATCTACAATCAAATTTTCCAAAGACTACGTAAAACGCCCTACAGATCATTTTAACACAGATCATTTTAACTTATCACTTCTTACCACCAGCTTCAGCAGGTTCTACAATCTCAGCCTCAAGTGTCTGTGGAGCCTCTGATTGTGGGGTTGCTTGCTGCTCAAATCTGTCAAATGATGTTCCCCACCTTGCTGAGAGAGCCAAGTTCATCATCTCGTAGATCTTTCCTCCAAGCTCTGCAGGATTCTCTGGCTGGAAATATCAACAGAGACCATTAAATCACATCCAGATCCACTTTTATGCATTTTATTTTTCATCACTTATAAGTTCCATAGAAAAAGAAGCTACAATTAAACATACACAAAAAGTGGAGAGTGAAATGTTGGTCACTGGATATCAGCACTGAGCACTTTTAAGAATGTATTTTGGGTTACTTGAGTGGTGGAAAAGCATCTGCTGATGTTACAAAATAACCTTATTCATAGAAATACATGATTATCCAAAAACCACATCTTGCATAACTCCAATTCTCCAATTCAAACCTGATTCTATAAATTTGGCTCAAAGGATTTACAAGGTGGACCGTAAAAACAAAAGGGTGTCCTCTCTGGTAACCATGTCATAGCATTGTTACGAAATCATCCAAATTCCAATAAGATCCTCTTACTAAAGTTCTCACTAAACTTATAACAATTTGCAGCTTAGAATCACCATCATGAATGGACAACTGTACATGGAATACACTGAAATTTATGATAATCAAAGAATTATGGCAGACATGGACCTTTTATTCACATTCACCTTCACTGAACCGTTATTATCAATATATAAACCTAAAAGGGGCTCTAAACCTAATTATATTATTTCAACTCACAAGATTCTCCAACTTGACCTTTAGGTTTTGTCATCATCAATGATATTTTCATCCATTGAATAGGACAAATCACTATTGTTTTCCATGAAGCGTTTATGACGAAGAGCTTTCTCATATATCATGACCGGTAATTTAAAACTCGACTCATATAGACTTCCATATATGTAGTTCTTGCAAAGACACCTAAATTGAAGTGTACAGTACATAAAATTCTGTGACTTCCATTTTGGTTCTTGGTGAAAGAAGCCAGTTCCAATCGTCATATAAACCCACAAGGTACCCCTAACATGTTTTTAATCAAGTACTGCATCAACACAAGTCCAAGCCTGACAATTAGGCAATCTCCAGCCTAGATAAATGCAACTTTGGCAAATTGCTCTGTCAACCTCCACCCAATAGTCTGGTTATCCTTCTCCAATATGTTCCGCCAACTCTTTGTAGTAACCATATACCGCGAAAACACGTACTTCATTCACGCATCATATAAAGTTACATAATGGATCAATGTTATTAAGGTGCAAGGAGTACAACCTTAGTGCTAGGACCCTTGCATTGCTTGAGGAGTGGGGTGCAAAAATAAAAAACACACGCGTGATCAAAGTATGGAGCACAAATACACAACAATATATGTATGCTTAAATATTATGTAAACAGAAAGCTTAAATCCTTAAATATATTAAAATAAAACCTTAAAATAATTCTGAAACAACACTTGAATCTATTCTTGTTAGACTTCTTACTTAATAAGGATACTTGCTTACACCTACTTACCTAGTAAATTGTGGCTTTTATGAAATTTTACTCCCTTCGTTCAAAATTGAATATCCACTTTTTACTATTATTGACTTTAATTAATTTACCATATCATTAATATAATGTCTTGTTATATCCATGAGTTAGTGGGATGTAAATCCTTAAATAAAAGTGGTGAGTGATGGAAACTATGAACTATTGAAATATAAATTTCTTAAATTAAAGAGGTTATTAATGAAATTTTGAATAAAAAATATGTTTATTTTAAAAAACTGAATATTTAATTCCGGATGGAGGGAGTACTATTTAAGATCTTAAATTTATTTAGAGACTTAAATTAGGTCTTCTTTGACTTTTTAATGTGAAAATCAATACAAATTCTTTCTTTTAAAAAAAGAAAAGCAAACAATAGAAAACCAACTGTCTCTTTGTTCATTTGCACCTTTACAGTGCCTTGAGCTTCAAAAACAGCTGTAAAGAAGCCTCGCCTGGCTAAAGGTTCCTTGCCTCAGAACCTAAGAGGAACTAAGGTGGTTTGAGGCTGCGCCTAGGTGTGTGACTTAATAACACTAGGATGGATATTGTTTTACAATTTCAAGATTTTTATTTGCTCAAAATAAGCAAGAAATTTAAAAAAGCCCATTTTGAGATGATGTCAAGAAAAGTTCCTTTTCTGGAATTAATTTTTGAAACAGTCAGATAAAACTTGTCAAGCAGATGTGCTTGCAACACAAAGCGTTCACAGTTCAGTATAGGATCACAAAATAGCGAGGGCGGCCCTAAAGGTTTCCACTTGGAAACCTGTGTATGTTTACTTGGAAACTTGAGTCCCCATTGGGATTTTTTTTTTTTTAGAATTAGTTAAGTCATTTTGCACTTAAACTCCTAAATTTTATAATTCTATACTTAAAGCCCCAACTAATTTTTTTTTTGAAATTTACACTAAAACCCTCAAAAGCCCCCAGAGTAAGCTCCTGGATCTGCCCCTGCCACCACCCATATATTTTCACACAGTTTTACAGGCACATCAGTTAGGTTCATAATGAGCCCAATGCAGATGGATCATCTGCATATGAAGATTTAATAAGTCAAGAAAGACAGCTAGCAAGACAGTCAACAGGACAATAGTCTAAATAGACCAATTTAAGCTCAATTTTAAACCGTTTATGTTGATGATTAGTTACGTATGTTCACAGACCTAAAACCCTTAAATTAGATAACCCATGCCTGAAGAACCACTGTTAATTATTTAATTACAGCCTCAATCTATCCAGAAAATAATTACATGGGACAATTACTTACTGTGAAACCACTGGAAACTGATGCAGTATCAAATAAAAGATCAACAGCTCTTAAGGCTTCTTCATCATCCGGATTACTCTTGCATGCAGCCTGAAACATTTAGAACTCTTATAATCAAACAAACATAAAAGACGTTGATACATGTCTAAATGTTAGGCACAGAATTCTACAGAAGATCTCTTATCATCCACCAAATCTCATACATTTAAGGTTTTGATGATTGGATGCTGAGGATTTATTTCAAAGATTCTCCTGCTTCTCATGAACTCCAAGTTAGAGGCATCACTCATTGTCTGTGCCTTCATTAATCTGCAAGTAAATATCAGTCAGTTTATAAATGATACAGCAGGCAAATAGGATATTAATTATTAAGTCCACATTCAACTAAATTTGTCTAAAAAACAAGCCAACACTATACCTCTCCATATTGGCAGACCAACCAAACTTCCCTGACACAAGAACACAAGGTGACATGCTAAGCCGGTTTGACACTTGGACACCAGAAACTTTATCCCCGAGCCTCTTCTTAATCCAATCACAAATTTGACCAAATTCCTGCTTCATCTCCTTCTCCTTTTCTTCATTTTTCCCACCTATAAATTTCAAAACAAAAACAGCACAATACAGTGTCAACAGAGAGAACATTGAATAGGGAACATCGGTCACAACAATGTTGCTTCAGGTCAATCTCCTCTCCTAGAAACCAATTTAACCTAAGCATACAAAAGAAACAGGGCGGGCTCAGAGCAAATGTCAAATGCTCAACAAATTCAGGCAAATCCAAAGGGGATCTACTTGTTTGAAATTATCTAATATAATAGTCAGATATCAAATTTCAGAGCTAGAAATTAATATTACATGAAAAATCTCAATAAACTAACCAAGATCCAGATCTTCTTTGCTGATGTCAACAAAATCTTTCTCTTTGTATGATTTTAGATTATTGATGGTAATCTCATCAATGGGATCAACTAGGAAAAGTACCTGCAGCCAACAAAACAAATTATGTTATAAAGCAAGTAAACAGTAAGAATGCTATATATAAAACTCCAAAAAGGTAGAGTCATACTTCTAGATCTTTCTCAATAAGTTTCTCCAGGAAAGGCGTGTTCTTTGC
Organism: Apocynum venetum; assembly: GCA_019593545.1. NCBI lineage: Eukaryota > Viridiplantae > Streptophyta > Magnoliopsida > Gentianales > Apocynaceae > Apocynum > Apocynum venetum. The sequence goes on from SRSM01000151.1 coordinate 317,095, forward strand.
ACTTTTCACACTGTCAGAAGCAATATAATAAATATTCTTCTGGTCAGGCTTCATGTTCTCAACATACTCATCCAAGCTTATCAGCTCATCTTCACTTTGAGATGAGAAGAATCGTAAAAGTGGAGCTAGTCGTTTGTGGTTCTCTCGGTCATCAAGGCAACCCAGTTTTATGTGCTTGCCAAAGTTTTCCCAAAACTTCTCATAATCCTAAAGAAAACAAATAAATGAGTGAAAAAGCAAGAGAAAAAAATTTAAAGAAAGAAATACCATGTTTCATAAATTACACAGTTGTACATTGTTGCATCAATCATATTCAAACCCCAAAAGGACCAAGAGGAATTTCATATTTCAGAAAAATGATCTGGGAAAATTACTTTATGTGTATATGCAGAAATACATGGATAGCCAGTATTCACTAAGAAGAGTGAAAAGTTTCATACATCTCTATTCTCACTCATCGCAATGCCCTGGATCATGTCAAATGCCTTCCGTACCAAGCGCTTCTTCATGATACGTATCTTGAGTAAATGCAGAGAGCTTAACATCAGGAAAGGAACCAAAGAATGCATTTACTTACCAAATAAGCAATCTAGAAGATCATAATATTCATACGAAAGACTTACAATACGGCTTTCTTGGAGTATTTCACGGGATACATTCAAAGGAAGATCATTCGAGTCCACGACACCTTTAATGAAGCTTAGATATCTTGGGAACTGCAAATTTGAAAAGAGAAAAAGAAGTCATCGTACAAATCTTATATTTTATAGCAGGCAATCATGTGTTGTGTTTTCCTATACAACTTTTCTTACCAATTCACCATCAAAGTCATCAGAAATGAACACCCTTTTGACATAGAGCCTTATATTCTTCGTCTTGGGATTGAGAACGTCCTCCTTGCCCATTGGAGCAACTGACGGCACATAAAGTATGGACCTAAACTCAACTTCACCCTAATGCAAAAGGAAGAAACAAACATATAAAACGAGCATGCAATCAATTATTCAATAGAAAATAAAAGCAGCATTCTCTTTCATTTTCAAGCTCTTATCAGCAAGAGGGATTATGCAAAGACATCTAATATGTGACATTAACAATAATTATATTCTACCAAATGTTATCTAGCACAGATAGAAGAGGTTGAGAGACTAGTGTGAATATGTACATGTTGCGAAACAGTAGACATTAGATGCAGTTATAAACTCATGTTAGGCTCTACTACTCCATTCCTTGTCTATTTGACCTAATTCCTACATTAAGATATCCCAGGAAGTTTCACTCCTATGTAAGTTGTTAATATACTATTATCTCTTGGAAAGTCAACCTTCTCCACTATTATATTTTTTTCCAGATTTAACATTAAGTGTTTACTGGCCCCACATATTTTCCAGATTACACTGTAATATTCTACCACATCACATTTTAAATTTCTGCATAAAATCCCGAGTAAACCTCTCAAATAAAGTGGGATAGAATAAATTCTATTATTTTCTCATGGATATTTATATAATGAGCAGAAAGCTGAGCAATCTACTTGTGGAATGTACACTTTATTCCAAAAAGACGTATTTGCAGCATTTTTCTTACGTTAAGCAAATAAACAAACTTGTAGATCTGAATGTGGAACAAGAATATGGAAAATGTCTTTATTACCTCAGTTGTAAAATGTGAAGATGCAAGAGGCTCTAAGTACTCATTGAAAGTCTTCTTATAGAATTCATTGTACTCCTCTCTAGTAACTTCCTTGGGGTTTCGAAGCTGCAAAACACAGATGTAACTCAATGTCTCCGAAGAAATGATGCAAGAAGGAAACAAATAGCTATTTAGAGGCTAACCCATATTGGTTGAGTCTCATTAGTCAACTCCCAATCCCAGTACTTTTCAACAACAGTCTTAGTTTTCTTCTTTTTCTGTTGCAATCAAAACATTTCAAAAGCAACCGATAGATTAGAGGTCTAATATGATAAAAAGGGGTAGTTAATGAAAATAAATATTCACTACCTCAGTGGTATCCTGACCATCTTTTTTGGCCTCAGATGGGTCCTCATCCACTTCAACCTGTCAGATACCCAGTATTAGAAAACAGATTACAAAGAAAACATAGATAGGCATGTAGACCACTGAATCATCACATTCTTTTTTTCCAGACATAACAGCTGTCAAAGGAAAATATAGGAAAATTCAAAATTATTTACTAACCAAAGGGGGGGGGGGGGACCAGAGGCATGTTTAAAACAAAAAATAGCCACCACCTCCTCTTCCCCCACCACCACCACTTCTGCTCCTTCATGGATCAGAAGAAAGAACAGTGTAATCCAAACTATAGATTAAAGAAAAAATCCTGGTGGCCGCACCTCTTTAGTATAACCTTTCTCTTGCCAGGTGTAAATTGGGAATGAAACAAATTGAGAGTAGTTCTTGACAAGCTTCTGGATCCTCTCTGGATGAGCGAAACCCTTATCATCACGCTGAGCACATGCAGGAGAACAGTTAGCTGTCAAATCGCAGAGCTGGTGCAAAAGATGGTAAAGATCCTGCATAGTATGTACAGCACACCTTTAGATGTAATGTAAGACGAGTCCCTCTGGGAATGAGCTTTGCAGGGTCAGTTTCCTCCCGAATGGTATAGGAGCTAGAATTTGACTCTCCTTCCCATACATATTGCCTATCAGATTTGGGGCTTTTTGTTGAGACTTCAACCTTTCAGTTAAAAGTGAAAAACAACACAAACTAGCATAAGCAAGAGGATACACAGCAAAACACTTCCATGCTTAAATTAGAGTTGAACAATCATTGGTAATAAAACACATACTCGCTCAGCAACTAGAAAAGATGAATAAAATCCCACACCAAATTGACCAATTAAATTGCTGTCAGCACCAGCGTCCTTGCTCTCCTGAAAAATGATATACTTAAAGCTAAGTCTCATATATAGACATTCAAATAACCTGAAATAGATAAGAGAAATTCACCTTCAATGCTTTTAAAAACTTGGCAGTTCCACTCTGTGCAATAGTACCAAGGCAATCAACAAGTTCTTGGCGAGTCATACCAATCCCCGAATCTCTGCACAGAATGTGATGTTATGACTCTTAACTACTATAACTGATCAGGAGAGCCATTATTGCCTATACAACTTACGTGATAGTAATAATGCCATTATCTATATCAGTTTGGATATGAATGTCAAGATCAACAGCATCCTTCAAAAGTGCTGGCTCTGTCACACTAAGAAACCGCAGCTTGTCCAAGGCATCACTGGCATTGCTGTGGTAAGAAACATAGTTCAGTAAGAAGTTGGCAATACAATTTAATTCACATTCAGGCAACACAGGCCTGGTTACCAATTAGCCCAAGAATATGAGGTAATCTAAATAAACTATGTAAACAAGCAATAGTTAAGGATGAGCCTCGCAGGTTTCAGGAGGAACGAATTTTATGATCATCAGGAGTACCCTGGGGAATCACTGATTGCTGTTACAATTATAGCAAGAGCATCGAAAATAGTTGCTTAACAACATCATAAGGCTCTACAAAATTGCTAGAGAATAAAATTGCAAAACTTCTTCGGAATAGCAGTATTTCCATCACCAATTCCTTAAAAAATGGTCATCTTAACTACTACTAATCAATTTAAGTTTAATATTCAAGGCAACTTGCAGCTTGCTAGGGATTTTTTAAAACTATGAAAGAAAGTATCTTAGAAATTAATATAATACTTTTATTTTCAACAATATTAATAAGCAAAAATGGTTTTCAGAAGAATCCAAGATAACTTTCCTAAAATAGATTTTTCAAAATATAATTTTAACTAAAAACATAAGTGAAAATAAATCGATATGAACCCAAAGCTAAAAGCAGCGTTTATAAACAATCAGAGCCGAGAAAGGAAAGCAAAACTGAGAAGGTGAAAAGACAAATCAAAACATGCCTGATTAACTCTCTAAGAAACACTTCCTTGTTGCTGTACAAACTGTTAACTATGAGGTCCATTAGACGGCTCACCTACCAACCAAATAAAAAAAATGAATTTTTTAGTCAAAACTTTGCCATAGGCGTAACTCATTCTTCAAGGATGAATCACCTCTGCTTGGTACTCATGTTTCTCTGCTGGAGTTTCGGATGAATTAGATTCTGCAGCAGTAGATTGATGGCGGAGTCCCAAAACTGACTCATTTCCAATATTAAATGCCACTGTGGATTTGGTAGGATTGTGTTGGCCTGGGCTCAAAATTGAATACTGTCTCAATTTAGGATCATCATCTCCAGCCTGTTCAGCAACATTAAATAAAAGAAGACAACTTGAACAGGTAAATCAAATCGTTATTTAAAAAATTTGTAAACAAAAATTAGAAGTAAAGGGCTGAATTTAACGTCAGCACAATCTGTCCAATTTCCCTTCTATCTCTGTGTGCACTAACAATAATTTCTAATAAATATGCTACACTGATCATCCTTTTTCTTCTGCCAGTAAGGAAGGATGCCAAACCAATAAAGAAACTAGCTTGAGTGAGTTCACAGCCAATTCGCTTCTTTTATGATTTCATCAAAACAAATCATTCAGAAAACCAAAAGAAAAGAGACTGAGACTCTAACATTACCAATTTTTGGAGAAAGTTGTAAGAAGAAACTGAAGCAGCGCTATTCCGATAGCGGGCGCTACCGGTTTGAAGGATTACGGAGATGGAGCGCCTAGAGAACCTGTGCATTATTTCTCACGAAATGCAAACGTTAATTTGACACGGAAAATTGGAGTGGAACTGTTGAACGAAAAGCAGAGGAGAAAGGGATTTTGATTCAGAAGAGGAAGTGGAGAATCAGGTAAAGAAGGATTTTGCAATCTCACTAGGGTTTATGTAGGGGTTTAAGCCAGTGCTGAAGAAGCTTCTGGAGAGGAGTTCTTGACAGTGTACCTTGATAATTAAGGGCATGGAGATTTTACGAGGATAATTTTGTCTTTGTAAAAAAGTGAATGTACCTTAATATGCAATTCTTTTTTAAAAAAAAGAAAAAAGAAAGAAGAAAGCATATTTGAGTTATGTAAAAAAGAGGAGAAGGGAATTTTTTTTTTGGGAGGGGGGGGGGTTAGGAATAGGGAAAGGGAAAATAGAAAAAAAAAATATCAAAGCCCTTAAAAGTTTATGCTCAGATATTTCATAATTCATGCTATATTACCAAAGATATATGAATTTACAGTGCTATTTATTAACTTCTTCCCTTTTATAAGATATTTTAAAAAATTTAATACAGGTTAAAAAATTATTTTATTATTCACTAAATTCTTATTTATTTTAATATTTTTTTAAAAATGAATTATTTGTTCTATATTTCTCCCTCTTAATAAAGTAGAAAAAATTTTAAAATAATATATACAATAATTATAAAAAAATAACAAAATGTCTTATAATTAGGAACAAAAATTTGTTTAATTCATTTTACCGGAGGGAGCATAATTAAGTAGAAGTGTTTCCAATTCTAAGAGAAATTCAAGGAACTAGAGCCAGTAAACATTCCTTTCATTGGATACGTATGAATCCACTTTATTCAAAGTGTTCTGTTTTTTTTCCTATAAAAAATGTTTTATTTTTAACAAATGTTATAGCATCATCTTGATTCATATCTCAATCTTATAGTAACCTTAGTTTTCTTGAGCTTTGACAAATAAACGTTTTGAATAATAACTTGGTAACAATGTTTCTTCAAAACATAACCTGAGCATATATACAAATTGCATCATATGCTTTTATCACAATTCACAACAATGGGTATGACAATACTGCACCAATCAGTTTGCAAGCTGAAAGATGCCACTGATATTGCAGGAGGAATAAGCTACTTGTCCCAGAATTATATACTCCACATAGACCTCAAGGCTTCCATTCTTTTGATTGATGAAAATGAGGTAAAGAAATAATGGAAGAATATTTTGTAATACAGCTGCATAACTTTACCCGGTTTCTTTTGGTTGTATATAATTATTTTATTTTATTTTATTACATTACTGACCTAGATTTGTTGTCATTGTGAAATATAGCTCTAGTTTATGCATTAAACCAAATGGAAAGTACCATGCAGCAAGCATTCTACATTTACCATTGATCCGGGGCGGAGTCAGGATTTTTTTTCTGCTAGGGCTAGATTATGCTCTCCTCATCCCCTTCTGGGGATGTCATGAAATTTTAGAATGGTAATAGATCGTGTTAAGATGAGTCTTGAGCCGAATTCGCCTCCATGAGGATGGAGAATACCCGATTTAAAAGGGAAAATGGATAATAATGAAGTTTTAATTACAAATTTTAACAACGATGAGAATCAAAAAGATATTATATATAATGGGTACCTACTCGTACTTGCATATATTTTAATTAATTTTTATTTATTATTTATTATTAATTATATATAAGTTTGTACATATGTGTTTATATATATATATATATATATAAAGATAAATAAACATTATTTAGTGTAAAATATAAAACAATACATATTAAATTATATAATATTACACATTTCATATTAAAAACATAAAATAGTATATCAAATATGAAAACATAAAAACATTATATCAAATATTAAACATACATCATTAAAGAAAAATCAAACTTCAAATGAGACAAAAGTCACACTCACAATTTAAACTCTAAATCAACTTCATCTAGATTTCTATTTTGCATGTTTATATTAAGAAACCAGTTGATTAGATATATCTCGAAATCAAATTTTGAGACAAAAACTTCTAATATATTTAACAGTGCATCTATTGAAGTTGTTACAATAATAATTCTTTGTCCAATAAGAGAGAATAGATTATGTTCAATAGTTAAATAAAAAAAATGATAGTAATCCATCAAAGAAATTATCAAAATTCAAAATGTCAATTGGTTTAGTATGCAATTTGAGATTGAATCAAGAAATGATATTAAATAATTGTTCTAACATATCATAACCTCTTAGCAAAGTTATGAATGCATTAACACGTTGCATTATTATAATTATTCGTTTATAAATAGAGTTCGTTTGAATATCAAAATCCGCTGTCTTACCATAAGTCTATAAGTAGTATCAAGTGTAATTTGAATGATACCTATCGTGAGAGCATGATTATTATGTATTGCTTGAGCAACTACTTCAATTAAATCATAGTTGCCCATCTATATACTAAATTAATATTTCTACTGGCTAATATTCTTCATAATTCCAGTGCAATAGACACATGTGAAATTTAGTTCCCTATTGTCATTCCTTCAAAAAGATAGATTTTTTTTACTCTTTGTACTCTATTTCGTTTGATTTTTTTATCTCTTTAAGAAGTTGAATCGTCAAAGGTTTGCACTCGTTTGGATGATGTTTTTTCATAAGTATGTAGTTGCATAGATATTGTTGATTTGTAATAAAGAAGAAATGAATAATAATAATAATAATTTTTTGCAAAATAATAACTCTATATATATATATATATATATAAAGAGAAATTATATATATAACTAATTATTTAAATGTTCAAGTGATAGCATTATAGAATTCAATTGTTTAATTTATGCAAAATTGAAGTTTTAAGTTTTCAAGAAAGATAACATATTATCAAGTATTGAAAATAATTGCTCATGGATTAGTTACTAGAGGTTTAGTTTTTAGATATTGATATCTTTTATATATATCTAGTTTACCTTTATATAAACACACGTACACAAACACACTTATATACAATGTTTGAAACGTGCCATATTTTCAAATCGCTTTGAAAAGAGAAGATATGCCACAAAATTTAAATTTGTATTAAAAAATTTAACAAAAAGATCAAAGGTAAAAGAAATAATAAAATATTAAATTTAAACCAATTTAAATTTAATGATAAAATATACCTTTAAAATGATAAGTGTGTGTGTGCATATATATATATATATATATATATATATATATATAACCATATATGCATGTAAGTGTGTTTCTCTCTATATATAGAGTTATTAATTTGCAAAAATATCTTATTTTCAATCCCATATTCTTTACTTTTATTCCTTCTTATTCACTATTTAAATAAAAACTTTGTTTTCATCTTATTCCTTTCTTTATAAAATAAATTATTTAATTCATAAACTTAAAAATTATTACCGTTTACTCTCTATATATTAACAAAAATATATCACATGAGAATGAAGATATTACGATTGTTAATGTCCAAAAGAATGTCCGATAACATGGTTAATTGAAATAAATATTCGTTTAAGTTATGAGAATCTATTTATTTTTTCCAAACATCAATTTAATTTGAATAAAAGTAATTTTGCTAAAAAAACGAAAAGTAAAATATTAGAAGTATTTTACAAATATGTCAAGTGGAAGTGCAATCTAAAATATGTTTCAATGAATATTTATTAAGAAATCAAGAAGATAAAAATCACTTTTATAAAGGATAGATTGAGTAAAAAAATCATTAAATGACATTTAATTGACTTATGAGGCGCATCTTCGTAAAAGTATTTAATGAATTTTTTTCAAATTATAAAATAAATTTAAATATGAATAACAATGTTATAGTTTTAAAAATTTTACTTTAAAAGATTTTATATACAAATTAATACAAAAATTTAAATCAAATATATAACGTGAATATATTTTATCAAATTTGTTGATATCATATATTTTAAATTTTATTAATATATTTTATAAATATTTTTTATGCACCGATAATTCTTTATATGTATATTTTAAAACAGATGAAAATGAGTAATGCTGCATATATGGAAACAGCATAAGGCGTATCCATTATAATTTAATCAGATGATGGAGAGCGGAGACAATGAGGAGCGAGATATTTTCACACGCGACTGGAGTCGTAGGTATAGTAAAATTGCCATCAAGAATCTAATCCTTGCTCCACATGACTCACACAGTAGGTAAGAGCTTGCAAGTCAGTGTCACTGTTTCTTTATAAATAAGTCATTGATCTTATACCTCAATCCAACTATAGCCCAATGGTTTTTCAATGACTTCATCAACCATCGCTTTCCTGACTCTGACAGCATCATTCCAATGACCATCTTCAGAATGCATCCTTGACATTAAGATGTAAGCAGCATTATCTCCAGGAATCAACTTAGATAATTCCTCAGCAACCCATTCTCCCAATGGTTTGTTCCCATGTATTCTACAACCGTTGAGCAAGGATCTCAAAATGGCCGGCCAAGGTGGAAAGGGCATTGCCGTAATTACGCATTTAGCATCTTCTAGTAGTCCATATCTTGACAGTAGATCAACAAAGCAGCCATAATTATCTCGAGATGGAGTAATTCCATAATCTGAACTAATTGACTTAAACACAGTACGGCCAAGATCTAAAAGACCCAGATGACCACAAGCTGATATAACCGAAACAAAGGTTGATTGGCTGGGCTGTAAGTTATATACTTTCATCTTATAAAAAATTCTCATAGCTTCAACCACCTCACCATGACGAGCATAAGCCATAATCATACTATTGAAGAGAATCACGTCAGCAGAATCTGATGATTGAGAAAAGGTCATTGTTGCACTTTGAAGGTCCCCACACTTTGAATAAGCATCAATGGCAGCACTAGCAACTGAAACACATGTCTCATATCCCAATTTAATAGATAGAGAATGAACACATTTTGTAAGCTGATGAGATGCTAAACATGCACAATTAGAAAAAATGCTGCTTAAGATGAAGCCATCAAGTTTTTCACCTTCCCTGTTTGCATAGTTCAGAAATTGAATGGCTTCAGTATTGAAGCCTTGATATGCCAATGCAGATATCATTGTGCTACAGTACACCAAATCTAATTTCTTGAGTCCATTAAAGAACTCAAAAGAATCTTGAATAAGTCCAAGTGTAACGTAACCCCTAATAACAGAACAGCAGACATTCCCATGGGAGCTAAAACCAGACTTTAATATGATGCCATGAATTTGTTGACCTAATTGAGGATACCCAGTGTTAAAACAGGCTTCAGTAGCACTAGAAAAGGTATGGCCATTTGCATCTACTCCTGATTGCCAAATTTTACAGAAAAGCCTTGCTGCTTCTACATCCTGAGTCAAATTATATCCCGAAATCATCTCATTCAGGATACTAATATTTATGAAAGACACAGAATTAAAAACCAAACGAGCCATCCTAGTCTCTCCACATCTAGAAAACATATAAATTATCGAGCTAGCTACATGGGACTCATCCAAAAATCCAAGCTTAAGTGCAAAACATGACATCTGCAGCCCCAGACAAAGATCATAAAGCTTCCCACACAACCTAAACAATACTGAGAAGGTAATACAATTTGGCTTCGCCCCAGAAGACATGAAATTTTGAAACAAGTTAGCAAATTTTCTCACATCAACTTCCTGGGAAAACATGCCAAACACAGTATTCCAAGATACAACATCCTTAGCTACCATTTTGTCAAAAAGTCTTAAACCAAAATCCTTTCCACCACTTTTAAAGTACATATCCATAAGGGAATTAATCACTGAACTGCTCTTATCCAGTCCAGAGGTTATAATCAATCCATGAATCTGTTCACCATATTCTAGATCACCCAAAACTGAGCAACCATTAAGAGAATTAATAAATGTGAATTCATCTAATTGCATTCCTTGAAAATGCATCATTGACAAAGTTTTCAAGGCTTCAAATCCAGCTCCGTTTTGTGCATACGCTCCAATCATCACATTCCAACAAGCAATGTCATTGCAGTTCTTCAGACTCTCAAACACCTTTTCTGTAGCTTCAATAGTCCCAAACATTGCATACATGTGCATAATAGAACTTCTCACAAATGGGTTCTTGTCAATTGCAACTTTTAGAGAAAAAGAATGTATGCACAGACCAAAAAACTCAAGGGACAACTGACCACTACAACCAGCCTCAGTACTGCAAATCTTTATAATACTACCCAGAGCAAATTCATTTGGAATAAACCCATTTCTCCTCATCTCCAGAAATGCTGCAAGGCCCACTTCAGATGCACCATTTTGAACTCCACCAGAGACTATCAGAGTCCAAGAAACAAGGTTTTTCCCAGGCATTTCATCAAAGACTCTAAGCCCATCATCCAGGCTCCCACATTTCATGTACATCCTGATCAGATTATTTTGTATAAAAGTGTTATTCCTGCACCCCAACTTGATGATCTGGCCATGGACTTCAGTGCCTAGGACCAACGATTTTGAATCAGTTGAGGATGTAAGTGCACTAGCCATGGTCATTTGACCATTTCCAAAAGCATGGCTGAAGAAAAGAGAAGAGCCAGGCTGTTGTTTCATTGTCACATGGACAGAGCGTTTGTTTGTTTTGCCCACTAAAGCAAAAGGAAATGCTCTTAATAAGCATCTCATACTTGTCTGTGCACATAGTTGTCAAAAGGTTGTCTTAGCTTTAAAACTTATTGTAGTTGACTAGATACCTTTAGCAAGAAATGGTAGTTTGAGAGGTTGCTGACCTGTTGACATTGAAACCAAAAAGACCAGAGCCTGTAAAAAACACAAATGATAAAGTTAAGAACAACAATAATAATAATTTAACTATTATTATTATTATTATTATTACTACTACTACTACTACAAAAATCTCAATTCACTCAAGAAGAACCTTCAACTTTTTGAATACAATCAGTACATACAGTCTTCTGAAGGACTATCACAGACCAAGACACATACAGCTTCAACAATTTAGTCATATATTCTCAATTGAGATTATGCAAACAATTTGCTAAATGAGATCTAGGCAATGAGTGCATCCCTTATATATACTGTCTTCCTATTCTACAGCTTCATAACTTTTCAATAAGTATTAATTCTCTTATAAGTTGCAGAAACAACTTGTTTGCTGCAAATAAAAGAGTTATGATCGCTCAAAGAGGTGATGATGAAGTCAAAAAAGGAAAAATACAAATGAATCCAAAAAGAAGTATGTTTGAGCATAGCAATGCAAAAATTCATTAATATCATATAAAAAAACCAGGTTTCTTGAAATTAATCATTGAGAACTTTCAAAATTAGCAACTCAATGATTCTTCCATATTGTTGGGCATTGAAAATATTCTGATACTGATTGAAGGATTATGAAATGACTTCCTAACAAAATAATGTCAAGTTTAAAAGGTTTAGAATGTAGATGATTTTCCTGGTAATCTTGGTTGATTATAGATTAGTCAATCATCTAAGCAATTTCCTTACAATAAAAATAAATGCAGTTTCTCTAGACTTGACTAATTTAACTGCCTGAACGGCATGAACCAGTTGACAGATCAGCACAATACTGCATGAATACAAAACTAGAACACCAACGGATTTTCCAACAAAAATAATACTTCATCCCACTTTACATGTGATGGTTTATATTTTAATCTGTCTGAAAATACTTGTTAAAGTTTGAGAAATCATGAGAATAAAGAATTACTCACCTGCGTCATACTGCTCTTATGCCAGTTCGATTGAAAGAACTTTAGAGTACTAAATGATTATTAAACTAGAAGGAATCTGAATTTGAGGTCTTATTTGGAAACATCAATTGTTAAGATGATGATGTATCATGGCCACATCTAACTTATCATAAACTCTGTCCAATGACTGATAATAGGTGTATGGGACATAGTGAATATTATTTTGACATTTTGTTCTGAAATCCTGTCCATAAATGATTCATTTAAACATTTAAAAGTTTAAGTACTTCAGAAGGCCAGTAGAAGGATGATCATTCAAATTGTAAACTAACAAGGATAACGTGTAAAGTATTTAATCTTTTGCTGCTCCTAAGCCCTAATATGACACCTGAAATGAACTCTTAATGTTCAACCAAATGCCACGCACGCTTAACCAAGTAAAATACATATTCAACGGATAGCATATAGTAGGTTAATTTTGAAGCCTGGTGACATGCTCATAATGGTATCCATCATCATACTTTTATGAAAATCAAGGAAGATAGTATGTATAGACAATATATACTTCTTTGTGCCATATATTGGAAAAGATATATTGCAAAAGCCTGGTATCTTCCTTCCTCCCCCACACCCCTATTGGGGCTCCATAGCCCTTATATAACTACGGAAATTATATTTTTAAATGTCTTGAAAGAAAATGATAAAAATCAAGCGATCTATTTTGGTTTTTAAAATCCTAACCTCCTGTCTAACATTTCAATTTTTCAAGTCTTTCCTTTACGGAGGCAAGATTTTATGAATGCTCGTAAGACATTCCAGAAAACAATATGTGCTTAAAAAATTAGATAGATAGGGGATTATGATAAACAATATATGAATCTCTAAAATATATTAACACAAGAATCCCGTGCTTTTTTCCCCAGAATTCATATTCGAATAACCTATAAAATTAACACAGTTTTCTTCATTACATATACCCGTACAACTTCAAATCCATCCACTGCTCCCCAACGCCCCCCCTTGCACCCCACCCCACCCTCCCAAAAAAAAATGCACAATTTCCAGTAGACATGATTAGTACGATGATGGCTTACTAAGAAGCATGAATAATCAAATTCAAACCACTCCAGCATACTGGCAACCAGATTTCGGTACATTTTCTAGTTGTATCTATTTTTATCCATTTGGAAACATTTTGCAAGGCTCATTGGAATGCTGATTTAATGATGGCAAGTATTACCAATTATATTGTCAAGAATCAAATATACAATAAAATTTTGCACAAAAAATAATCAAGGGCTTGAGACAAAAATAAGCTAATAGAGATAAGAAGAAAACGTGCATGTGCTGCTCAGATTTCACAATCACAGCAAAATAGCTCAACTTTCATTGACTTTGAAATGCAGAAGAAACTCTTCTGAACTTTGCAATTACAGAATTTATATCTCCACAAACCCTTCTGCGACATGGAGAGAGAGAAAAGTGGAAGAGGAGAAGTTGAATGAAGGAATGGTGAAAAGATAGAGAAACTCAAAAGATGTACAATGAATATCGTTATTCCAAGAGTAAAGAATGAATCTCACGCCTCACGCGCTTCAAGAAAGTGACGAAAAACAAGAGGAAGAAATGAGGGGTTTCTTTGGGTTAACGTTTAACCCACTCTCCCTTATTCAATTTTTTTCCATTAATTTCACTAAAACTCCTTTATCTTTTTTATCTTTTATTTGAAAATACTAAAAAAAATTATTTTTTATTTTAAACAATATATTCCCTAATATATTTAATTTTATTAAAATAGTATAAAACTTTTTATGCAAAACAAACTTCTCACTTAATTTTTCAATTATCTCAATGTTCCATTTATCTTTTCAGTTATTTTACTTAAGCATAATTTTTATTACAATTTATTATTTTTTATCAATTAACCTTTTATTTTTATTAACTCTTATAAATTATAATGAGTTAGTATGATTTTTAATATTTACTTGATGTACAATGACTTATTTTGCTTTATGGTAAAGCTTTTCTATTTATAAAACAATTTTTTTTCTTCTCATGTTCAAGCAAATAAAAAGTTCTTAGAATTTTCTATATTTTAGTTTAATTTATGAGAGTTAATAAAATAACAAAAGATCAGTTGATAAAAAATTATAAATTGTAATAAAATTATAATTAACTAAAATAATTAAAAGATAAAAGAAATATATTGAGATAAGTGAAAGATTGATGTGAATTTTGTTTTACATAAGAAGTGTAAGGGATTAATGAAATAACCTAATTTTATATTATTTTGATAAAATTGAATAGATTACGGAGGTCTATTACTTCGATTATAAAATGAAAAGATTTTAGTATTTTTTTTATAGATGACGGAGGGAGTTTAGTAAAATTAACTCAATTTCTTATTGATAATAATTGTAAAATGATTTATTTTTCTACGAGTAACAAAAGCTTTTAAGGCTTTTTGAAAAATTTAACTTTTGAACTATGTAACTTTGGTTATAATGGACTCTCATATTTATTTTCGAACTTTAAGAACCTTTGATAATTTTCGATTGGTGATTACTATCTCTCTATCCATTTTTATTATATTATCACCTTTAACTCTCAATAATGAGAGGGGTATTGTAGTCAAATATCACCTAATTCATATTAAGTTAATTTTTGGTGGAGGGAAATGTTATTGAATCAATACTAGTTTCTGCTTCTGAATCAGTAGATTTCAACTCTATTACTTCACGATCTGATACTTCCAGAAGATCACTGCTTTGCAAACGGTTACTACTCCTTTCTGCTTCCAATGTTCTGTTTGGTAGGTTGTTGTTGATCTGAGAAGAATGTAAAATTAAAGCACTTAGGCACCCCAAATGCAGAAAGAAACAATTTGCTTTCACTGTCAACTACACAATGCTGCTTGCCTGTTCATCATACAACAAATTAAACACAAATATATAACGTCAAGATGGAGTTCATTTCTCATATGCCACTGACAGTATTCCAGAATTCTACCACTATCTACTCTACTCTCATAGAAACAGGCAACTGAACTTCTTCGGGATCTTCCAACAACTTCTCACTTGATTCACTCATTCCATCAGTAACATTACTACTTCCACTACCAATTTTCTGTATTTCTGTGCTTGATGTAGAAACAGGCAATTGAACATGTTCAGGTTCTTCTAACAACTACTCTCTTGTTTGACAAACTCCATCAGTATCTCTATTACTTTCACAACCAATAGCCACCGTGGTAGGAACGTCAAGAGCCTCATTTGATCCCTAGCTTCCCTATTCTCTTTCAATCTTCTATGCTTCTGTGTTTGATGCAGAAAAAGAAAACTGAGCGTGATTAGGATCTTCCAACAACTTATCTCATTCACTTGCTTTTTCGATAACTTCACTACTCTCATTATATGATTCACTCGCTTCTTCATCAATTTTACTACTTTCACTACCAATAGCTTCCATTGAGTTAGCAACATCAGTTGTCTTGTTTAGTACCTGGCTTTCCTCTTCTCTCTCAATTCTCTTCACGATCACTTCCCTCTCATACTCACCATCCAAAACCTTTACTGCTCTATATTCCTCTTCACCCTCACCACCTACTTCTTCAACATTTGGATTCCTTCAATACGTCATCCTTAGCCACCTCAAAAGGGTCCCCAAACCAAAAGATTACACTACCATCAGAAAGCTCTGTCAGAACAGCATCTCAAATTCATATCAAAGAAAATCAATCAAACAAACTAACAAACATTCAAATGTTACAATATTTTTTCTTTTCCTCTCTAGACCAAAATGAGCACAACATAGGAATTGATTTTTTTAAAAAAAATTTTAAAAAACCAACAGAAACAAAAACGAATGGCACTAAATTAATGAGCATGTAGGATAAGAATGAGGAGAAATTCCGAATTAGATGATTGTACCATGAAACGAAACAATGTCAAGATTAGATGAAGAGGGTAGTGCCAAAGTAGGTTCCTAGTTATTGTAAGAGTGCAAACTGAGGTTAAAGGATTTCTTTTTTCTTCTCATTGCAGTTCTGGGATTGTCAAAGGAAAGAGCAGGGAGTGGAATACAAGCAATTTGTGGTGAACAACGAGGAACCGAGAAGGAGAAGTTGGTTAGCGTGTGAGAGTCAAAAAATGGTAAAGAGGTAATTAGTCATCACCACAACTGGAATATGGATATGGACATCAAGCAAAATTTTAACCTCTGCCAATTCAATTGATTTCGCTTCTGGGATAAAATTTTGGAACTTTGGCTAAAAAATTAGAGGCTTTTTGGCAAATTTCAATTATTACCTAATTCATATTGAGTTAATTTTTGGGGAGGGGGAGGGAAATGTGAATTGAGCGATGATAATACATCTCTAATTATTGAGATTTAACCGTGATAATATAAAAATAGATGGATAGACCACAATCACTAATAGAAAATTCCTAAGGACTTTTAAAGTTTGAGAGTCTGAATCAATTGGTAAAAGAAAGGGACTTACGCCCACTAGGCTGCCCTTCATTATCCTTAATGAAAAAATATTATTTATTTTTATTTTAATGTGATACAAATTTTTAAAGTAAAATATTGTTTTCAAGCAATGATGAATTTAGAAAAAATTTCTTGGCCAAATAGAGCTAAGTTTTCCGTGACCAAATTATGGATACATACGACAAGTAGATATAACTTTTATCTTTTATTATTCTTTTTCCCTTTCCTCCTCAGGGATCAGATAATTTTTTTATATTTTTTATGCAGGGATTAAACCCTAATTTCTTGAGTCTTGACCTTAGCCTGCAAGCTAGACTATACAAAGACCGGCAAAAATGTTACCAGACCTTCATTCCTTTTTCCCTTTTCCCTCTTAGCTAGATTCCTATCCTAGAGAACCCTCAAATGTATTTATCAACTACCAAAAAAAAAATTTGCAATTTAACTTGCACGCCATAAATTACTTAATCTTCAAAAGCAGCCACTCAAATTAGGAATACATTACATTCAGAAGGAGAATAAATAGATCTATTTAATCCCATGAACCAAAATGTTCGGGCAACTTCAACTTCTCAAGTATTCAACTGGTGAAATGCAAGTACTCAAATACAAGGCAAGGTGCAAAACGATTCCCTTCAATCCATCCTTCCTTTCAAGATCCTCTCCGTAACTTCTGTAGGTGTACTGTCCCAAGAATCATATAAAACAAATGCAAAACATGAGAGATACAAAATGCATAAACGATAAAACATTCTTTCAATGTTAAGAATCTTGGAGAGAAACTGAAGAGCTGCTAATTTTTTGCATGCCAAATCTAAATTAACAAGAAAAATTAGACTGGTTTTTTTATTTAAAAAGGTGAAGTAAATCTTACACGACATAAACATGTCCTCCCCAACCACTCAAACAATCGCGATCTACTGATGATAGAAGTGCCTGAGAGATTGTCTCAAACAATTCTTCAGGCTCCTGCAATTTCAAAAAGAGATTCAGAAAGAACAAGGAGATATGAAAAGTAAACTTAATTTACCTTATTTCCAAAGGGCATCCAGATTAGAGTTCATCAAGGAGAGATGAAAAGTTGAAAATCAACTCTGAATTACTAATCGACCATTAAAAACAAATTCAGAGACCACTAGCAGCATTAAGGATAATGGAAAAACAGAGGTATGGCTCATGGTACTTAAGAAAACCATTTTTCACTTAAACATCACAACAACGGATGCAAAGGTTCATACAACTGTTTGACTTCTCCAGCTTAAATACTCCAATCTCAAGCCTTAGCAATCATGGCTCACAAAAAATGCACATTGAGTATGAAATGCTTTAGTGATACTAAGGCATTTTTTGCACAGTGCTGCTAGTATTTCAGAAGGAAAGTAGAACACAAGAATTTAAACCCAGGTGCCAAAAAATGAACTTCATGGCATAAAAGTAGTAACTCCTGCCATTTCAAAATGAATGTCCATATTTTCTTTTTGGGAAGCTCCAAAATAATGTCAATTTTGTTAAAACCGAAGATACTTCCATTATAATCCATCATCCCTTCTTCAAAAGAAACATCTGGCCCATGAAGAATCAAATAACTCCTTAAGTTTAAGATGGTAAAATAATAAAAACTCTAATGCTCCCGAAATCTTTGTATTAAGTCAACATAGCCATTCGTTTACATCTTATAGAGCAATAGCATGTAGGTTTGGCCATATATCTGAGATGCAAACATTGACGAACTGAAGTTAAAACGTCTCAGGATCTCTCTTTGTAGTCAGACAAATTAATGCATTTGCCAATTGATAGTTGATATCCTTTAAGGCGATTCTTCCTCAGCTTCAAATAAGCTACTTCTAGATTTTTTGAGTTTAGACCTGTTAAAGGTGCCTTTTTCTTTTTGTCACATGTTTTTAGCTATTTATGCAAGGTACTAATAAATCTGTTCATCAGCATTCATAAAATGAAAGTACCATTTCAATATCATACATAGCTTTTTTAGCAAAAGCTTTTCCATGAAGAGATATGACAGTCATAAATGTTCATCAAACTATGGAGAAAATTTTAGTAAATGCTTTTAATTTACTTGAATTCCACAGGTTGTCATGACTCCTAAAATCTGGTTGACTTCGTGGGTCAGATGTTTACTCTATAATCTAAAGTTGTGATACCAATAATTCTAATCCAATTACGCCAGAATACGCATAAGCATTGAAACAACATCTTGAACCACAGCAAGCTAAAGACCTTTCACGTGTTGGTTGAAAAGACCCAACAAAGTCATACATGTTTACCTGTGTAAATGTGTAGAATCATACATGTTACCTATGTAAATGTGTAGAACTCAGGCAAAACTATTGGAACTCGCAAACATCCTCCATCTACAGTGACAAGACCATACCTGACAATTTTGAATTCCTCCAATACCCAAATGCCTTCCATTATTTTAAGTTAGAAATGTTAGTCTGAAACATCAATCTAGGAACTCTAGGTGGATATGTGATTCTATCAAATCATTATGGTATGGTAGTTTGCCTTATCTTATGCAGCATATAAATTCAGACAGTTCTTGTGTCTATAAAATATAAATACATTAAAGACCAAAATAGGATTTCATTCACCACAAAATCTGTGATATAATAATTAATCTCAGAATCAACAAATTAAAATACACGAATATCAAATCTGGAGTTCAGCTGTAAAGAAAAATACTAGGAAAAGTAGTAACAAACCATGTCAGGTTTGAACATTGCTTCACAGGCTCCATATAATGATTCTGAGGCAGTTCCAGCCACCACAAAATCTTTAGCAAGCTCCCTACATTACACACAAGAAAGTAAAAGCCATGAAAGATTAAGCTGCCTTTGGAATTACATATATATGTCAAACCAAAACCTAAAACTTACAAAGGAATATCTACCCATTTTACTCCTTTGGAAGGTTCTATAATCTATTGAAGGACAATTTTTGTCCTATTCCCATCATTTAATGCTTCCTCTGAAAAATTGGATACCTTGCTTCATTTTTACCTTCAAAATAATCCTCTCCTCAAAATTTCAGCATTATGCTCTTTACTAACAAACACATATAGAAAGTTCACTTGAAGTCACAGAAACAGAATCTAATCTTCCATGTTTCCTACATTGCCCTGCATCTATTTTGCAAACAACTTAACTGCCTCTATTTACAATCCCATGTAAAAGGTTGCATGCAAACACACTGAAACAAAAGTTTCTATAGTGATTGGTAGTTAATGTTCACAACGGTTGCACTGCATCAAAAGGAAGTTGGATAATATTAAGTACAGGCCAGTAAAATATTGATCCATGAAGGTTCAACAAAAACCAGAGAAGAGTTTAAATCAGAGTTTACAGTTTCTCCTAAAGCTAAGGAGAAAGCATACAACCAAAGTTCCATGATTGAGCTTCTAGAATCACAAAGAAGAACCCATTGAACCATAAAAGAATATCACAAGTTCAAAGTATCTGCATCACTCATCCAGAAAATATCCTATTTTCTCTAGCTGGTCCTTCTAAAATTTGATCATTACAGATTGGATCAAATTATCAAATCTGTTTATTACATCACACAAATCACAATGTTTGCTTCAGATCGTTCTGCCTCATTGAAAATTTTGCTTATCAAATATCTTATTTACATCTGTTTCCAATATTTCAGTATGAAGACATCTTCTAGACTTCATCTAGAAACATCGCAATCAAAACATTTACTTGAAAATAAACAAAATGTAGAAGCAGCAGCAGTACACAGAGATTGTGGTGAAGAATACATATTAATTCTTAATTAACCAAACATAAGAGAAACCCTTTTTATTTTCCCTTTTACTTAATCTCTTAGCTTTCAAAAGGAGAAAGAATCCAGAGTTAATCAGGAAAAAATAAGGGAGTGGGTGATAAGAGGATGAGAAAAGGAAGATAAGGTAAAATGACCTATCACAAACTTTGTATACATAACTTCCTCATTTACTCAATAAAATGGAAGAAAGGAAGTAGAACAACTTCCCTTAATAATCTTGCCCCTTGATGATTACATTTTATTTAATGGCCTCTAAAAGAAATTAATTGTTCAAATGAGCACTAATAAGGAAGGGCAAAATCTCACCTTTTTCAGAATCTTACATGATAACTTTTTTCATGTAAGTTTAGTTATAGAAACATAAGATTGTGAATCAAAACTTTTCAGAGTTAAGATGGTAATTCCAATTGAAGAAATACCAAAATTGTTAACAGAGAATGCAATACTATCTGGAAAGAAGAGAAAATAGAAGCAGCCAAAACTGGAAAAAAAAATGGACATACTTTGCTCCAATAGAATCCATTGTGCAAATGAAGGGCTTGTCTTCATCTCCTAATCCCGCAATAACAGGTTGGCAGAAGTATGGACCAAATCTAAAAAGAAAAGGGAGATATTACACAGTATTCTCCCACATCTTCATTTATAATTGACGTCACAATAAGAGTTCCAAAGCAAAAAAATATTAGAATCCAATAATGAACCCAAGATAAAAAAGAGAAGACCGACCATCCAGTAGTTTGATGGTATCTCATACTGTCTAGCCGATAATATATTCCGACATGTGCCTTTAGTTTGAGGCATTCCTGTCAAAATTGACTTAACAATCTTGATCATTTGTTAAAGTGTCATTTAATTTAGGATCCTACTTGTCTTCTTCTTCTTCTTCTTTTCTTAATTGTTGAGGAGAGTGTTGAACATTTATTCATATTTGCAGCCGCTACTTGGTCTAGATTGAAGGAGTCATGATTGATCCTATGATTGGAGTCTCATCCCATGTCTTGGGGTCATTTCATTCTTATTATCATCCAAGCTATTTTCATCATTGCTCCAGATAGCATTGCTGTTTCTCAAATCTGGATAGAAAGGTATAGAAGAATCTCCACCCAGCAAAGCTTCATATAAATCATGTCTAGAAAATGTGTGTTCAAGTGATTCATGAAACAGTTCCCTTATGTCTGAGGATCCCTAATACCAGATTAGTGATACCAACTTTGATTGAGAGATTTTTTAAGACATCGGTTGCATCAACATATTCTTTTGTACTTAGTATGTTCTCATGTTCTGATCTTGTTCCCAGAGATGCAAGGGAACACCCCCCTTAAACTTGTGAAAATCCTTTTTATGAATTAATAGAAACTTTTAACAGAACATTTAACTTCATTTTGCTCAAAATTGAACCAAGTTTTAACAAGTATTCGTATTACTGAAATGACCAGTCAAAATGATAATTGTGTCAAACTACGGATTAACTACAGGAAGAGGAAGGGCAAACTATTTGCAGATTACCATATTGTCTACCAGTATTAAACCAGGAAGCATTCATAATGAAAGCTTATGTAGTTCTGTTTGTATTTCATTTTCTTAAAGTATTCTTAGAGTAGCTTAATGCAAAAAATAAAAGGAGAGAAAAAAAAGAGAAGGAAAGGAGATGGCCACAAGTAGCAGCAATCCCACATTGTTCCTTCTTTATCATTTTACTATGTAGCTTCCTGCTAAACATAATGGCCAAACAGATTCAGGTCCTATTTTAACAATACTATTGTAATTTGTTCCAACCTTGCAGATGGTAATGCAGTGCTCAAATGTTGATGACAAGTGAACATTTTAAATCTTCAATAGTTAGGATTTTTGTTGTAGGACTCACTCAATACTAGTGCCAATATTTTGGCACAGACATTACCTAACAGAAAATTTTTAAAAAATGGCAAAATCAATTATAAAAATGGGAACGAAAGGACATTCACGGATTCACCAACCTTTTCTCATAAAGAATAGCAGAAACAAGGCTGGCAAAAGTTTCAGGCTTCATATCCCTCTCTTCTCTTAGCTGATATAACTTATGTCGAAAAACAAGACGTTGATACCTTCAGACAATTCAGCATAAATATGCACACATCAGAATCATAATTAAGTGGAACTAATTACAAAAAATGGAGACAAAAGAAGGGGGAAAAAAGAAGAAGAGAAAAAGACTTTGTATTATCATAAAAATTAAATTTATCATATACTGCTACTGTTAATTACTCCATATATATTTAGTCAAGGTTTATTCTTTTGATAAACCTCCTAATTTTTAGTCCTATTACTACAACGGTAATTTATATTAAAACAGTATTTATAAAGACGAAAAAAAATGGAACGTATATCTGCCGGGCGACAAAACTGTGATTAATTCGGGGGGGGGGGGGAAGAACTAAAACTTACAATGTTTGGGCATCGGTGGCGAGACCAGAGAGACCAATGAAAAGTTTGTCATGAATTTCGTAAATTCTCTGAAAATCGGTGGCGATGGTTTGCAGCTGCACGCCTAGTCGTCGATCGCTAGCTATTGCAAAGCAGTTTTTGCCCACCATAGCTACTAGGGCACTTCCATTGTACTCGAAAATCTGCATCAATTTCACATCAGCTAAGAATACATATGCATAATGATAGAAAAAACAGGGTACAGAAGGAGATTGCTTACCGACATGATCGATGACGGTTGCTCGTTTTCGTTTTCAAAAGTTCTTGAGGGGTTTTATAGATCTCATTTATTTTTCTTGAGGAGGGGGCAACGAAGCGAACGACTTACCAATTACTTAGATTTTGGAATTTCTTGATAAGTAGATTGCTTATTTTTAAGGATAATTGCCCTATTTGGCCCTTCATTTTTCAATATTTACACAATCTCGTCTCAATTCTTTTAATTTGACATTTTTAATCTTTCATCTTTTTAGGAATAATCCAATGTAATCCTTCCAACTAAATTTAAGTAAGAATGCGACATAATTAATCACGTGACTTACACAACCTCTTTTCATGGAGGGCAAAAACAGAATCACAATTAAAGAACCATTCTCCTGGGTCAAGTTAAGAAAAACGGATTTTTTCCTCATAATCCACCATTCCATATAAATATTCCTAATATTTGGTTCTCCTCATGAATGGTTGTCTATTTCATTCTAATGCTCCATTTGAAACCTTCATCGACGAAATATGAGGCCACGATTTGCGAAAGTTCAAGTCGGTGGGTACCAGTTTCATAATGAGTTCTGATAGGCATTGTTGTGAAGTGTTCTTAAACGAAGCTTTGTCTGTGCTAAGAAGAGTTGCTTATTGAATGTTTGTGGTTCGAAGGGCTCTGCTGTGACGAGGCATGCTGCGAAAGCTTTTGAGAAGAAAGGTGAGTTTTCAACCCTTGGGAAATTATCAATGGTTGCGCATGTATGTTGCCTCTAATACATGGAAATAAAATGCATGTTGTTTGTTGGTCTCATATGTGTTGTTCATGTTGTTGTCACTTCCCTATGTTGAGATTTGTTTATTTCAATGTTGTAATGTCCCCCTCCATAAAATGTCCTTTTCTGATTGCAAAGTATTCGACGTGGAAATATTTTTCTTTTATTTTTAAAAAATAAAATATGGAAAGATTCATGTGGGAGACCACGTGCTTGTGACATTGTATATGAGGAATAAGAAAATTTTAACATTTACTTCAATTATTGATGGTGGTTGGACGAATATGGTTGTCATTTACCTTTATTGTATTGCTAAGTTGTTTATTAAATTTGACATTTCAGCTTTATCTTTCTTTTTTTTTTAGGTAAATTTCAGCCTTGTCTTAGGCCTAGAAAGACTTCCAAAAGAGCAATTGGTCGTATGTCAACTCAATTGGAAAAAGGGATGTTGGATTCCTCTATGTGCCCAAAATATTTTGAGTTAAGCATTACCAGTATTATACACACCCATGTATTGTTTTTACACATGTAAACTTATATATAATTTAAACATTCAAATGCAGAAAAATCTAGAAAAGTATTGATGAGGAAATGAGAAAATTATTCACACATTTGGATAGTTTATGGTTTAATATTTATGTTAATAAGAGTAGAGAAAAAGTGTTGAGTTGGGTGAGGAAGAAGACGTTGAAGAAGAATTACATATTTGGAAAAAACTATTTGCTAGTTCCAATTGTGATTTGGTAATTTACAATTATGTCTTTTGTTTCTAATATGTGGATTGAATATGACTAACAAATGACATATCCCCTTGTCCATGATTTTTCAAAAGCGATTAGAATCTTTTGATACTTGCATGATGTTATTGGATTCATTGCAAGCTGCAGAGCACACACATGAAGTGGAAATAAGAAAGTATGGCTTGCTTAGTCATTTGTTAATGAATGTGCATAATTATTTTGTTATCTTATAACTTTATGAAACAATGCAATAATATGATTAATGTCTCATAAGAGATAACTCAAAATGAATATTGGTATCTATGGTGTGTTTTCATTATGTATTATTATGCCATATAAGTTAATATTCATGATATACTATCCATCTATTTGATCTTAAGAATGCATCTGGTTATTTATGGAATTTCTTGATATGATTATGTCTCCTTCAAAATGGATATATGAGTGCCTAACTCTCGCTTTTCTAGATAAACAATACATGAACCCGATAAGACATTTTCGAGTTTACCATGTCAAGAGACCATATGTTTAGCACATCTTCTTATGGCCACAAAGTAATAGTTGTTCTTGAAATGAAGTTTGCTCATTCATTTCCATGTTCTTTCAATGACGCATCAATGAAAAATGAGATGAAGAAGACTAGTGAAATTATCTATTCTAATTTTTTATCTCTTAACATGGAAATTAATATG
Source organism: Apocynum venetum (assembly GCA_019593545.1). Taxonomy (NCBI): domain Eukaryota; kingdom Viridiplantae; phylum Streptophyta; class Magnoliopsida; order Gentianales; family Apocynaceae; genus Apocynum; species Apocynum venetum. Next base: position 342,660 of record SRSM01000151.1, read on the forward strand.
CCATATGAAGAAGGACCATATCTGGAGACTTGTTAAAAAATTTTTGGAACCAATTTTCATATGAGTTTAGATTTGTTTCATATGAAGTGTCATTTAACAAAATTTTAACATTGTTTCTCTTATATACCTTTATATTAATACACATAATATCTTGTATGTAATAAATGTTTGTAATTTCCCTATTTTTTTTATCAATACATATACAAAAATGATTTAAATGTCATAGACCTCCATTATTTTCTCCTAGAAATTGAGGAGAGAAAATAATTGAGTGTACACAATTAGAATGACAAAATATTAATTAAAGACATATTGATTATGATAGTAAATAATAATAGAGAAAACAAATAATAGTAGTTTGAAAATTTAAATATCAACATAAAAAAATATACCAACTATTTAATAATGTGATAATATAATTAAATCCGAGATTTGTGATATCCTTTAAGATTAATTAAATAAACTTACAAATATATCGCTCTATCACACTTGAATTGACTAGTAAGAACACAAAATAGATTTTACTTCACACTCAATTATAAGAACCTCTATCTATACTATATTAAACCAATGCCAGAATTGATACATTAAATAAAAAAATAAGTTACAAAATTAAAATCTAAAAAGTTTCATAATTAAAAACAAGAAAGTTAGATATGTTATTATGATTTACAAAAATAAAGGATTAAAAAAGGGTTACAAGAAAACTCATTAATTCATTTAAAAATTTCAAAAAATTTCCACATATTATTCTCAATAGCTTATTAATATGTGTAAGCTCCTACAATAATATTTAAAATGAAAAGGCGGGAGTATATTTTAAATTAATAAATTTAATATTGAATTAAAAATATTAATATATGGACCAGTTATAGTTTGACGAATTACGACGCCCACTAAATGCGGTGAAAATGAGTTCTAATTAAAAGTGGAGTATTTGCAATCATTTATTGATGGAGACGATAGGGCCAATGGATGCCAAAAACGTTAACCAAACTCACCTTCGCGCCAAGCAAAGAGAAACTAAACTTATGTGGGAAGCTACTCTGTTTATTTAAAATAGAACTGTGGTGGATTTGTCTTTCCAGCGATGGCGAAGCGGAGGAGACGAAGAGTTCCAGAGGTCTTATGGAGGTTTTTTCACAATAGAGCGCACACATTAGCGGACACTATTTTATCTTTACTTCCTTCGCCACCTCCGGCTCCGGCGGAGTGTCATTGCAAGGGACGGCGGTGCCTCGGCTGCAGCGGCGAGGATGCATTTTCGTTTCTGGTCAGATCCAAAGATGCCACCGATTACCGGAAACTCCTCAATCAGTGCTTTGTCGTTGTTCCCGAGAATGCTCCTCCGTTCCCAGGTTTCGATCCTCACCATCGCTGGTCCCAACTCGAGGTATTTCTGCTGCTTGATTTTGCCGGAGCAGTACTGAGAATTTCGACATTTGATTAACTTTAGCGGGAAATATACAGAATTTTCAGAAGTCATTTTGTTTTTCATATCTTAGGGGGAAATAAGATATGCTTTTCTGATATTTTTTGTGCACTGTTCAGAAAAACAAGGGGAAGAAAGTGTGGAAGTTTCTATGGCCTGCACAGTTTTGAGGGAATTTTCTTTGAATTTCTGAAATGAGTTTTTCCCCCTTGTTTAGAAAAGTAAGGTGTATTTTTCTGATATTCTTGTTCTTTATCTAGAAAAGTATGAAGTCAGTTTTCTGTGTGCTTCAGTAAATAAAGTGAATGATATATGAAATAAATGTTATTTAGGCTCTAGTCCAGTCATGAGGATTTATGGTTTGTTTGTTGTTGACATCATAAGAAAAGTACTAAGGTGTACTCATTAGAATACGGATAAAAAGTGGAAATTTCTTGAAATCTACAGAAAAATTGAATCTACTCTTTTCACCTGTCTCTATTGCGCACTGGTATGGGTAGAACTATGGTCTTCTATGAGACCTCTATCCTACGATGGGTTTATTAACCTTGGCTTCATAGGGTGAATTAGAAGGGAATGGAATCAAGCTGTTGTCAAACATTGCATCTGCAAGGTTAGTCAAGCATGGCATTTTTTCCACAAGTCTTGAATTCATGGCAGCACGTATTTTTCTAGGCTGTGATAAACTTTGCTCTGGAGAATTGGGTTACATTTCTTATGCAAAATAGGCATGTTAACTTCTGAAAAAGGGGAAACATTGATGTCAATGCCTATTTGTCACTAGCAAATGTATAATCAGCATTGAGTGTCTTTCCTGCTGAGCGTGTACAGGGAATGCCTTCTGAATTTTTTGTGGGGTAATTGAGCGATAATTATCACTGCTGAGATTTTTGTTTACAATATAAACATTATATCTGGAGAATTAGAGCAAAATGGAAAACTTAACAACATCAGAGAGTTATCTGAATATGCAGATCTCATCAATCTGATTTCTTTTTATCTTCAATTTTTAACTGTGATTCTTTGTGGTTTCAGATTGTTAGAAGAAGTATTGAAATGACAATGCTTGAGCAGTCCACAACTTTGAATGTAATATACAGTGGCTATAATAAGGCAAGTTCTAACTAAGGTGTTTGCCTCTACTTACTATTGAGCTTTTTGTCATTTTAATCACTACTTTGAGTTGTATTTATGCAACATTGGACTCATTTTTTTCCCCTGATATGTTGCATACTCTGGTAGTTTCTGCATGAACTGAAATGGTTTTTATAATTTGTGTAATTCAGGATCTTTTTGTACTGTTTTCTTCATTTGATTTTTTATTTATTATTGCACTTAATATTGGGCCTACGATTATTATCTGACAGAGTAGCCGCTTGAGTGCCATAGTAGAGCTTCTAACATCCTCAGCATGGAGCCTTCTTTTGAGAAGGGTTGGTAGCTTGCGGATGAACTTTACTAGCATAAATAATGTATCCTGTGTATTGATTTTCACAATTAAGGTGATTTCTCCTGCAATTATTGGGCCCTCAGGTTGGAGACACTCTCATGGTTTACATATTAAGGAATACTTTAATATTCTTGCCCCTTCCTCAAAGGAATCACCATCAGGTTGCTGGTTTTCCAATAAGTGAATTGTGCCCACGATTTTCAGGACATCTACATCTATCTAGTGTCGAACACAAGCATCCTGCAGAGCCTTTGTTTGGTAATTATTATCCAATATTTTTTATGAATGCTTTCACAAATATACATCTTGGCATGGATATGCTTGTATCAAGTTTTCCAGCAAAAGATTTTATGCTAATAAGAAACTTTTGATAAGTTTATGTTTCCCTCTTTGGCAGGTCTCAGTCATTTGTGAATTATTTGGCAGAAATAGAAAGAGATGAAATTTAGAAAATTGACATTAGTAAATTTAGTTTTTATGGATGTTACCAATCTGATAATCAAGCTTTATTCCATCTGTTGCATTATGGAAAAGTGACTTGATTGCATTAATACTAACTTGTTCCGTGTCATTTGAATTATTAGCTTTAGAATGGAACTTCTAATACCTTTGTGTTCTAATCACTTTTCAAATCCTAATTAGTTTGAGTTCTGGGGATTTTGATTCATCCTCTTTTGACTGACAAGTTGGCTAGATGCAGTGGCTTATTCCTAGTTTTCATCATTATACTTCCTCTGTTTTGAACTGCTGAATTTTATGCCATTTTCTTAATCCTTTTAAAATCTCATTAGAAAGGTTTCTGACCTAATTCCTTATGAAGAGTTATAAAGCTATGAACTTGAAATGCCTATTGGAGCCTCTTTGCTTTCCTTTTGTAAATGGAAAGTTTGTAGTATATTTGTCACGATGAGCAAGAAAAAGAAACTGTTCATCAATGAAAGAATATAGAAAGGGTACTTGATTTTAGGATGTGCAACATTATGTGATTGATAGTGAAATCAGAAAGGAGGTAAAGTTGTACAAATATTGTGCATCCTGATATTTGCTTTTTGATTTCATATTACATGGTAACTGACTTCATTGTGAATCTCAGCAGTAATAATATAGAGTCAGTTTCCAGTTGAAGTATCTGATCTTTTGCAAGGCTTTTTATTTTTATTTCATAAGATATTAAATCTCTTATACAGTGCTGAAATATTGAGATAACATGCATTCAAAATATCACAAATACTTTATTTCCTTCAACTTCTTTCAGGATTTGGGAGGAAAAGGAAAAGAATTGATGAAGTTGACAGAATGCCAGACAAGTTGCAAAGATTAAGTTCTTCTGTTGTTAATTTAAGTTCAAGTTCTGTTTCTTCATTCATAACTTCGTCTAGCAGGTGCCATGATGCAACATGTTATGGTAAAAGTTCATCTGCAGAAATTAGTCAAGCGTGTACAGTTGATTGTCTTGAAACCAAAGTACATCCCTTTGTGCAACATGAAAAGACCTCTAGCCAGCCTTCTACATTGCCTAGGAAGCATAAAAGAGAAAATAGTTGGCAGCGTCGAAGAAAACAGAGGAAACTGAGCTTTGAAGCTATCAGTTCACTGATCCCTTGTGCTAAAAGTCTCAATGAGAAACAGTACTTGTACAGAGAGCTTCGATCTGGGCTCTCAGGTTCAGATCTTTTCCATGAAAAGGTAATTTTGCGTAGAGGTTTTTGTGAAGTAAAATCTGGTTTATGCTCATCTTTGAACCTTATTTTGTTATGAATGTAGAGCTAAATTTGGCGGCCCAAATCCATCCAAGTGGGAACGACTTTGGGCTAAAAATCCACAATCCAAATCTATTAGAAAAGCTAAAAGTACATGTATTTAGTTGTATATATCAGGAAATGGGAGAGTTTTTTTTCCTATGTCATAGGAGGACAGCCTAATTGTTGAGAAATCTGCGACTAGCCTTCAATATTTTCTCCATAAATGTAGTCTTTCTTTTTCTTCCAATTGTATAGCAAATATTCAACTATTAAAATGGATATTTATATTGCATTAGTTTTATATGTTTGTGGATTAAATGGTTTAGGGTATGTTGATGAGCAGGAAACAACAAAAGCTTATGTATTTACGTATGCAACAGATATTGAAAGTGAATTCAGGAGAAACTATAGTAATGAGAACTGGATTATTATGATGTAAGAGGAAATGTCATGACTTGAGATTTTAGATTAGAATGAAGCAACCTTTGTTGTTGTTTCATTGATCTATTCTCAGAGTGTGGATAAATTGTTATCATTTAAATTTCATAGCAAGTAGAGAAATGCAGTTATCTTCCTGTTTGGCCTGTGCTTGTTTTTTGGTCAGAAGCATATCAGAAATCGAAGAGTAAGTTGGTATTCTTGTAGTGTTTCATGAGGCATCAATTTCATTTCTGTTTTTTCCAATATGTATCTCAATTGATTTCAGCTTAAACATAATTTCTTTTTGTGCTTTACATGTGGCAGACCAAATGCTCTTGTTGTTTGGCATTGCAGACTATGCCAACAGTCATTGCAAAAGCTCAAATTGATAGGCAAACTATGTTTTATAAGGTGGATAAGTCTTCAACCGTATTCCCAAGGCACCGTATCCTCCTGACTTTGAACATTTCATGCCATTCTATCTTTTAATGTTTACTTCCACATGGTGCTGCAGGAAAAAAAAAATTAAAATTCTGCTCTGGTTATTTATTTGATATAATGTTCTCAGCTGCCTAATTATCAGAACTCATTTATCTGAAAGAAAGCTTGATCAGCTTTGAGTGCTGTGTATTTGAAAATTCTTTTGGATGATTTTTCAATGGTTTATTTGGTACACTCCTAACCTCTACAAGGATTATCCTTCTAATCCTGCATCTGAACCTCCCGTCCTCCTAAAGGACAAAAAAGAAAAAAAGAAGAAAAAATGATGGAACTTGTTGATTTCCTCTTCTGTTTTCTGGAAAATGTTTTTCTTACAGCATCATCAATATTCAGATGTATTAAATTCCTTGAAACCTAATTCTTCTGGTACGAGTGCCCTATTCAAAAATATTTTTGGATCTTCTGATGCTTTTTCCACTGCTCAGTCAAGGTCATGTTTTCACCATGAGCAATGTTCTTTGATCAAATCCACATGCCTGTAAGTATCAGTTTCTAAAATCACTTATTGTGCATGATTAGAGTGAATAAATATAATATGATTTTTGATAATGCAGATGATGTTCTTGATCTTTTAAAAATGTTTTTGGAATCTTGATGTATTTGATTGAACTTTAAAGCGAAAATTTATTTTAGTTTTTAGAATTAAATTAAAGAATATATTTGGATTGAGTTTTCAAGATCTGTATTTAAATAATTGATTTTATGTTTGATATTCATCTAGGCTTTATCTTGGGTCTAATGAAGTTGGACAGGTGCAATTTGAGCTCTTCAATGGTTATTCAGATAATTTGTTTGCGCATTGGCTGTCAGCACCTGGATTTGCAGTTTCCATAACTTTATAATTTTTTTAGATTTTTTATTTTTTATTTTATTTTTGAGTAATGTGGGGAGAATAAGTTTCTCTCCTTCTGTTAGTAGACATTTCAATTCAAAGTATTGGGACTTCAGGTTATTCTCCTGTTTCCAAATATCAGTGATATCAAATATAACATTTGGCACATATAAGTGGGAAAATGTTACTGGGTTCTACCACGATAAATCTGTTCACCGATTTTTCAAATAGCGATTCCAAGAGGCCAACCCTCTGTCGAGGCAACTTTTTAGTGGATCCTTTTCTCTTGTTAATGGATCAATGCTCCTCTGTTATAGAAGTAGGAGATTCTCAGATTGCTTTTGCCAGCAATGAAATTTGATTGATTCTTTGATACTACACTAGCTGCACCTTTTTGGGTCTACCAGCTAGGGCCTTGCAAAGTAATCATTTGGATAATACTGCAAATTTTAATGGAACAAAACTGTCCAATTTCAATGGGAAAGTTTTGGTCCATGGGCTAGCTGCTATGAGTTAAATTATTTCTCCTGCTGTCCATCTTTGGACTTCTTTTTTTGACTTTGCTGAAATACTTTTAAGAGATTATTTTGACCATAAGTGTAAGTTATTGCCTTACCCTTTTTAATTCAAGTAGTTAGTGGTTCAATCTATGTGGAGTGGGATTCATATCCCTTAAGAAGGATAGTTGTGGAACTTTAAATGAAAATATGTTTACTTTAGGAAATAAGATATACATTTTTGGACATCCCAAAACAAAATGTGGACTTTTACTTGTGAATGGAGGGAGTATTGACTATTTGAAAGAACTACTGTTGTTGTCAATGACATTTGGCTCCTGCACTTATGTGGATTGATTATATGTTTCCTGGTTTTGAGTCCACTTATTCTTTTATACAGGCTCATAGTGGACATTTATTGTGCTTTCTTTTTAATAATTTGAATTTTGTGATACTGTGTTTTAGCAATCCTGCTTGTGTGTATCTGCAAGTATGTTGTGTGTGCGTGTGATTATTTCTTTTTGTTCTCTTGGTCCCCACGCTTGCTGTTCTTTACTGTCTAGATATCATGCACTCATCAAGCTACTCAAAGCTCTTATATGGAAGGCCAAAAGTTGCCAGCATTTGAGGTTGTTGGATAAACATTGTGTAATTTCATCTTTGGATCAAGAGACTGACGCCAGTGCTGGATTACTTACAGAGGTCAGTATTAAATGCAATGTGCTTTAGTTTGTTCTCTGACAATGTGACACTAGAAATGGTAAGAGTAGTTTTGGGCCTAAGTACTTAAAACACCCATAATGTTGGAAACTTAATTGCTTATTTTAATTTTTAAACTTAATCTTCCATTTACCTTCATGATATCAATCAATGGCATACCATTTACTTCTATGTGCAATCCAATTAAAAGAATATAATTCAATTATTTTTTCCTTTCATAACAATGGCTATTACCAAACTTTTTTTTCCTTCTCCTCTTTTCTCATTCTTTGCTTGGCTTAGTTCCTGGTTTAATTTGTTATTTTATGTTGGAGATTTGTGTGTTTCATATGTTAGACATTTTCAGAGTGGTGCTTCTCAGTTTTACATCCCTTAATAAGGCATGCACATTACTCGCATGCAGTGAGATCATGGTTTCTTCAAATAGTTTGGAAAAGTAAGGAGATTTTATTTGAAGAAAGCATATGAAAGGTGGACAGAAAGGATTAGGGAAGTAAACTACACTATATGCCTCTAATTAAACTTCAATTGTTTCTGAAGGAAAGAATTAAGGATGTGTCATGTGAGAATGCTATTGGAACTGCTGCAACTTATTTTGGACACCAGCTGATACGGACAAATCTTACTATTCATATGTTCGTTCTCAAACAGTTAAAATGTCATTCTTGTTCATATTGATATCTGAAAACACTCAAATTGAGGTAAAGGTGACGATTTAGCTGTTTCAAGTTAGTTCAACAGCTGTGAAAGTTCAATAGTGGTGCCTTTTTATTTTCAATATTCTGTTTAAGTGAAACATGAAAATTTAGGTTTTGCTCTTGCAACAAGATGGATATGTGTGCGTATGTGTTTATTGTCTGTTGATCACCATTAATGTTGGTTTGTAGGAGCTCTTCATATACATTGGAATTTTATGATAGCTCGTGTTTGTAGATAATCTGCACCCAAGTTTATTTCTTGTTTCAGGAAATGTGCTTTGGCTTTCATTCTTCTCATGCAACTGTTGCAACTTTGTCCTTGAGGTTGAACACATGTTACAAAACAAACCAACCACTCCCACTTTTCCAATCTGGTACATGAGAGAGAGAGTTATGAAAATTAAAAAAGTTAAGTTGGGCTCATTAGGAGCAAATTGTGCATGAACCCTATAATGATCTTGCAGTTTTTTCCTAGCTTAGGGGGTTAGTGTTTTTTTCAGCTTGAAGTTTTAAAACTTTTCTGTTGTCTCCCTGTAGTCTGTGGACTTTATCTATTTTGACCAAGAAAGGGGTTGCTTTGACTCTGAATCCAGTGGTAAAGTTACAATCAAGGGCTTTAGTAATGGAGGTGTATAGGTAGTGAATAAATATCCTCTGGAGTTGAATTTTCTGTAAAATGTCCATTATATTTGCCTGAATTCTGGTACCTTAAAGTTGAAGTTTTATAATTTTTTCAATCTCTCATATGCTGACTGTCCTACCTGCTTTCCCAATTCAAGGACCTGATAATTTTGCTCTCCCCCTCTCTACCCTTCCCCTGTGGGTGTGTATGCATGTGCACCCAGATTTCTACAGAATAAGTTTCTTGTCTCAGATGTTATTATTATTATTGCTCTCTCTGTCCCAAAATATAAGATGTTGGGTGGTTCCAAAATATAAGATGTTTTGTTACTTTTGACGGTTATTTTGTGTATTGTTTCCAATATTACCCTTACTTTAAAATGGAGAGAGAAAATAAATGGTTAACTTTCAAGAAAGAGTAAGACATAATAAATGGGGGTACCTCCTTAATATGTGTAAAATGCTCCGAAGATCTGGGACGCAGGGAGGATTATTAATGTTAATGTTTATTGCAATTTGTTGCATATCGTATATCCAGTCCTAATATCTCTAGTTTGGAATAAGTATACTGTACTCTTTGGTTTCAGGAAGGTAAATCTGAGAGAAATATAGAGGGAAAAGAATATGCTGAAGTTCCAGTTCATTGTGATGGTCCTGTAGAGAAGTTTCAAAGGTCTGGTTCCAGTAGTTGCAGGAAGATTCCAGCAGCCTGGGATCATCAGTTTGATCCAAGCAAGTCTTATTGTCCAAAGAAGCAGGTTGTATCATTTATATGGGCTGCTTGTAGGAGTATAGTTCCTCAAGAATTGCTAGGCAGTCCTCATAATTGGAGAGCTCTGAGAAAGAATGTATCCCAATTCATTTGTCTTCGAAGATTTGAGAAATTCTCACTGAAGCAGTGTATCCATAAAGTGAAGGTAACTGAGTTTGCTTTACTTTCAAATAGGAAACCCTGTAGTTTCAGATGGAGTAAGGCATCTACTTCTCCCAAAAGGCACCAATCCAGTAAGTATAAGGAATCTTGCAGGATCAGTGCCGCAAATTCTGTAAAACATAAAATACTACAAAACTGGATCTTCTGGTTCTTTTCACATCTTGTAGTACCTTTGCTGCAAGCAAACTTCTACATAACAGAAAGTGAACATGGGAACCAAGAGGTATACTATTATAAAAAATCTATCTGGGAGAAGCTGATATCTGAAACATTTACTAGCCTGAAAGATCAAAGCTATCTACAATTAAATGAATCATCTCTCAGGAAAATTATTGGAACCAGATCCTTTGGTTTCTCAAGGATCAGACTTCGTCCAAGGGAGAACGGGTTTAGGGTATTGGCAAATCTTAAAGCATCATCAAGAATACCAGTAAAGTCTTCTCTTAGGCTCGGACCTAGCGCTTCATCAAAATTGTCCAATCCAAGAAATGTTAAATATGCTTATTTTAAGCCTGTAAATAAACTTCTCTATGATATGCATGCAGTGCTTAAAGGTATACAAGTGAAAGAACCAGACATGTTAGGTTCATCGGTTTTTGATTATAATGATGTCTACAAGAAGTTTGTCCCTTTCCTATCCCTTTTGAAGAGTGGTTCAGCTTCCTTGCCTGGTGTTTTTGTAGTTGTGGCAGATGTGTCAAAGGCTTTTGACTCTGTTGACCAGGATAAATTGCTTAGTATCATGAAAGAGATCATTTCAGATGATGAGTATCCTTTGAATAAGTATCTTCAAGTAGTCTGTGGAAGGAGATCTACGTGGGTTCGCAATCACTTGATGGTACCAGTACAAGATAACATCCCTGGATCCTTAAAAGGCTCAAGTTCTAGACCCATTTGTGCACCACATAGCATTCTAGTTAAACAGGTAATGGAATTAAAACCTCTATCCATCCTCTTGGTCTTTCTTTATTTGAAATGATTTTTGAATTATTCGTTGTGTCTTATTTTAATTTGTTTCAAATTTTTGAGTGCATGATTTTGAGCTTTTAGCATGTAGTCAATTGCATCAGGTATGCTGTCTGATAAACTTCTCTTGCTTGTAACATTAATTCTAAATTAACTTTGATGGCATTTTCCAGCACTTGTTTATAACGCCATAAGATATCCATATATTTTGTAGATATTTTATGTACAACTGTGAAGCATTTAAATTCTTTGCATAACCTAGCGTAGGTATATAAAACAAAAAAATAAGTTAATTCTGTTCGAGGGAATGGTTGTGAGTCATTTGTTTGTCTTACAAAACTATATGATAGTTTTCCTAGTTTTGCAAGTTTACATTTCAAGATATTGACAATGTCATTATGATTGTCATAACTGATATGGTAAATTTGTCTACAAAGCCAACAGCTAAGGAACATTTTACCTTCCCATACATTATAACCACATGAATGCTTCCTTTTCTCCCGATGAGACATCTATTTGGCTAAATCCATCCTGCTAATAGAATTGTGGTATGTTTTGGTAAGATTGTCGTTCCAATTTCACCATTTTATTTATTAAAGTATGTCAACCTTGGTAAGTTCACCTCCCACTGGTTGTTATCAATAACTAATGATATTGTATGCATGACTTTGTTGTAGTCAAAGTAACCTCCTATTCTCTATTTATCTTATCCTGTACAGCATTCTGAAATTTACACTTGGTTAGGTTTTTTTAACAAAAAATTTTCTACTATTTATCTTAGTCAAAACACTTTTTAAAATCATTTTCTCAATTCTCTATAAAAACATCTCAAAACATTTTTTTTACTCCACATATGGGTCCCACATCATTGATAATTATAAATGTGTAAAATATAGTTAATAAATTGTTTGAAATTGTAATTTAAATTAAAAAATAATGAGAAAACAACCCCTATTCAGCTTTCAATTTCCAACAACCCCTATTTTAAGCTTTCAATTTCCAACAACCCCTATTTTATCAGCTTTCAATTTCCAATAATTTTTTTTTATCCAAACATAACTATATTTTTCCCTAAAAAAAAACTAAATTAAAAAAAAAAAAACAAAAAATCACTTAAAATTTTCCTATAAATCCAGCATGTGGGTCCCACACATTTACACTAAATGTACCTTCTGTTAATACTTTTTTAACTCTGGTTACATCTTTAAACATTTAATTAAAAATATTTTAACTATATATAATATGTGGGGCCCAATTAATATTAAATCAAACACTTAAATGAATCTAATACTAATCCAAATATGTGCTCTAATTTTTATTCTCAAAACGAAAAAAAAATTCACTTTAAAACCCAGTCCAATATTCATGTAACCTAGTTTATTTCTTTGTTTTCTAGCTGCCCTTCTACTCTAGATATGATAAGGTGTGAATTCTTCGACAAAAATGCTTTTGAGGTTCTAAGTACTTTCACATTGATAGCTTTCCAACAATTTGATGCTTTAGAACTTTTCTCTTCAATTGAAGGAAAGAAAAAACATGCAACATGTATTGGAAAATCAAGATGAAAATGTTTGAACGTATTTTCTATATATTTAATGAGGAAAGATAAAGGCTGATCTGCTATTGGATCTGGTTCTCTGCTTTTGTACAGTTTTGGAATTTTGTGATCATTCCAATAGCGGTCATTGGTTAGTGCCTTTCTTAATCACCTTAAAAGATTATTGGTGACAATAACTACATGGGTGGTACATATGAAATCACCTGATTTGTCCTCGAACCATTTTATTTGTATTTTAAGGTCCCTAAAGATTTTTTTAACTATTATGGTCCTGTAAACTATTGCTTCTGTACATTCAAGGTTCCTAAAGATTTTCTTCCTAAATATAAAATTTCTATGAGAACTATCAATCTCTTTACCAAAATTCTAGAGTTACTGAAATTTTTTTACATAAGCCTACAACCTAATTTGTGATACCTTGTCCCATAAATAAATATGTATGCATGTTTGTATAGTATATAAGAATGAGTTTTGGTACCCATTATCAATTTGGAATATCTATTTTGGCATGACAAAGACAATTGTCAAGTAGTTGACCGTGGATACTGTCAGAACGAGTGGTTGTTAACAACTAGAAGTATAGAGCTAAGTGCGACACTTTATGGATAGAAGTCTAGTCTCATTCCCCCATATTGGTAGGAGACAACACTAAAGTCTCATTCTCTCCAGTTGGTCCTAGACTTTGGACAAATGATTTGATCCTAGTGAATTTGTAAGTGAATGTAATAATCCTACCATATTAGGAATTTGTAAGATTATGATATCGTACATAAGATTGGGTTTAAGTATCCATTGTCAATTTTGTTTAGCTATTTTGACATAGCAATATGTTTGTTAATTGGTTGAATATGAGTGCTGTCAAATCAATAGTCATGCCACTTGCTCGAGGATGTAGGGCTTTGACATAATATTTGCAAAATGAATGCTTAAAAAGTTGATGCAAATATCCATGTGTTAGTTACTTGTATAGGAGTACACATAGCAATTTTGAAGTTCAAATCAAATAAATTTCTATATCATTTTATCTTAAGTGAGATAACATAGAAGATGTGGGATAGCTCCTAGAAACTGTCATTTCTGCACAGCCCTTACCTTTCCTTTCTGCGGAGGGAGAGGATGTGTGAGTTGATGAAGATAGGTTGATCCCTCTTTTGTAAGTTCTATAGGAGTACTATTATCTTTTGCCGCTGTTTCTTTGGATTGTTTTACTATCATTGAAGTGCTTTGTGAGTATGAGTAGGTATTGCCGGAAAGGCTTGGATAAGAACCATCCTGTCTTTATGGAGGTGATATCTGTTTGTAATTCATGGATTTAAAGTAATTTTAGTTTGTTCCTTATAAAACTGCTGCATTTTTTACCCGTCTTTTTCATGCACACTAGTGTTTAAGATATGAGTCTGCATAGCTTCTAATATTGTGTGCGTAACTACTATCCATTTTCTTCTTGTCACTTATTTTCTTCATGGAGAAATTCAGTTCTTATAAATCAATTAATTTTAAATGTCAACATTTCCCTATTTATGTAATTTAGGATTATGGAGTATTATTTGATCTTATGAATGGAACATTTTCTGCAAGTTTGATATAATAAAATGGGGTGACTTAGGTTATGATTTTTTTTTTCTTTTACACATCGAACCACATGCAATTGTAATATTTGAGTACCGCCATAAATTGATGTAGAAATAACGGTGAAAGTACTGGAGACTAGTTGGGTGACTTAAACTGAGGCACAAATTGGTGCATCTTGGCAAACCTGTTTTTCCCTTTTTCCTTTTCCTGAACTAAGATTATCAAGTACTTTTTTAGAGGTATTCCTGTAACCTTTTGAGATTAGAAGAATTAGAGATTTGATTACTTTTACCTTCTCTTGCATCTCAGGAGTCAAGCAAAAACATAAAGAAGGAAGAAATTTTCTTGAATTTGAATGAGCACATCAAGCGCAATGTGCTACGGTTGGGTAACGGATTTTTCCTCCAGAAAGTTGGCATTCCACAAGGAAGTATTTTGTCATCTCTCCTCTGCTCATTTTACTATGGACATCTGGAAAGGAATATGATTTATCCATTTCTTGATAAAGTTTGTGACACTGCTCCTGGGGACTTTTCTGGCATATACAATTCTTATGGAACTTCAATTTCAGGAATGATCTCTGATAATAAACCTGTCATATGCACTTCCAAATATCTGCTGCTTAGATTTATTGATGACTTCCTGTTTGTATCGACATCAAGGAATCAAGCTTCTCTATTTCACTCCCTGTTGCAAGGAGGATTTCATGAATACAACTGCTACATGAACAAGGGGAAATTTGGGTTGAATTTTGGAAGGGATCATAGTAGGTCTAATAGATTTTATGTGGGTGAAGATGGGATCTCATTTCTTCGATGGAGTGGACTGCTTTTCAATTGTTCCACTTTGGAAATTCAGGCTGACTACATGAGGTGATTTTCTTCACTATTGTGATTGCTGTCTTAGGAATCTTGTGCCAGTCAGTTATTTGGATATTACAGCAGTTTCTTCAGTGGCACTTTCTTAGAGGAATTCTCATTTCTAGTTACTGACAGTACAACTTAAAAATAAAACATCCACTCCCTCTATTTCAAACTGAGGTTTTTTGTTCTTAATTTATCTTGTTCCCAGAGAAATTCTTATTAGTCAAGTTCATTGTTCTGACCCGACCCATTGTCTTTCACAACTATTTTGAATTATATTCAGTAAGAAGGATAATGGATTTTTGTTTGCTGATAGTGCAGATAACAGCTTTGATGTGATGAAGTAATCGTTTTATTTCAATTTTTAAGAAAAGCAACAAAGGAAAATGCTATTGAAATACAGATTATTGCTGTTCAGTATTTTATGTTAAAACTCTGCCTAGAAGCCTTCAAACTTCTATAACTGAAATTACATTTTCTCTGAAGGGAAAAACCTTTGGACATATTTATTGGTCTATATACTTAAATCTCATAAGCTGCAAGCTAGTGAGACTTTTGTTCTGCTAAAGAATATCACTATAACTTTTTATTTGAACTGTGCAAAAGTAATAAGACTGTTTTCAATTATCTCTTATTTTCTCTTTTAACTATTCTTTTTTGCTACTACTTAGATATGCTTCTCCACTTTTCTCATTCAAATTGGACTTCTGATGCTATGTGGTTTCTATGTCTTGTTGACCTTTCAATGGATAATGTATGGGGCTAAATGACATGCATTTTGGCTGGTGCAGTTTGAGAGGCAATTAACAAACATTTATACACTCAAATATTTTGAAACTTAAAAACATTTGGTGCTGAGTATTGATGGCAAAAGAAAAAGAGAAAAAAAATGAAAAAATAATAAAGAGAAAGAGAACAGAAGAAGATACTATCTTGGCTGATGCTTTTAAATTCGGCTACTGATGGGTTCTGCTATTTGATTCACTGTTAACTGTTGATTCCAAATCCCTCCTCGGACCAGTTAGATCTCATTTTGTCTAATTGACTCTAGTTTTTAAAAGTTTCTCTCTGGCTTTGGCTGGTTAAGTCTAGGTTTGACCCGATTTTGAAAAGCACTGTTTTTTGGAATGCGTGAGAAAGACAAAACGGTGTTGATTTATAGTTCTCTTTTATAATTTGTCGGCTTTTATTTCATGTCTGAGTTATTTGCAGTACTTTAGAATGTTCATTGGATTGAAACTAAGGTTGGGTTTTGGTTCTGGCCAATCGAGGTTGTACTTTTGACTGCTAAGCTGCCACAGTTTTACATGATTGTGTATTTGAAAGGCAGTTAAAATATTCCTGGACCATAATAATATTCAATTGAATTTTGAATTACTTAAGATGATACTGTTAGTGTACAAAACATTTTAAGCTAGATGGGGCTTGGGATGGATTTCTAAAGTGTGCTTACTTCCTTCCGCGATTGGTTTTGTGGGAATGCATAAATTTTCTTTGGTAACCCAAGCTGTCATGCACTCATTTATATGGGAAAGTTCTCAACCGGAATATGTATTTTATCTGCATGTTTCAGGTGTGCCCCAATACTTTCTAGAAACACGCAGATAACATTTTGTGGCAATATTTTACAATGTTTTGGGAGACATGAGCAGAAAGAAATAAAAGGATTTTTTACAGATCAGTATAATTTGTCTCATTCGGGACTTGCACAAGGATTAAGGAGATGATTGTGTAGAATTAGTTAGTAGTGGAAAAAAGGAAATATCACCTATATTGGAACTTGAGAAATGAAAGAATCAATGATGCAGATAGATAAAGAATAAGGGGAGTTAAATTTGGAAGAGAACAATAAATGCCTTCTTGATTTTCTAAATTCAATTCACACATAGTTATGGGAAGAAATATTTATTCTAATAGAACTATTATAACAGAATGGAGGTAGTAACTATAGGATAGAGTTACTTCTCTGTCATCTATTCAGGCAATAGCATCTTGTTTCTTTGGAGAAATAGTGTTGATAGATTTATAACGAAATTGGAATTCTGCATATCCTATTTCTTGTATCTCTGTTTATATAGAAATAATTCGTCAAGTATATTACAATGTTGCACAAAATTAACATTCATAATTGTTTTTGTAATTTATGTAATATGAAGATGTTGCTGATAATGTCTTATTCAAGTTAATGTTGGGGTCAATATATCTGTAGGTTCTTTGTTGAATGCTCTTCTAACTAAATATTGTGTTTCTGAACAGATATCTGAATTCTCATTTGAGTTCATGTCTTACTGTCAACCGGAATGACCACCCAGCTCGTTTCTTGATGACAAAGCTATGTGATTATCTACGACCTAAATGCCATCCCTTGTTCTATGATTCAAATATAAATTCTGCGGGTGTGGTCAGGCTCAATATTTATCAAGTTTTTCTTCTATGTGCCATGAAGTTCCACTGTTATGTTTCTTCTTTGAATGGCATATCTACTTTCAGCAAGGACTTCTACATGGATGCTGTCGAGAAATCATTAAGGTACAAAATGATTGCTTTATGTAATGTTATAATCCTCAACAGTCTAATGCTCTATCAGACAGGCATAGACGCTTGTGATCTCTCTGGTGGTTTCTCAGTTTTACTCGTCCTCATAGAAGTTGGTTTTCTGCATTATCAGGTTTATGCACAATTTGATCAAGAAAAGGATGAATTCTTTGCGGCTTGGCTCCTGTTCCCGTCCAATTTTTGAAGTGAGAAAGAGTGAAATCGAATGGCTCGGTTTGACTGCTTATTCTCGAGTTCTAAAGAGAAAATATGCACGTTATGTTGAGTTGTTGTTGTTGTTGAGGTCTAAATTGATGGCACATGGAGAGTCCAAAAGCACATCATCTGCATTGGAGTATGCTGTTGATGATATACATTCCTCTTTAATCTGGAAAATTAAATATTGATGTTTTTAAGGATTGGGATTTTGAATGACAACTCTGCTTGGAATTTGATACAGCAAGTTGAGTTTAACAAATCTCTTTGTTAGATACCTATATGGCTAATTTTTCATAGTAATTTAGCTTGGAGTTCCTCTAGTTAAGAAGGAATGGGTAAATATTCATTAAAAGTGGGTATCCACCTGTTTTCGGTCAAGCGGTGAAGGGGATTATTCGGTTTTATTGGGGAAGGGAAGGAGAATGAAGTTGAAATTACGGGTACTAATGAGAATGGGGATGGAATTCTTGTATTTACTATGTATTTTCACTTGTTCCATATTCATTTTATATTTGCATATATTTTTATTTAATTTTTATTAATTAATTATTATTAATTATATATAATTGTGTGTATATGTGTTTATATATATCATATTAATTATATTTTATTTTTGAAAAGGTATAAATTAAAATATAAAATAATATATATTAAATTATAAAATATTACACATTTTATATTAAAACATAAAAAATGCATAAAATATGAAAACAATACATATTGAAACATAGAAATCAAATGTCAAATGAGATAGCAATTCTGCTCACAATTTTAACTTTAAATCAATTTCATTCGGGTTTTTGTTAATGTTCTAGTTAATTAGAGGTATTTCGAGATTAAATTTTATGACAAAAGATTTCAATCTATCTAATTGTTTTTTTGTTGAGGTTAATACAACAAGAATTCTTCATTTAATAAAAAATAACAATTTATATTTAACATCTAAATCAAGAAATAATAATAAGTTGTCAAAAAAATTATTAATATTTAAAATTTTAATTGGTTTAGTATGTAATTTGAGGTTTGATAAAAAAGTCATATTTGAATATTGTTTTAACTTATCATAACTTCCCAGTTAAACTATGAATGCATCAACATATTTTATCATTATAACTATTCATTTATATATATAGTTTGTTTGTATTTTAAATTCAATTGTCATGTCATAAGCACTACTAAGTGCAGTTGAAATGATATTTATTGTGAGAGCATGACTATTATGCATTACTTGAGCAACTAATTCAATCTAGAGTTGCCTCATTTATAAACGAGAGCAATATTTCGAGTAGATAATATTATTTTCAATTCAAGTGCAGTCAACATATATGAAGACTTATTATTTTTACTCTTTGTATTGGATTTAGTTTGATTATTTTTTTTTAAAAAAAAATGGAATTGTCATAGGTTTGCACTAATTTGAATTATATTTTTTTCCGTATGTATAGATTAAATGTAATAAAATAAATGATTTGAAAGAATGAGAACTAAAGATGTAGTTATAGAGGTATTTATGGTTTGTAATAATGAAGAAACGAAGAAAAAAATAGATTTTTGTCAAATAATAATCCATATATATATATATATATATGTCATATCATTTCACATGTTTTTTTATTTTTGGCATTTTGTCCAATTTTTCAAAACAATTTTAAAATATGGCACATTATTTATTTTTCCATTTTTGCATTTTGTTCAATTTTTTAAACCGATTTAAAAATATGACACATCACCTCTTTTTTCATTTTGTCTTTTTATTCAATTTTTCCAAACTATTTGAAAGTATGACAGATCATATCACTTTTCATTTTGTCTTATTGCCCATATTTTCAAACCCGTTATAAAAATTGGACAAAAAAACAATGCAAAAAGATGTGATGTGCCATAATTTTAAATCGATTTAAAATATTGGACAAAATGTCAAAATGGAAAAAGATGTGACGTGCCATATTTTCAAACCGTGTGAAAAAATTGGACAAAATGCCAAAAATGAAAAAAGAGATGAAATGATATGATATGTATATATGTGTGTGTTCCTTTATATGTATATATATATGATTGTTATGTGGTAAAAATCCTTTCTTCTTTAACTCTAGATTCATCATTTGTTAGTTTTTTTCTTCACAATATTTTTCTCTTGTACATAGTTATTTCAAATAAAAAATTCTTCTTCTTCTTATTCCTTTCTTTACAAAATGAATGATTCAATTCGTAAACTTCAAAATTATTACCTTATGCTCTCTATTAATGCATTGACAAAAATATATCACATGAAAATAGAGAGATTGACGATTGCTAATGTCGAAAGGAATGCTTGAGGATTAGATGGTTTGACAAAGTGGTAAGCATCTACTTATTTTTTCCAAAAGTCTATTTGGCTTGAGTAAAATTAGTTTTGCAAGGAAAATAAGAAGTAAGATATTAGAAGTATGTTACATGTGTGTCAGGTGGAATTGCAATACAAAATGTTGTTATATTGGAAATTTACTTAGAAATTGGGAATATAAAATCACTTTTATAAAAGATGGATTGAGTAAAGAATCTGTTGGATGACATCCAATTGACCATTGAAATGCATCATTATGGAAGTGTTCAATAAAAACTTCTCAAACTATAAAATAAATTAAAAGATGAATAACAAAGTTATAGTCTCGAGAATTTTACTTTAAATGATCATGTATACAAGTTTATACAAAAACTTGATCAGAAAAAAATCAAATATGTAATGTGAATGTATTTTATGTAAGTTTTATTAATTCACTAATTTTTTATATGAAATTTTTTAGTGAATGAGGATTGGATTGGTGACAAATCCACGAGGATATTGACGGATATACACATTAATGTTTATTTGGGGACGGAGAAGGAGACAAAGACATTATTTTTCAATTGGGGTTATAGTAAGTCTCACTTCCACCTCCCATACATGTAGCAATTCCTACTTGAGATAGCAACATTTAGACAAATGTATATTAACCTAGTATCGTAAAAAAACATTAAGATCCACGGATACCCACCTACATCCGTCCCAATAGAGTCGGATGCGAATGCAAGTGTGAGTACGAGTTTAGATTTTATACTTGATAGGTGAGGTTGATAATAATAATTCACACCTAACGATGAGATGATGAGACAAGTAGAGTGGGTGGAGGGCGAGGACGGGTTTAAGAATACCCGTACTCACCCGTATCTATTGTCAATTCACTATCGTGAAACAACTAAAATGTTATTTATCAAACTTAAAGCAACTTTGAGGCTTGCACATAGATTTCTAGTGGAAGGGCTATTTGAGAACTTCAACTATTAGAAATGGCTATTTGAAAATTTCAACTTTAATTAACCATTTTATAGTTTAATAACCAGTATGATTGATTTAAAGGGACGATAGCAAAACTTTCTTGTTTTGAATGATGATGTGATTGAAGTTCAAATTCTCAATCTAACTTTAGGACCTGCAAAATGAAGAAATTAGAATGGAATTTGTTGTAATTCTTAAAACTAATATGGTGCTTAAGTTAGAATATACTCAAGTAAGGATAAAAATAAGTTCGAAATAGAAGTTGCTAATATTTTTTTAGGAAAATAAATTAATACCATTAAACTTATTTCTTTAATTTTATTTTCTACTATTATTTAAATAAGTGAATAATATCTTATTTTAATATCACTTTTTTTTTGACAAAGTAAATCAGCGAAAAATGAATGACTTGATATAACATAATAAATAAAAAATGACATGCTAACTCTTTTTTGAAAATAAAGTGATTCTCATTAAGAAGTATTAGAGAATATATAAAAAGGAGTAATGTCAAATCATATAAAGGATGTGAGACATTGCTGCATGCTTAGCTAGACAATGAGTTAATCTATTGACTTCTCTATTATCATAAGAAATGCTCTTGAAACCATAACCAAATTGTTATGTAAGCTGCTTGAAAAAAGTGTCCAAGTGGCGCAAAGGACATAGGCTTATGTTTTACTCCATGAACTAATCAAAGCAGTCACTTTCGAAAATAATATTTTGATAGTCATGGTTTTGAACCATTTCGAGACCCTCAAGTGCAGCCAATGATTCAGCTCGTAGAGGTAAAGAAGGACACCTCAATTGAATAGAGTCTGTCATAATTTAAAATATATAAGAATAGAATGTGTTAACTTAACTTAATAAATGTATACGCTATTAAAATATATAAACAAACAAGCAATATATAAAATGTTCTTAATTTCTTTTTTTGCTAATTTGTTTGCTTCAAGTGCATGGATTAAAAATATTACAACAACTTTTGTACAAGTATTTCTGCTTGATATATTTCGCCATATCGTAAAATGAAAATTCTTAGCTAACTTAGTCTTTGTAGTTATGTGTTTTAGAAGATTTTCACAAAATGCAATTTAGAATAGATATAGATAGTAGAATAGAATCTTCGTAAATTACGTTTACTAAAAATTTCCGATGGTAAAAACAATAGGTATGCTCCCGTTGCTTATACTCGTCAGCATTTCGAGACTTCCTATGCTATTTTGCACGAAAAAGAAGAAGACAAAGAGAAGGGAAAAAACCCCAAATAGATTAGCAAAATTCTTCCATTTCTTGACAAGTGAAGTGTGAAAAGGATTGGCCATATTAGGTGCGATTCCTTCCTCTTTGCTTCCCACAGCTTCCAACTCCTAAATAATTCATTCCAATTCTTGTCCTTTCCTATACAAACTCATCTCTCCTGTCACATATCCGTCAATAGTAGTGAAGCATGCAAAATAATGATTATTGAGAACAAAGTACCAAAAGATCAAAAAAAGAATGAATAAACCGTCCATTTTTTTCCAGCCTTAACAAGTGATAAAGACAAGGCGACAACACCATAACCTAACTCTTTATTCCCTTAAAGAAACCCTTCCAAATGCAAATGGACATTTTCTTGTGGACATTTTCTCCCATTAGAAAGTCCTTTTGCCTTCACCATAATACCAAATCTCCTTAAGTTAAGATTATCCTTTAACATTTCTTGTTGGACTTTCTTCAATAGTCGACGATTCGCCTTCATGGTACGTCATTAAGAATCAACTAGAAGGCTGTGTACAAAACCCTTCATAAACTAAACTCATTCACAAAGAAATCTTCTGTTATATATCTATATATATCCTCATTCATCAGCCCCTCATAACTTCAATAAACATTTTCCGTTCTTGAAGCTCTAAAATTGCCTAGCTATACATGGGAAGGCAAAATAGTGAAGCAGCCATTGCTGGTCCTTCCATTGCTCTCTTACAAGAAAGATTCAGGCAGCTACAAAGGGTAAAGGAGAAGAGGGAGGAGAGACAACTACTGGATTTGTTCTCGGAACCCAAGCGAATCGGATCGATAAAGGGCAACAACCACCAATCTGACACCAACTTTTATTTCTCGCATGAAATGAATAATTTGCCATCAGGTCTACGTTTTCAAGATCCGCTTTCGCTTGGACTTAATAATTTGAACAGCAAGCATACAGATTATAGAGATATGAACTGCAGGTCTCATCCAGTAGGGTTTGCTGATTCAAAAGGTGTCAAAACACCTAGTAAATTCGACATTTTGGATGTTGATACATCTCTTCACCTGTAAAATCTTGCTTTTGAATTTTTCTTTTTTTTTTCCTTCTATTTTCATCCTCCTTTCCACCAGAAGGAATATGGGAGAATAAAATATTTCATTACTAGAAATATTTTGTGCATAATTTTTATTTGCTTATTATGTATTATTTGCCTTCTGCCACTTGGAACCTAGCACTATCACTATAGTTCGATCTGCTCATATATATTATTCGTGAATTCTTACAATAAAATTGTAAACTATTCCCACTTTTGAAATTAAAAATGTTTGCCTTAGTATACAAAATTTAAGGAATTATTAAGTTATCGTGTTATCTTATTATTATTGTGATTATTATTTTAAGAAATTTGTTATGTGATATTAAGACAAAAAATTATATTTCTTTCATCTAAGATTGAATATTTATATTTAACTTAAATTAATAATAGACTTACATATTATATAAACTTACTTCATTACTCTTGTGATTAATTAGGTTAATGGCAAGAATCATTAGTAAGTTTGATACAAATTCATTAAATTAAGAAGGCTGTTAGTAGTTTTTATATGAAAAATATATTTATTTTAAGAAAATTAACATTTAATACCTAACATTCAAAAATAAAAATATTAACATTCAATCCCGGACAAATAGAGTATTTATTTTGAAAGATCAACATTCAAAAAGAATATTTTATTACTAAAACACATCATTCCATTAGCGTTCAACGTACTCATTTGACGAAGTGAGTATCACCCATTTTTTAAGTATGATGACTTTGCTTGGTACAAAAGTGACAAAAAGTGAAATTTGACAAAAATATGATAACCAATTTTATTGTTCACCTAATATTTACATAAGCTTTTAAGAATGCTATTAAACTATAAGATATTAGGAATGTCTCAATTAAGTTCTCGTCCTAGCCATCTAATACCCTTTTTGGCCGTTGCTTATAAGGAAGGATTCTCATTCTCATCCATGTAGGGATGAAGTCATCCCCATCCCTAAGTGGAGAAATAGGGCAAAACATTGTAGTGTTCATCTGAAAATCCCTATTTAGACCCCTTTTAATTTTTTTTAGAAAAGAAACACTACAAGAAAATGCATCTTTAGTGAAGTTTAAAGTCATCACAAAAAATGTTAATTTTGATAACTGATATTAATAGCAACAATTTTTTCAAATCATCACTCGCCGTCACAAGTACGCATGTCACTAATGAAATTGCGACAACTTTGGAAATGTTGTCACAATTACTCAATCAAGAAAAGATTAAAGAGAAAAAATAAAGATTAATTAAAGTATCAAAATCAAGACCTCAGAGCAGTTTAGAGAGCAACTAGGGATGAAACTCTAACAAGTAAGGAGCATTGATATGTCCAAATATGGTGTTTTATTTTCTTTCTCAATCGAATAACTGAGTTTTTTTCATAATTAATTAATTATTTCTTAAAATTAATCACGGTTGAGTGAGTAAAAAAAAGTTGATTTGGTATGGTGGAGTCTATTTTAAATATTAAATGTCTATAAAATATGTTAAGTATGCCTTAAAAAATGTTAGCCACAATTCATAATGAGATCTAAAAAGAGAGTTTTTAATGTGATAATATATATATATATATATACACACACACATATATATATATATATCTATATCTATATATATATTGTTATATAAAAGATTGATCATTTTGTAAAATGAAGCATGAATTCAATTTTTATAATATTTGTAGGGACTGAATTAAATTAAATTTGTACCAATTAAAATGAGTATTCTTCCCTTAAACAACATGACACATCCCTATTAAGTAAACATACACCGTAATTTCCATTTTTACCCTTCAACTCTCTCTTTACCTTAAACTTTCTCAGATTCAATCATAAAATCGTCAAATCAGAATAGTTTTCAACAAAACAAATGCCTAAGAAGATTAGTTTTCTCCTATATAACAACTGATATTAATTATTATGCAAGATTTGTGAGTTTTATTTATTAAAATTGAAGAAAATAATGTTAATTTAGATATTATTTAAATGGATAAAATGTTGTAATTTGATTAATGAAACCTTGTTTGGATGATTGGACATTGCTTATATATGATATAATTATGTTTGTATGAATTAAATATGGTGGAAAATTCATGAAAAATGAATAAATTGATAAAGAACAACCGCTACATTTGTCTTGTCAAAAGGCTCGACCAAGCAAGAGTAGAGCGTCATTTCGTGGGCTCGACCGAATGGATCAAATTTGTCAGAGCAAGCTTGCAAATTGGAAATCCACTCCTGTTTGATTGGGCTTGCATAAGGGCTTGTTTGGTCCTATTGGACTTGCGGGCCAAGCTATCTTTTTTTTTTTATATAGTTTAATTAGTTTAGTTTAATTAAAGCATACATTAATTATATATATATATATATATATATATACACACACACATATATATATATATATCTATATCTATATATATATTGTTATATAAAAGATTGATCATTTTGTAAAATGAAGCATGAATTCAATTTTTATAATATTTGTAGGGACTGAATTAAATTAAATTTGTACCAATTAAAATGAGTATTCTTCCCTTAAACAACATGACACATCCCTATTAAGTAAACATACACCGTAATTTCCATTTTTACCCTTCAACTCTCTCTTTACCTTAAACTTTCTCAGATTCAATCATAAAATCGTCAAATCAGAATAGTTTTCAACAAAACAAATGCCTAAGAAGATTAGTTTTCTCCTATATAACAACTGATATTAATTATTATGCAAGATTTGTGAGTTTTATTTATTAAAATTGAAGAAAATAATGTTAATTTAGATATTATTTAAATGGATAAAATGTTGTAATTTGATTAATGAAACCTTGTTTGGATGATTGGACATTGCTTATATATGATATAATTATGTTTGTATGAATTAAATATGGTGGAAAATTCATGAAAAATGAATAAATTGATAAAGAACAACCGCTACATTTGTCTTGTCAAAAGGCTCGACCAAGCAAGAGTAGAGCGTCATTTCGTGGGCTCGACCGAATGGATCAAATTTGTCAGAGCAAGCTTGCAAATTGGAAATCCACTCCTGTTTGATTGGGCTTGCATAAGGGCTTGTTTGGTCCTATTGGACTTGCGGGCCAAGCTATCTTTTTTTTTTTATATAGTTTAATTAGTTTAGTTTAATTAAAGCATACATTAATTATATATATATATATATATATATGAGTTTGATTAGTTAAATTAATTATTTAGTTTAAGTTTATTTTTAAAAAATATGAATTTAATTTAATTTATTTAAGAAGAATTTAGGTTAATTAGTTTAGGGACGAGATGTGATTTCAATTTTTTATTAACATTTGAGTATGATTAGTTGAATTTAGATACTTAGCTTTAATTAGCTAAATTAATTAAAAAAATATGAATTTATTTTTTAGTTAAAAAATAATTTAGCGTAATTAGTTTAGTTGGAATTATAGTTTAATTACTTTTTTTTAATTAGTTAAATTGAATTATAAAAATATTGATTTAATTTATTTTAATTTGGAATATTTTAGGTTAATTGGATTAAGGCCATACCATACTATCTTTTTTTAATTAAAAAAATATTAATTTAGTTTAGTTTATTTTGGAATAGTCTATTTTAATTAGTTTAGTTTGAATAGTTTTAATTACAGTATTAAATTAATTATTTTTATTATAAAAAATTAAATGCAAAAGAAAAACAAGATATCCTTACTTAAGAACATCATGATGGTGATAAAAAAGCATGACAAGCGTGTCAGAGGCTGCTTGGTCAATAGATCACTAAGAGATATGATAAGGTTATGAGAAAGGCATCTCGTCTTGTGTAATTAATGATAAAGTTTGAAGGTAGAGTATCCCCCATGTTGGACTTTCCAGCATTATTGGGTCGACGTTTATACCGACTCTTGGACTCCAGATATGTGCTCCTAAGTAAGGAGGAATTGGATGACAATTTGTCACAACAAAGTTGAAGTGGATACTCCTCGAAAAAATACTTGCCCTTTGAGGTGCCCACAAAGATGCTTGATGCTTGATCCCTACCTTGGAGCAAATAAGTGTATGGGATCCTTGACAGGTGGCGTTGGTGGTGTTATTAGGTATTTTGCAATCGTTCCTAGGCCACCATCTACACTCGTCACTAGCCATATGATGCTTCATCATCTCAGTCACCTCATTTTACCGCTAGTAGTACATGTTCAGGTACAAGTGTCGAGTGGGAGTTGAATGATCCTACTCCTGGTGGACTGTCTATCACAAACTTATTGAAGAGATTTAGAGGTCGCGTGGCATATGATGTATGGCATAGTGAAGTATGCAGTACTACATCAAGATTTTTATCAATGATTCGATTCATTGCATAAAATTCTATTTAATATTTTTAGTTAATATGTTTATGTTTTTTGTATTTGTAGGAAAAAGATCCACTAATTAATGGTGTATACGTAACATTGTCGCCCCTTCGGTAATACACACCACATTATATGTCGTATTTACTAGAAATCTCAACTCATATATACAAATGTGTGTACACACACACACACTTGTATTGATTAAGAGTCAGACTGATATCATGATCAATCATATATTCAATGGACTCCAAATACTCACCCAATTGGAATTGTGTAAAATACAATTCACTTTGTGTGTCAATATAACAAAACATGTTTCCCTTAACAATAAATTAATAGATATCATGTCCATAAATCTTATGTGCAACAACTTTAAAGTCACAATTACCATTTCTCACTACATTGAGGACACCACAAAAGTAATCCATCATGAAATGACCAATCTCTATGTGAATCAACTATAATAGGTCAAGAGTGAGAAAAGAACTCTCAACATGAACCGAGTCTATAAAACTACCTATAATAGGTGGCCTAGAAACATCTTGAGTATTTGAGTTCAAGACTACTACTGACCCTCACTAGGATTACTTACATTGTGACTTGCCATATTTAGATTTCTTCAATAACTTTCTAGACTTGACAAAATTTGTAGTTACATTTTTAAACTCCTTATCAGTGTGCTCCTAGTAAGATGGATCCTTACTAGTGGAAAACTTTTTTGAACAGCCTTTGGACTTGTCACACTTTGGGGGTTCCTCCAAGAATTGTTCCTCTAGTGCAAGTATATGCTCTAACTTCTTGGCATAAATTTATTTCACTTGTGTTGGTTTTTTCATCATGTAATCAAAATAATCCCTAAGAACGGAATTGACATCTTTCTCAACTCTCTAATGTGGTATGAAATAAAGCATCTTCCAGAATAATTGTGTATACTTTAGGGGCACCATGACCCCAATTGTTTCATACAACAATAACTAATAAGTGCATAGAAAACCACGTGTCTTGTTCATAAATTAATTGAAATCATTTAGGGACATTATTAGAATGCAATCTATTACTCAACACCTATCATCCTAATAGCCTAATGATTGACCACTCTACCAAATCCAACATATAAGTCATCTGTAGTTTTGTAGAATGCATCCGTGATTTCTCCAACATCTCATTGATTTGAATGTAAACCATACTCTGAATTTTTGAAAAAATGGTGTCAAACATGATAAACGTGTCGTTGAGCAAAATAATAAAATGCAAATCCAAATAATAAAATCTCTCAAAATACACCTTTGTATTCAAATCCAAATCCTCAAAATGCAAATATAGGAAACTATACATATCCCTTGTATCCATTTTTTGACACCACAAATGGATGATCAATTTGGAATCTTATCGGGCTTTCTTCATAATGCTTCTAGAGGCACGAGTGGATTACAACTATCGGATCAAGAACTTAAAACATGGTAGAATAATTTCTTCTCAATAAGTTCCACAATTCTCTATCCAAATTTATGTAGAAGACATTATTACACTTGTGAAAAAATGTTCCAATAGTAAAAGAAAATATTAGATTCATGATAAATGAAAATACATTTCTAATTTAATCACAACTTGATATTTCCAAGGATATTGTTATGGAAGTTGACTAGAAAACAGATAATTACATTGAGTATCATCAAAATTCATAAGAAAATCCATCATAATCTTCAAGCAGATCTAGTGAATCATATTTGGAAGTATTTTGGGTATCAATTTGATAGTAAAAATAAGAAGTTATTTAAAAATATATATATATATATATATATATATATGTATTTTGCTTTGAATTTTCATTTTTTTAGTTTGTTATCATAAAATTTTATATTTTAATAATATTTGAATAATTTTCTTCATAAAAGTAATTATTATTTTAAATTCCTCTATAAAAATAAAATTTTATGTTAAATTAGTAATTTAATAACATAAATTGAGTAAAATATGTTAAAATACATTATGATATTAAAAATATTAATATAATAAAAATGTAATATAATATGTGAATCCAATTATGATTGATAAAATTGTATGATTAGAGCAGTGATTTGCAAAAAATGGAACAAAATTATATGAACTCATAGAGCTGTCTTACAAAAAGTAAAAAGAATGCTGGATAAATATGCTCTAACTGCAGCTCAACTCCTTTCCCGCCATATATTCCACTAAAAGAAAAAAAAACCGCGCCAACGCCTTCTTGCAAAATTTGTCGTGCTTTGCTTAAAATTGCTATCACTGCAAAATTCAACCACAAATCACCCAAAAAAAAAGCTCAAAATCAGGAATGGAACAGGGTGAAGGCGGCGGAGGCGGCATCAGTGTGCCGACAGGTTGCTACAAGTGCGGCCGACCCGGCCACTGGTCTCGTGACTGTCCTGTGAACCCTAATTCCGATTCCAACAATAATCTGGGTAGCAATCCTAAGGACAAGGATTGTAATCACAAAGCAGCAACCTCGTATCCTTTCAAGAAGAAAGCTGTTGCTACTGGCACTGAGAAGCCTAAGAGACTCCCCAGATCGAGGCCTAAGCTGACCCCAAATCTCCTCCTGTCAAATGATGGCCTTGGCCATATTCTCCGTCACTTCCCTCGAGCTTTCAAGTATCATGGCCGTGGCCACGAGGTCAAATTCTATTTAATTTCTGACGCATTCATTGGTTTGTTCTTGCTTTATTGTTTTTTGTTTGTGTAATTTTATTTTTATTTTGCAAACTTTCAGATCCTTATGTAATTCTTTGATTGATAGACCAATTTTCTCTTTCACTCTTAACAAGTCTCTTGAAAAGTGGAAAATTATAAAGAGTAGGTGAAAGTTTAATTAATATCCTATACACTCAATTTTTTTATGGGAAATGATAAATAAAATTTTGTATTGCAAATGATAAATAGATTTTTTTATGATTAATTTAAAAAGGTAAATTCCACCATACTTTACAAATAAAGAAGCATCTGAATTGCAAATAACGACAAGGAAAAAACCGGGAGGAGTACTGATGAATGTTGGGAACTTGAGGTTGAGAAAGTTATAATTTTTCGTTGTTTGGAGATATTGTTGGCGCTCTCTGAACTCCCCTGGGTTATTTTGTTGGCAAATTAACCGGATTTTGGATTTTTATTCCGTTTTGTTCTCAAAAATAGCCTTTTAACTTTTGCCTGTAATTATGTTGTATGTTCTGCTAAATAAAACTAAGTTGGCAACCAGCCCCACCCCCCACAAAATTAAAGGAAAAAAGAAAAAAAGTTCAGTTAATGAGTTCCTTGAACCAAATAATAAAACAATAACGAAATCTAGAATATTAATTTATGCAAATCAGGCATTCTGCTTAACAAGCTTTAATTTCTTGAGAAATAAATAAAATAGATAACTTGGACTTATAAATTCACAGACATACAGCAGATTGAATTTCTTGGAGGCATTAATCAGGGTTGGGTGATTTTAGTAGAATGATTAACATTCTTATCTCTAAATTGAGACGCTGATGTCCTTGTGTGTGTGTGGAGAGAGAGAGAGAGAGAGAGAGAATCTGTTGGGTTGAGGAGAGGTGAGCACCTGCACAAGTGTTTTGGTCGATTTTTTATTCTGGAATGATTATGCTGGAGGAGACTATATGGCTAGAGGCACTTATTAAAGAAAGAAAAAAAAAAGACTATATGGCTAGAGGCTGTTTTCTTACTGTTCCTGCTGTTGTCATAATGTTGCTATTTCTGCTTTATTATGTTGTTCATTATTCCCATGAATTACTGTGAAAAGATTTCTGAATCGTTCATCAGAGCATCTCAGACATATAAGTTTCTCGTTTAACAGGTTAGTGATCTAGGGAATTTACTTGGGCTATATGCTGAGTGGCATTCTCGATTAATACCATACTATTCTTTTGATCAATTTGTGCACAAGGTTGAGCAAGTTGGCACCACAAAACAAGTCAAGGTGAAACTATGTTTTGCAGTTTCAATTTAAGCTGAAGATGCCATTTCTTGTTCTTTATATTTTCTCTATCATCTTCTGTTTTCTATTGCTAATGACAATGACATGGAATTGAGGCATATAAATGTGAAAGAATCAGACCTGAAGTACAGTCTACTGATATATTGTCTAATGTAGATTCTCAAGTGACAATTAATGGTGCCAAAGCTATCTCCATGGAGGCTTCTCCATTTTCACATAGCATATAGTTTAATGCTAATGGTATAAAATAGATGTTGCCCTTTCTCTGTAAAAATCTTTGTTCCTTAAATCCATTTTTCCAAGGTGTTTTCCCTGAAAATATTTTCTTTTTTTTTTAGTTTGCTATACAGGTTAATATCATGATGAGACTGAAAAGTAAATGTTCTAAAAATATTAGAGAATGTTTAACATGGGTTAGTTCCCCCAGTTTCTTCATCATTTTAGGTGGCCTGTGTCAAACTCGATTACTCTTTCCTTGAAATTTGAGTCATGCTGATTTAGCATATCATTATGTCAATTAAAATTGGTTACCAGTAGATGAACAAATTACTCGTACATTTTTCATTCTTAGTCTTTTGCAGTATTTGAATAAATAGTTCTTCTCCCTTTCTCCTAAAGTTCTCTAAATGGAATTTAGACTTACAAAGGCTCCTTTTAGTTACTTCAGCAGAAGCACATTATCAACATGCAGCTGTAATTTGTATATTGGACTGATTAAAATATTAAGCACGTGATATGTCTACATTGGTCTCTTCAGACATTGTGGAGTGAAAAATGTATTTAGACTGGAATGATTTTAGATTCCTGAAGAAGCCTAAGAATTACACTCAAAGATATTCATCAGCTACACATTGCCACATGATTTACTGAATTAAGTTCTATAGTTACCAAAAAGGAGTAAAAATTCTCGGTTTCATTCTCTTGAAAGAGGTCTGACCTGGTACTGTATATGACATGAATTTCTTGTTATCAAACTGTGGATCCCTATTGAAAACAAAGGAAAAACATTATTCTGGATATAGCTTTTCCAGATAGTATGCTTTTATATTCTCATATTTCTTTGTTATGCTTTGGGCAGAAATGTATTCGAGAATTAAGAGAAAAAATAGCAAATGGCCTGGACCCAGCAAAGCTGGATGAGGCTAACGTTCAACCAGAGATCTCAAGTCATGAACAAGGTACCATAAATATTTGAGGGAGGTGCATTGGCATTATAGAGTTTTCAAGATTCTAACTTTTGGCATTTTCTTAGAACAATAGATTCCTTTATTCCTTTCCAAAAGTACATGTCTTTCACATTAAACAAGAGTTGTATGTGTGAAGTTGTCATGTCCTAGATTTCCAAATACTTCTGAGGTGGCCTAATTCCATGAAGTGCTTGGAGGAACTTTAGTAAAAATTCAAAAAGTTGGCATGGGCTTTTATTGAAAATAAAAAGTTCTATACCTGTTAGTCCTTTCTAAGTGCTTCTTTCCCCTCTTCAAATTCTTGAAGCTAGTGGAAAAGCATGCCAGTATCATTTTCATTCAGCTAATTATGAGACTTAGATCTGCCTAAGAAATGGATCTTTTTTAACAAGTACCTTTGCAGCCTCATGTCTTCCTCATGTGGGGTGATTAGACAGTTCTCGATGTAACTATTATAACTATTTTTTAGAAGAAATTCCTGATTGCAATTTTCTTTCCTTCCAATGCTATTCAAATGTTCCTAAGCTTCTCTAATTAGGCATGCAATTGATAATAATCATCCATAACATTAACCAAGCTTCTTGAAGATTCTAAACTTGTTCTTCACAAAATCTATGCCTGTATATCATGCTTGATTCAGGAGTTAACTTTCTACATCTGTGGCAAATTAGATATCCAGTGCATAGGTGTTCAACCAGACATCATATACTGGAAAGTTAAATGATTAGTGCCTATTTGTTCAAATGATACCTAACCATTAAATCTACTAATGTTTTGGGTTCCTTTTTTTCTTTTCTCTTTTGGTTGTGAAGTAATCTTTCAGTTTCCTAGTCTGAGATATCACTTCTGAGTTTATTTTCTTATGTTTTTAAACTTTTTATGCCTCATTTCAGAAGCTTTAACAATGTGAACGATGCCTGAACAGAAGTTAAATAACAGGCAATACCTTAGATCTAGCATGGACCAAATTGCCATCTTTAAGTGTGATTCCACCTGGAAAGGTTCAAATCTCAATTTCTGTAGATTCAATCTTGACCTCGTATGCTTTTTACTTATATTTATTTATGGTGGTTATCCACTAATTGCTTGCTATCCAAGAGGTGAAATATAATTTTTTTATTGTTGATTTTCTTTGTTTAAACCTTTTTTTCCAGAGTACTAACATGACATTCAGTTATATGTGCTCAGTGTCTGATAGGATTTTAAGCACCCAAATAGCACTCAGAAAATCATATAACTCGTGACTGCATGTGCTAATCTTCGGATTGCTCATTTATTTTCCCGAGCTGCAACTCTTTGCTAGAACATCATGAGATGTTAGAAAATCCTGGCCAATGTTTGTAACGGTATCAATAGCTCAGGTCTAGAATTGACAAAATTTAGCACATAGAATTTGGTCATCACACCTATCTTGGATAAATTCTAAACAAATGGTAGGAGGTCGTAATGACAGCTCCTTCCATTCGATTTTATAATTTTTGAGTTAGAGGCCTATGTAGTGCTGTAGAATATGCTTGTAGGTTGACTTTCTTTATAGGCATGCATTATCTCCTGGATCATCTGGGATGGCAATGGTTGGTGTTAGTACCCAAAGTTGATTATGCTGTTTGTATTTTTTGTGTCTGTGACTGAGTCTTGTTTATCTTGATTTGAATGATTACTTCTTTCATCAGGTATTATATGAGAATTTTGTAAGAGGTTCTCAATTTGATGCTTCAATAAGCAGACATAAGTAAAACTTACAAACCTCCCCTTCGTGATGCTGTATTAAGAGTCTGAAGAATGACATATTGTATTGCTTAATTCAGAATTTAGAAATAACATTGCAGAGAGCTGATCCGCAGTTGTTCTGTGGTTGCAGATGCCCAGAGCACTCAGGAGCATACTCCATCTGTGCAGAATACCTCTCTGCAAAATCCTGATAAAGATATTCTTGAGGAAAACATGCTCAACGACATCTGGGAGAAGGTCATAGAAGTGAGTGCAACGCTATTTCTCATATTCCTTTTCCTCTAAAATAATTGCTCTTGTTCTTTGGCTATTGGGACTACTCATCAGTTACTAAATAGTTTATGATACTTACAATACAAGGATGTACTATTGAGATTAGTGTCTGTTTGTCTGATGTATGTCTGAGTATATATGAAGCCTTGTAATTTATCAATATATATGTATATGAAGCCTTGTCTATACATAACCATTCGTTACTGCCTTATCCGTCATTTTTACATTTCTGTTAGACTGATGGCCCACCATAAAAGTTCAGTAGCTGTTTTTGTCATTCACAGTTTGTAGCATCAGTAATGAGCAAGTTAAGTCAGCCTCTAGCACCATTAGACTTAACCATCCACACTAATACAGACTGCAATGGTTTTCCTCTTTTATTTGTTAGAGACAAGTTAAATATGAAATCTAGGAATTAGATCGTTAGGACTAGCAGAAACTTTATTTTCTGCATCCCATTTTCCAAAATAGAATGTGGGCTTGCTCATGTGCAACAAGGATTTTCGGGTGCAAATTAAAATTAATACCCTTGTGAGCAAGAAAGACTTGTAATCCAAGAATCTGTGGATATTTCTGTAGCTCTTGGTATGAGGTTGTAGTGGGCTATGACTATTGGCCTTAATAGAAAGGCAATTTACATTCTACTGTCTTGTATGAGGGAAAACTTCATTAGGTAGTCTTGCCAGGAAGTCCAAACTGCAAAATATTTATCCTAATCATTCTATGTATTTAAAAACCCAATAATTACTACAATAAACAGCCAAATTTAGTATACATCACTTGACAAAGATACAAAAGTTCTCTAGACAGATACATCTCAATGTTATTAAAATTGTTAAGGCCACTTTTCTCTTCTTTAATGTGTAACAAAAACAGTATACACAATCCACTGACAAGAGTAAGTATAACACTAGGTCAATGGTGGTAACTGATATACTTTCCTAGTGGTACTACATGCTCTAGTAGAATAAAAAGGAGTAATATGATATCATGTTTTCCCCCCTTTAGATTGTCACTGTAGACCAACCTATAGATACCAAATCTAGAGGCCAGAACGCTATAGGATGATATATATTTGCAAGAAAATTTAGAAGTTTTCAACTTTTCTTTTCTTAAGTGGGAGATAAAATGATATAAAAATTTGGGGGGGGGGGTAACTGGTGGCCATCCCTGCCCCCTCGCAAATGTCTGGAAGGCACCTAATGATAAGTGACAATTGCTTGTCTGCCAAGGAACTAGTTTTATAGGAACAATTGGCACGAAGCTTAAACAGATCAAATGGAAAAAAATGTGAAGAGCTAGATCAAGCAGTTAAAGAAGAAAATAGATCCATTTCCAGATGTCTACCTCGCATATGAAAGTGATCTGTCTGTTTTGTGGTTGTGGTCAAAGGTCAAGATGAATAACCCAATAAGATTGCAGTTTCATGTTGCAAATCTATAGAAACAGTGTAATAAGTTAGTACTATAGTCAGAATTAGATTCCTTGATATTAATTGCTGTCCACTTGGCATCACGCAACCTTGAGCATTGTTAAGTGGAGAGTGATTAGATGGCTATCAGGATTACTGTCTATTATCAAAGAAACTTGAGATTATGGATTGTATTGTCACCAGAAGAGGGCAAAATCAATAGATTTTCACCTCGTTTCTTGTTTTCAATCTCGTTTTGTGGTCAGAATTTTGGCTTTTGATTCACTCCTATTATCTGCTTTTCATTTCACAAAGAGTATCATACTGAATGATTTCCATTCTAGGCCCACTGGAAAATTAGCCTGCATAAACTCAATATCACCATTGTTGAAATTGTTCATGTGCCTTTCAGTACTACACCTAGAATGAGGGTTAATCCTTATTGTTCAACAAGCTTATTTTTCCCATCAATAAGGTCATCTTGACATCGAATGTAACACTGTTGCATGTTTCAACAATTCTCCTCAAGCCTTTAATTTACAGAGTTTGATATTTCTAATTTTTTGCTTGTACCATTCCTCGCAAACATTCCAACTTGTGAATTGATGAAGATTTTTCTGTTCAATCAGCATCTGAAAAAATTCAAGTGGGTTTATTCTAGGTAAAAGCAATGATAATATCAGGGAGTTTTATTCAATTCATTGGTCTAAATAGAATTCAAGGTTTCAAAAACTGATAAAATCAGCCAAGATGATTTTAACATTGGCCATGTGTAACATTGTCTCATGACATTGAGAGGAATATCTAGGCATATAAATTTGAAATGCTTTTTGGATCCACCATTTGGTGATGATTGAACTCTTTTGTTGCTTTGCCTTTCCTTCCCTTCCCTTCCCTTCCCTTCAACTGTGTGACCACAATTTTCTGTTTAATTCACCCATGAAATTAAACTGATTTACTCACCTGATGATTGAGTGTTTGTTGAGTAACTTGATAATGTCTATAGTAACAAACTTGTTTATATTCCATGAGATGTGTTGCCTGTTAGAAGCAACAAATTTCTTGTTTTACTGTGTATTTGAACTCTGACAGAGCAACATTGTGTTTCAATTTCTGAGCAGGATCAGCCTCAGCCTTCACATGATCCGAGTAGTGGTACTGAAGGCAATTCTGGCGGTAATGAGCCACTAAACAAACAACATGGTACTTCTAGTGCAGTTGTGATCTCTGAGGAACAACGAGTTCGCATGGCAGCTAACAGATTGAAGGCATTAGAGAGAGCTGCTGCTCGAAAACAATTATCCCACTAAACTTTGATAGCTTCGACTTAGTTGAGTTCATGTATACTTTGTTGTATAATAATATTAGGAGAGTTTTTCTTCAACTGAGTGTTTCGGAAGAGAGATGCTAAACACAAGAAATTGTTGAACACCGCACTTTTGCTGGGAGGTAGACACTATTAACCTTGTTTTTACTTTAAAAAAAAAAACAAAATTGAAGTAAAAACATAAATTTGAAGTAACGTTTTACTAAAAATGCGAATCATGGGAATGTTCTTTTTTTTTTTTTTTCCTTCCATGGGAATGTGTAATTTTAATGAACATGGTCAAAACAAACTGATTTATTTTATGAATGTATTGTGCAATGATAAAGATTATTTAATATAAATCCACTTGAATTTTCAATGTTAATAGTGTTATGAAGTAAAAACAAAAGTTTGAAATAACATTTTCAATGTATTATATTAAATATTCTTCAAATTTTTCTATAAGAGAAGATAATCAAAATTGACTAATTGTATATCTAAATTAAGCTTAATTATTATTATTTTTTACATATGTTACTTTGAGAGTGGAGATACTTGATACAAATCAATTAATTAGAGAAACTTCATGATCAAACAAACAAATTGCTGAAATCAAAAGTCTTTTTTGAAAATAGTGATATAAATTTATTTTCAATTGTCTTATAAAAAAAATCAGTAAGGGATTAAATAAATTGTGAACACTACACAACAAAATAGATTTGTTATGCAAATTTAAGTTTAATCAAAAAATAATATTGAACGTTTGTTCTAAAATGTCAAATTCATCTGATAATACTATGAACGTATTATACTTTTGCATCATTATACTTATGCGTTTATACATATAATTGACTTGACTTGTATCTCATATCTCATTATTCTGTCATATAAAAGTTTTAAAGAAATTGAAATAACAACTATCGTTTTAGACTTGTATTTATGTGGTGTCTGAGCAGCGACATCGACTAATTTAGCATTATGTCTTTCTTATACTATATTAATTTTATGACGAGCTAACATTCTCTTCGATTTAATTGCAACTTTAATATTGGATTTATCATTTTCAAGGTTAGTCCCACCAAAAAGATTTAATGATTTTTAAGATCTTTACTGATAAAATATTTGTAAA
This sequence comes from Apocynum venetum, assembly GCA_019593545.1. Taxonomy (NCBI): domain Eukaryota; kingdom Viridiplantae; phylum Streptophyta; class Magnoliopsida; order Gentianales; family Apocynaceae; genus Apocynum; species Apocynum venetum. The sequence continues at coordinate 381,174 of SRSM01000151.1, forward strand.
AGTACTTTCTATTTTAGGTGTTGCAGTGTTTTCCATATTTTGTTTGGAAGTGTCTTCCGTTTTTTGTGTTGAAGTACCTTCCATATCAAGGAGGTAGAAGAAGAATAAGTGAAATGATAATTAAGAGTTTAAATAAGAAAGACGTTTTTGTCTAATAATAACCTCAATATATAGAGATAGACTATATATATATATATATATATTTATTTATTTATTTATATCATATCATTTCTTTTTTCATTTTAATATTTTATTCAATTTTCAAATTAATAAATTTAATTATGTTGAATTATTAAATTTCATTATCTTTTTCAATTTGTCATTTTGTGTCATCTTTTATAATTTTTGATATTTCATATTATTTTTTCAACACGATTTAAAAATATTGTATAAGAAACCAAAAGAGAAAAGAGTTGATGTAACATTCTCTTAGTCCCCAAAATCAAGTCACCAAAGGGCACTCTATCTTTGTCACCAAAGGAGAAAGTCCATTTTATTAATCAGCTACCATTTTTCCAACCAACCTACTCCATTTGCTTTGGTATTAATATTATGTGATTATTAAGGGTATTGAAAATAATATTAATTTAATATTAATTTTTAAATTTATCTTTAATAAATATTATAAATCACTTTTTCATTATCTCTAATCACTCTTATTATCTCTTTATTTAAATAAGAATAAAGTTGAAATATAATAATAAATTATACTAAAAAGACACTTAATATTAAGCGGATGAAATATTTACATATTTGTTATTGCAATGTGAACTTGATGTCCTCGCTTTAAATAGAAAAATATTTTAGTTAATTAACAAAAATGTATTTATTTTAATGACTTATAATTTGATATAAATAAAAAAAAATTTGGACAGAAAGAGTAACAAGGAAAATGATGAACTTTCTTATTTAAAATATTCTTTTAAATTTTTAAACTAATTGATCAATTCAGGAGGGAATATGATTCAAGTTAGGCGGTATTTACAAGAATAATTTGTTGATTTATGCCTCCCTCAGAGTTGAGACCACAGAATGCCTTGGTTAATTGGGGCAATTGATTAAAAAGTCTCCTCGTCCGAACCTTCTATTAGGCCTTTTTGTTTCCCAAAATAAGAGGAAAGATAAGACATGAAAACAATTTTCTCATTTCTTAATCTTGCAATATTAAGGGGGAAAAAAAAAGAAACAGTACCCAGCTTTTGTAGGCTCAATTTTTCCTTTTGTTTTATTCTTTTTTTTTTCACCATTACGATTGATAAACAAATAGAATAAAGTGGTGAAAAATCTTTTTTTTTTCAAAAATAATATAGGCAGGACCTCCTTCGAAAGTGTGTCGCGTACAAGGCTTTTAAAGCTTCATCTAAAAGAAGTTATATAGGCAGGCTTTTTAAAATTTATACCTCCTGAGTCTAAAATTGAATTAACATATTATTCTAGTAAATATAATTAGTATTAGGATTAAGTATATTAATGAGATGTAAATCCAAGAAATTAAAGGTGTTATTTATGAAAAAAAATATATATATTTAGTTTAACAAAATACACATCCAATTTTCGAAATCTAAAATAAAATGTAATCATTCAATTTATTTTAAATGAAGGGAGTATATGTGATGCCCAACAGATATATTTAATTGGAAATTATATAGAAAGTAATGCCCCTAAAATTTATAGGCATGACCCAGCCTCACCCTGTAATAATTGAAGTGATCAAATTCCTGGCGGAATGCTACACAGGCCATGATTAATAACACATTAAAGGCTGTAACCTTGATTCCCATCTGGCCAGTGGCCATCTTCAGCTTTAGGCTTCTACTCTTGAGTTGATATGAAAGTGAAAGTCACTAAGCTTTGAACAAAATAACGCCCATTGCTAGGCCTAGAAAGAATTTGAGGAATATTTGCTTCCAAAAACTCTTCTTTCATAGGCTTTTTGATTTTTGTTTTCCTTCCAGAGATCAATCACCAAGAAAGTACAATTGAAACCAAATCCCACACCTTTCCCTGCAACCAGATTAGTGTAAAAAGAAATGTTAAAAAAAATTGTCAATCTGTCCCATCCACCCATATTTTCCTCTTCATTCCCTTCTAAGCTCTTCATATATAGCAAGAAGAGAATGCAAGTAATGAAAAAAAGGAAAATTGACATTTTTCTCCCATCTATTTCCCTCTCATTCCCTTCTCTCTCTCAAGAAGAAACCAAGCAAAGAAATCAACGTAATGAATCAACACTCATTTCTTAAAAGTGTGCCTGGAATATCCAAAATCATCTAACATTCCCAACAAATAGGTCCTTCTAATCCAAAACTAATTATTGCTTGCATATTATTATGCAGGCTATAGTTTTCCCTATTTCTAGAGATAAAAAGATGAATACATGATAAGCAAAAGAAGCTGTGTAGCGAATAAAAATGAACTAAGACCAACAGGCTCTGTTTCATGGTAAGCAATATGTTAAAACCTCGCATTACATACATATATATATATATATGTATGTATATATATTTTAACAATCACGCAGGTAGATTTTGTAAGTGTACAAAGTAATAAAGTGAGTAAGAATGTTCCTATAGAGACAGTTAGTTAATTTGTGAATTACTTATAAGCCAATTTAAAATCAACTAAATGTGATGTCTTTGATCTAATTACTACTCCATTTCAAAATAGATGGTTTTTTGGCCATTTACTCATATTGAGAATGATGAAAAAAATAACATGTTATAGTTGTATATAGACTAAAATTAAGTTATAGAATAGGGGTAAAATAAGAAAAAGTCAAATTATTAACACATTGAAAAATATAAACGACCAAATATTTTGGCCCAACAAAAAATGGCCAAAAGGCCATCTATTTTGAAATAGAGGGAGAGTATCAATTAAACAAAAAAATAACAGAAACATTAATAAATTCAGTAAATTATAACAAAATCAATGGCTTGAATGGACAAAGTATCCTTTTTTCCAACCTGCTACTCATCATCAAGTTGCTTAACCCTAAATTTTATTTTTCAAATTTGTTAAAATTAAAATTTCCAAATATAAACTTAATCCAATACTTTGGTTAAAAGTTCCTAACTTCAATTCAATTAACATAAGACCATAACCGATATGTGAATTTGATTTTTTGAATCATAGACACCTCTTTAAAATTCTAAACTTTTTTAGTCTTCCATAACCTAGTCATTATAAACTACACGACAATTCTCTATAACTTACTCCCTGAAAACTACTAAGTAGAAACAAATTTTATCCCATATTATTACTATCATGAAGTCAAACTTAATTTCAAGAAAAAAAAGTTGATTTAAACAAATAATTAACATAACAATTAACAGAACCTATAAATTATTTTTTATATAATAAAAATAAGAAAAATATTAGATTAAATAAACCAGGCCCTCTAAAGAATTTAGCTATCCATTGAAAAACAAAATCAAGTCAAGCATTTAAGTGACATAAAAACACAAAAGATGAAGAGACAGAATCTAGTATCACGTTCAAGAATTCCTCACCAGTGCTTCTTGGATCAAAAAGGGCATCGGCATCCCGCTCTACTGATACTCCAAAATTTATCCTCAGTGCAAATCCTGGCATAAATTGGTGCCCTTTGTATATTTTTTTCTGAACTTTCCTTTCTCTCCAAAGGACTAGTTCAAATAGCATCTCCCGCCCAAGGCTGAGACTGCAGCCAGAAGAGCCACCTCTCTTCTCAATTTCCTGAATATTTCTTCTTAAGGTTCCTTTTCCTTTTCTAGTCTGGATTTGATATTCTCAGTTCTTTAGGATTTTTCTACCTTTACAAGCCTACAAAACCAAACATGGAAAGAAATCAAATATCAACTCCAAAACCCAATTTATACTCAAATTAATCAAAATTACAATTTAAAACCACCAAATAATTTAGCATAATATCCATCTACCTATCAATCACTCTAGATGTAACCAAAGAATTTTAGCAGCACTTTAACCAAAATGCTGAAATTGCAGACTAAGATCTCCACCAATGGCATGATAATGCTTAAAACAACTTTGAGAGTAAACTATGAAATTTAATATGGGCATTGTTTGTAAAGGTAGAATCAATAAAAATGTCTCAAAAGAACTCCATTTCTCAGATAGTGAACGCCTTTACAAGAACTTTCCCACAAGGAAAAACTGAGCGCATAGAAGTAAAATATGAGCCATATTCTGGTCTCTCCTAAAGTTTAACTTATAATGTATTGACATAAGGCCAGAGAGGGCATGAGATAATCAACTGGAATACAAATTTCCTAAAGCTGATTCTTTTGCATGAAATTTCCAGGGTGCTCCCAACTCAGAACCTCTTTTTTCCTTTTTACTGGGAAAATAAACTCTAAAAGTCTCTGGATCTATATTCAAAGTGCAGTATTATGATAATAATTAACATTTGTTTGTGTCTAAGAAATATAAGATAATGCTTAAGCTCTAAAGCCAAAATATAACAATAAAAAGGGGGATACACACCCTTTTGGAACAGTACTTTAATACAAATATTGTTGAATAGTTTAAAGTATTCCAGCACCTTTATCTACATTGAGAGTAAAAATTTCAAAATGAAAATTGAGAATGCATGAATGTATGGAATCAACTGAAAGCCTTCTCCTTTACCAAGTTTCTCAGGAGAAATATAAATTCAATCTAGGTATTGTTCATGGTATGTCTTCTAAACATCACAGACCATAATCTCTTGCCAACTATTCGCTTCTATTCAGAGTTGACACATGCACGTTGAATACAAATGGCTGAAGTTACCATGCCAGTTGCTTTTTTTTTTTTTCTCTTTTTCTAGACACATGTGGACTATGAAGGATGCACAGGACCTAATAATTTGAAAAGCACTCAATTCCCATAAAAAATAAATAAATAAGCACAAGTTTAAGACCTTGTTAGATGACTCAGCCACTTCCAAAGATTTCTGTGCTTCATCTATATCCCTAATGCGCCTGAAGACATTGAGAATAAACGAATCTTCAAAAGTATCCAACTCCCAAATAGTTATGCAGCACACTTTTTTTGTCATCCTTTTGGCTTTTGATACATTAGATTCTATTTCTTCCTATAAAGTAATAAATCTTTGACAGGGCTAATGTTATGTGGTAATGTACTCTTTGAGCTAAAAAAGTTATTTGCCAAGATAAGTTATTTGTTACAAGAGGCCTTCCAACTAAACCTACCAGACAAACATAACCTTATATAGACCTTCTTAAGCAATTGAACTGCTAACTCTTTTTTGCGATTCTTCTGGCTCTACTTTAACTAGAAGATAACTTAGACAAAGTTGGACTTTTTAAAGAAGAGGGTTATAATCTTGGAGCAGTCTAATTATTTAGAATCGATATATATATATGTACCAACAGACCTAATTTCGCATTAAAATCATAAGGAAACCATTTAGAAATATTGCAAAATATTAATAACCCCTTCCAGCATTACCAGAGGGATAAACCATCTTACCGGTAAAAGATACTACAAAATTCTCACAGCACAAATACGAAAGCACAAAATTAAGGGGCCCTATACTTGGTCTACAGCACTATTAACAGATCGGACATATATAGTTTACAGAAACAACATGAACATTATATCCAGAGACCTACTCATGATAGAGATACATCGCATTAAAATTTGGTTTTTTTTTTTAATATGTGTGTTTCGCACAAATTACTAAATGAAGTAAGCATCCCATCTTTCATCTTCAAAACTTTTACACAGTGCAAAAAAGCCACAAAAGAAGGAAGGATTAATCAATACTACTGGTCCTTTCAATAAGAACCATTCCGCCTAACCCCCCCCCCCCCCAAAAAAAAACAAAAAGGAAAAAAAAAAGTGTTCTGGTATCGTATTGGTCCTTCCAGTTTCAAGCAATAGCTTCTAACTTCTAATAGTCTTCACGAAGTGTGTAGATCCTTCCTACAGCTTTGCCTTGAACAATTTTTTTGCAGAATACCATTCATAATAAGAAGATGAACAGCTATGGCAAAGGTAGCTAGATTAACTTTTCCCCTAAAAACCTTTCAGGCAAACATAATAAATAGTAGAGAAAGAGAAGATAAATTTTGTACCATACTAATCCGCTAGATTAGTGCCTTTGTCAATCTGCATAGCTCTCTTTAACCCATCAATAACATACTTACATGTCTGGCCATTTGGCACAAATCCTACTTCTTTCAAGTCATCTTGAAATTCCATTAGTTTAGCAACACCATCTTTCTCACAAATAACTCTACAAAGTTCATTATAACTTATTGTATCAAATACTTGGAATTCCTGGGCAAAGAGACGCAATGTAGATCGTGCTTCAGAGATATTCTCCTCTTTGCAATAGCCACTCACCAAAGATCTGCATATTTCAGAATCAGGATATATGCCAGACTCAGTCATTTCTCTCATAAAGTTTCCTGCTTCCTTGAGTCTATTTAATCTACAGAAACTGCAAATAAGAGCTCTGTATATGCCTAAGTTAGGCTTCATATCCTTTGATTCCATCTCAGCTATGTAATGTAATCCTTCCTCCACATAGTTCTCATGGCAAAGAGAATCAATAAGGTTATAATAGGTTTCAGCAGTAGGCTCATAGTCAGAAGCTATTTCTTCTAAAAGTCTCTTGGCTGCAAATGATCGCTTTTCCCCACACAAACCAACGATTAAATAATCATATACATCCCGAGGGATGGTAAACCCAAATCTCAGAAGCTCCACCACTAAATTTAAAGATGAAATCAAGTGATTTTTTTTCTGATACCCCTCCACAAGTGTCCGACAAGTGAAATTATCTGGGTGAAGCCCACTTCCAATCATATCATGTAATAGAGACCTTGCTTCTTGCATCAGTCCCTCTTTGCAATAACCAGAAATAAGTGCATTAAAAGCTATAACATCTGGTTTTAACCCTCTCTGAATCATCTCGGAAAACAACTGATGTGAAGCTTTCACACTGCCTCCTTTACAAAGACCATTTATCAATGTGGTACATGTAACTACATCCGGCAGAATACCCCTTCTGAACATAATATTATACAAGTAAATTGCATCCTTCAATCTTCCTTTTCTACAGTAGCTACCCACCAACATATTATAAGTAACAATATCAGGATCAAATCCTTCCTCTTCCATCTTTTCTAAGAATTCATTCACCTTATCCACATCCCCATCCTTACAAACCATATAAGTCAAAATATTAAAAGTACAGTGATTTGGATGCACTCCAATCCTCACCATCTCTTCATAAACCTCCCAACATTTTCTACCGTAGTTTGACTTAGAAAGTCCATTCAAAAGACAATTGATTGTAATAACCTGAGGAACAAAACCAAGTTTTACCATTTTCCTAAAACCTTTATAGCTTTCTTTAACCATGCCAAATTTGAGATAAGCCTTAATTAACATGTCAAAAACAACAGGGTCCCAATTACACTCATTAGTGCACAACAGTAAACTCTTAAAAATATCCCTATTCTTCCCCACATCCTTATAGAATTCGACCAATTCTAACAAGATTCCCATAGCTTGTGAAAACTTTCTGGACCAGACCAATATATGAACAACAAAGCAGTAGTTTTGAGTATTTAGCTTGAGACCCATATCAAATTTGACCCAGTTGAAGAAAGTGAGAGCACAGTGAGAATCAGATTGGCATCTTAACAGAACCCTTGAAACTTCTTTAGTGCCCAGATGACTAACGAGCCCCTGCTCTTGCATTTTTTCCTGAAGAAGTGGCAGGGACAATTTGGCAGTGTCTTTTGACCTCAAAGCTGAGTATACGAGGTTGACAATGTTGCTGGGGTTCTGAATTGCAGGAAGAAGATGAAAAAATGGGTTTGAGATTGATTTGGCTTCATCCAAGTCTGTAACTTTTTGTAAAGATGGTGAGTAAAATTCAGCTTTTGAGGCAAAACATCTGAAGTTGAAATTGTTTCCAGTAAATGATGATCTCTTGTTGATTAATTTCAAGACTCCACCCATTCGTGGAAAATTTCAAATTCAAAAAAGCTGCTAGGGAAGTTTCATACCAGAATGTGTATCTACCAGAGAAGCTTTCAAGTATACAGAGTCCAATATCTCGACTCTCACCAAACAGGAAAAACGCTGCAAAACTCTTGGTGATTGTGGGTTTTATTTGCAAGCAAAGATATCAACTGATAATCAAGAAATGGGTCGATATCCCGCATGAATTTGCGGAATCACCTGAAGGCCAAATCTCGGAAGCTTCAGTGCTCTACTACTAAATTTGAGGAAACAGCACTCGGTGTTGCGGGTTTTCTTCCCTCAATTCGTCACATTATACTTCCCCACATCCTTATACTGTTTTTTACTACAATACCCCTAATCTTGTCCAAGATTCCTCCTATTTTTCTATGAAACGCAGGGGAAACAGTGTTGATCACTATTTCTTGAAGAAAGAAGGAAAAGGAAGAAGAAGAGGAAGAGAAAGAGCCTGTGGTTGTAGCGGCTTACTTTAGAGGACTTATAAAAAGGGGGAGGGAAGAATAAGAGGAACAAAGGAACAGGGGAAAAAATTGTGGAAATCTTTATGGGATTTCTTCAAGACAAAACTTCTCTTTTAAAAAAGGGACATGTGCTAATTATGTGATTAAGAAAATTAGGAAGTTATTAAAATTTAATTGAGGAAACTTCAATACTTAAATTATAGATTTATATATATAGTTTTGAATGTTAGTTTTCAACTTTTTTTTAGTTCAAGTACAATAGTAAAATTCTCTAAAATTTAAGGAACCAAAGATTTGATCCACAAAGAGAAAGATGGGTGCATTTCAAAAAACCAGGCGAAATCACATTTTCGTAAATATTTCACAATAATATACTTGTATAAATAGGCTCATGATTTTTTTATACAAAAAACCTCATCAATGATTAAAACACAGGTTACTATTATTTGAAATCAGCGGAATAAAATCATATCCATAATGCCCCTAAAGAGTTTGTTTACCAATTTAGTGGAAATCGTATTACAATTTGTGGTAAAGAGAGGTTTTCGATGGCAAAACAAATGCTTGCATCCTCTAGAATTAGATTACACATGGAAATAAAAGTTCGAACAATAGACAAACAGGCGCTTGAAAACATCTGTATCACATTACAGGAATTTTAAAAAAGAAAAAAAAAATTTGAAGGACTTGCCTTTTAACCAATTGAGTTCATCTCTAAACAACAAACCTTCGTGCCAAAGTTCGCTAAATCTTAGCTAAGAAACAAAACTCCACTCACTGGTCTCTTTTGCCATCATGAGATGTTCAGCAACCTTGGAACACTAGCTGACGCAGGATTTTGTTTAGGGGCTATCAATACTCTCAAAAGAATTCCGATCAAAGTTTGAGATGGCATTTATATTATGCAGGACCAAATAACCTGATCACACCAGCTAGAAAATGTAGATATATAATATAATCAATGTATTTAAAAAATGTAAAATGTCCATATCAATATATATAGGCAACAATTATATATATATATATATATATAAATGATTTATAAAATTTTTGCAATTGTAAAATTTATTTATCCAATAATAAAATGATATTATTGTATCCAATGATTACTAACTAATTACAACTTACATATATATATATATACATATATATATATATCTTATTTTTAGGAATTTAATAACAATTATTTAAAGAATAAATAACAATGGATAAATTTACAAATAGTTTAGGATAAGAATCATTTATTTAAAATATTAAATATGTGGTCTAATTTTACTAATTATTTAAAGAATAAATCTTAAAGATTATATGAAAATATTTTAAAATTTTCACACTATTCGCGCACTGTTCAGCACTATTTATCACTGTTCAAAATTTACTGTTTATCACTGGAAGAAGGTTTTTACATGAAGATGTTAAAATTCTTGCTTCATCGATTACCTTCAACTTTGTTTTCTGGAACAGTTGATTAATTCCTGCTGAAGTTTATAGGCATTGTATCATCTAATGCTGCACTCCTCACATTAGATAGTCAGTCTCTATGAACTGTCTATCATCAACTTGTCTTCTAAGAACCTGTGAACCTCCCCTTCTGAACTGAGGAAAAATGCAATGGACATCCACTGCCAGTAGATGAAATATAGCAGCAATCAGAAAGACTAACCCTGGTATAGAAAATCGTAACTCCTATAAGTAACCATCTACCAGAAATTAATGTGAAAGCTATTTTTTTCTTTTTGCTTCCATATTAACCTTCTGATTTCACCAAAAGAATGGCATCTTTTGGTGCACTGTTCCTCAGTCACTTGTCGCTTTCCATGAACAGATACCTTCCAAGCTTCCAAGAATCTATCCATCTCTTCTAAACATTGGAAAAAAAATGTCAAAATTTGTATACTGCCACTAAAGAAAGAAAAGTAACCAGAAGAGTAATCCTGAGATAGAAAATTATCGTGTTCCATGAAATTCATACCTGAAACTTCTCACATGGAAGTTAATTTCTTCATTATGCTTCAAATCCACCTTCTGTACAACTGCTTATAACATGGTCATATCCTACAACAAAAGAAGTCTCATGGGATCAGTTTCTAGAATAGCATGCTAGAGCAAGTTCCAGATAACGGGAAAGAAAATGTGCCTCATAAAATGAAAATATAATAAAAAATAAAAAGTAAGCTAGTTATTCTGGAAAAGCAAAAGAATAATAAAAGTCAACGACTAACTCCCATATACTGCAGACATGTTGACGAGACTGCAATCTAAGGAAGTATATAATACACATTGCCATATGACCAAAAAACTGGTAAGTATTTACTTATGAAACCCTAAAATCTCTAAATTACTATTCACTGGTTTTAATACAATCGAAAAGCTTAAAATTGGACAAAGCGGATGAGGAGGTTCACAATCTCCTACAGGGAATTTATAATAGAATTGCAAATCTCATGGTGGAATGATGCACAAGTGATACTTTTAGCCTGAAGGCACTGATAGATACAAAAACACTCTTGAGATGTTTTTCCTTTTCCTGTTTTTTCCTTTTCTGGACCCACATAAAAAGCAGAGCACTGGACTTGAAAAGGTATACTGTCTAAACTACTACATTCCTATTCCACTAATGTATTTCACTGGTACCAGCAGAAGATCAAATACCAAACAATTTGTCAACAGTCAGCAATGATTGGTGTGACTTGACTTGTGCAACAAGCAAATAGTATTTAGGCATTTTACATTAACATGTTTCTATTGCATGGAGCCACCCAGGGTATTCAATATATAAAAATCTCACGTTTCAACAGGAGGAATTAGATGCTGAAAGAGCAGCAGACATCAAAATTTTGAGCCTGCAATGGCTTTTTTCTTGGCAAGTTCTTACAGATAAAATATTATCAATGCAAGTGTCCCAGAAATTAAGACAAGAAATACCATTTATCAAAACAAGCACGACAAGAGAACAAAAAGGTTTGACTAAGGTAAGTAATGAACACAAGCCAGAGCTTATACATTAATGAAACCAGAATCTGTATTTTGAAAATCTTCACCCTTGGAATCCACGGTGCCTTTCCCTCTATGGGCATAGAGGTAATACAAGACAATGCTACTTGTAAGTAGGAAATGCTCTGAGGATTTTTATGAGAAGCACTTGTTTCCATGAGATGAAGTTTTTAAGTGTTGATGATTTTCCTCTTAGATTCTCAGGGGCAAAACTCTGTTTCAGGAATACAAATAGCAAGAGCTTCACAAATCTTCCATTGCTAATTACCTATAAAGAAAAGGGAGAAAATAAGTGGGCTTTTTTATGGGGGTACGGGGTACGTTGCACATAGGGTCAATTTTGTTGAGGGTCTTATTCTGTACATGTGAATATGTTCTTTGAAAGAATAAGATGTTTAATTTTAACATCAGAACAGCAGTTAATTGCACTTTCATGTGCATAACATGAAACATAATCGAACATATTTAAGACTAAAAACAAAATATTATGCACATGATGTTATGATTAACGCCATTAACAAAATTCAAAATATGCAAACTGTTGTGAAGAGAAATGTTATGCTTTTATATTCCTTGAATGATTTACATATGGTATATATAGAATTTACAAATTTCTAGCCTACATTTAGCAGACACAGCCATCTTTAGCCAACATTAACAGCCCTGGTTAGCTGCCTTTAGGAACTAGTGTAACTCAGCAGCCACTTAATCAAGTTTTTTCCACACAAACAGATACTTCACATTTTCTCCTATTAACATTAGCTGTCAACTTCATTACTAGACAAGGAAGCAGAAACTAGGGCCTTTCATGTAATAACTATTTAAGCCTTAACAATATACCAATTAGGGCTTTTATCCTAGGACTACCACTAGGACTCTTGTGTTTGTTTCTTTTTTTCCCTTTTGATAGTGGTTGGGGTGGAGGTGGGCTATTTAACATACACCTTAGTCAAAAGAAGTCAGCATAACTGCCCACTTCCACAATATAGAATGAAGAAATTTAATAATTCCTTTTCACTTTGCCACTGCCTTCTCCACTTTCTAAGCTATGTATAAAAGTATTAAATAGGTGACAATTAGACAATGAAAATATTCATACCACAAAGCAAACAAGGTACAAAATTTTCAATTTCACTAAGCCAGTAGTCACATGTTATAGGCCTTTGTAAATCTTAACAGACATCTCAATTCACAAGGTTCTTAGAAATGCGGAATCTAGAAAGGACATCTCAAGTGGATTATATTTGATACAAAGCATGACATATGAATATTTTATCTAATGTTACTACTCTTGGATGGTTTGCATACTTCTTTCTTAGGAAAACAACAGTTAAATAGTCCAGGGACTTGAGTTTTTATTTATTTATCTACTTTTAATTCTATAGTTTGGTTCAAGAAAACTGGGAATACCAAGGACTAAATAAGTGCACGTCAAAGATGCGAAGTATAGCAAAATTGAATAAAAATTATTGATTAGAAGACAGAATGAAACTTATCAATAAAGGATAAGGGAAATTAGTGGATTTGGTCCCCAGACTATTTTATTTTCTTAGTTTTGGTCTCCAATCTATGTTTTGAGTCTTTTTGATCCCCAATCTATTTTCGATAAAAAAATTTGGCATACTCTAGAGCATGAACATTTCATATGGGAAGTAATTAGACTTCCCCCAATCTACTGAAACTCTACCCTTAGACTTCATTTAGTTCATGGAAGGGAAGGGGGAGGGGAAGGGCTCATTTATTCCCACTAAAGGAAGTAATTAGATTTACATTGATTTTGTTTGGCATGGATGGGAGAGAAGTAAATGAGAAATACTTTCCCTTGTTTGGTTCTACTGAAGAGGAGAGGAAAAAAGTTTTGTTAAATTTACTTCTATGCCCACGATATACCAGCCAATATATTCACTTCTTTGTGCCACATTTGGTATAGTAGTTTGCTTTGGTGCTTCAGAAAATTAAGGACCAGGATAAAATATTAGTGCCTGAATGCTCATCGATTTCTTGTTCCAGTAGTTCATTGCATGTTCTTGTCTCCATTGATGTAAAAGTTCGTTCCAGGCAGTCTCATCTTCTCTTTCTCTCTCTCTCTCAGCATTACACTTTTACCAATATATATGAAATCTTTATAATTGCCCCAACTCATTTGATTCTCCAAACTCAATTCCTAATTGAATTCCAAGCCACCAAAGGAACCCAAGACATAAAACCATAGTTGCCCAAATTGGTAACATATAAAAAAGAACCAATTGAACAAAATTTACAAGATAAATCTTATGTAAACAACCAGACAATGGCCAAATCAGATATAAAATTAAGCAAATAAAATAAACATGCAAGCTGAATAACTAATGTCCAAGTTCAAGCCAAAGTCATTCAAATTCCGAATGTTAACTCAAAAGAAACTACATATTAAAAAGCAGGGAAAAAAACTATGAGAAGTAAACAAAATAAATCATATCTCGTAGAATCACACACCTTTGCAATGGGGAGTCAGAGAGTTAGAGAGTAGGGAAAAGAGAAATGGAGAGAAATTGGGAAAGTACGCACAAGACAGAAGACATGGTCTGAAGAGTAGACAGAGGTTTGAAGAATGATAGAGAAGGGTAATTTCATGAATCGACAGAGTGTATTTGTGCAGTCCGTCCAAAATTGAAGGGATGGAAAATCTGACATGGAGGGGAACCTCCTCTTCCTTTACTTCCAGCCGTCCTTATCATTCCAACTAAATAACACAAATCTTCTATTTACAACCTAATTTACTCCCCCTCCTCTTTTACCTCTGCTTTCTGCACCAACCAAACACTATGTTAGAGTCTTTGTTTGTCTTTTTATTTAATTAATGCATTATTAGAATTTTAGGGATCTTGTTTCTAGTTTGGTTTCTGATTGAGAAACCCTAGTTTTTCCTCATTCTTATTGGTTTCTAATTGAGAAACCCTAGCAGTGTTAGAAATCTGTTTTAGAGCCTATAAATAGAGAACTTATCCATTCACAACGTACATTGTTTTATTCAATCAATAAAGAGCCTACAATCTTTTCTCCATAAACATGGTTGTGTCTCGCAATCAAAACTAAGGTAGAAGGCCTTAAGCTCCCAGGTATGATGCATAAGGTTTATCCCTACCTCTTACAGTGATGCAAAGAGCACTCTTCTCTTTTTATTTACTTTCTTTATGATTAAACTTACTTAGCGTAACATGCACTTTGAACTCCTTTCCATTCTCAAATCCCCTACTATTCAACCCATATTTGCTGCCTAGTTTAACATCTATAGCCCTGCAGAATTGAGGGTATTTTTGTGAGATGGGTTTTGGCTGTGCTTGTATCAAGAAGGTAAGTAAATTAGCAAAGAGAAAGCTACTGGCCTTTGGCAGTCCATCAAGCTGCTAGTGGCAGCCGCAATTACTGCAGCTGCTTGTAGTGGAAGAAAAGAGGGGAGGAAAACAAAATTTAAAAGAAAATCAAAGAGAGAAGATAGGGAAAAATAAAATAAAATAAATTTGGAACACCACTCCCTCACATAATTTAACATTCGAGCAGACAATTTGGAAGGCAAATTGGCATATTTAGAAAACAAACTTTTTTAGTTTGGTGGTTAAGACACCTAATCTTTAATTTTGATTTTTAGGATACCCTAACTTTTTTATATTGGAGATTAAGGCACTTCGATCTATAAAATCCCGTTTGACTAAATTTCTACCAGGGACATTTTGGTCCATCCACTTTATCACTTCCTTCCCCAACAACCCAACCATTTGACTCCACTGTGGTAGTTCTTCCAATCTGCTCAGAAAACCCAATGATATTAGCTTGCACCATCTTGTCTAATTTTGAAGCACAACAATGAGTACTTGAAACATCAGTGCAATCTTCTGCACCATCTTTTGGTTCAGTGTTTAAGTTGGTGCCTAGTGATTCCACCCCTTCATCAAAACTCATCAAATCCATCAGGGGGTCAACCTTCGACCTTTTGCTGCTTCCGGAGTTATCAAAATCTAACAAAGATAGCTTCTTAAGTGAAGTCTTAAATTATATCTTATTAGTCCTAAACATGAGAGAAATAGTAGACAAGCCTAACTGTGCTTCTGACATCGAAGCAAATCATTAGTACTTGTCTGACCAGACTCATTAGGCAGTGGCTTCATGTCCCTTTGCAAGGTAGTAGTCTCATTCCTCTCTGTCTACAAAGTTCAGTTTGTCATGGCGGCTTTTTCCTTTTTTTATCGTTTCTTTTTCAATTTTGGCCTAAGGAACACTAGGCTTGGGGCGGCTGGATGTATGAAAGAGGTTGGGAGTGAAGAGTTGTCTCAATTTGGCCTGTAGAAGCTTGAATTTGGCCAGAAATTGTGGTTATTGTCACGGCAGCTTTTTTTTTTTTGGCCTGAGGAACATTGGGCTTGGGGCAGCTGGATGTATGGAAGAGGTTGGGATTGATGGGTTGTCTCAATTTGGCATGTAGGAGCTTGAATTTGGTCGGAAAGTGAGGACGTGGTCGCTGCTGTTGGAGGCAGATTTCAGTGGTTACGGTGGGAATTTTTGCCGATTGGGTTGTTGGGGAAGTGATAAAGTGGATGGACCAAAATGCTCTTGGTAAAAGTTTAGTAAAACGGCTACTTGATGATTTTATAGACGGAAGTGTCTTAATCACCAATATAAAAAAGTTAGGACGTCTTAAAAATCAAAATTAATGATTATGTGCCTTAACCACCAAGCTAAAAAAGTTTGTGTACTAAATATGCCAATTTACCCAATTTGGAACTATAATTAAAGTTCTTTCCTGTTCCTCAGGAAACAATACTAATTCCTTTGAATACAAACTTCATGATAAAAGTGAAGTTGACATGACTACCGGAATCAATTTTGTAAAACATAGAAGATATGAAGAGGAGAAAAAAGAAATGCAATTTGAAAGTCCAAATCACCTTTTTCAAATAAGCAAATGACTGTAGTATCAAAATATTACCATTTTATACAGATTGACTTTTTATTTAGTCCCTTACATGATGTGATCTTCAACCAGAAAAGCAGAAATCATAGTTCCTTACATTACTTCAAAAATGATACTGATTGAGATTGTGAAACAAAAATTCAGTACAAAATAACTAGCTAGTTATGTGGATTTCAAAAGGCAAAAGTGACAATAAAGCCTATAGCTGACCCAATTCCTCATCCTTATCTTGGAATGGCATGTATACCACATAAGTGTCATTAAATAAGGGATAAGAAATTTGGAGCTGGTACCATGCACAATATATGCTTTCTATACAAACTTCCTCCGAAAGATAAAATTTCAAATGATTGCCAAAATTACTTTTTTAAAACACTGAAAGAAAAATAAAATAAAAATTAAGCCGATGATATTGGACAATCAAAGTCATCATCATTTCATATAGTTCAGCTGGAAAATGATGAACTGAAGCATGAACTTGTTACCTTTATTTTCAAGGAGCTGTAGCCCATACGCTAATCACCCACCAGTATACATGATTATTTGACACATCCTTCTATCCAGTACATGAATGTCCCCCGTTTTCTTATTTCACTATCCTTAGGCCAAGCTAGCTTCCAGGGGAATGTAATTGCCATCGACTATTAATTGATGATTTCTGAAACAGATGCTCACAGTAAAGTCATAATCACTGATGGGTCCATGTGCCAAGCAGCCATGTTCAAAACATTATATCCTCAAGAATTTTTAAGGTTGAATTAGCATTAACCAAGCTGAGCACCTCAATCACAAATTTAGGGTTAGAATGGCCAACAGCAACATGGAGAGTCATAAAGAACCATTGGAGGTGACATTATATCAAGAAATAGTTCTGTATACTCAACATTGAGGGAGTTTATTGCTTGTCAATTCTTCTGATTCTATTATTGAAGAAAAAGTCCACTTCAGATGTATCATGCTCAAGCTGTTGCTCAAATGGACCAAAAGAAATTGATCTGATCAGAAATTTCACAAGGAAGTTCTTTTCAAGATTGATATAATTTCATTCTGGCCATACTGCACCCTGGACACAGCATCAGAGCAATTGGTTCAGCTGGAAGTGAAAAGGTCTTCTCTATCACTGAATTACATTTTAGGGCAAAAGCCTTAGGTATCCTGCATTCATGTGAAACTGAACAAGAATAAATCAGAAGGCAAAAATGTTTTTAACAATAAATGCAAGTGAATGTCTTTACTGATAATTAATTGCTAAATATTAAAAGCTCCTTAGTTTGCAAAATTAATACACAGGCAAAAAGAAACAAAGTTGACAAGCATAATGAACAAGGGTTTCATGAGCACTGAATTTTAAAAGAGTAATTTATGAAATATGTCAATTGAATAAACTGCTTTATAATAGGTGTAAGAAGTGCTGAAAGTCAATTAAGTGAAATAAGAAGAGGAGAAATTTATGAAACATGTCAATTAAAAAAACTGTTTTTTATAATAGGTCAAACTAAAAAATTCAAAGTATAGCAACAAGATATTTCACTTGAATCGGAGCAACTGCTTTACAATAGGTGTAAGAACTGCTGAAAAGTCAAAAAGTGAAATAAGAAAATAAGTAAATTTACAAATAAACTGCTTTTTATAATAGGCCGAACCACAAAAGAATCAAATTGTGGCAACAAGTTATTTCACTTGCTTCAGGGTAGATACATATTAGGTTCATGTAGAATTAGTAGCAGGAGAACAAGCATCATGAGCACAAGAATCATCACTGTGTGTTTCAACTTGGCTAAAATAGCTTGTGCCCTCCTGCATACTACCAGAGTTGATGAATTGCTGATGTCCCTGGATGGAGATCAAACAGTCTTCCAAGAAACAGTTCAATTAGAGTTATCAGCTAAATATTTCAAACATCTTTTTCATCTTGACGCATACTGCTAAAAATCAAAGTATAGCAACAAGTTATTTCATGTGAATCAGGTCAGATACATACAATAGGTCCATGTAGAACTAGTAGCAGGAGAACAAGCAGCATGAGCACAAGAATCATCATCGCATGTTTCAACCTCAGCTAAAATAGCTTATCCCCTCCAGCATACTACCAGTGGATGAATTGCTGATGCCCTTGGATGGAGATCAAACAGTCTTCCATTAAACTGATCAATTAGAGTTATCAATTAAATGAGGGCATTTCAAAATGATCTTTTTCATCTTGATGCATCTGCAGTGTAGAAGGAACTTTATTTGCATCAAACACAATGCCTAACTTGGATAATTCTGTTGCCAAAGTGGCATATGTCTGTCTATGAAGAGTACAATTCTTGGATTCCATTGCATCAAGGAGTTTCATGCATAAGTTTGCCTCCCCCTCCTTCAGCAATCCATCTATTAATATAGTCCAAACAAGCTCATCACTGTTCCATGGTCTCTCAAGCAAGTTCTCAAACAAAGCTTCAGCCTCCTTTCCCCTGTTTGATTTGCAGAGTGTACAAATTAATGCACTATAAATTGAAAGCGGGGGCCTAAAACCAGTAACAATTAGCGAGTTAAATATATCTAGTGCTGAGTTAACTCTGAGATTCTTGCAATGCAAGCCTATAAGAGTGCAAAGGATCACATTATTAGGATTCAATCCTTTCTCCATCATGTATGTTACCAACTGCTCTGCTTCATAAGTTTTGGCCTCTCTATATAAGCCAGCAACCAAAGTAGCATATGTGTCAATAGTAGGCTCACAGCCATAATCAGACATCCTTTCAAAGAGATTAAAAAAACTTTCAGTCCTCGTGTCCTTTACCTCTGAACAAGTGTAGACAGTTTCACGTGGCATTGCAACTTTTTCTTCAAGCAACTGGCATTCCCTTTGTAACCCTTTGACCAATACATTATAGGTCCGATAGTTTGGTTGGCAGCCTGCATCAACCATCTTCCGAAGAAGCAAAAATGCATGATTTATGCTACCAATTCTTACAAATCCATCAATAATTGAGGTATAGATCACCAGATCAGGAACCAATCCTTGTTTCTCCATTTCTAAAAGCAATAATTCAGCATCATGAACTTGGCCTTCTAGGCATAAGCCATGGATAAGTGAACCATAAGTGTAAAGATTTGGCAAGCACTTTCCCTTTTTCATGTCATGAAAAATCCTTAAAGCAACATCTGTTTTGCGATTCCTACAAAATCCATCAAGTAAAGTCGTGTAGGTAATTACATTTGGTGACAACCCGCTTTCAGAGAGCTGATTCCAGAGTTCCTCTACTTCAGAAAGCATATTCTCCTTACACAAGCCACTGATAATTGCATTATAAGTTTCAATACCAGGATTGCAAGCAGCTTCCTGCATAGTGTTGAACAGGGAGAACGCAGAATCTATTTTTCCTTCTTTACAAAGACCATCAATCAACACAGTGTAGTTTATGTGATTTGGATGCAAACCCTGCTTCTTCATATCTTCAAAGAGATTTGAAGCCAATTCAAGTTTGCCCCCTTTGCAGAAACCTGAAACGAGTATGGCATAGGTCTGTTCATCTGGATCACATCCATTCACCTTCATCATATCGAACAATCTGATAGCATTTTCCAGAGAATGCTTTTGGAGATAACCATTAATGAGCGTGTTATAGGTACTCCTTGTAGGAGGCGGACCAATATTTAGCATTTTCTGAAATAAGATCATTGAACTCTCCATACTCCCAACCATGCATAACCCCTTTATAACTGTATTAAAGGTCTCTGTATTTGGTGAGTAACCATGTTCCTCCATCCAGTGAAAAATTGAAAAAGCAACTCTCAATCTTCCTGCTTCACACAACCCATTGATCAATGAATTATATGTTACAATTGTTGGGACCAAACCCTTCCTTAGCATCCTATGGTACAAACCAACTGACAGCTTTAGTTGACCATAAACAGCCAGCCCACCAATGAGCGCTGTATATGTATGTGAATTTGGCTCACATCCCTTCTTTCTCATGCTGGTCACAAGACCAATAGCTTTCATTACTAGCCCAACATCACATAACAATTTAATCAAAGCCGTAAATGTGTATACAGTAGGTTCAATGCCTTTCTCCCTCATTTCATCAAGCATGTATAACGCTTCATCTACCTTCCCCTCATTGCAAAGTCCATTTATCAGATGTGTATAAGTGACAGAATTTGGATCAATGCCATCCTTTACCATCCTATCAAAAACTCCAAATGCTTTATCCAAATTCCTGTTCTTACAATGCCCAAGAATAAAAGATGAATATGTGAACACATCTGGGCTCATATCTGACTGATACATCCTGCTCAAGATCAACTCAGCCTCTTGAACCTTTCCCTTCTTACATAAAATATTCATCATAGTATTGAAAGTCACTAAAGTCGGCTCAATCCCACTATTTAATAGATTCTTATATACACTCTGAGCTGTCCCAATCATATCAAGCCTACCCAACTGAATCAACAAAGTATTGAAACTTTCTAAACTGTATCCAAGCCCCTTTTTGCTAATTTCATCCAAAAATCCGATAACCCATGTCATCTCTCCCTCATTCCTACATGCCTTAATCATTAAATTTCGAATGCGATATGCGGACTTAAAGTTTCCCTCACAAAGCAGCCTATTCAACATAGCTTCATAGCAGCTCATATCATGTTTGTAAAAATGCCACCGAGAAACCCAATGGAAGAACTCCAGAATAGACTCAGTGCCAATCCGGTGAACGTCAATAACTTTAGCCACATGATGAGGCCTGATTTTTTTGCTCAAAGCTTTAAGCTGAGTGCTTCTTTGCCAAGGGAGATTCTGATTAGACAAGATATCACAAATGGTAAGAACTAAATTTGGGTGCTGATTGAAACCTTCTTGATTCCCAGATGGGAAACCCAATAATGAAGAAATCTCGGGTTTTCTCGAAAAATAACGAGAATAGAAATCTGGAGAGTTTCGGAGGTGGAAGAGAGTTGAAAGAGAGTGCCATTTGAGAAGCTTTATCATTGCCAATGACGAGCGATTTCATGTGTTGGCGTTAGCCCGCTTCTTGCTTTGACTACGCAAGACAGCAGGAATGCCGGTGCTAATTAGTGCTGGCAATTGGATTAGTATTTCCATTGGAGGCGCCCGTTAACCTGTGATGTGTTTGGATTAGAACGTCGACTGCGCGACGCCACACCCACCACCTCACGGGGAAGTTCTCTCCTCGGTGCCTTTTTTTTTTTTTTCTTTTGTCTCTCATATGTAACTTTGAAGAGTTGCCTTTTCCCAATTGAAAAGTTGTTCACCCTTTTGAGGTAAAATGTCTTACTATTCATTATAATTTTCATTTTCAAAACAAAATAATTCCCTTTAAATTTTTTTCAAGTTTTATTTAGAAAGCTTTCTATTTACCATCCAACTTAAAGTTTGAATGGAGTAATTTTCACTTTTTTTTAGGAGAGAAAGGAAAATTTATAGTCAAAATTTCTTCCTCCCCTTTATATATTTTACCTCCAAAAGTAGGCAATAGGAGATTTAAAGAGAAGGAAAAATATAAATAGTATAATTATCAAATTGTCAGCTATGTTAGGATAATTTCACTTTATATTTCTCTCATTTTCTTCTACACTTAATCATCATCTCATTTTATCCTCTTCTTCTAGCCATTTATGCTTTCTTGCCTACTAAAAAGGTTTAAAGAGCTTTTAACCAAAATAACTCCTTTTTTTTCACTATTGATTCAAAATGACCTCAATGTGGGAAAGTGATCAAAATAACCTAAGACGTAATTGCCATTATCGTAAGAATTTTTGCTTGAGAAAGACGTAGTTGCAAACTATGTTTTTATCATCTTTCACCACTATATTTTTAAGTGGGATGAAAAAAAAAAGTGAATGATTGGCAAGACGGAAGAAAAAAAATAGGAGGCATGGGTAAAAATAAAAATTCCACATCTTTCTATTTTCAATAATACCCTTAGTCATATTTTTATTAAATAAAACAAGCTAACTCTTCATAAATCCTCCCCACACTCAATAAGACCTAACACAATTATTTCCCACTCTAATTGTTGCCCAAAATGGAGGCCTAAGAATTGAGAGGAGTCTTCAACAAATTCCAACTAGATTGTTGACGGCTTATGTGGCAAATTTATGGGTTATGAATAGTTGGAATGAAATTATGGTAGATAAACTCAAGCTTGTTCAGTTGACAAATTAAATTTTACTAACTCACCGAACCAGGCTTTGCACAATAATAAAGTATTTTCAGTTAAGTCCGCTTAGAGCAACTTCACCATTGGGTATAAATTGAATAATGCACCTTGAGACCACAAATGTCATGGTTGGAAGGCATCATTTGCAAAGGAGGTTGATAGTGCATCACTGGTGAAATAGTGCTTGAAAATGATGTCATCGTGAGGCCTATTAAAATATTAAAGTGTTTTTCCTTTTCTTTAACTTTCTAAGTGTTGGCATAGTATTTCTTTTTTTACAAAAATGTGCATAGTTGTCTTTTTTATAAAAAAAAATTGAGCGTTTGGTGACTTATTCGCAAATTGATACAATAGAAAATTTACATTTGTGCTAACTCTTTTCAAATGGATTTTAATCAATTCAACCCTAATTATTTCTTCAATTTCATGCAAAACCCTCAATTTCCAAATAATTAAACTTCTTAAAATCAACATTTGCATCCAAATCCTCAAAATGTAAAAATGGGAAATTATCCATATCTTATGTATCCATTTCCTAGTTTTCTTCATCCAAATATGACATATATAGGTAATTAATTTGGAATGCCACTAGGTTTTCTTCATGATGCTTCTAAGGTACGAGTGGTTTACAAGTATCGAATCATGAATTCGAAACGTCGGTAGTATCAACTTCTTCTCAACAAGTTCCACCATTTTCTATATAACTTGATGTGGAAGACATTACACTTGTGGAAAAGAGGTTTTTGTAGTAAAAAAAGCTTATATTCATGAAAAAATATGATACACTTCCAATTCAATCATGACTTAATATTTCCCAAGGTGTTGTTGTTGGAGTTGACCATAAAGCAAATAGATTTTAGTTGAGATCAAAGACAGCTACAATGAGCATTGCCAAAATTTACGTACTAAGGAAAC
The DNA here is from genome assembly GCA_019593545.1 of Apocynum venetum. Classification (NCBI taxonomy): domain Eukaryota; kingdom Viridiplantae; phylum Streptophyta; class Magnoliopsida; order Gentianales; family Apocynaceae; genus Apocynum; species Apocynum venetum. Next base: position 404,666 of record SRSM01000151.1, read on the forward strand.
AATACCACTAAAATCGTTTTGACAAAGGCTAAACGGGGCTGTTAAGAATTTCATTAAGTGCTACAAGAAAGCTTATCTATGGCAAAAGAGTGGAAGTAATGAAAATGATATCCTAATTGCAGAAAATTTCATGTTTGAACATGTATAGAGATTGTTGAAAAATGAACCTAAATGGAGTGGTGAAATTTTCGAATAATCATCAAATATGACAAATATATCTTATTGGGGTGCGTGCTCATCATTGTCTAATCCGGAGACACCTATTAGTGTTGAGTTTGACCCATCATCACCTATATTGGAGCAGCGATTGGGGAAAAATGGGCATAAAAAAGGAAGGCAAAAGAAAAAGTGCAAATTGAAGGATTTAAAGATTTACACATTAGGAAATTAAAATAATGTGTGGAGAAAAAATGTGACCACTATAACAAAATTGACACATCAAAATGAAGGACTTCGTTATGCTGAAAAAGAAACAAAACCATCTTGATGGACAAAAAAAACCGTTTTGGAACAAGAAAAATAGTATATAGAGTAAATGAAAATTCTCATTAAACCTATAGGGATGACGAAAGAACAACTGAAATATCATGTGATCATGTGCAACAAAATAAAGGAAAACTTAGAATTGTAGTAATTTCTCATTTGATTTAACTTTTTAATGTTTAGATTCAAGTTAATGTTGATTATTGATGTAGCTAGTGCAATGTTATGTGGTGAATTATTATTTATGTTATTTATGTATGGTAATAAATTCATATTAGTGTTATTTTTGTCATTTACTATTTAAGTGGTGTAATAAATTTATTATTATTTACTATTTATTATTTATGTCATTTATATAATGGTTAATTTCCAACGGCTAATAACATAACGACTAGTAATATAAAAACTAGTTTTTATCTTATGTAAACTTTAGTTTCACAAAAACATTAAAATGGATTCAAATCATCTTAAACTTATTGATATTTTCAGATTACAACTCATACAAGATGAATTTAATGATGACTTAGAATACCGATGCATTGTGTATCTATTTAAGAAGAAGAGAAAACAACATGTGGGGAGCTCAAGCTGACATACAATTTCAAGAACTCACATAGAAAGGGGTTGCAAAGAATGACATCGTCGATTGTATGCACAATGAATGAAAAAATTGTTCAGTGGCATGGAAATATAAGTTCTCTTGAGGTGATCGCATAAGGCCAACAATTATGCTCAAAGCAATAGCATCACAAAACTTATGAATTTGACACACATTTTTTTGTGTTGTAGGTTCAAACAGTGATATTGATGTGCTAAATCAATCCGATGTGTTTAGTGATGTTTTGCAAAGACAAACTCCGGAGGTACAATATTTGATAAAAGATGTAACACCCTAAACCCACCATAGTAAAATTATGATGGTATAATTTAATTTAGCTATTAAATAATTTGTTTTGTTATTTCTATTTAAATGATATTTTATTTGTGAATATATATTGTTGAAGTATAGAAATACTTGTTGATAAACTTATCTATTAAAAAGAATTTGTGGCTAATTGTGAAATTATAGAATTGTGAATTCATTGACAACATAAATTGTTGGGGTGATTATGGGAGAAGTAGAAACTAGATGGGAAAAAAAAGAAAGAAAAAAAACTGTAATCACGTGAATGTAAGAGAATAAAAATATATAGAGAAGGGAAGAGATAAGTATGAATTTGTTGGATGAATGAGAAAAGGAAAGAGAAGGAAGAAAATTTAAACAACTACAAGAAGAGGGTAGCTGGACAATTGGAGAAGAGAAGAAATAAAAAAATCAACAAGAAAGGAAGCATAATACTTGGATGATTGAAAAGGGAAGAGAGTATTAAGCAGGAAATTGTCTAAGAATACATGGTTGCTAACTCATTACTTTATGTGTTGAGATCATGATGAAGGTTGGAAATATGGTGATGAATAAGCCATAATCTCACCTATAAATAAGGGGCAAAGAGGGAGAATGGACCCACAATATACACCAGCAAAATCAGTTCACTTAAGAAAAAAAAAAATCAAGAGTTAGGGGAAGAAAAATGAAAGAAGAAAACAAGGAAGAAAGCTTGGTTTCTAGGTTCTTAACACTTTGAAATTGTGAGTTCTAATATTTATTTGTTTCAAAAGATTTCAAAGATTTTCAAACAGCACTTTCGAGTCACTGACTGTGACTACGCATGCACCCCTTTGAACCACTGACCCTATCACTGCGCGTGGCCTTCAGCACCATGTGTGCCTCTCTTCCTCGTGGCCTAGTCCATTGTGTCTCTACTTGATAGACAACCCATTTCTACAAGTTTGTTTTCAAGCTTTTCTCCTTCCATTTTCACTCAAATCCAATGTGTATTCTAAATCCATCAATTAAGGATTATTTCTAACTTAAAATAGTAATTAAACATTTAACAAAACATCCAATGAAATTCAAATTTCAAATTCAATTCTAACAAACATTTTCAACATATAACACAATTAATTGTGATGAAATTGATATGGAGAGATATGGTAACCTTACAAAGTGGAGGATAAGAGAACCTTGGAAAAATGCCTCTTGATGTAAAGATTTTCTTCCACTAAAATTTGAACCAAATGGAGGGGAGTTCGGGTAAAAGGAGTAGGGAGGAATAAAAGGAAACAAAAAGAGAGGGGGGGGAACCGATTGGGAGAAAAAAGTTGATTGATTTTAGAGGTAAGAGTATTTTACATATTAGTGAGGGCTTACAAAAATGGAGGAGGGTTATTTGATTTTTTACAACACCCTTTAAAGAATAAAATGACATAAATACCCTTGTTATAAAAACAACTCCATGTTTAACTCCAAATATAATTTCACCTCTAAATACACTCTCATTTTTTATGTTTCAATATTTAACAAATAGTTGGTTTGTATGTATTTGGTTCTTAAATTCGCTGAACCCGATGTGCTCGAGAGAATATTTGGGTCACACGTTGTGAAAGATGTGCGGATACTCAGGCCACTGTCTAAGTCATGATGCGTGACTTTCATGGTCGCAGATTCTACATCAATGTGTGGCTCTAGAAGCCATACATCATGTTTTAGAAAATGACTTCAATGACTACACATCATTATTTGGATTGTAGCTTTAAAGCCGCATGTCGTTAAGAATTTGTTATTATTCTTACTAAATTTATTTTATCTTATTCTTAATATATATATTTAATATATAATCTTAACATAAATTTATTTTAATATATATTCTTCATATATATTTTTAATATATAATACTAATATATTGAGATATTTAGTGGGCTGTCATACAAAGTACAAAATACTTCAAAAATAAATAAAGTGTCACAATTAATATATTAAATTAAAAAATACAAAATAATGTCAAATTAAAAAATACATACAAAAATGCAAATGACATAAATGTCCTTGTATATAAAACAACCAATTTGAACCCATTAAATAGGGTTTATAAATGTCCTTGTACATAAATGTCCTTACAATACATAGTACATTTTTACCTCATTCTTTCTTAAATTTATCCCCTATTTCCTTACCCCTTATTAGTGTACTCACCGTTCTCTTCTCTCAACTTTTTATTATATCATTCTTCTCTCAACACACTCTTTAATATATTATTGTAGCACTTTATTTATCTTTAAAGTATTTTTTTTAAGATGTATGACGATCCATTAAAATTTTCAATATATAAAGATGCGTGATTCTGAAAGCCACATGCCCATGTATAAAAATGCGTGACTTACGTGCCATGGGCCTGATCCGAATAGTCTCACGTCTTTTCCAATGTGTGATCCAAATCTTCTCTAAAACATTTTGAGTTCCACAAAATTAAGCAAAAAAAAAAAAAATTTAAGAGCTAACATAAATACAAACTAATTATTTGTTGAAAATTAAAACATAAAAATTATATTGTATTTAGATAAAAGTGGCGAAATTATGTTTCAGTGTTAGAGAGAAAGTGATTTTAGAGGTAAGGATATTTTGGATATTTTTCCAAAAAAATGAAGGGGTGCTGTGCTGTATTTAAAAATCTATGTTTAAAAATCATGTTTTCATGTTTTAAAAACAGAATAGGATAGGGATGTTTTTCATTTGTTGATTTTGAATAGATTTGATGACGTTTTTAATTTGTTGATTTCTCTTCTCTCTTTTTATGTTTCTTTTCTTTCTCGTTTTAATTGATCCAAGGGATTATATTGAATGGTGGTTGAAATTGGTGATGGAACAAGACTGAGGTTCTACTAAAGAACAATTGCGGATCTCTTTTTGGCTTGACAGAAGTAGGAAGCAAGCATTTTTTGGTGATAATAATGTCAATGGGAAGTGACTCATCATGGGTGGGTAGGAAACCCTTGAGACGGATCGGAGGCATGTCTGATGCTCTTTCCATTGCGGCTGATCTCGGCTTCTCTGTTGCCCCTCCTCCTTCTCAGGTTCTCTTCTGAAACTAGCATTCGCACCAACTATATTTGTGTGATTGTGTCCATTTTATAAGGTTGTAAGTATCGAATTGGAGATTCAATGTTGTGAAGCAATACTGTTAGATTTAAAAACTAACTGTTGTAATTTTATCTGGATTTGGTTAAGAAAAAAACCATGGATACCTTTTATGTTTAAAATTTGACATGGTAGTCAAGCATCATCAAGCTTGGAACTTTTGTATGTGGGCATTCAGCTTTGCAGGAGCTGTAACTGTAGTTCTGCCATTGCACTAGGATATAGGCTATGCTTTCTTGCTTTTATTCTTTGCTAGTGGCTTAGTTGTATAAATCTTGCATTGTAACTCAGATTTATTGAAATAGATAGACTGATTGTTCAGTTAATTAATTCTTATATTTCAATACTTACATGCAGGTTTTTGTTGAAATCTTAAGCGAATGTTTGGTAGTTGATTTCATTGTCTGATTCAAGAGTACATGCAAGATCGAGTACCTTTCCATAAATTAGGATTTAACAAATGACCAATAGATCTGTAAAATGTCCCATTGCAGATTCTGTTTATGCCTAGCAAAAAGAAGTGCAGTGAAAGAGGTTTGCCTTAGTAATTAGCAAATCTCACATTAAATTAGAATTCTGTTTCTCTTCTAATTGTACTTAGCAATTCTAAAGATACTTGCTAATTATGGAAGCTTACCGAATTGATGACATTTCTTTTGCTAAATAATGGCAACAGAATTGAAAGGGTTTGAATATCTACTATCCATTTGCTTTAACGATTGTCAATTTATGTGCTACAGTTCATGAATTGGGTACTATATTTATTTATGTGTTCTGTTTTCTTTAATTTCAAACTGTTGTTGGGGGATTCCACTTCTATTCTTTGCCGCTCTTTGGTTTTTATGAGTTAATATGATTCTGAAGTTATCAGTTTGCTCATATAATGATTACAAGGAATACACACATCAAATTCTATAATGTATATATAGAGTTAGGCCATGAAAGAACAAAATGGAGTATGTGCTTGAAGTTAGTTATTTATTTCCTCATATATCCTTTTAAGATTTCATTGATTCTACAGTCATAATAGTGGGTGTGCTAATTCCTAGTAACACCCACTCTGTTTTCTTAAAACAACTTTGAGGTGCCCATTTATTTAGTGAAGTCTTTTGCACAGAAAATGTTGATTTTGGATGTGTCTATTCAATGTTTTTGCTGGATACATGCTTTGATACCCTTTCTTGTTGTCCATGTTAGGTGTCCAAATATCTTCAGCAAATTGCATATTGGTGTATATGCTGGTCCTTTTCTGTTAAAAAAAAATAAAAAATGCTGGTTCTTGAGACAAGTTTACTCTCTCTAGAAAGATAAATGAAACAAAATTATTCTCTTTTAATGTAATCTTTAATGCAAGAAATTTGTGCTTCTTAGACAAAAGATTTTGTTTATGATAAAGGAGTTAATAGTCTCTCTCTCTTTCTCTCATAAATCTTCTTGTTACTCCAAAGTTCATGATTCTTTTTACTTGCACATTATGGTCTACAATAGTGTGTTGATGTATGTCCACTTTATGTTTTCTTCAGGATTGACCAGATTGTTTATATATTCCAAATTTGGATACTTAATTGTGAGATTTCATTTTGATGATCAAGCAGCAATGTTAGATTCCAATGGTTTTTTACTATTTACTATATTTGTATATAGCTTACTTTCTTGTCTGGACAGGAGGAGATCCAAAACCTATCTGCAGCTGAAAAGGGTGATGACTTGATAAGGGTTTTGCGAGATCTAACAGCAGTGCAAAGAAAAATAGCAGATCTGCAAGTAGAACTTCAAGGAAGAAAGGTGAAGGTTTATTCTGGAGTACTATTTGTGGCCACTTTTTCACGTGATTATCATATGCATTATTCATCCAGGAGCTCCGTTGGTCCTAATGTGATCAAATTTTTTAATCATGGGATGAGGATGTTATTTTGCATGTAGATAAAGTGAAATTTGGAATCAATCTGCTATATCTCTATCAAGATAATACATACCCTCCTAATTAGCAGGGCTCGAGCATGCTGCCCCTGTATTTTCCTTTATCTCAACTACTAACCCTATAAAGTTTTGTTAGGCAGTTGCGTATTAAAAGGCCAGTTACTAACTGTAGTTTAAATTATAAGCCAAAGTCTACACTAGATTGTCTCTAGTAACATCTGAATAAAATGAGAAAATGAAACAAGAACCATAGAACACATTTACCTCCAGGTCCCTTTATCTAAGAGTTGAACATTTCTGAAAGTGTGCAGTGAATAGTACACCATAATGGAAGGAGAGAGTGGGTTAAAAAAAGAAAAGAAATGATTAGCATACCAATTTTATCTATATGAAGAACTTACATTATCAAATGTACCAGGATATTGGAAGGAACTTATGGTGCAGAGTGATATTGAAACACGGAAAAGGGAATAAAAACCTAAGCTAAAGCTTGGTAAAGATAGAGTTTAAACTATGAAAAATAATTTTATTAATGTCATAAAGAATAATACTAAACATTGCAGCCAAATCTTTAAATAGAATCCCCAAAATCTGATCCCAAACAAATAAGGAAACTTATTAATAATAACTAAATCCTAATACTGTATGGAAATAGAGTCCTAAACTTCCAAAATCTTAAAGTATTATAACTTAATCTAATAGTTACTAAAAACTTGTAAGCTCCCTAAATCCTTCCTGCATCAACTTAATTGGTGGAAGAATACAAGAACTGAAGTGAGATCAGCCTATAATCACAGTTAAAACTTTTGTGATAAAGTTGTATAGGCATCATGATTTACCGCAAAATAGGACTCCAATATCTTAGTTGAAGTTCTGCATACTCATGGTTTATCTCACCTTTGTCTATTTTCCTTGCTTGCAATTGGTTCTGTTCTCTTTCTTGCTTCTCTTTTGCTCGAACCATTTTCTGGTGTCACACCAAACTGATAAGAAACTTTTTCTGCAGCATCAATAGTTTTTATCTTTAATAGTTTCCTACGAAAGAAAATCAGTTCTTTTCTAGCAAAACCAAGATTGAATGTTCTTTTGTTTAGTATTTCTAATCATAACTAAGCACTGGGAAAAGAAAAACTGATTCTTGGAGCAGATGGAAAAGAGAAAGAATCCTGATTTCTGCTTCTTGTTAGTAAAAGAAAGTAAAATGGCTTCTGATTCCCAGATTAAGAGCATCAGAATCTACACTTTTAATGGTACAGTGGTGAAGAATCCATTGGAGAAGAAGCTGAGGAGGAAGAGGATGATGCTTGCATACAAAAGAGACCAAAAGCTTGAAGATGATGTTTTGGATTAAGATGAAGTAAGCAAATCAATATTTATTTGTTCTAAGGTGTATTCTTAGCACACCTAAACAGCAGAATGAAGATTGGAGTCAAGCTTATATTTTTCTAGATGTTAGTGTTGTGGACATGTTACTAGGAAGCAAAGGTGGTAGTTACATAAATGGAGCTATAGTTGAAAGCTTAAGTTACCTACAAAATCACATCTATAACCATATAAGGCAGCCTGGATTAATGGCACTTATATTCCGATGAAAGATGTTTGGTAAGCTAAACCTTGGAGTGATGTTATTTGATTTGATGTCATTCCAATTATTGTTACACATTCTATTTGGTTGTCCTGGATTTGATGATAGAGGTGATGCATAATGGGAAGAGAAATACCTATTCAACTTTAATGAGAAACAGGTTGTCCTAAAGTCTTTTGAGTGCATAAATGAGGCAACATCCAATGAAAAAAAGTAAGAAACTTGAGCTGAATGTGAAACAGGGAGATTTGAAATCCATTGAAAAAGAAGATGAACAAAGGATGTTCAGGTTGTTCATTTTGTGGTGCTTGATAATTCAAAGTGCTCAATGCAAATCTTAAGTTAAATCCAGACAATTGAGCTTGGTATATCACAGGAATTTGTCACGTATCGTAGTGAAATTGACATTTGAAAAACCTAAAAGGGGGTGAATTATGTTATCCGATTTTTTAACCTAATTCAATAAAACACCTCTTTAATAACAAATATCAAACACTTGATATGATAGTTGTGTGAGTAAAAATGTATTTAAAGAAAATACAGACAGTAGAGCAATGAATACAATGATTTATAGTGGTTCGGTTTATCTAACAAAACCTAATCCACTACCTTAAGTTACCTACTCAAGGATTTTTATTAAATTCCTTCACTAATCAAATAAATGAGATTACAAAAGAGGCTCACCCAATTCACTTTAGAGTTTTACAAATAACCTCTCAATCAATCAAGACACACTCAACCTTTGATTTTTATAATACAACCTTGATTATACAATAATCTCACCATTCTCCTTAGTGAATACTAACAAAAATAATTCAATTTAAGGTTCACCCAAAGGTTTTACAAATAAATCTTAAAAACAAAACAACTTACACAAGGCTTATCCTAACACATAAGATTTTATACTACTTGCAACTTTGATACAATTACATTCAATAATAAGAGATAAAGAGTTTGATAGATATAATCTTAATGTGAAGATATATCAATTTGAATCATAAACACCTACTTAAATAATATGTTCTTTTAGATTGCTCAAAAATACCAATGATTTAGTAAAGATCCTTCTTGGATGATTTTCACAATGTAAATGTTATGAAAGGGTTTCAAAATGATTTCAAGATGTTCTATATAGAGTAAGAATAAGATTTTTGCTCAAAAAGTCATAGTCATGAGTTTTTTAAACAATTGGGTATTTATATGTATGCATTAACGGTCATAAAAATGGTTGTTTGAATCCCACTCAGGAGAAGTGCGGTCGATCGCATATCAGACGGGTTGTCCGCACCATCATCCACAAATATTTCAGAGAGCTTTGAACATTTTGTGGACGATGAGTTGAGTAGTCCGGTCGACTGCATATCATTCACAAGTGTACTAGAAAGCTTTGGACATTCTGTGGACGATGAGTTGAGTAGTCTGGTCGACCACATGCAGTAAGGTCGACCGCACATGCATCCAACCCATGCAATACAAGATTCCAATCAATTTTAAGAGTTTGTGGAATATATTTTATAGAATTTTAAGTATATTCATGTATTTTGAAAATCATTTCAAATACCCAACTCATGTTTTATCTTTATGAAATGCATTTTAACTAAAACGTTTTATTTTTATTGAGCAACCTATAAATGGATCTAGAGATATTTAATTGATTTCAAAATATAATATTGAACCTCTAGATCCTATCTAATCCACAAAGTGCTTATATTCAGCTCTTGATAACTTACGATATTTCCTAAAGACTTGAAACTTCGATCTTGCATGAATTAGACATTTGAATCTTAAAAGACCAACACTTATACACATAAGATATAGTCCATATAAATGTTTGTTATTAATCAAAATTAAAATATTAAAAGCTTTAGGGCTTTCAACATTTAGTTGAAAGTAAAACAAACCGATTTCCAACAGACAACATATTGCACATGGAGGATGCATACATGACTTTGGAGGATATTCTGAGAAGATTACATTGATGAAAAGGTAAAGTTTTAGTGGAAAAACCTGTAGAAACTGACATTGAATTAGTTTAGGTTGGTTTGGTTTGTCAATCAGACATACACTTCATGAAATCTTATAGGAGAAAGAAAACGCTGAAGTAATTGATGGAGTTGTGCATGCCACTGAAAACAAAGTTGCAGTAGATTGAAGTAGTTATTACACGGGTCAAGATAATGAACTCATTGAAATAAAAACAGTAGAAAATAAGGTAGAAATTAGTCTGGAAGCATGAAGGATTTCTCCAATCAAGTACCCTTTTGATATTGTTTTTGTTCTTCCTATGGAATTCTACAGCATTAGCAAGTAGACAATTTTATTGATCTTGTTTCCTATTTTTTCAAACAAGGGAAATTCCTAATTCAATGCTCAAATTGCAGTTCTTGGTGCCCTTGGATTTCATCCTACCATTTTTTAAAAATTGAGGACAAGACATTTGTTTATTTGTTTTACAACTGGGAGAGAATTATGTAGAACATGGAAGAGTCAAAGAATTGTAAAATTTGTAAGTCAAGCAAAGATTCTACTCTAGTTTAATTCGAAATTCTGGCTTATGAGTTATTTGTAGGAATATTTAGGTTGTTTAGTTTACGAGTCTTTTGGAGATTCAAGTACTTCACTAATTTTCATGGTCATAGCAATTTCCTTGAGTTTTTATTTGTTATTGTTATTTGGGAAATCTTTCTTGTGATTTATTTATCCTCATTATTGATTTAAATTTTTCTTAGAGTCTAGTCCTAATTAGTTATCTCCTGCAACTTTACCTCTATTTTCTGCCTAGTTTAACATCTATGCCCTAGCAGAAATGGGGGAAGCTTGTGCTACAGCTAGTAGTGGGTTTGCGCTGTATTACAACCCCCAATGAAATTCTATAAGAATTTTGACCTGGGGACACAACTAGTGTAGCCTCATATTGCTTGCTTACTAACTGGTCTTGGAAATGATTTAGATGCTATCTACATGCCCACTTGAAGAGTAGTACCAGAAACAGGAACCTATTTTTACATTGGTAAACTAAGGGATTCATTGGATAACTATTTCTAGTGATAGTAATTGGACTTGCAAATGTGGACTATACATAATCCAAAAAGAAGCAAGCTTTGGTGCAACAATAAGTTTGTATTATTGCAAGTGGAGTTTCATTTGCATCATATGGACTGGGTATTTATCTGCTTGTTGGGAATATGGCTGCATCTGCTTAGCTCTTTCCAGACCAAGTTGTGGATTGCCAAACTTTTAAGTTTACTGTTCCATTGCAAACTAGCAATCACTACAAACATGTCTGATTTTCCTTCTGTAATTTTTTCTAGTAACTTGTGTGGGGAATTTTCCATTACTGTAGCAGACTACCTGGACATCAAGTTGCTAATGAAGTTCTGGTTGGTATTTGGCTATAAGAACTTCTGTTTATTTCTTGATTTTATCAGTGAAATTAGCATGTGATTTCCAGTGAAATATAAACGAACAACCTGGAGTTGAATGGGGTATCAAGCATTCCCCTGCATAATCCAATGAGAAATTTCCATTGAACTTGAAGCATGCTGGTGTATGATGACATTATGTAGTATTTTGTTCCATATATGCAGGCAGATGCATCTTGTAGGAGGTTAATCTTTAATCAGTAAGGCATCTCTTGCAACTTGGGTTACATTGTTGTTCAACTATTTCATAGGTTGCATTATTATACACTTAGAACATTCTTGGGGCAAATAATTTTTCTCTCCCTATCCTTTTGACGGAAAGATTCATGTAGGTACGGGATTTCTTTTGGATGGCCTATGGTCTGTTTGATAACTTAATTATTACTCCCTACATTTCTATTGTTTTTTATTTCTAAATGATGTTCACTTTCCATATGTAAGCATGTTTTATTTTTAGGTTCCACATATAACCTCCAAAAATTAAGGGATTGAAATCCACTCAGTCATGGATCCCACCATTAGCTACTTGAATTAATTAATAAGATAGGTAACTTACTAATGGTCTGTGCGGAATGTGCAAATTCAAAGGAAAAATTTAAGTTTTGGACAAAGAGAGTTAACTACTAAAAATGAAATGATTGAGTGCTAATTCAATTCAAAATACTCCTGTAACAGATAATATCAGGTGCTTATCTAGTTCAATATGTATGGTTTTAGATAATGTTATCTGGTTTAAATCTTTGTAGACTTTAAGTTGAAAGGAAGTGACTTAAATCTAAATCATAAATTATGCTTGGCGGAGATATATTATGGTATTTTATTTTGTCATCGACATCATAAAACACTGATTTTATTAGCTTCTATTCCATGAATAACACTTGCTAATAAAAAAGCTATCAAGCAGTACTTGTTTGGATGCAAAACTATGGATTGACAACTTAATATAGATACTTTCTTGACCGAAAAAGTTATTCGTAAGATTGTATTTTTTTGGACCCAAAACAAATTTTCAGGGGTAGTGATAAAAGGAGTACAAAAATTATCTACTTAACATTTTCTCAATCTCTGGACACACACATACACTACACAAACACACACCCCTCTGTGTGTTTATGTAAGAGACTAGAGATTATATAACACAGACACAATTATTTACAATTGGTAATATCGTAATATGGTATTATTGTCCATCCTTAAGTTCTGTGCACTGTTCAGACATGTATAATACCTATGTTCAGTGGAATGAGAAAAAAGGATAAATTTGAAGGTCTCAGTTTTCAGGGATTGGTGATAAATAATTATCAAGCTCTACCTAATTCAGTGTTTAGATTTATATTATACAACTTGATTTTTTATATTTGCTCAAATTTTAGCATTTTGACTTAGTCTTTTGAAATGGGTCATTTTTAGGGGGGACTAGTAAGCAGGCCTTTTCCTGTACTCTGCCAAAAGGTTGGTAGTGGTGGTCCCTTATCCTTTTAGGCTTGTGATCAGAAATCATGCTCTCAATCAGTTCCATGAATTGGCAAGCAAGGGTTTTTTGAGGATCTGCTTTGCTGATTACTGAAGGAAATGATATTTAAAGTCCTCCTATTTATGTTTCCTTGAGTTAGTTTTTGTGCTCTTAAATTTTTTTTTTTCTTTTTTGGCTTGCTGAAGCATAAAGATGTGTGGTTGTAAATTATCAATGTTGGAAGCTGAGGTGATGCTTCGGTTAATATAATATTTTACCCAAATCTCTAGATGCTCATCTGTTGTTTTCCAAAGCTTGGGAACAATAATTAGCAGATGCCTATGATTTTGTGGATGAAATTATACTTGATACGCAATCTAAGATGCAAATGCTTAGCTGGTCAGTTAGCCAATTGAGACCATCTGTTTTTCTTTTGTCCGAGCGATTACTTAAGAATCATAAGTTATCCTGCCTTGTTTGGATTTTGGCTTCAAATTTATGCTCTGAACTGTGTGATAATGCACTTTCAAACTACTCAAGTAAAGGAAAAGTGGAAATAGTGGAGAAACCAAAATGATTGACTTTTAATCTCTGTATGCTGACTGATATTGCATCCATCGTTGAACTTATGAGACTTGTGCAGAAAACGTTTGTTGTGAGTGATTATAATATTCACTCCCTATATATCCTTGCTATGGAACTGACTTTTTTCTGGAAACTCTAGGAGGATAAAAATGTTGCTCATCTGACACATGTGAGTGAAATGGAAAAGAAGATAGAAACACTGGCAAGGATCACTGCCATATTGAAAGATGTCATCCAAAACAAGGTAACTTGCTCAGATATCCATCCCTTCTTTCTTCTCACAAATTTGGTCAATTTTGTGCAACTCTTTGGAGCTCCTTTGCAGAACTGCAAAATGTTTTATGTATTTTCGTGCATGTTATATTGTGTACTCAATCACTCATAAGAGGCTGTTGATCTTTTTCCCTTAGAAACTAGAATGAACCTAAATATTATAAATTATTGAGACTTCACTAAATATTGTCCAAGACTGCTATGCTTGTTCTGATGGTATGCCAAAGTAATTTGTATGTGTGATTCTTTCCTTCCATTTTAGGTAAATCAAATACATTTTTGCTTGATTTTTTATCTGCAATCAATCTGTTTTGCAGGACAGAATTGTTGCACGCCTTCAGCAACCATATTCATTAGATTGCATTCCCGTGGAAGCAGAGTATCAGGTCAAATTTAGTTGCTTGTCTATTTTTTGATAATATCAATTTCATCTGTATAATTTTGACTTGATCTACATTTCTCTGAACACACTTATATTACTTACACAAAGTTTTCTTGAAATTGACTTGATCTTTATGGCATTGATGATTTACTTCAAGATGATTTATACATACATTACTAATACCTGTTTGGTTTATTTTTTAGACTTCCACTTTCTTTTTGACTAGTGTTATCTAATTCTTTGCTTAGCCTCTGTTTTACATATATTAGTTTTCAACAAAATCACAGAGTTGGGCATAAAGAAGGGTGAATTTGGGATACTGTTTTAGAAATACCAAAAAAATAAAAATAAAAATAAAAATGCTGCCAACAACTGGAATCAAATTTTATGTTTTATATGCGCAGCGCATTATAGGAAATCCTCTGTTATTTAGAGATAAAACAATTAGATGGGAATGCTTTGAAAACAGCAAATGATTTGCTCCAGTGAAGATTTTGAAACTTAGCTGCTGAAAGCATTTAGGTTCCTGTTCCTTGATTCAATCAAGGAGAACCTCTTTATAGTAGTAAAAACAATGATGATTGATAAAGAAGCAAAACATTAACTTGCTCAGCCTAAGAAATAAGGTTCTTATAGAGAAACAATGACCTATCTTTTTTTCTCTGAAATCTTTGAAATGCTGAAGAAAAGAATTCTTGGATAACTCTTCCAACTCATGGGTTTTAAGTCAAATACAATGACTTAAAGAAACAAGATTTTCTTAGACCAACAATAACCTAATGAGTCTACTGAAATCTTTGAATGATTTTTATCATGTTGAAGAAAAGAATTCTTGGATAACTCTTCCCGTTCATGCATTTTAGGAAATACAATTAATTGGTAGTGTTATTTAAGCCTTAGGTTTAAATCTCCATCTATAGCAATGTTAGACTTTCTGTAGGTTGATCCTTTAATGAACTAGTTAGATACTTAATCTTTCACATGCAGACAGACTGCATTCTTGACTCATGATGATTCTCTCATTCTTCACTATCAAAATATTTGGAGTTTTGGAATCCTCTCCTTCCTTTTACAAAACTAGCACTTAAAAATGTTTACAAGTCTTTCCCTCCTTACCCTTCAATGTAAAAAGGATGGTACACAGTTCAGGTGTAATTAGATTGGGTTTCCAATCCAAATTTTTTCTACTATTTATTCTCTAATATAAAGCGTTTTAACCTTTATTTCTCATTCAATCATATCTTCTCCTATCCCCATGAATGGGTTCCATAGTTATAACTGATATATGTTTTTCAATGCATTTTAATTGAAACTGCACCTTTAAATAAACTATATCTGATACATGGGTCTCAATTAAAATGAAACTGATAATTCAAATACAAATTCCAAAACCAATCGAATTGCCTTCCAATTTTCATTTTCAAAACCAAAAACCAAATTTTTACACATACATGTAAATATATGGAAATACATATTTGTCTTATAACATTATTAGTTATAATTTATTCTGGCATACTACTGAGAAAAGATTTTGCTAGATGGCAGTCCCTGGTGAGTCTTTTGACCTAATTCAAATGAAAGCTATGCTTATTTATTATCCTGCCTATAGTTTGGCTCATCTTTGATGTATTTGTAGCTTGTAAGGAGAAACAGTTCAGAACCTGGTCTAAATGCGAAGATGAGAAATTGGATGAAGGCATAGAATTGTGTACCACAAATTTTTGGGAGTAAAAAAATACCAATTGTAACCAAGAAGGCACGTGTTTGTATAAAGATAAACTTTCCGATCCTACTTGCGTATTGAGTATTTACCCAATACCGATTCATATATAGGTTATAGGTAACAAATAGACTTATCTAGATTCATTTGGTTCTTTTGACTCTTGCTTGAGCCGGACGATGAAAAGTTATTATGTGCAGTGGAAACATTGCGATGTGTTGGTCATCATGGTAAAACTTGTGAAATTAACAAATTTGAACATTCTTCCATATCAGATGTGGTAGAAACAGTAAGATTTTCAAGCTTGACTTCTGATATCACAAGCTTTCAAAGAGAAGAATTGGAGATTGACGAATGGGAGTGGAAATTCTTTAATTAGATTGTAGTCAATAGCTATCAAGCTTTCTGAAAAGACAACCTCTTCTAAGTGTTCTTTCGGAGTCCAGTGAATGAGACAATTTTCAAACACTAGAATGATTTCAAGACAGCCAAGCTCATTATTTAAATAAGAAAGGAGATTAACATTTCTAGCATGTTCCAGCTGTATAGCAGGCTTTTCTAAGACCTTTTTACAATTTTATCCAAAATTAGTGCTTCTTTTTAGAACATAGTGAAGAAAATTATTTCTAGGTATATTTTCCTCCCCTTAAGCTTTGGGGTACTCTTTATCTGCAAAAAAAAAAAAAAAAAAAAATTGCTATTTCTTCATGAAATTTAGTCTCTGATTAGTTTAGCAAGCCTTGGATTTGATTCGGTGGCTAATTCCATCAGATTAAAATTAAGGATTCTTGGTGATACAATTATAGTACAGAGTTAGTCTTTGGGTTCCTACATGTGTATGTAATTTGTGTATCCCTGAGTTGGGGAGGATGTGATTTTTATTGTCTTTTACATGGGTAAGGTGCCCCTTGTTCTCTTTTTTAGTATTGTATTGGTTACTTCTCTTTGTCTGTCGTCTAATATAGGCACTATGTTGTGCAACTTATAAGAGCTAAATGATGCTCTTTCTTTATTTCTGGTCATTTCTTTTTCTTGTTTTTTGGGTGGGATGGTGGTGGTGGTTAGTACAAGCGTGAAGTTTCACACGTACATATGCTTAGTTAGCCAACATTTTCATGTGATAAATGTATAAAGTGCAATCTCGTCTAATTGATTGGGTGATTTAACATTGTATGAAAACAAGAGGTTCGTTCAAATCCTACCATAACCCATTACTTTAAATAAACGCATCAAGCATGCAAGTGTTGAGCCTGCGTTTGTCTCCCACATAGCGGGTTGTTTTAAATTTATAACATGCAATTCTTTCTTTAAACTTGGCTTTTAGATGAGGGGTAATTAATCTGACCTGGGATGTGCTTTTCTGTTTTAATTCACTCTATGCATCTAGACCACTTATTCGTTGCTTTGTTTGTTTGTTGTTGCATGTGCTCCACAGAAACAATTTTCAGAACTACTAATGAAGGCTGCTAGTGATTATGGTACCTTGACTGCTTCAATAGCAGATTTTCAGTGGACTCAGAATTTTAAGGAACCACCATCAGTGTGGGGGGTATGTATATCATGTCTCTCTTTGTTGTTTCAAACTTCAAAATGTTGTGGCCTTCTTCATTCAATATATAAATCTACTCGTCAATATATCATGTTACATTCATCATGAAGTCCTCTAAACTTTTTAAAATATTTTTGGACCACATGTTATTTTAGCTATATCAATTGCAATGTAGGAGGCTTTGGGAACAATGCACGGAACAATCTTTGACTCTAAATACCATAGCTTGAGTAGTGTGATCATTAGATTTGAATGCTCATTTATCTTGTATTCTATGACTCAAAAGACCTGTTGCGAATGATGTGTGGTGCTGTGTATCATAGATAGACATGTATACTCGATATTGTGGGCATTGTTTACAAGAGCAAACAAAAGTGGTATTACCTTTGGTACAAAAAAGTGGTAATGGAGAACAATTTTTATAACTTGTTTTGGAATGAAAATGGAAAGTAGCCGCCTATAATCTTGATTTTGGTGCTGGCGATTGTGTAACTTTTTGTAACCTGATCAAAATGGAATGTTATTTGCTTCTAACTTTTTGGGGAGAAGACTTGGTTATCTTTTTCTTTTTTTAGAAAGAAAAAGTAATTCATTGGGAATTAAATACGATCAAAGGAGGACTGGTTAGTGTGGAAACTGGTAGGTCTTATTACAAAACCTAACAGTAAATCTCTTATCAAATAATGAGGGAATAAGCCATATATATACAAGTTTACAGCTGACTCTAGTCTACATTAGTCATCCTAGTAGCTGATAGATAGATCTTAGTAGCTAATAATTAGATGACAATTAGCAGACCTATATTTACTATTAGCAGACCTATTTAATTAAATAAGAATAAATGAATAATACACACTATTTCAACACTCCCCCTCAAGTTGGAGCATAAATATCAATCATGTCCAACTTGGATAAATATTTTTCAAACCTAAATCGTGGTCGACCTTTGGTCAGAAAATCAGCAAGTTGTTCTTTGGAAGTAACATAAGGTATACACACAAGTCCTTCAACCTTTTCTTTGATGAAATGTCTATCCACTTCCATATGCTTAGTACGATCATGATCGGTTGGATTATGAGCAATGTTGATTGCTGATTTGTTGTCACAATACAACACAGGATTCTCACTTTGAAGTGATAATTCATTCATAATTCTTTTCAACCATAGAAGTTCACATATTCCTTGTGCAAGAGCTCGAAATTTAGTCTCAGCACTACTTCTTGCAACTACTGGTTGCTTTTTACTTCTCCAAGTCACTAGATTGCCCCATATAAATGTGCAATAACCAGTAGTAGATCTTCTGTCACTGATTGATCCAGCCCAATCTGTATCAGTGAATGCCTCAATTTTCCTTGAATCATTCTTCTTGAAAAACAGCCCCTTTCCTGGAGTTCCTTTAAGATATCTAAAAATGCGATGAACTGCTTCAAGATGTTCTTCATATGACTTGTGCATAAATTGGCTGACCACACTAACTGCATATGCAATATCGGGTCGTGTATGAGACAAATAGATTAAACGCCCAACCAACCTTTGGTATCTTCCTTTATCAACAAGAACCTCTCCTTTCTTAGATCCCAACTTGTGATTCTCTTCAATAGGTGTATCCGCTGATTTACTCCCCAAGAAGCCTGTATCTCTAAGCAAATCAATGATATATTTTCTTTGTGACACATAAATACTTTTATTTGATCTTGCAACTTCCATACCAAGGAAATACTTCATAGGTCCAAGATCCTTGATTTCAAACTCTTTGGCTAGAACATGTTTCATTCTTTCTCCTTCGATTGTATCATCTCCAGTAAGTAAGATATCATCAACATACACAATTAATACTGAAATTTTCCCATCTTGAGATTTCCTGAAAAACAAAGTATGATTAGTGTGAGCTTGAGAATAGCCATATCTCTTCACTGTTTTTGAAAAACGATCAAACCAGGCTCTAGGAGACTGTTTTAATCCATAGAGTGATTTTTTCAATCTACACATTATGTACAACATAAACATCTTCAAAATCCGGAGGAACATCCATATATACTTCTTCTGCCAATTCCCCATTTAGAAATGCATTTTTTATATCAAGCTGTGAAATTTTCCAGTCTAAATTTGTCGCAATAGAGATAAGAACTCGAATAGTATTGAGTTTTGCTACCGGAGCAAAGGTTTCTTGATAGTCTACTCCATAGGATTGAGTGAATCCTTTTGCAACCAAGCGAGCCTTGAACCTTTCGATAGAACCATTTGAATTATACTTCACAATAAATACCCACTTGCATCCAACTGCTTTCTTTCCCTTTGGTATTGTTACACAATCCCAAGTTCTATTTTTCTCCAGTGCTTTGATTTCCTCCATAACTGCTGATCTCCATTCTGGAATACTAAGTGCCTCTTGGACTGATTTAGGAATCAGTACTTTGGATAAATTAGTAGCAAAGGCTCGATAAGATGAAGACAAATTGTTATAACACATAATTTGAGATAGGATGAGAAGTACATGTTCTTTTTCCTTTTCTTAGGGCAATAGGAATACCTAAGTCTTGAACTGATGTAGAAATACCTGGACTTCCAAAGGAGGCATGATCTGTAAGAAGATTCTGATTTTTCTGTTTTGAATTATCAAGAACTGGTGGATCTAATGACTGGTTCTGCTCAAGTGTGTGAATTTCTTCATTTCCCTTTCTTTTCCGTCTCTCATAGACAAGTAATTTTGAACTTTGGAAGGGTCTTTTAGTGAGTGGAGTAGACTCGCGTGTCACAGATTCCTGAGGAGCTAAGAATATATGATGATCAAATGAAGGAATGGGAGAAGAAATAGGAGATGATGAAGGAGTAGGAAGTGTATCCCAAAAATTCCAAAAATATTCTGCTTCTACTGATGTCACACTCTCCTCTTGAAGTGAGGTTTTGGTAAAATAGGGCTGATTTTCAAAGAAAGACACATCCATACTAACAAACAGTTTCTTAGTTGTTGGATCAAAGAATTATTACCCTTTTTGTGTTGGTGAGTAGCCAAAGAACACACATTTAATAGCCCTTGGGTCAAATTTACTGCAGCTATGGGAATGAATATGGACAAAGGAGATGCACCCAAATATCCAAATAGGTATATTAGAAACTAGACGATTTTTGGGACAGATATTTTGAAACATTTCTAGGGGAGTCTTGTATCCTAAAACTCTAGTGGGCATTCTATTGATGAGGAATGATGCAGTGAGGATAGCTTCACCCCATAAATTTTTAGGCACATTAGTGGTGAACATCAAAGACCTAGCAACTTCAAGTAGATGCCTGTTTTTCCTTTCAGCTATCCCATTTTGTTGAGGGGTATTCACACAACTACTTTGATGAACAATCCCCTCATTGTGAAGAAATTTCCCAAGAACAACTTTAAAGTACTCACTGCCATTATCAGTTCTAAGGATTTGAATTTGGGTTTGAAATTGAGTTTTGACCATGGAATGAAAATTTTTAAATGTTTGCTCAGTTTCGGATTTTGCTTTCAAGAGATATACCCAACAAAGTCTAGTATGGTCATCAATGAAGGTAATAAACCATCTAGCTCCTGAAAAATTTTTAATTCTTGAGGGACCCCATATGTGATGTATGACTGAGAAAGGTGCTGAATGTTTATATGATTGAGGTGGAAAAGATACACGGTGATGCTTGGAGAATTGACAAATTTCACACTGAAAAGAAAAGGGATCTTTATTTTTAAAAAAAGACGGAAACAAATTTTTCAGATATTGAAAGCTGGGGTGACCAATTCTATAGTGCCACAACATGATATCATTATTACATAAGAAGGTAGAAAAGGATTTGCAAACTAGATTTTGCCTATTTGAGTCTTCCTTATCAAGGTAGTAAAGTCCTCCATACTCTTTAGCACTGCCAATCATCTTCCCTGAAACTAATTCTTGAAATTGACATGAAAAAGAACTAAACTTAGCAACACAATTTTGGTCATGAGTGAGTTTGCTAATGGATAAAAGGTTGCAGGATATAGACGGAACATGAAGTATAGACTGTAGAACCAGATTTTTTGACAAACTTATGGAACCTACAGATTGTAGAACCAGATTTTTTGACAAACTTATGGAACCTTTCCCTGCTACAGTGGCTAATGAACCATTAGCAATCTTTACTTTCAAGTTTCCAGCACAAGGAGTATAAGAAGAAAAGAGTGAGGAACAACCTGTCATATGGTTTGAGGCACCAGAATCTATGACCCATGGAGTCTTGTCCTCAGTTAGCACGCTAAAGGACTGAGGAAAATTACCTTTTTGTGCAATAGAGGCAGATGGAAGGGATGCTGAATTCAGGAGTTTCATAAGGTTTTCCAGTCCCTCCTTATTAAGGGAAACTGCAGTACTTTCTGGTGTTGATTTCTCATAGGATATTTGAAGTGCTTTGTTAGCCCCTTGGTCTGATTGTCCGTTCTTCAAATGAGAGGATTTTCCGTGTAATTTCTAGTAATTTTCACGAGTATGACCAAGTTTTTTACAATGATCACACTAAGGCCTATTTCCCTTTTTACTATGAGTGTCATTTCCACCATTAGAGAAAGCAGAGAACTTGTAAGCTGATGATTCTAATTCAATGATAGCATCCCCTGAGTTTCCTTTCCTAGCATAACATTCCTCATGCTCTCCTCCCTACAAACTTCAGAAAATACTTCGCGAGTGGATGGTAGAATTTCACGTCCAAGAATTCTCCCACGAACTTCATCAAGTTCATTGTTCAAGCCAGCCAAGAATGCAAAAACACGTTCCTTCTCAATCATCTTTTTGAATATGACATTGTCTTGTGAACAATACCATTCAAAGTCATAAAACAAGTCAAACTCCTGCCATAAGGCTTTGAGCATATTGTAGTATTGCAATACACTCAGATTGCCTTGTTTTGTGTTGCGGATTTGTGTAGCAATTTCATATACCTGGGCAGAATTTTCTAAATTTGAAAAAGTCTCATTTGTAACCTCCCAAATTTCTTGAGCAGTGGCAAGAAACATATAAGTTTGGCTGATTGATGATGTCATTGAGTTAATTAGCCATGACATGATCAAGACATTTTCAAATTCCCAGATCTCAATAGATGCAAGACCACTTTCTGGTTTTTGTGTAGCACTTGTCAAAAATCCAATTTTTCCACGATTCCGGATGAACAACTTAAGTGATTGGGACCATTGGAGATAATTTTTTCCATTGAGTTTATGAGAGGTGATTGGTTGGGAAGAAAAATTGTCATGAGTATTTGATAGAAGAGTAGATTTGAAAGGTGATTTTGCTGGTCCAAAATCAGATTGATCATCAAAGCTGAAAGTATCATACATTTTTTTTTTCCAATTTTGTTGGTGATCAGAGGTCTGCTCTGATACCATGTGGAAACTGGTAGGTCTTATTATAATAACTAGCAGTAAATCTCTTATCAAATAATGAGGGAATAAGCCATATATATACAAGTTTACAGCTGACTCTATCTTACATTAGTCATCCTAATAGCTGATAGATAGTTGTTTTAGTAGCTAATAATTAGATGACAATCAGCAGACCTATATTTACTATTAGCAGACCTATGTAATTAAATAAGAATAAATGAACAATACACACTATTCTAACAGTTATCTGTCACAGAGTCCCTTTCTTTCCTTATTTATTATTATTATTATTATTTTTAATTTTTCATGGTAGGGGTTTGGCATAGACCCTAACAGTATATTAATGGCCAAAAATAAAGTACAAAGGAAGGAAGTTAAAACCTCAACTTCTGAGTAGGTGGAAAGAAATTCAGTTACAAAGAAAATAACAAAATCCTTGTTTAAAACAAACAGAAATGAAAGTTAAAAGATAAACCTATTAATTCTAGGCAATTCTCAGTATGAGGTGTGAAGGAACAAAATTTTGATCTAGAGTAAAGGTGTGAATTTCTGGTTGAAAAGAGGATTGTTTCACAAATTGTTTGCAAGGGCATCTACCACTTGGCTTCCCTGAACACATGCTAAAACTGAAAGTCTACCTCTAATAAGATAATTAGCAACTCCAAGGGAATGAAAATATGCCCATGGAAACCTGTTCTTACCATCTCACTTGTTGTAGTATTAAGTTGGTGGTATTTACCAAATCCAGTACTGCAAATTTTCTCCATGATTAAATGTCAGATGTGGATGTCATGCTTGTTTCTTGTGCTCATTAGAATTTGCCATCTACTTCAGTTTCATTCTGGGAGGACTTGTTTTGAGAGCTGCAAAATGTGCATTAAAATATTTGACCAACAGCTGGAATATGCATTGGATCCAGAATCCAAATAGGTGAAATAGACTTGTCCAATTACCTGAGAGTTGTGCAACTGCTCCATTCCATTTCTTATATTTAGACAGTATTCATCTTCTCCATTTTGCTGAGGAAGCTGGTAAAGAACCTGTGCAGCATTAAGTTACAATGGAGAATTGGAGAGTATTCATTTAAAAATTAGGAGGGGGCATTGTTGGCTGGCTAAATTTTCCTAGATATATTGCCAGGAGAAACAGAAGGGAAAAGATTTTGCCAGGAGTATGTGCAATTGAGCAATTCCACTAATTCAGTTGTTGCATTTGGTTCCATGTTGCTGGAATTAAGTAGAATTTGTTTCGAAATTTAATTGAATACCCTGAGAATAGTAGCCGGGGGTTCGAATCCCTCTCCATATGTGGCAAGGCTGCTTAATCTCTTGCAGATAAGAACGAATCGGATCACTCGACTGATGTGATAGATGAAATGATACTTTGTGTTAGGATTTAATTAGAACCTTCTCTCCCTTTTGTTATCTTCCTCTCTTTAGGCTGGGAAAGGGCCGGGTGGATTGCCTTTGGGAGCTAAGTCAAAGATCTCGGTGGTCTTGTGAGTGGTTGATAAACTGCGATTGCAGTTTTCTTTAGGAAGTCCCATAGCTGTGTGACGACAAAGAATACGGTGGATACTTTTCCACTAGTTGGGTAGAAGGTGACGATCCTAATGAATCCACTTTGAAGGTGGCTGTTAGCTACGTCAGCGCTTAAATTCCTTCATCGTTATTGCCCTGGCTTCAATGATCAACCCCTATTTAGGTTTTGATCTTCAGCCATCCTGGTCCTCAGGACTCAACACATTCTTCTTCTTAGATATTTCCTTTAAAAGATGTTGATATGTCCTGTCCACTCAGATAGAAAGTTACCCTATTTACTGTAAACATTTTAAAATTACCAGAATTCAATTCCGTATGGGAAGATAGTATATTATTCTGTTTTTCTTGAAAAGCAACTGGTATCTGATAATTCTGCGCAAGTTCTATCTTTGTTATTAGCAACTTGCAGTTTTCATTATTATGTTAATTTTTTTTATATTTTACACATTGCTTATTTACTTGATTTTGGTCTAATTCAGGAAATGCTTCGGCCGATCCCTGTGGCATTAGCGTCATGCACAAGGTTTTTCGAAGCAATGTCTGCAATGAGAGAATCATTTTCTACACTTCAAAATTTGAGGGTGGGTCATTCGTCTTCCTCAATGATGACACCAAGCAATGGTCCATCTAAAAGGATAGCCGGAGAATCTGATTGTTACTCCTTGGAGAACTGAATCATGATTTTTGGAGTAGGGAAGTTGATTGATTGATGATCCGGTTCAAGATGCTTGCTTTATTGTACAAAAAGGAAAAAGGAAAAAAAAGGCTATTCGTAATGTCATTCTTGTGATTGAAATCCTACACATGATTAAAAAATGTTCATTTTAGGGTGTAAAGGAGTGTCAATCCTGCATATGTTGAGGCAAGCCAGATTGAAATTTTCTTTGATTTCTACTTTCTTGCTGATTGAACCTCTTGGTCCAGAGACGGTATATCTCCTCAAGTATTAAGCTCTCCTGTAGATAGATGTAGGTCGATTTGATTGAATTACCTAAATCTTGTGTTCGTCTTTTACTTCTGTCAACTTGTTTCATTGTTTGGATCTACGTGGTTTTTCATAACGATGTCCAATTTGTGAGGTTATTGAAGACAGTTTCACTAAGACTAACAAGTGTCGATTCTCTAGCACCAAACTGGTTCAAGGCTGTTTCATTGTAGTGATTCAAGGTAGTTTTTGTATGCCATCAATGAAACAGTTCTATAGAGAACCGGGTTACGCATTTCATTAATTTATTTTATGGAGCAATAAAGAAATTTGGATGACTTTTTGAATGGATACATCATAAAAGAAATGATAATAAATCTGGGCTAAATACTTGTGAAAAGACTAATGTTTCTCATTTTTTCCGTACCGCATTTAAAAAGCTGAAGCTTGATATTCTTTAATGCTACTATAGCATCTTTAATATTGATCTTTCTCCAGGAGAATCCAAAGAGCAGCACAAAGCCAATTCCAAGATGGATCTCACAGAAGCTTTTCACCAAAATATTCATCTACTTGTGATACCAGCGTCTCTATCCACAACCCCAATTAAAGAACCAGACAATGAATCAGTTACCAACTGCTTTAGGCTGAAATCTCCATCAAACATTTCATCACCTGGATTTCTTCCAGCAAAAGTCTCCATCAGCAAAATTCCAAAACTATATACATCGCATCTTGTTGAAACCAATCCATCTGTTCCATAGTCTGGAATAAATGAAACAGTTAAAATAAAGAACTTTTCTTGTAAGAATCATTGTTCTGTGTTTTTGTGTCATGCAAATTGTTTCTTACCAAAAATGAAAGCATGATCTGTTGCTTTCAAGTTTCAAGACAGAAGTGGAGAATAAGAGCATAACTTGGCGTCATATAACCGCAAGTTGCAAGGGTCTTGGTATAGACAAAGCTATTTCCATCACCTAACAGTTTTGCAATTCCAAAATCATTGACATGGGCAACCATATCTTGGTCAAATAAAATGTTGGTTTAGGTCACAGTGAACTGCCGGTACCGAGAAACGGTGATGGAGATACTCCAATGCAAAAGCAACATCTATCATTGTGTTGAGTCTTTCAATCATATCTAACAAAGGATCTTCTTCTAAATAGAACCACTTCTCAAGACTCCTGTTGGGAATGTACTCTAGTACCAAGGCCCTAAAGTCAGTGTCAGAGCATCTAGTCATTATCTTGGTGAGATTCCTGTGTTGAAGATTGCGCAGAACTTCACATTCTGTGTCAAAACTTCTGAATGCATCTTTTTCCAAATGTAGATTGAAAACCTTTATAGCTACTAATTCCCCATTCTTGAGAACCCGTTTGTAAACAGAGCCAAAACTTCCTTTACCAATCAGATTGGCTTCATTGTATCCTTCGGTTGCTTGTAGAAGTTCGTAGTATGGGAATGTCACTAGATGTAGCACATCAAATTGGTCCCTTTGATTTGGACTTTGGTTTTGCTTTGCCTTTTTCCATCTATATCTGTACACTAGAAATGCAAAGGTTAAAGCAAGAACCAGTCCAGCAATGCCCAACAGTATAAATAGTACCATTCGAATAACCTTTTTTCTCTTTGATTTGTGATTAGAAAGTACCAGTACATAACGGGACATGGAACTTAGGGCTACCAAGCAATCCTTCGTTTGATAAGAAAGAATGACTTGTGAAGTTTCTGAAAGGGCCATCAGAGGGAGTTTCACCGCTCAAATCATTGAAATAAACATTAAAAATAATTTAGATAATGAAGTGCCTCCAAGGACTTTGGAATTGGACCAGAAAGATTGTTTTGGGAGAGATCTGAGTTCACCAAACTCAACAAGCTTCCTATTGACCCAGGAATTGATCCTTCAAATCTGTTATGTGCCAAAGAAAGGTAAACAAAACGTTGAAGACTTCCAATGGCACTCGAAATCTTGCCTGAAGTTGAGCTCCAATAGATCTTGGAGCCTCCACAAGCTTAAGGGTATACTGGAGTTTAATATATTCTTCTCAAGGTAAAGATACCTCGAGGAAGTGATATTTTCCAGGCATTCTGGAATGGGACCTGAAAGTTGATTTCCATCTAATTCTAGTAATCCCAACTTTTGCAGCTTACAAAAGCTATATGGAATTGATTCAGTGATTTGGTTATTGGTGAATGCTAACCGTTGAAGATCTTGTACACCCTCGATTTTTGTTGGGGTCATCCCAGTTAACTCATTGTCTGATAGACTGAAATCAACTAAGCTGCTCAAATTGCCACTTCTTCAGGAATGCCTCCCTCTATTCTACAATTAGTAGCTAAAAATTCCTCCAGAGAAGCTGAAAGCTGTCCAATGGTATTTGGCAGAACACCATTCAGAGGATTACCACTTGCTGATAAATACAACAGTTGTTTGCAGCTTGTTAGAGAAGTGGAGAAGCTCAATTCTGCATTTATTGAGAGATCCCAGTCATTGAATATTGTTAAATTGGTTAAACAAATATATACCTAACAAGTAGAAAAATTTGTGATTTGTAAACTGCACATAGAATGCAAATTTCTATACCAGGGAGTTGAGAATTGTCTGAAATGGAGGTGGGATCAACTCCACTGAGAATATTTCCATCAATACGAAGAATTTGAAGGTTTGGTAGCCCATAGCCCGTGCTTGAGGAATATTGCCTGAAAGATTATTGACATTGGTTGCTATTATTGTCAGAGATGATATGTTAAAAATCCCAACCGGGATTTTGCCAAAAAATTTGTTTGTTGTAAGTTCCAGTTCCACTAGCAACTGTGAAAGGTTGCCAATTTCTGATGGTATTACACCGGCAAATGAGAAGAACTGCATGTAAGAAAATTGGAAGAGAATGAATGTAGTCGTCTTGTCTTTATTTATTAATTCGAACGAAGATTCTGATACTGTGTGTGAGCAAGATAAATTCAGAATTAAACTGTGATATTGCGGCTACTAGACAGGAAAAATGGGACTTTGTTTGATGAGAAAATTTCACAGAAATTTCATATCATACCTGTCATTCTGTTGCCACCAAGTTGCAACTTCCGAATCATGGTCAACCTCCCAACCTCTCGTGATAGTGGACCAGACAGTTTATTCAGAGTGAAAGAAAGTGTTTTCTGTGATGTAATGTTAAAGATACTGAGCGGTATTGATCCTGAAATGTTGTTGGATTCCATTGCTATCTCAATCATAATATCAAATTATGAAGATTGCCAATCTCTTCTGGAAATACTCCTAGAAAACAAGAAGATTTGAAGAGAATATTATTGACTCCAAAGAAAAGAACTCAAGGGAAAATGTCTTGCCAATGAAATGATCCATTTAACAAACCTGTCAAATCGTTGCCTCTAAGATATAGATTCTGAAGATTCTCTAACTTTCCAATTTCTCTTGGTAGGGATCCAAAAAGATTATTGTACGATAAGGACAATCTTTGAAGCCTTGAACAATTGGACAAACTTGATGGAATTTGACCATCTAACTGATTGAAGGATAGAAAAAGTACATTGAGTTTTGGAAGATTAGAGCATATCAACAGGCAGATTTCCAGGCAAGCTGTTCCTCGCGAAAGAAAGAATTTCAAGTGTGGTGATGTTGAATATAGCAGAGGGGGCAGATCCTGTAATCTTGTTGAATTGTACAATCAAATTCGTTAAGACTAAAAAAATCACCAAACGTTGCTGGGATCATCCCTTGAATAGAATTGGATGATAAGTCCAAAATCTCAAGCTTTGAAGCATTTGAGAGCAAAGCCGGTAAAGAACCTGTAAAACTGTTGTTTCTAAGATTCAAGAATTGAAGATTTGGTAAGAACCCAAACCATGATGGAGCCTCTCCAATAAATTTATTGAAGGCTAAGGTGATGAATCTCAACCGACGGAGCCGAACATTTGCTATTTGGGATTATTGCTCTAGTCCATTGTCTCATGGCTTGTTGCTCTGCCATGGGAGTAGAACGCAACAAAGTAGTAGTAATAATTTCTCATCATGATATCATTTGCTATATGGGATTGCAGACGTGCAACCACAACCTTACTTACATATTCCTACTCATATTCTATGTACTATTAGTGTAAACTCTTTTGTCTTTGAATACAAGTTACTTTGTATGTAATATGAAGAACCAGTGGTTTAGAATACTTTCCATACTCATTAGAAGACAACCCCACATAATAATAATACACCAACATAATGTCTAAATACAAGGTGAATAACTGATACAAACTTAAACCCTTGGCGGCTAACACTAACCCGAAATGTAACCCCATAAATCATAATACTAAAACAAATATTTTAATGAAAATTCTACATGACATGACATATACAATTGAATATACAAAAATATATAAATATCTCATTATAATACAGAAGTGAAATTAAATAGTACTTGTTTGGTTTGTTGTATTCAACCATTTCGGCTAGAGTTTGAAATGATGAATTCATAACTATATGTGGGCAAGTTTGTATGTAGGAGCCAGACCCTATAACTATTTGGATACATCCTAATCAGATCAGATGAAATTGTGATGGATGTGCTTGCAGGTTTTCGAAAATCCAGTAACATCATTTGAATATTTGAAAAATCGAATGAAATTTGTGTCGGCTTTGTTTTGACTCTTCTTGGATTAATCAATTGATGTATTGATATCTCTCTTCCTTATTCTTTGCACTATGCTTTTGTGCATATGCACACCTGGAATTTCCATTCTTTTTGTGGCTTCCTATTCTTAGATGAGTGAGATTTGCTCATTCATGTAAGCTCCTTTTGGCCTTGATACGAACAAAATTGTTTGTTTAAACCTATTTTGGACGTTACAGTTATGAATTGTGATGGTTCTTTATTTTCTTAAGGCTCCATACAATATTTTCTTCTTGTCAGGATCTAGCTAATTGCAAGATGAATTAAAAGTGGTTGAACATTAACTATTACTTTATTCGTCCTTTATTATAATTCAAAGACATAATAAAATAAGAGTAATAGTTGTGTTTTTTTTTTTATATTGGGACTCTTTTTACTAGACTTCTTTCTCCAATTATTATTTCATTTCTCTCCAACTATTACTCTTCTTATCGGATAGAAAATAAGCATTAATAGGTGTAATACTGGAAAAAAATCGATAAAGAACTCTAGAATGTCGTAAAATGATGAATAAATAAAAATTATTAGATAAATTTAATACATAATATACATACCGTTAGGTGAAGCCATTGATAAAGAACCAAAATTGGCAATCACGAACTTGTATATTAAATCCCTTAATGAGAAAAAAAAACTTTAAATTGATTTACCAACTTCTTTCCTCACTCTACTTAACACAGAGTCTATGAAATTTTTTTGTAATTGATGGAATAATGATCTATCATTATAAGGGAAATACTTTGTCCTTTTACGGATGAGAAAAGAGGATCAACCCTAATCACGTTAGGAAATGTGAAAGTAAAAAACACATAATGAATAATAGTAAACTCTAATCCATCATAAGTAATTTCCTAAACATTATATCATACTTAAATTTGGACTCTCATTATTTGGCTTTAATAGAATCCAACTATAACTAGGTTAGTGGACCATAATTAATGTTAACTAAATCTAACAATCTCCCACTAGATCCACTAATCCGATTATGAAAAATATAATAATATAGTTTGAAAATAAATATTTTGACACTAGTTGGATTCAACTTTTAAAGATTTTTTTTTTTTACATATGATCACGATTTTAAAAAACAAGCCAAAATGTCCAAATAAAAATATACCATAATAATGTAATAAGTTAAGATTATTAATGTGAATTGTCACAGTTTTATCATAATTATTTAATACTCCCTTTCATATACCACAACATCAATAGAAATAACTTTTCACCAACACAATCTTAATGCCATACAACCCTTGTAATTTGTCTTGTCAAGACAATTCCCATGTAATTATAATTTATATAACTATAATTTGTGCACTCATAATTGAAGCAAGAAAAAAACAAGAACATACTTTAATTTGCTCAACAAATGTCAATTATACAATCGCACAATCAAAATACTAACATATCAAGGATTACTCAAAAGGCTCATCCTAATAACAATGTTCTTAATATGCTTTTGGAGGTAACCTTTTTGTCATTGGATCTGCAATCATAAGTGACACATGTGCTAATGTTCTCAACTGACACTTGTTGTTCGTGAACCCTTTCTCTAATAACCAAGACCTTATATCAATATGCATAGAACCACCAGAGTACTTGCCATTCTTAGAAAAGAAAACAACTGCAGTATTATCACAATATATCCTCAGCGGCCTCGCAATTGAGTTGACAACACGTAGCCCTGAGATAAAATCAAGCAGCCATAAAATATAACTTGAAGCTTCGTAACATGCCACGAATTTAGCTTTCATAGTAGACGAGGCAATAAGAGATTGTTTTAAACTTTTCCAAGATATTGCCCCTTTAGCCAACATAAAAATATAGCCTGTAGTAGATTTATGACTATTAAGACAACCATTATAATTATAATTTGATTATCCAATTACTTCCAATTGATCTGATCTTCTATATATGAGTATATAATCCTTTGTCCCTTGAAGACATCTCAAAACATTTTTTGCTCCCTTCCAATGCTCAAAACCCAGATTACTTTGATACCTTTCTAGAATGCCAACAACATAATTAATATCTGGTCTAGTACAAATTTGAGCATACATCAGGCTCCTTACAACTGATGCATATGGAATTTTCTGCATCTGCTGCATTTCTAAGTCATTTCTTGGCCATTGTTTATTACTTAATTTTTCACCTTTCACAATAGGTGCAATACTCACTAAACATATTTGCATATTAAATCTTTCCAAAAATTGATCGATATATCCTTTTTGAGATAAGCCTAAAATTCCTCGAAATCGATCCCTAAATATCTCAATACCAATAGCATAGGTAGTCTCACTCATATCAACCATTTGAAAGTTGTTGGTAAGATATTCATTGGTTTCATGTAATAAACCAAAATCACTACTAGCAAGTAAAATATCATCCACATATAGAATTAAGAAAGTAAACCTGTTCCCACTGACTTTTAGATATATATATATATATATATATATTGATCAACAAAATTTTCCTTAAATCCAAAAGTAGTAATGGTATCATTAAACTTTCTATAAATGGATTTCTTTAATTTGCAAGCTAAGTGCTATTTTTCTTCCTCAATAAAACCCTCAAGTTGTTCCATGTAAATTTCTTCATCCAAATTTCCATTTAGAAAAGCAGTTTTCACATCTATTTGATGTAACTCTAAATCAAAGTGAGTTACAAGTGTCATAATTATTCTAAGAGAATTTTTCTTAGAAACTGGAGATAAAGTTTCTCTATAATCAATGCCTTCCTTCTGAGTAAAACCTTTGGCTCCAGCTTTATATAGTTCAATATTGCTCATAGTGTCACACTTGATCTTAGAGACCCATTTACAGTCGATCATTTTATAATTAAAGGGTAATTCGACTAGTTCCCATAGGCCATTTGCGTCTATTGATTTTAACTCGTCTTTCATGGCATTAATCCATATACTAGAATTTTCACTTTCCACGGCCTGTGAAAATGAAACTAGATATTTTATAATACCAATACCATAATCATATCCTTGTAGGTACACCACATAATCATTCGAAAGGGCAAATTTTCTTGCCCTTTGAGATTTTCTCAAAGTTTCTGGTGGTGGCGGTTCTACATTATTTTCAATGAGCATTTCAAGATGAAATGGCGAACCATTTTCATTATGTTGCTTATTTTCTTCAACTTGGGAAGTTTGAGGAGCAACATACTCTTGAGAAAAAGATGGCGGTGGAATATCCACAATCAATTCCTCAAGATTTAGTTTTCATGGTTTGCTATTGCCATTAATTTCACAATTCTCTAGAAATCTGACATTACCAATTTCAACAATTCTCATACTATGATTAGAGCAATAAAATATGTATCCCTTGGACTTTTCTGGATCACCAATAAAATATCTAGATATTGTCCTTGGATCCAACTTTTTCTCATATGGGTTGAAGATTCTAACATCTGCAGTGCAACCCCAAATATGTAAATGTCTTAAACTAGGTTTTCTACCAATTCATAACTTGAAAGTAGTTTTTGGAACTGTCTTACTAGGAACTCTGTTCAAGATATACATAGTAGTCTTTAAGGCTTCTCCCCACAAGGAAATTGGTAAACTTCAATTACTTAGTATGCTTCTAACCAGTTCCATAAGAGTACGATTTCACCTTGCATTAACACAATTATGTTGTGGCGTTCCTGGCATTGTACATTGAGCACGAGTGCCATGCTTTTCTAGAAGTCTGGCAAATGGGCCAGGATTTTGTCTTGACTCGTCATATTTACCATAATATTCACCACCTCGATATGGTCTTACTATTTTGACCTTTTTATCTATTTGTCTCTCAACCTCTGCAATGTACATCTCAAAGATGTCAATGGCTTGAGACTTATCATGTATCAAAAATACATAACCATAACAAGGTCCACAAATATCTTTCTCCAGTTAAACATGGAACAGAGAGAGATCCACAAATATCAGTATGGACTAACTCAAGGAGCTCATTACTTCTTCTGGTACCTTTCTTAGTATGTTTGGTTTGCTTTTCTTTTATGCAATCCACACATATTTGGAAATCAGTGAAGTCTAGATTTTCTAAAATTTATTTACTAATCTCTCAATTATTTCCTTGGAAATATGTCCCAATCTTTTGTGCCAAAGAAAAAAAGAATTTTCATTAATTAGGCCATGTTTAAAGCCAATATTTGAAGTTTGTGCAAAGTCATGATTCAAAACAATTTTATATACACCATCATATAAAATTCTTGAACCAACGATTTCTAAATTAAATATCAAACTTAGTTTTCCATAACCAAAAGAAATTAAATATCTAAAAATATCTAATATAGATAAAGAAATTAAATTTCTAGAAATCGAAAGTACATAAAAAGTGTTTAAAAGATCTATCTGATGATCATTCACCAAGATTAAGTGATAAGTTCCGGCAGTTATCACTTCAACTTGAAAACAATTCCCTATATAGATGAACTTTTCACTTTCCTTCGGTTTCCTGGTTGTAAGGAATCCCTGCATTAAATTTTTAACATGGGTTGTAGCCCTATAATCAATCCACCTATATTAGAATGAACTTCAACGAGATTTGATTCATAACAAACAAAAGAAAGATTCAATACGCTTGCTTCAATCCTTCTTCACATGTCCTTTATTACCACAAAAGTAGCATTTGACAATGAATTTAC
Source organism: Apocynum venetum (assembly GCA_019593545.1). Classification (NCBI taxonomy): domain Eukaryota; kingdom Viridiplantae; phylum Streptophyta; class Magnoliopsida; order Gentianales; family Apocynaceae; genus Apocynum; species Apocynum venetum. The sequence continues at coordinate 439,225 of SRSM01000151.1, forward strand.
CATCATGACCTTGATTAGATTCAAAGTTTTTCTTTGGTGGGAACTTTCCTTTCTGGGCTTCCCTTTCCGTTTCATAGTCCCATGAGTTACTGCAAGAGCAGTGTGATTACCTTCCCTTCTTAATCTCACTACCTCTTGAATACACTTATTAGTTAGCTCATTCAAACTCCACTTATTAGTAGTGTTGTGATGATTTTTTAATGGAGTAAACTGATGAGGAAGTGATTTAAGAATAAACTGTACTAGGAAAGGTTCACTAACTTCAATACCCAATACTTTAAGCTTAGCAGCTTTATCAGTCATATTAAGAATGCGTTCTTGAATTCCTTTATGACCATCATATTTGATTGTTGTCAATTTGCCCATTAGAATACCTGCAAGTGACTTATCAACATGTTTAAAACGTTATTCTAAAGCATTCAAAAAGTCTAATGTCATTTCACTTTGTGGGAGAGATGTTTTGATATTAGAAGCCATGGTCATTCTCATAAACATAAGGTTGAGTCTATTGAGCCTTTCTCAGGCTTGTAAAGTCTCTTTAGACATATCGTGAGACTTATTACTTAATAAAGCCTAATCAAGATCCAACACTTGCAGCGAGAATTGAACCTGTTCCTTCCAATCAGAAAAATTTGTTCCATCAAGGGTCTTAAGTCCTGACGCAAAATAGTACAATATTGAAGGGACATTAATTGTTCAAAAGAAAAATGCTCTCATTAAGCTTCAAATGTCTTTAATATAGAAATAAATTCTATAAAATAATGAACTAATGATATCACTTAGATTCCTCCTTTGGGTGAAACCCTTGCATATCTAATGTTCAACTTCCCTAAGTTTTAGGTCTAATTTAAATGTGTACTTAAATGTTACCTTTGGGTATCCATTTAAATTTACTAAGTTACACAAATTAAATCACCCAACTAGATCACAATTAGTCAAAAGAGTATCTCCTTTGAGCTATACACAATCTTCTAATTGTTACTATAATTGACAATATTAGCGTCATTTAATGTCACCCCTTAATGATAAAACGTATATAAAGTTTTACAATTATATAGTTTGCAAATTTGAGTCACTTTGGCAACTACTAAACTAGTGAACAAAATAAGAATAAAACTATTAATAACATTCTCTAAATATTAAGTATTTTGTATATCATATTTGATTACTTATCAAAAGTTATCAGTACCTAAATATTAACTAATACAATTGCAGAATAAATAATATCATAAAACAATAGTATGATATACAGAATTTCCTTAGCAAATACTAATTATTGAGTCAAATACATGCACTCAAATAATAAAATTCGACCACATAATATATATATATATATATATATATATATATATATAATTTCACGAACTGAACATAATTGACCATTATCCATAACAGAATTTCAGGAAAACATAATAACACAAAATAAAAACCCACATAGTCCAAACATCTACTTTTGTCCCTAACTAATCCTAATAGGAACCGGTAGTATCCAAGGATAAAATAGAAAAGCCACAGACTGACATGCTAAATATATGACAATAACAAAATTGAATAGACAAATTCATGTTTGATTACTGATCAAAAGATAGTGGCCATGCCAGTAGCGAAAAATTTATGCGAATGACTATTCATCAAACCAGATGAAATTCATGCTAATAACTTTGATGCAATAAACATATATATTTTATATTATTGCAGCCAAGATCATTACCCAGCAAATATTAGCAGGAATAAACCCATGTACTTGAGTAACAAAATAATAATAATAATAAAATTCTTTAACAGTATGTTCGTCTTCGTAACAAAAATTGATTTCATTTTTTCTCAAATATTTCAATTAAAAAAATTCAATTGAATACCACCAAAGCAAAATTAAATTCAAAGGTGGAATCTTTAAAGCATAAACATATAATCAAAGCCTTAAGCTAAACTAATTCTCCATACCTAAAAAGAACCTAGGCTCTAATACCACTTGTTAGATAAATTTAATACGGAATATATATACCGTTAGGTGAAGTCGTTGATGAAGAATCAAAATTGACAATCACGAACTTGTATCCAAAAAGAAAAAAAAAAACTTTAAATGGATTTACCAACTTATTTCCACTCTTTACTTAACACAAAGACTATGAGAAATTTTATGTAATTGATGGAATAATAATATATCATTATAAGGGTCCTTTTATAAATGAGAAAAAATGGTCAACCCTAATCACGTTAGGAAACATATAATAAATAGGAAACTCTAATCCATCATAATTAATTTCCTAAACATTATATTCGACTTAAATTTGAACTCTCATTATTTGGCTCTATAGAATCCACTTATAATCAGGTTAGTGAACCACAATTAATGTTAAATAAATCTAACAAAAACAACACAAAAATTATATAACTACGTATAATAAGTAATAAACATTTTGAATTAGTGCATGTTGCCTCTAGTTGTAAATGCATAACTGAGGAAGGCATTATGATTTGACGTTTTGCTCTACTTTGTTGTATCAACTCTTCCACTATAGCTTGGTTAAATTTGCTTTTACTATGTTAGCTCTCCATATCCAATCAAATATATGAATCTACCTCAATCTAGAATTGGTTAATAGCTTGGTTAAATTTGCTTTTACTATGTTAGCTCTCCATATCCAATCAAATATATGAATCTACCTCAATCTAGAATTGGTTGAAATATCATGTATTTTGAATAGTAAAATTCGAACTTTCACCAAAAAAATTGTTCTCCAATAAGTTTCTTCAATTTTCTTTGTAATAGTAGCTCCATTTCATATTTGTAACAAAACGTTTCCAATTACAATCATGACGCAGGTTGAAAATTTCTAGGAATGAGTGTAATTTCCCTAGAAATGTTCTTCCAATTTGGATGTTTTTTTTTTAATACTTCCTCCGTCCATAATTGAATATTCACATTTCTATTTTTGGAATATTTGAAAATAAATGTCAAATTTCTTAAAATAAGTATATATTTTATTCTAAGTCTTACTAACAACCTCTTTAATTTAAAGGATTTACATCTCACTAGCTAATAATCTCACCACTAACTTAATTAATAATAAATATAATAAAGTAATTTACTTAAGTCAAATACTATTATTAATTTTTATATTAAATCAACTATAAATATTCAATTCCGCACGGCGGGAGTAAAACACATGATTCATCATCCTTAGTAATTAATTTAGGTGAGGACCATAATGTAGGCAATGAAAAGTGTCGACCTATATTATAAAGCGTCTTTGTAAATTTATATTATTATTTTTTTTGTTATTGTTGTTCTAATATTACAAAGTTATAACTAGTCATTTTATTTTCACAAATATCATCAAATCAAGAAAAATGGTCATAAGGCTTCAAAATTGTCACTTAACCTTTTTTCATTGTCACTGGAGCTTTTTGTAGCACTTACTTGATGGAATCTTGTGAGGATATTTTTTAGTCGTGGTAGAATTAATCACTAAGACGTAATTTGACATCACAGTTTTCAGATTGATCATTCTTAAATCCTACAAAAAGAGCAGTATGTCCATTCACCACTCTAGACCAAAGCCAATTGGTCTACTTTGGTCCGAGAAAAAATAGGTTGACTATAAAATATTGACCCGATTTCACCTGCCATATTTTGTTTTTCTTTTTTTTTTTCAAGCTTCAAATATTTATTACCCTAACTCTTAATCCTATAATAAATTTTATCTTGATACCCAAAAGACTAAACTCACAAAATTTGAAATCCCTAAACTTTTATAAATTAAAAAAAAAACTCGTAAACTTAATATGTTATCTTTCTTGTATTAATTTTTGTTTACATTATAAATCATTTTTAAAATTTGAAGCTAAAAAATATAATGTAAATAAAGAAGAAATAAAATAAATTTGAACATTTTTTCCCATGTAAGTCATTTGTCCCGAATCCTATTTTGGCCCATGTTGGCTGTCATAAGCTTGGTTCGAAAATAATCGGGTCAAAATGGCAAGATCGTTTTTTCTTGCGACTTGACTAGACAGACCAGTTTCCTTACTACTTTGAACCACCATCCTTAAAAATATTTATGGATTCTAAAACTGTATTGCCAACAATTTCTTCCTATTATACTTGTCATTTGATTGTTTCCAACCCATATTTTATATTATAATTAAAAATCCACATGAAATCTTAATTTACAATTACAACCCACCCCAAAATGAACAAACCAATCAAGGGGAGCCCTAAATAAGTTACAATATGAGAATATAGATACAATATTTTAATATATATGTTATGAATATTTTATGTAAATGTTTAGATCTTTCAATTACCTAATCTTGTTGATATCCAAATCTATAAGTTACATAATCTTGATGTCCAAATATTTCAGTTACTTAATCTTATACTTGTATACTGTAATTATATCTCATCATCTACTTGTATAAATACCATGCCTCTTTACATGAATAAAATATACAATTCACTCTCATACTTCTCTTGTTTTCTTTACTTCTTTGATTTATCTATTACTTTGTATCTTATTTCATAACACGTGATGAGCACAAATTTCTATCTTGATTTTTGAAGTTTACACTCAAGGTAAGAAATGTAAGCTTTTTATTATATTTGCATGGCAAATATTGTTAAACTTGAATTTATAATTCATACATTATTTGAATGAATTTATAATTGAAAGACATGATGTTTCTCCATTGTCATATTAACATAAGTTTGATAATTAAATATCTTACCATGAAAGGTCCACTTGTTTCATGAAATAATTTAAAGAACAAGTTTGACCACCAGAAGTTGGTCGTCCTTGAGAAAACTTGATGATACTTTACATATGGCCAAAAGTTGGTTATGCTTCCAAAAGTAAAGTATGATTAGAGTACATAATGGATTATTGGATACACTAATGGTTGCAAACTTCAAATTCATGAATGAATATAATTCTGGAATGTTTAAAATTGTTTCATAGTTGAAATTATACAGAGAAAATATGATGATGTTGATATGTTAGAGAAAACATTCTCTATTTTTTGTGCTTCAAACATTGTTCTACAACTACAATATTGAGAAAAAGGTTTTAAGAAATATTGACAAAGCAAATAATAAAACATCATAGTCATGGTTGTGATAGTGATCGTCATTGTGTTTTCAATCATGATAGAAATTCCATCGTTGTGGTCAAAATAGAGTATTACACATGAAACATAATGAACTTTTAGTGAAATAACATAAGTCTTGTCCAATTGACACCTCCATTCCCAAAAATGAATATAGCACCACATGGCCACTATGGAGAAATTGAACATGTCATGTGACAAAATATCTTGTTGATCTTTATTAAGTCCCAATTAAAGTAAGGCAAAAATGCCAAAAAAGGCCATGATTCTTGGGTTATTGGATTTAATACTTGATGAATTAATCATGGTAAAAACATCGATAAAGGCCATTGTTCTATGGTTAGGATGGTGATCATTAAATAAAATATATTAAATCTTTTTATCTAGAAAGGTGAAGTGGGTCAAAAAGAATAAGATAGATAGATATATGCAATATTGAAGGAAAAATTTTGTTTCTTGCTATCCTAAAATGCTAATATTGGTGATTTTAAATTTGATAGTGTTAATATTTTGGAATTAATAATGTTACTAGGGGTGAATTTTATATTCATGTTTATACCTGCCATGCATGTGTTGCATTATTGTTTTATATGATTATGCTAGCGAAGATGAGATATATAAATGCTATTATTATATTTGGTAGTTCAATGTTAATTGAAACCTTTGGAAGAGTTACTATAAAGTTACCTGTTATGAGGAGTGAAATTGCACATTGACAAAGTTTTATATTCCTCTAAGTCTCTTAGAAACTTATTAAGTTTGAAAGATATCTGATGAAATGGATACCATAGTGAGACAACAAATAAAAAAAATATTAAAAGTACAATCTAAGGTAACAAATGTATATTGAAAAAATTGTCTACATTTTCTTCTGGACTGTACTACAAATATATAAGTATATTTGAAATATATGTTACTGTAAACAAAAGTTTAATTATCATAATAACTTTATCATTTAGTAGCACCAATTAGACTATTTCAGATCAATTGTTGATGGAAAAATAATTGAAAACTTGAAAAGCCAGTAGAATTTTCAATCAAGTAATTATATTGAGAATTTATACAAGGCAATACATTTATCATGCGGACCATTTAGATATTTTATGGTTTTAATCAATACACTGAATAGATGGTCACATGTCTGCCTTTTATCATCTTGCAATCTAGCGTTTGCAACATTACTTGCTCCATTGATTCAATTATGAGCATCTTTTTATGAATTAAAAAGACATCTTTTAGAACAATGTCTTGAGACGATGGTGAATTAATTGCAAATTAGGGGCATGCAACTTATTATAAATACCATTAATTGGTCAAAATTTTCAATTTTCACTTGGGAATGTACAATATTAATTCGCATTAAACCAATAAGCTATTTTGAATATTTCCCATTGTAAATGGTTTTTGGTAAAGAACCAAATAAATCTCATCTAAGAGTTTTTTATGTGTAATAAATGTTTCTATTTCTTCACCACTACGCACTAAGATGAGTTTTCAAAAACGTTTGGAATATATATTTGATACAATCTCCTTCTATAATAAAGTATCATAAACTATTGATAGGAGATTTTATTTACAACTCGATTAGTTGATTATCATTTTGATTAATCAATTTTCCCATCATTAGGGAAAAAATTAGCAGTTGGGAAAAATTAATTGTAGTTCAAAATATAGTTGTGAACTTGTAGTTCAAAATATAGTTATGAACTTGTAGTTCAAAATATAGCTTGCCAAACACGTTTACTGATTCAAAAAAAGTTATTAAATTACAAATACTAGCTCATAATGCTCCAATTAAAATTGATGTCACCGTCAAATATTCTTATATTGCAAATAAGCCTCAAACTCATATGAAGCATGGTAGATCCATTGGCTCCAAAGATAAAAATCCTCAATATGTGAAAATTAGTCGATTTGCGTCTAATGGATATTGTCACTTGATAATGACATCTATGCGAAACTCCTTTAAATATGTAAGTCACGTGAAACACACTTCAAGTTCTAGAATAGACTATTCAATTAAATTGAATAAATCACTTTATGATTTAGAACAATATGGGCTCATGTGATATAAAAATGACTCAATTTGTCCATGTATCTTTATAAAAAGATCTGACAATAATTTTTTTATTATTATTGTTGTTTATGTTGATATTTTTAGAACTCTTGAAGAGCTTTAGATTGTGGATTGTTTAAAGAAATAATATGAGATGAAGGATTTGGGAAGAACAAAGTTTTGTCTTGGATTGCAAATTGAATATCTAAATAATGATATTCTTATATATCAAATCACTCATGTTATCAAGGTGTTAAACCAATTATATATGGATAAAATGTATCCAATGATCGTGGGGTTACTAAATATGAACAAAAATCCTTTTAGACTTTTGATGATGAACTACTTGATCTTGAAGTACGATATCTCAGTGCATTTGGGATACTCATGGATCTTGCTAGTCATATTCAACATGATCTATCATTTGCTATTAATTTATGAACAAAATATTGATCATTGCCTATAGAAAGGCATTGAAATGGAGTTAATAATAAACTTTGTTACCTTAAAGGATATTATTTGACCCTCATAATGGACGACCACAAATAAGTTATTTATCTACATATGAGGTACAACCATTTTATGGATCTATGAAACAAGCTATCTCAGCCACATTAGCTAATCATGCTGATTGATTTTTATTTATTTATTGCATTGTATTGCATGAGGCAAGGTGAAACGTTTGGTTATGATATGTAATCTAAGATATACAAGAATCTTGTTATTTATCAAAAATATATATATCATGAATATATTATGCAAAGACAATGTTGCATATGTTAGCCCAATTAAAAGAAGGATACTTTAAAGAAAGTATAGATCACCTAAATTATTATTTTTCCTATGATTTCAAAAGAATAGTGATGTATATATTCAACAAGTTTGTTCAAGTGATAATCTAGAAGATTTGTTTACCAATACACTTTCTACTACTACAATTAAGAAGTCATTGTCTAATATTGGAGTTCAACGATTCAAATATTTCAGTTGAGGTTGTCATACATACTGTACTCTTTTTTCCTTAATCGTGATTTTTTTTAGTAAGATTTTTAATAAAATAGTATCTAATAAGTATCTTAAAAGAATGATGCACTATTTTCCTTGGCTAGGTTTTTTGTCCCACAAGGTTTTTCTAGTAAGGGAAATGGACATCTAGGGGAAATGTTATAAATATCCTATGCAAATGTTCATATCTTTTAAGTTATCTAATCTTGTGCCTGTCCAAATATTTCGATTACCTAATTTTATAGATGTCTAATTATTTCAATTACTTAATCTTATAGTTGTATACTATTGTTATATCTCATCATCTACTTATATAAATATCTCATCTACATGAATGAAAAATACAATTCACATCATACTTTTCTTAGTTTTTTTTACTTATTTTATTTCTTTATTACTTTGTACATAATAGCATAACAAAAAGAAAAATACATATTTGCCTACTGTTATTCTTCCCACCTTTTCAATTCTCTAATTAAAAATACATTTATATGTAAAATTTGTCCAATTTAAAATTTAAAGTTTATGTATTAATCTCACAGGATCAAAATTCATTTTAAGAAAGGATTAAAATTATTTTTAAATACTTTTTAATTTGCACTATATATACTTTTTGAGAGAAAATGGTAAATATTCATTTTTAATTAAAAATATTCATTATGTAAAGAATTGGTATTTCAAAAAAGAAAATTATGTAAATATATATTTTTTGGGCGGGTATTTTATGTAAAAACACTCTATATATATATATATATATATATATTATTTTAATTATAAATACCCTAGACAGAGCCCGCCGCCACCACGGTCCATTCCTTCCAGCTGCCTCATCCTGATCAGAAATGGCTGCCACTGCATCGGGTTCCGCCGCCGCAGCCGTGTGCAACCGACCTTCATTCTCCACCAAGTCTACTACAAACATCCTCCTTCCCAGATCTACCATCCCGTATCCACAAAATTCCCGAAAATCCGCTCTTCCTTTGCACTACCGCCGCCACCATTACTGTCCCATTATCACCAACGTCCTCTCAAGCTCATCCATTTCGAGCACAACATCCTCTACAGCTGAATCTCCCTCCACCTTCGTTTCCAGGTTTGCCTGTGATGAGCCCCGGAAAGGCAGTGATGTGCTCGTTGAAGCTCTTGAACGTGAAGGTGTTACCGACGTCTTCGCCTATCCTGGCGGTGCTTCAATGGAAATTCATCAAGCTCTCACTCGGTCCAAAATCATCCGCAATGTCCTGCCACGCCATGAACAAGGTGGAGTTTTTGCTGCTGAAGGCTATGCTCGTGCTTCTGGCAAACCTGGGGTCTGTATTGCCACATCTGGACCAGGAGCAACGAATCTGGTCAGTGGCTTGGCCGACGCGCTTCTCGACAGTGTGCCAATTGTTGCCATTACCGGTCAAGTTCCCCGGCGAATGATTGGAACAGACGCCTTCCAAGAGACCCCAATAGTCGAGGTAACACGGTCTATTACGAAGCATAACTATCTCGTTATGAATGTTGAGGATATTCCTCGGATTGTTCGTGAGGCTTTTTTCTTGGCGAAATCGGGAAGACCAGGTCCTGTTTTGATCGATATTCCTAAGGATATACAGCAGCAGATGGTGGTTCCGGATTGGGACCAACCGATGAGCCTTGCTGGATATACTTCTAGGCTGCCAAGGCCTCCCGGTGAGCTGTATTTGGAGCAAATTCTGAGGTTAATAGGAGAATCTAAAAAGCCTGTATTGTATATTGGGGGAGGGTGTTTGAACTCGAGTGAGGAGTTGAGGCGGTTTGTGGACCTAACAGGGATTCCTGTGGCTAGTACTTTAATGGGGTTGGGTGCATTTCCAACTTCAGATGAAGAGTTTTCGTTACAAATGTTGGGAATGCATGGAACAGTATATGCAAATTATGCTGTGGATAAGAGTGATTTGTTGCTTGCATTTGGAGTAAGGTTTGATGACCGTGTGACAGGTAAGTTGGAGGCATTTGCTAGCAGAGCTAAAATTGTTCACATTGATATTGATTCTGCTGAGATTGGAAAAAATAAGCAGCCACATGTGTCTCTTTGTGCTGATGTTAAATTGGCATTGGAGGGGTTGAATTCGATGTTAGAAGCTAGGAAAAAGAAGTTGAATTTGGATTTTTCAGCTTGGAGGGAGGAGTTGAAGGAGCAAAAGGTGAAGTATCCTTTGAGCTTTAAGACATTTGGTGATGCTATTCCTCCTCAATATGCAATTCAGGTTCTCGATGAATTAACAAAAGGGACGGCTATTATTAGTACTGGGGTTGGACAGCATCAGATGTGGGCTGCACAGTTCTACAAGTATAATAAGCCTCGTCAGTGGTTAACATCAGGGGGATTGGGAGCTATGGGTTTTGGATTGCCTGCTGCTATTGGTGCTGCTGTGGCAAGACCTGATTCAGTTGTTGTTGACATCGATGGTGATGGTAGTTTCATCATGAATGTGCAAGAATTGGCCACAATTCGTGTTGAGAATCTACCTGTAAAGATTATGCTGCTGAATAATCAACATCTTGGGATGGTTGTGCAATGGGAAGATCGATTCTACAAGGCTAATAGAGCACACACTTATTTGGGAAATCCTTCAAAAGAATCAGAGATATTCCCTAACATGATGAAATTTGCAGAGGCTTGCGATGTACCTGCTGCCAGAGTGTCAAAGAAAGAAGATCTTAGGGCTGCTATCCAAAAGATGCTAGACACAGACGGGCCTTACCTGCTAGATGTGATCGTGCCACATCAAGAGCATGTTTTGCCTATGATTCCTAGCGGTGGAGCATTTAAAGATGTGATCACTGAGGGTGATGGCAGAACAAAATATTGACATTAAGCAATGGCTAATTCTATCTTAGGCGAAAGAATTTAGAGTTGTGGTTGATTTTGGTTATTTCTTTTCCTCTAATGCTTGTGTATGTTTCAGTATGTAGAACATTGTTGTAGAAATGGCAGTGGATTTATGAATATTTTACATAATAATCGAACTAGTTTTGGTACCTGAATTGAATATTGAATAGGTCTCATAAGTAACCTTTGTTGTCACGCATATGGTATATGGGAGGAAGGGAGATAGTATAACGGCCGTGAGAACTTCTGAGGTATCACGGCCATGGCCATGGCCCTGAGTTTAAATTCTATTTAACTTCTGATGGATATACTGGTTTTTTCTTCTTTTCTTGATTTGCCACATATTTTATTTGTGATTTGTTACTTGAATGGTGTCAAGAAATAGAAATAAAAAAATAATAATAAGAAGAATGTTGAGAACTTATTATTAATTTTGGAACCTTATGAAAAAAAAAAAATTAGAGCCAAACCGAACAAAGTACGTCGTGTTCAATTATATAGCTTGTTAGCTAATTAATCGTTCGAGTATGGTTCGTTTTTTATTAATTTATTCGAGTCTAAATAATAATTTCTTGTTCAATTATTATTCGAACAAATTTAAATATGTATGCAAATTATATACCCTATATAATTTTATATATAATATAATATTTAATGTATTTATATTATATAGTACAAAAATATATATTATTTATCTTAACATATATACTTTATTTATTTTTTTAGTGAATATTTTATTTATCTTAACATATATTTTATAAAATATAAAAAAGAAAATTGACGAATTTAATCCCTAAACTTTTTAGATTGTCAACTTGAGTCTTTAATCTTTATTTTCAAAGTTTTGAATATGTGATCTTTTTTTTTTTGTGAAATAAGTCATTTCGTCAAATTTTTTTCTACGCTTGACTTGATCAATGTTCAGTGAAAGATATTTTTGAAAATTCAATATTTATATTTTTCTTTTTTTTCGTTAACTGGCATGTTTAGTCCCTTATCTTTTTAAGCTTTGTGAGATAGGTTTTTAATCTTTTTTTAATTTATTTTTAAAGTTCCTTATCTTTTTTCCTTTGGTGAACTAGGTCCTTAATTTTTTTTTTTATTAAAATTGACTAAGTTAATGCTTGGTGCCTTTTTTCCAAGTGTTCAAGGGTACTTTTTAAAAAATCACTATTTACACTTTTCTTTTTAAAAATAAAATTGAAAAGATCTTTATCTCTATTATAGAACTTCACAATCATTCCTATAATTGTTAGAGTTGAAAAATTAGTGAACAAGATTATTTTTTATAAAAAGTGATTTCAACCCATTTAATTCATAAAATCCTAGCTAAATTTAATTTTGATTGATCATATGAATTATATTTTTATGATATTTAAATTATTTTATTTAGTGTCATGTATAGTGTGAGTTAGTTATCTTGTTATAAGTAATTAAATTATATTGACATTATTTACTAACATGAACACAATACAATTATTACCCTTATTTTTTCATTTCAATAATAATAATAATAATAATTGGTATTTCATTTTAAATTTTTACTAATCCCACTAAACGAGTAATCATAATATTTATTATTTTGATTTCTTTTATTAAGAGAAGTAAAAAAATTATTTTTTTATTTAATAAGAAAAGTGTAAATAGTGTTTTTTTTAAAATGCCCTTGTACAATTGGATAAAAGGCCACAAACATTAACTTGGTAAAAGTTAATAAAAAAAATTAAAAACCTAGTTCGCCAAAAGGAAAAAGATAAGGGACTTTAATTTTTTTTTTAAAAAAACAATTAAGCATCCATCTCACCGGACATAAAAAAATAAATGATTAAACATGCCAAGACTAAAAAAGAGAAATGTAAATATTGACTTTCCAAAATTACCTTCACTGAACATTAACCAAATCAAACTTAACAAAAAAAATTACCGTAAGAACCTATCTCACTAAGATCAAGTATTCAAAAATTTGAAAATAAAGATTAGCAACTCAAGTTGTTAATCGAAAAAAATTCAAGGGTTAAATTCCCCAATTTCCCTATAAAAAAAATTGGAAAAAATAAAAGACAAATAAATGTAACTATTCGAAATAGGTCTTGAATGAAATCAACATTACCAATAAATAATCGAATTAATTCGAATGACAATTTCTGATCAAATAGTGAAGTATGGAATCTTGAGCAATAATCGAAATCAAGCACATCTATAGGTTTGATTTAACTCAACTCAATCATAACTCTTCTTAAACTAAGGAAACAAAAAAAAAAAATCAATATTTGGACATATTTTTGGTACTCTCAAAACTTCCTCGAGAGAAATTTTGCGGTGAATTAAATGAATTCTGGATTTTGGTCTCAAATAGAGGTGGAAACTTGGGCTGAGCTCAGGAAAAATATAAGTTGGCTTTTAAAATATTGACTCAACTCGTTTTCACCCACTTTATATATAAATTAATTTCAAATTATTGAATATTCAAATATTAATTGTTCTCACTCTTAATTCTTTAATAAACTTTATGTCATTCTCAAACAACTAAACTCAAATTTAAAATCCATAACTTTTTTCCCCCCTTGAACGTTAAAACAAATATCTAAACTTTCTATGTTATATTTATTGTATTAATTAAGTTTTTTATTTTATGTTATGTTATTTTTGACATTATAAAACATTTTTTTACTTTTAAAGCCTTATATGTAATAGAAATGAGGAATAAAAAAAAACAATTTGACCCGTTTTGACCGTTCGGCCTATGGCCCGAGATGGGACTGGATTGGACCGTTATAAACTTGGTCCAAATAGAACTGGGTCGAAGTGGCCTATCCAATTTTGGCCCCACGGGTTGACCTTTTTCCACTACTAGTCTCAAATACCCTTAGATTTCACATCCGACATTTTAATAGGGGATCAATTAGTTTTTTCTTATTGGACTTTTTCCAATCATACAATTATGAAAGTCATCAAACATAAGGAACTTTTAACTAGTGTGGTAAAAATATTCAAGTAAAGCGGGTACTCGTCTCGTTGGGTATTAAATTGCACCATTTTAAGGGATGGGGATGATGTTTCCCCCAGTGGGTACCCTCGGATACCCCGCCCTAGCTTTTCTCCCCGCTTTTCCCATATACATTTTTTACATTTTTATATATATAAATACATATGTTTATATGCTATATTATTTATTACATATATATATATATATATATCATACATGTATTTTTATTTTAAATTTCTTTACACTTGAATACTTATTTTATTAATTACTCATTATATTTATACTTATATATAATTGTTCATCAACTACTTATAAATTTTATATACAGATATAGATAGACATGTCTATGTATGTAGCTATTAACTAATAACTATGAATTATATTTATAATTCACAAAACTGTAATATTTACAATTTACAATTTACAATTTTCACTCCGTAATATTTATAAAAAAAATTTACAATTGCAACTTCATAAAATACATTCACATTATATATTTAATTTTCTTATTATGAAGTTTTTGTACAAATTTGCATACATGATCTTTTAAAGTAAAATTTTCAAGATTATAACGTTGTTCTTCAACTTTGAATTTATTACATAATTTGAGAAGTTATCGTTGAACCCTTCCACAAAGATGTGTCTCAAGAGTCAATCAGATACCATCTGACAATTCTTTACTCGGTCCATCTTTTATGAAAATGATTTTATCTTATCAATTTCTAAATAAATATCCAAGAAAACAACATTTTCGATTGCAGTTCAACCATGCATATCTGTAAGATACTTTTAATCTCTTATTTCTCCTTTTCTTCGTGAAACAACTTTTACCCAAACTAAGTTGACGTTTGAAAAAAGTAGATAAATGTTCATCACTTAATCAGACATTGACTTCAATTAACTATCCAATATCCTCGGGCATTCCTTTAGACATTAACGATCACAATCTCTTCATTCTCATGTTGTATATTATTGTCAATGCATTACTAGAGAGCATTACTAGAGAGTAAAGGGTAATAAATTTGAAGTTTACGTATTAAATCATTCATATTTTAAAAAAAAGAAATATTTATTTGAAGTAACTATATGCAATAAAGGAAGAAAAATAAATGTACAATCTCAGTTTGAAGAAGGAAATTTTTTTGCAAACTAACAAACTCTATATACATAGAGAAAAACATATGTATACATATACAAATACACACACACACACACACACATATATATATATATATATATATCTAGATACATTTCATCATTTCATTTATATATTTTACCAATAAATTCAATTACGTTTGAATTTAATATTTCATCATCTCTACAAATTCTTCCTTTCGTGCCATTTTTTCAAACTAATTTGAAAAAATGGCACATCTTCTATTTTCACATTTGACATTTTATGTCATTTTTTCAACATGTTTTGAAAATATAGCACAAAAGACAAAAAAAAAAAAAAGAATGACACATCACCTATTTTATCGCTTGGTCTTTTGTGCATTTTTTTCAAATTATGTTGAAAAAATGACATAAAATGTCAAATGTAAAAATAATGATGTGCCATTTTTTCAAATAAATTTGAAAAAATAATACAAAATGATAAATGTAAAAGTAGATATGTGCCTACAAAATGACAAATTGGTAAAGATGATAGGATATTAAATTCAAAAGGAATTGAATTTATTGGTAAAATATATAAGTGAAATGATGTATGGTATCTATATATATATATATATATATATATATTTGTGTGTGTATATGTTTCTCTATATATAGAGTTTGTTAGATTGCAAAATTCATTCTTCATTTTTTTTTATTACAAACAAACAATATCTCTATACTTCTTCTTGTTATTCTTCTTTATCATTTATTTTCTTACATTTAGTCTATATCTATAGAAGACATCATCCAAACATATGCAAATCCATGACTCTTCAATTTCTCAACGAACAAAAAAAATCAAATGAAATTCAGTACAAAGAGTAAAAACAATCAGTCTTTTTGAAGGTGTAACAATTGTGAACAATGCTTCATATGTGTTTACTATACTGAAATTGGAAAGAATATTAGTCACTGACAATATTAGTTTCGTTTATGGATAAGGCAACTGTGAATAATAGGAGTAGTTGTTCAATCAACTCATAATATACATGTTCTCATAGTAGGTATAATTCCAACTACATTTAATATCGCTAATGGCAAAACAATTGAGTTTGAAATACAAATAAATTATATATATGAACGAATTGTTATCATGATGCAACGTGTTGATGCATCATAGTTTTATCAAGAAGTTATGATATGTTGAAACAATTATTTAATATCACTTCTTGACCAAACTTCAAATTACACACTAAACTAATTGACATTTTGAATGTGGATAATTTTTTTGACGGTTTACTATCATTTTTTAATTTAGTCGTTGAAACATAAGTTGTTATTTTCTATTGAACGCATAATTCTTATTATAGCAATCTCAACAGGTGAGCTGATAAGAAACACCTATAATTAACTAGAATGTTAATAGAAACATGAAAAATAGAAACCTTGAACCACTTTATCCTGAACTGTTATTGAAAGCTTCAATAATTTCTCCTGGTCAGGTTGAGGAGTTCCTTGAACCAAATAATAAAGCAATTCTGAAGATATGGTATCTGAGCTTAATGCATTGTTGGAAAATTGTGAATCATTAAGAAGCCTCCATATAGGACTGTTCGGGGACATTTGAATGGGATTCTCAAGCGGATGATATTAGGCTTTAATTAATGTCTTTGCATTTCTGAATATATTGTGCAAACCAAAGAGGGTTGGTCTTGTTTTCCATTTTCTATGTTGTTACCATGAAGTTCAACTCTGCTTTGTGCCAAGTAGGGATTGTAAAATTTTCATTTCAAAGGAATCTGGTAACAAAATTATGTTTGTATTTAGTGGCTTATTGGCCTTGGTATAGCATCTCCATTTTCCCTTTTTGGCTAGTTGATGAATTTACACTTCTATTTTTGCAAGGATTCTTGTCTTATTGAATTAAGGATGATAAATTCTAGCAAAACCGTGCCACCCTACAATTCCAAGAAAAAGAAAAAGTAAGAGATGTACACAGGCACATATGTTTACAAACTCAAAAAAGGGTCTTTAACATTCGAGTCATAAGATGAGACTAGGGAATCTTTCAAAGCATATTACATCAACATTTTCCAGATTCACGAACCAGAGATTAGATTTTGGAGTTTTTTTCATTTTCCAGGTACAAAGTTTGTGGCATAAGCCCAGGCATTGTTGGCCACAGGGTCAGCAATGTGGTCAAAGAGATTCTCAATGGGGCCTTTGCCAGTAACAATAGCCTGCACAAAGAATCCAAACATGGAGAACATTGCTAATCTACCATTCTTGATCTCCTTCACTTTCAATTCTGCAAATGCCTCTGGATCATCAGCCAAGCCCAATGGGTCAAAGGCTCCTCCTGGGTAGATCTTGTCAAGCCCTTCACCAAGTGGGCCACCACCTACTCTGTATCCTTCAATCAAGCCCATGAGAACAACTTGACAAGCCCAGATGGCAAGGATGCTTTGAGCATGGATGAGGTTTGGGTTTCCCAGATAGTCAAGTCCACCCTCGGAGAAGATTTGGGCTCCAGCTTTGAACCATACGGCCTCACCAAATTTGACACCATTCTTTGAAAGGATTTCAGGGAAGACGCAACCCAAAGCCCCTAGCATTGCCCAGCGGCAGTGAATCACTTCTAGCTCACGGTTCTTGGCAAATGTCTCTGGATCAGCTGAAAGCCCAGCAGTGTCCCATCCATAATCTCCAGGAAACTCCCCAGTGAGATATGAAGGTGTTTGCTCTGAGAATGGACCCAAGTATTTGGGACGGTCTGGTCCATACCTGTTTCATAATCATTTTTTTTTTCAGAATATATAGAATTATTATCAAGAATAAACCCCCTATGCCTTCTGTTACAAGCAAAGACTCCAGTTTATTTTTAGGCCAAACAAAATTCTTTCTTAATACTCATTTTGTTGGTTCTTTAGCAAAAGATAGTTCAAAGCATCTAAAAACTATATCCAATAGTTTACTGGGATGTTCTCCCCCCCCCCCCCCAATTAACACAAAAAAAGAAAAACAGAGAAGTCTTACACTTGTACAAGATACATCAAAATACATCATTGTAAAAAGTAAAATTGAAAATGAACAAATCTTCTTGTCATATGAGGCAGTGAAAGTTTACCAAATGCTTTGTGGAGCACTCTTCACAGTTCTCCTCATGGTGAAACGGCCACCACCAAGGCTTCCAATCTTCTTGATGAGCTCATTCTGGGGCTTCAATGCAGTTTGCCCAGCAAATGCAGATTGTTGGATACCTGAGGTTGCCATGACTGGATTTTCTTCTTTCTTGATTCAAGATGTCTTTTTGAGTTTTGGTGTGAAGTAGCAGGTGGAGTGGATTCGTATATAGGCATACAAATGGCAGATTCAAAGGTCTGTGGATTAGGATATCTACACCTCAGTATCATGTGATTGGTGGATTTTCATGCATTTGGATTTCCTCTCTGATTTTTTCTTGAGACATAGTGGCTATTGTTGTGCCATGTGGATATGGAAAATCTTTCTTCCTGAGATGTATTCGTTGGGGACCCTTATTTGCAGGCCACAATTTTTTTTATCTTCCTCTTCTGCCCTTGACCTTTGGTTATTGAATGGTGCCTACTGGATCTTTGTCAATTTTACCCTCCAAACATTTTGAACTTTTATAATAATACTCTTTTTCTTTATTTAAAATTTTAATTTATCTTCCAAATGTTATGTTTATAGTATTAATTCTCTACTCGCCACTGCAACCTCTTTCACTATTTTTTCGGCCAAAATGACTTATAAAAAAGTTAAATAATTTTATGTAAAGTTATTAATTTGATACTTTAAAATATCAAAGTACTATCTATATATATATTACCTTTTTATTTTAACGATACTATTAAGATAAATTTGGCATTGTAAGAGGTGAATTGATGGTTTTGGGGGAGAAAAATCTATGAAGGTAAAATTAAATTTTCTTTTGGCATTTACATGTATTATCTAAAAATCAATTGCATTAAAATTTTTTATTTTCTATCATTTACATCATTAATACTTTTTTTTTAAAAAAAATAGTTTTGAAGATGAAAATGACTTTTCGACAATATTTTAGGAATGTAATAGCATAACAAACTTTGAGAATGCAAATAATTTTTGAACAATACTTTAAGAACTAAATTGATGAGAAAAAAAGACTTTAAAGACATAAATAACTTTTGAATAATGATTAAATTGACTATTTTTTATCTTTTTTTAATAAACAGTATCATTGTCCTTTAACTTCACTCCAACAATTTATTCTCATTCAATCTGAATACATTCACACGCCAAAACTACAAAATCTCAGAAGTTTTCTCCAAAGATCCTCAGAAGTCAGATGAATGTTCTTACTGTGGTATGAAACTTCCCTGGCCTTTATAAGTGAAAGAGAGGCTTCCAATATTCTTTAGGAAGAATATTGACGGACCTACCCATAATACTTTTCAACACAAACTAAGAGAGAATTTATAATGCACTTCTCTTTTTTCTAAAAGAACAATTGACAAAAAAATAACATCCAGATTATTCTAACATTTTGAAAGAAAATTGATAGGTTTATAAACAAAAGTCATAATCCCAAATTAAAATAAATTTGAAAGTTAATAGTTGCCTTAAAAAGGAGATACAGTTACATGAATTATTACTTTTGGATGGCAAAATTAACAAAGATCCAACCTTTCTTTTATAATGTTGTTTGCAAAATTTTGGATTAACGATAGTGGATTAAAATGTCGCCCCCTTCGGTTATTTTGGCAAATTTTACCCTAAATCAGGCATGAACCTTGTAATTCTAAATCCACTACCACAGTAATTCTAAATCTGCAATTATGGCTGATTTAGATTACTATAGCTATAGACAAATAAACCTGCAATACTTAAAATAACAGAAATACTTGGAAGCATTTACAGTGAACTTTCAAGTGCTTTAAAAAATGGAAATGCTTTATCTAAAGCAATCAAATACAAATTTACCCGATACTATCAGCCAACCAAACCTATCCAAGCTATGTACTTAAAGAAACATTTTCACTATTTGTATTCATCATTGTCAACAAGAGTTACAACTACTTGGGATTTTCAGTATAGACTTCGTTCCAGCCCCAAAACCAGAAACCGAAAAGTGATTACACTTCTACCATATAAACTACAGAAAGTCCAAAAAAGCACAAGCAATTTGAAGTTTATTCCATAGGAGGACTGTCATCAATTGTTCCACCATGATCACTTCCTAACATAATTGCAGTCAGCATTAATTTCCCTGCCTCAGGAAAATCCTTGTGCTGCATCAGGATTGCTTCCACAGATAAGTCTATGTCTCTTGCATACGAATGTTCAGAACTCTCTTGTCTTAGTGGCAGTACTTCATCAAAGCTTCCTTCAAAAGTTTTTGCCTCGGGTCCATAGCACCTTCTAGAAGCCTGGAAAAGAATGGTTCCACCAAGAACACGTAAAGTCTCTTCATCACTCCAGCCTTCAGCTAAAGACGTCTGATAGATACTTTCCCAATCATCCTGGTTTGCTGCATTCCTCCAGCACTCCTCCAAAAGGCTAGAGTTGCATTTCAAAAATGATGAGCTGGTCCAGGCAAAAATATCAAAAGCTCGCAAGGCAAGCACCCTATTCTGACTTTTGAGGCATAACTCAATTAGGTCTACTGGGGGGAGAAGACTGTGTGCAAACTTTTGCTTTTCGTCACTGTCAGGAAGTACTTTCAGAATTTCTTCCTGAAACAGGTGAAATCCATTAAAACTCACATTGACATCACTTAAATTCATAACTTCATTAAAGAGCAATAAATCAAAAAGGGCAAATGAGAGCGTTCATGTGTAACACAATCTCTTCCCCAGGTGCACCAATCTTGTCCATCCTACAGATGGTGCTCATACTCTAAACTAGCTATGTGGCTCGAGCAGGCTAGCCTACTGTCCTAGACGATAAAGATACCAGCATATGTCGTGAATCGAAATGAAGTGGTAAGAGTGGAACCACTAACCATCTCTACCAAAAGCTATAATTGTCAATGCAAGGCGCAACCCCACCCTTAACCAGGATCAGCAGTCAGAACCCTCATCCACAACCTTGCACCCTTGGACATAGCATTCCCTCTCAATCAAGAGAGGTTCGTCCTTGAACCTGCACCGGGCGGGACTCAAACCTGTGCCCAAGCTCTGATACCAAATGGTAACAGCGAACCATCTCTACAAAAGCTATAGCTGTCTGTAGGAGGCGCAATCCCACCCTTAACTAGGATTAGAATTGTTAGAACCCTCATCCACAACCTATGCAGACCTTTAGACATATTATGAAGAATGTGGTAATGATGTGTAAATTTCCAAATGCCTTATTTTGACAATGAAACGACGATAGCAATCGACTGATTTTGATCCACCAAACTTGAGAGTTGTGGACAAATGAGACAGTGCATGGCTCATTTTATTACAAACAAAATGTACATAAATGAAGCATAAGTGGGCCTGTCCACAAATGGACCAGGCTGCAAATTCGCAATTGGCATGTTTCCATCCACCTAGAGTGTTCTGCCCTATGTTTAGTTCTTGATAGCTAGAACAAATATCCTATCACTTGATACATAAATTCTTCACTTATCATAGATGAATCATTCAATATGATAAAGGAAAAATGAAACAGACAATAACGTTTTTAGGCCAGAGCACCATTGATCTTTCTATAAAATAGCTGTTTTATTGATGTAAAACAGGATGCAAGCTATCAATCAAAAACTCTCAGTTGTCAAGGTCAACTTTTAAGTAAATTGGAAACGGAAGTATGTTCTATAGAATTACGTTGTGCTCCTAGATCTCAGGATTCTAGTCCTTTTAGATCTCCAGCTCCTACCCAGAGGTCTACTTTTTCTTCCCCTCTTTCCAATTTATTTTTTCTATACATCATAGTTTTTTGGATAAAAAACACATTGATCCACCCTTACAGAAACAGGAATCTAAAACAGATTGCTTCTGAAGTGCATGGAGATCTAACTGATTTTCAAAAAGAAGAAACAGATTGCATCTCTGTTGAGGATGACTGAATAGGAAGGCAAATGATCTGGAGGTGGGCATACGGGATTGGTGATAATACCAAACAAATTAACTGATCCAGATGATACATGGTAATCCATATGTATTTCTGAATTTTGGTTCCCAAATGAATGACACAATGCATTAATCAAATAGCAAATTGTGGAATTTGATTCCAATACCAAAAAGAAATGGGGAGCAAGAAAGATGTTGATGTTCATTATAGAATCTTCATGGTAACATCTCACTGGAAAATCTGGCCATTCGAGATGTATTATTATGCTTAAGAAAGCCAAGCGCAAAAAAGACAATTAGAAGAAACGCAGAGAGCCCATAAACTAAAATAAGAAGAAAAGAAGCAGGTACGAGAGCCCTCAGGATACAATAGATGAATATCATGATTCATATCATACCTGCAGTTTCAGAATATTCAAATCAGCTTCTATGCGATTGATTTTTATCCTGTAATCAGTATCCTTTCCTGTAGCTCAGCCAGAATTCAGACCAGATATTAATGGAACAAGGAAATACAACAGCAAGGACGAAAGAACCAATTGAAAACAGACACATAAAAAGCATAAAATACCTGCCACTGCAGCTATCTTTGACAGATTCAGACAGCGCTTCCTGTCTGCCAAGGTTTTCCCTCTGCAACAAGAGTCTGGTTTCTCAGTAACCAATGCTAATCCATCTTCCTCGGAAAAAGCTAGCGTATGAAGAGATTCAGAAGCAAAGTGAAATTGATTAAGAAAGATTTCATGAAGCCAACGGAGATGTGGATACTGCTTTAAGAAAATAGCTAGCTCTTCTTGAAATTCTTCACCAAGTCTCATAAGTTTGAAATACTGTTTGTTGTCATACATTTGCTTGAAGACAAAATTGCAGAAACCTCCAGTAGGTCCCATGCTTTCATCCTGCAAGATACAAGGATATGAATAATAAGAGGAAGATGAGAAAATTACGTAGAGAGGTATACCAACGATTTAGAGAAAGTACATAAATGGATACAAACAAAATAAATAGCACTGAAAAGACAATACAGTAAACTGAGGGAGAAAAGAACTAAAACAGATAATTTTATCAAGTACAGTAAGAATAAAAATGAAGCATTTGCCTGCATACCATGAGACTCCTAAGGAGGTCCAAGTCATTAAGATCACAGCATATACTCCAGAGGGTTTGATAACCTTCATGCCTTTTGGCAATAGGTAACAAACTTGAAGAAAGCTGCCTAAGAAGTTCCCCATTTTGATCTTCAGTTCCATCACGTGAATCCTGGAAATGGAAAAATGTCGTTTACAATACTGAGAGTAAGAGAAATGCACTGTTTTTCCAAAATATTTCATGTTCAAGTGAAATTGTTCAACTCATGAGAGCTATATGAACATAACCCTGCCAAATGTGGCAGAGACTAGTCGCACAAATAAACTGTGCAAAAACTATAAGCACACAAGGATCCAGAATTGTGAAAGAAATTGATGCCACTCATTCTTCATAGGTCAAATCTTAGGAGATGAACATTGACAACCATTAGAATGCTACAGGGAACAATAACTCCAAAACATTGCAGTGAGAAGGCTCAAAAAAGGCTAAACAAAATACAGTAAATGTTACCTACTCAGCGAGATTTTAAGATACCAAATTGCTTTTTGGATAATCCTCCCATAGATTAATTAAGTTGACTTCTCGAAGGGTATGAAATTCAATTAGGTTTGATGTACAGGTAGAAAACTCATCATAGCCAAGATTTGAGATCCAGCACATAAACTTTTGTTATTTGTACTAGAGAAAATGCCAATTCCATCCTTACTGAAACAAAAGTGATAAGAAGCAACCTTTTTCATTTCATGTAAACCAAAAGATATATTTGGCAGAAACAGCAAAACGATAACCCTGTTCCTGTCATAAACTACAAACAGCAGATGTACTAATAAGGCAAGGCTTGAATTAATAAATTATGCATGAGAGAAAATATCAGCAGTCCAATCTAAAATTGATAAATGAAACATTTCATGAAATTGGATACCAAAGTTAATAATAGCCTGGAATAGAACAATTGAGAAGAAAATCAGAGATAGAAACAAGTTCACCATGACACTCAGCAATGTTTAGCAATCAGATGAATATACAGAAAACTAACCCAGAGCTTGGCTTGGAAGAAACCTTTCACTTGCATGTAAAGGAAATCAAGAAGTGCATCTCTCCTTTTCCAATATTCGTCCAATAGGCCTCTGTGATCTTCATTACGTTCAACTTTTGCTGTAATTGCACCAGAATATGAATCGAGTAGTACTTCGGACAGTGCTTCCAGATGAGAATAAAAGTCAGATTTTGCAGCCTGATCAAGAGAGAACGTTTCATTCACCTAGTTGAAGCATGAAAGATGCAATGCTCCACAGGCCACTTCTAACCACAGCCTGGCAATACCATGGTGTCAAGCCCTCTAGGGAAGGATACCATAAGTGATGCTCATTTCTGTAGTGCATCGAAGTCTGTAGTATGCTGACACATGCATTTGAGAGTTCACAAGCTCTTTGGAATTGAAAAGCAAATGACATCTCACAATTGATGAGGTAATCAAGCTGTCTCTCTAGGCAATAAAACATTTCCTCAACATCTGAAACCTTACTGAAAAATACTTCAACATTCTCTCTATCCATTAAAAGAACAGTTTTTCGTCGGGCTCTCTCACCAACTAACTGAATGAGATCCCAAAGAGCACCAGGTGCTTGGGTTTCTGAGCAAGAATGGGAAGAGACAAGTGCATTTGCACGACTCTGGCAGATCATGTTCTGTAACTCTCTCAATTGGATTATTCCAGTAAGCTTCTCTCCGTGTTCCATGACAATCTGCAATGACTGCCCTGCTTTCAGAAAATAAATTCCAGTTCGTAAGCATAAGAAACAAAAATAAGATGACAACAAAATAGCAATTCATACTGGGCAGTAGCAATACACATAAATTCCAGTTTTCATAAGCATCATGTTTAGTCATGCTTTCAGATAGGCAGAAATGTATTTAAAGAAATAACAATGTCTTTGATAGGCCCTTATGGACAAATAAAAATATCTTAAATTACTACTTAATAAACAAAGACAGGGCCCTAGCAAGTATACTGGGTTTGATTGCAAACATCAAGGGAAATTAAAGAAAAACAAACTTTTAAGGAATAAAACGTTTTGAAGATGCAGCAAGACTTTGCATCAAGAATGTTGTCTTTCTTTCTTCCTATGTCAATGTTTCATAAGCCAATTTAGGTAAAATTGTTAACCTAATTTTAGTTCATATCTATGAGTCATATATTAGGGGTACCTTGTAATTAGCAGGAAACAAGAAACACCACAGAATTCAACTAATAGATTATGTGAATCCTCAGAATTCAACTAATAATTTTAACCATCTGGATGGCTTAGGAATAGCAAGCTCCACAATTATTAGTAATTCCCAATGAACAATGTACCAAAAGTTACTTCATGCCATTCATATGCCATTCTGTAGATATATATTAATCCATATATTAAATTTCTGTTATATTTTCTGAGACGACTGCATTTCAGAACATATCTCATATTTTATGTACATTGTTTTGATATAATGACATTTTATAACATATGAATAAGAAACAGTATAGTGTGCCATGTTGGTAGTTAACATTGCTACTCCACTTGGGGTCATTGTATATTTTATTGGCAAGAGTTAGTCTTAAGTATAACCTTGAAGTAGTAGTTGAAGATAATAAGCAAATACAAAAGAAATCAAAATGATGAGCATGTAGTAAGCCAATGGACCATACTCTGCCTTGAACTCAGTTCTTCATGGCACTTTGATAAAGCAAGGAACTGAAGAAATTTCTGATGCTTCTGCTTCTTTTCCAAGAGCTGATTTGACACAATAGACAAGGCAACAATCTCAGCTCCCCTGGTGGTTGTCCAATGTTTTGCTAGGGTATCCACAATTGATTTGCTTGTCCGAGCAAATACATTTGTTTCACCGTCTCTTTCAAATGCTCCAGAGGTCCTTAGTTTATCAAGTACTCCATCAACCTGCCCAGATACAAGAAAATCATGAAAAAGCTGATTTAGTAATGCCTCTGATTCCTCATCTTGAGCATTTCTACGAGCAATCCCAGACAAGGGTGCCCGTTGCCGATCCCCAGTATCCCATGCTTCTGAACTAACTCTCCTGGGAGGAATATTGCCTCCCAAAGAGAAGTCCCGTGAAGATCTTTCATTAGAACTCCCTTTACGAGACAAGCTTCGCTCAGGTGGTTCTACTCCACCAAGTAAAATAGCCCTCTCAGGAATTGCCCAGACTCCAGCTTTCTCAGTAAGCACAGCCCAAGCCCCATCTTCACCATCATCTGAAGCAGGGAAAACTGAGGCGTCAAGAATTTTTCCAGCATCATATGGTAGGTCAAATTGATAGAGACGGGTAGAATTTCTCCAGTAATGTGATACTGTTGCAGTTCCAGTCACCAGAAAGTATAATTACAGATCCAGCAGGTTTGCCCCCTGTCTTCAATCTCATAGAAAATAAGAATTCTTCATCTTCCACTCTTGCTTTAGGTATTATAACCTGAATTGGAGCTTTTTTCTCCAAAACCTTCTCAGATGTTGCTTTAACAGATTCTGCAAAGACATTTACCCCAGATCTATACTGCATGGTTAGAAGTGAGTACTCAGTGTAACTTGAACTGGTGATCCGGTCCTTGCAAAAGATAGCAATGAGGATAGTTATTACCTTTCCATCACTATCAATCTGCAAATCTAGGGGCCAGATCCGCTTCTGGCCAGCTAGATCCTTCTGGATGCCCAGATCACCATCAGTGCCAATTATTTCATGAGACCAGAGCTTTGAAACATTATAATCAGACGTAAGTTTGATACTGAAGCACTGTATCTCATTATCTCTCAATAAAAGAAACTGCCTCTTAGACTCACCCACTAAATCAACAAAGCTCCATGTCAATGATCTTGGGTATCCCTTGCTTCCAACATACTGACCACCATCACTGTCTGGATACGCTGTACTTATCATGTGAGAAAGATTTATTCGTTGAATAGAAGAGGGATTAACAAGGAACTGCCAGAGCTCACCATTAGAGCTACATGCAAGAGCCATGCAGAAGTGGTGATGGTCACCAGGGATTGGAGTGGTGATCAAAGAATTAAAAAAAATTGGTCCAGAAGAATTACTCCCATGCTTGGTATGCTGTCGTTGCTTATTTGGGGTGGCTTTACCATTACCTGGCAAGAAGATAGCCTCTGATTCTTCCACAGAAGCATAACTGGTAACTGGAGAACTTCCATCTTCAGAGTAGATATCTGGCCAATATACAAGAGTCCTAGTTCTCCTATTGAACAAAATAATGCCAGCTGATTTGCAATGTGTAACTTCGTTGTTTTTCCTATTTAAGCTATCCCAATTTATGACACAGGCAAACCAATTATTAGGATTGGATGAACTTTTGTTTGTATCCCCATTTGCCAGTATGCCAGAAGGAAGATCAAGAACAACACATCTCCTCGAAGTCGAGGGAGATAAGTAACTCCAGACAAAGAACTTATTTCTGCAGATAACCCAAGCCAGAGAAGATTCTTTATCCATTCCTCCAGATATGCATGGGTCGCCTACAAATAAACAAAGGCAGGATTCCTTGAAAAAATGCAAAAAATGTTTTTAAAAAAAAAACCTTCCATCACATCAGAGGAAATTGATTACACTAACCATGAGGATGTTTTTCTAGTAACATGGCTTGTTGTTCATCCCGAACAACTGGTGGGAACTCTCCAACATATACAGGTCGAATTAGGTCTATGTCTTCTGCTTTCTCATTTCTCTTTACAGGTGAGATTCTGTAGAAACCAGCAGGAAAATTGAGAAAGTATCAAACCCCTGTTACTTCCTTTAGCAACAACAAAAAGAAAAACATCTACTTGCCTCCACACTGGAAACAAATTCAAAAGAGAAACATATCATCTCTAGACCTCCCTTCAGAGTAAAACATACTGACAACATCATTTTGTCTACTTCATTCAATTTGATACAAAATATTTCTCAATACAGAACACCACAGTAGCACTTTGTTAGCAGCAGAAAGAATAATCAAAATGTCACACAAATCATCCCCTTAAAAGAATGCAACACACATTATTACTTGCACTATATGGTAAAGCAAAATACTTAAAAACTTTGATGCTTTGAACTTTAGGTTAGAATCCCAAACCAACATTATATAATGTGAAAAACTATTTATGCATGCAAGAAGTTAATATCCCATCCATCCGAAATTGAATGTACACATTTCCATTTTGAGATATATCCACTTTTCTAAATTAAATATATTTTTTCATCTAAAATTTCATTAATAATCTCTTAATTCCATAACACAAACACGTGGATCCAAAATTAATCACATCAATATTAAGGGTAAAATGGTAAGTTACTCATATTAGGGATAACATGATATGTTACTCATGGTTAAAGTTTCTCCTCAATCTTTGCTCTAAACAAAAAAGAGAGATTCAATTTTGAAACAGAGGAAGTAATAATTGCTGCCTGAAGGGACTACTAGGTCCCCATCTATATAATGCTTCTATACAATTAACATAAAAAAACACAGAGAATAGTAAGCTAATGTTTGGAGAGTTTTATTTTCAATTTCCTTCAACCTAGCAATATCTATAGCAAAAATATTATTTCACAATCCGCGCCATCTTATTTAATTCAGCTCCATGTCTGGGTGATCACAAACTTGCACCATAAAAACACAAATAGATAAATCATAATTACAACACAAACTCCAACGAAAATGTAAATCATATGCCTCCTGCACTTGATTGTCAAAGCTTATTTCCATCTTTATGAAAAACAACACTGCATTCATTTGAAATTCAAGCTCTTGCTACAAGTTCTTTCCATTAAAATTTTTAAACATTAAAAAACATTGTTCTGACTTCTGACCTCAGATATTTTCCTTCTCCTAAACTTTGAGCATAATGTTACAATAAACCTCACAAACACTCCAATTCTATTCTAATGCGCAAAGCATACCAGAATGTTGTATATACAATGTAAGGAATAAAGAATTATTAATATCTGTAAAACTCCCGAATCTACTGAATACAACGGTAAGAAATGATTATGAGTTCCAAAAGTTATGAAGTAATTTTTGAGTGACATCAGTGATACAAGTGTAATATATAAATAAATAGATAGATATATGTGTGCCATTGAATTCAATATTTAAACATATTTGAATAATCATATAATTAGAATATGCAATCTCATAGTTCTTGAGGAATTCTAAAAACTATGTAGAAAATAACTCTCTAAAATCTAAGCAATACCAGAAGGAGAAACAATATATCAAACGTGAAACCCAATGGTATCCCTTAGTAGATGGCAATAATTATCAATTAAAACAAAGTCCCTAATATTAGTTAAGCTCTTGATTAAAAACAACATTATTTGGTTCTAAATTAATAACTAAGCCAACCTACTTTGTACTCCAATATCAATGTCACTTTTTTCAAATATTTCCTACATTATTCACCATCACGTCCACTATAAACAAATCTCTCACTAAATGCCAAGAGTCTGTGAACTTAAGTTAATAATGACTTATCCTTATTCCTCAAAACGTCCTGTATCACCACTGCCCCATTTTTTCATTGTCTTTATTAATATACCCTAAGTAAAAGAACTACATAAGTCCAGAATATTTTTCTTACTACACAAGAATCTACTGTGAGCAAGTAACCAATACTTTAGTACCGTTGTTGACCAAAATCCTTCAAGCACAACTGCACATTCAATTATCTCAAGAAACGCCATAAGTAACTGCAGTACTTCAAGCAGCAATACTTTACATTCACATTTCAGACGAACAGATACAGTGGTAAAGGACTAAAACCTTAACCTCTCTAAATCAATCTGAAACAGAAACAGGTAAATATGCAAATTATTTTTCTACTGTAACACAGAAATTGACGTCATGTACCATCCAAAAATGCATACAATAGTGAAAATAATACCTGGCAAGAACAGAGAGGCGAGAGGCCCATGGAGCAGGTGTACCAGTAGTTGGACGATTGGGAATTGCATTGCCGTCACGAAAAGGCGTTACTGGAGAAGGTGTAGAGTCAGTAGCATTAAGGCTAGACTTTCTCAACAGCGAATTATTCTTCTTCGTGGAGCTGAAATTCGATTTCTTCGTTGCCGGAGAAAACATTTTCAGCTTACTCGGTCACTGGGTTGGTTTTGTTACATGAATCTTGACGAGATTTGAGATTGATGCTGAAGGTGTAGGGTTTAGGGTTTTACACTTTCATATCTGTGGGTGTCTGTGTGAGAGAGAAATGCCGCGGGCTGATAATAATATAAGTGGGGAGTGGGACAATTTGAATTTGCAGTGCAATTGAAAGCTTTTGGTGAGCTTTCCAAATTTGGCCAAAATTTTTTTTATGCTTAGATAATATATGAAAAAATATATATATATATATATATATATATATCAAAATCAAAACCGATTTCTATATCTTCCATTTATTTTCATCATTTCATCATATTGAGATAGTTTTTTTAGAATGAAAAACTAAAGAAATAAATATAAGGGGCAAAATTAGTAAGGAATATGTGTATTTATTAATTTCATGTGTGCGTTTAGTCTTTTTTTTTTTCATATTTGTTAAATACAACATTTAATTACTACGTACCACCATTATTTTGACAAAAATATCCCTACTAGTTTAACAATATTCCATCATTACCATTCCCCTATTTATTACCCGGAAAGATCAGCTCAAAGAGAAAATAGTTTTTTTATTGAACAATCAAAGGGAGTTTCATCGCAAATCAATCGTCAAAACTCCACATGTGTAATCGAAGCATCTCGCAAGTTGTAGGAGGTTTGCAATCTTAATTTTTAGAGGAATTCATAATGGTTTTAGCTTTGAAATTAATTTTTGTTGTTGTTTATATGCTTGTTTCATTTTTTGGTTAATTCTCTGCATTGAATTGTTTTTTATGTAGATTAAAATTATTTATTAACATTTCATAAACTATGATTCATTTCGCATTCCTTGAATTTGGTAGGAAAAACATAATGATACGATTTTCTATGGAAATTTTGGGTTTCAACCGATACCCATTAATTCCTATATTTAAGTCTATTTTTTGTTGCATTTTGTGAGATTGTTTGGTTGATTTTTATTGTAATAATGATGGATTTGATATTTTGTTCCTTAATTTTACATAATTACATCAAATGGAAAGGTTGATTTTCGATGTAGTTCGCTTTTTTTTTTCTGCATAGCGTTTAGGGGTGTGCATACGGTATGGTATATGCTTTTAAAATTCAGTATTTCGGTATTTCGGTTTGAGAATATTGAAATCGTTTTGTAATGTATTTTTTAAAAAACCGCACCGTATTGTATCGAAATATTTCGGTACAATACCTTACGGTACCGTATGTAACGAATTTTTTTATCTTTTTTTCAAAAAAAATATCATTAAAATACTTGTTAATTTATAAATAAAAAAACACTAAGGAATAACATCTAAAAGCAAAATAATATTCCAATAAAAATTCATTTTAGACCTCTAAAACATCTATAAAAAAACAACATTTCACACTAAAAATTTTAAAATGGAAGAGTTAAACTTCAATTAGACAAATATATTGTCGATAATTTCTATTAAAGATACAAAACAAAATACATTTTTATCAAGTACACAACTTTATCCATCAAATCTTCAACTCTAACAAAATACAATATTCAAATTTTATTCATTTATAAAAGCAATTATATTTTTTTTATTTTTAAAATTAATATTTCGGTATTACGATACGATACGATTTTAAATTTTGAAAACCGAAATACCGTACCGTAATTTTTTTAATTCTCAAAATTGTACCATATTGTACCGTAAAATCGAACCGAATTTAAAAATATAATATAGTACAATATGATATTTCGGTTTGTACCATATAATGCACACCGCTAAACGCGTTTCTTCCGTGTAGATTTCCCCAGAACTACAACAGTAATTTCACAAGATGTTTCATGGGGGTGTTTCTTGATGTCCGTGAATGTGTGCACAGATGTGTGTTCCATGTAACAATTTGTGAAGCTTGGTCTTGAGTTTCCTGGATTTCTACATGAACGTCTGTGAATAGTTTTGATTGATTTTACACAAATGTCTGGGTTGCCTTCCGCTAAAAGCTATATGGATGTACACACCTTCAACTGACTAGGTGCAACGAGTTTATCATGGCTTTTTATTTATTTGAAGAATTAAAATTTAAATTTTTCTATATTTCATAATTGAAATTTTTCTACCCTATTTATTTTCATTTTTTCTACTATATATTTTTGTTTTTTTGTTAGATAATAAATTGAGACTTATTTTAGAATATTTTCATGTGTTTTAGACCAACACATCTACAAATTATCATGTCTTCTAAAAAATTGATAAAATTACTTAATTTTTTAAAATTTCTCAATTTCATAATTTAATAAGGTATTCTTAATTTTATAACATAAAAAATGAGAAATAAAATGTTGATATGTTTTTTGAGACAAATAATAATTTATCATATATTTCGAGATAAAAATTTAGCATATTTTTATATATTTTTAAAATATAAATTTATTTAATCTTATTTATTGTAATCAATTAAGTTATTAGTAATTTAGTAATTAAAAATTAGAATTGTATGAGTGTGTAATGGATTAATTCTCTATTTATAACTTTTAAAATGTATTTTGGAGAGAAATTTTCATGTCTTCTATATTGATTTTTTAAGGAGTGCAGCCATATTGTTGAATTTAGTCTTAAAAACTCTTTTCATCTAGTATCTTAGGTCCTTAATGATTGTTCTTAATTTTTAAAATTCCTATAGATTTTACAAATTGAATGATAGTTCCTTTTTGACAAAAAATTGTAATTTTCTACAAAGTTAATGCCAAATAAAAAAAAATAGTCAAGCATATGGGTATAAAATTAGAAGAAAAAAAATTCCCCTCAAATCACAAATCATGTGCACAACACATGCCATAGAGAAGGAGGATAGTAAAGGAAATTCACTAATTCAATCTTCCTCTTTGAAATTAGGGCTTTAGCATTTAGCAAAAAAAAAAATTAAAAAAAAGAGGAAAAATAAATTAAGGATTGTGGCTTTGGTTGAGAGAATGGCGACAATTTCGACTGGAATTGAATGAAGACAAGAATTTCTTCTAAGGGCAGGAAAAGAATTAGGGCTTCTTGATGCATTGATGTTGTTGGCAAAGACAACAATGAAGAGTCATGACCGATCGTTTACCATGTTAAATATATATATATATATATATATATATATATATAATTAGGTTGAGTTTGTTAAATAAGTATCTGCATGTCAAAATTAAAAGTTAAACTATTAGATTCACAATGATTCCAACCTACATGGATGTTTTTGAGAAAAAAAAATTAAAAAATCATGATAAATTTGAGGGATTTTCAGACATTTCAATATTTCCATCGATATCCATTAACATCAGTTTAACAACAACCTGATTTAAGCACTAATTGACAAAGAATTAAAATTGAGACACTCAATTAACGAATAGGCCAAAGTTCAGGTAACCCTTTTTTAATAGCACCTCTATTCCTTATTTATTTGCATAATTACACTAATTGACTTGTTTTATTTCTCCGGATCCAATATAAGACTTCCCAATTTTTTTCCTTTTTTTTTTTGGTCGCAAATCTCACTTGGGACTAATATTGTCATCAAGAGGTAATAAAACTGAAATGAAAAGCATAAATGAGTTTGGGGGTTACAAAGAAGATAAATTTTTATATTCTAAACACCTAAGAAACAATCTAAACTATTACATCTGTCCTTGATTTCAATGAAGTTACTTTCTTTCATTAAAAAAAACTATTACATCTGTCGCATAAGGCATAAGAATGCATTACTTTGACTTTTTCTGAAGTGTATTTTATCATAAACCTAACTAGGGATGTCAATGGGGCGAAGCAGGGCCGGAGTCCCCTACCTCCGACCCCGACCCCACTTTAGAACACTCGTTCCCGCCCCCACTCCGTCCCCGCTTTAGAATGTTTGAATAAACTCCGACTCCGACCCCGACCCCGCTTTAGAACACCCGTCCCCGCCCCCAATTCAGCTTCGTTTTGACCCCCGTTTTGACTCCTGTTTGACCTCTGTTTGACCCTATTGACTCCACTTCAATTTTTAAATTTTTTTTTTTTAAAAAAACTATCTCATCATACCACTAAAATCTAAAATAACTCAATGCATATTTCATCATAATAAACTACAAATATTAAGGCACAAGCTCATTTAAACATGTCTATCTCATACTAAAATTTTTTAAAAAATAAAGCTTCCAAACTAAAAACTTCAAATACAAAATAATGAAATATTTCATATATCGAATACAATCACTAATATAAATATAAATCATTATCCTTAAAAACTATAAATTATAAACAATCTTCCAAAATTGAGCTTTCACTCTTCAATTCAACGCATGCCCTTCCATGCAATGAGGTTCTTATAGTTAGATATATAGTTATTATATAATTTATGGTCACATATTTTTTTTATATTCATATATAGTTAATAATGTAACTCATAGTTAGTTAGGTATATAGTTAATATTATAAACTTATTTAAATAAATATAATTAATAATATAACTTATAGTTACATAGATTTTTTAATCATCACATATATATATATATAACTATTTTAAGTATATCGTTAATATTATAAACTTATTTAAATTAATATAGTTAACTATATAATTTATAGTTATATAGTTTTTTTTAATCTTCACATATGATTCATAATTACTTAGTCAATAATATAAACTCATTTTAATCTACATAGTTAATAATATAAACTCATTTACTCAATAAAGTTAATAATATAATTCATAGTTAGTTAAGTATATATTTAATAATATAAACTCATTTAAATCAATATAGTTAATAATCATATTTACATAGTTTTTTTAATGTTCATATATAGTTACATAAATAATAATATAACTATTTTAATTTACATTTTTAATAATATGATTCATAATTAATTAGTGAATAATATAAACTCATTTGAATCCACATAGTTAATAATATAAACTTATAGTTAGTTAGGTATAAGAATGTAAACTCCTTTAATAATATAACTCAATTTATTTTAATTTTTTTTAAAGTAACCAAATGGATAAAATTGTTTTCTTTTTAAAAAAATACTAGAAATAAAATAGTATTTTTATTAGAGATACTGAAGCCGAAGTCGGGGATTCACCTTCTTGAATCCCCGCGGAGATTCAGTGTGGACAAACAATCCCCGCCCCCCGCCCCCACTAATCCCCACATTTTTTTACACCGCCGCCGCTGAAGCGGGGAATTCTGAATCCCCAGAGCGGGGCGAATCGAATCCCCATAATCCCCGATATTGACATCCCTAAACCTAACCACTTTACTTTAGTGCTATTGTAGAAGGGTTTATGGTGCTTTCCATAGGGTATTACATTAAATTAAAACCCCCCATAATGTTATTCCCAGTAAGGATCAACTAAAACCGATTTGTGGGGTCAACGCCATAACATGAAAATGCTTTGCCATAATGAATACACATTTTCTCTTATCAAGCTTAAACTAACAATAACATATATATATATCATGTGCCTGACATTAACAAAATTACAACTCTGTACATCAATAGACAAAATTTAACAGCTCAAACTGGGGAACTAGGCTAGTCGATAATTGCACTCAAATACTGACACCAATTATTGAGTTCCTTTGAGAACTCAAGAGTCTCGACAAGCCATGTATAAATTTAATCTAGCTTCACTCGGCCATCTTCTAGCTGCTGTTTTGTGGGCTCAGCAGGGAAGTACTTTATGCCAATGAGATCACCAACTCTGCTAATAACCTAATAATAATTTTGAAAACAAGTAAGTTCTGCTTCAAAGAGTTTGGGGAACAATCAATTTACTGTTTCATTTATCAGATCACCAGAAAACACCCATTGTCAATATATAGACTTGTCTGAATTAATCATGTAGCTTTTTTCCTTTTTTTGAATAGTTTGATATCAAAATAGGTTTTGTTGAACATCTATAAGATCACGTTCTCCCTCTCCTGTCTAGAATTGAGTATCCCTTTTTTACTAAGTACCAAAATTAAATCGAATCTTTGACTATAACCACATTAAATAATTAATGTGATTAGTTGTGAGACCCATGTTTCAATCAGATATGGACATCTAGTGGTGAAATCCATGTATTAATTAGATATGGACATCAAAATAGAAAGACAGACATTCAATTTTGGTTGAATAGAGTACTATTCATTTGTTTCGTCAGCTCAAGCCTTTCCCACCTGTTTCATCTCAAAAATTCATGTTGCAGTCACATAAAAGTATCCAGCATATATTTGCTCCTCATATTTAGCGAAAATTCAAGCTCACACACAATTATTGGAGGTATACTTGCCACCATTTCTCTTGGGGCATTGACTGATCATATTTGGAGCTTTTGTTTATCTTCACACAGAGCTGGATCACTATTAATACTAATATCATCATCTACGTTGCGCAATACGGGACTCACAAAGAACACAAAATGGCCATAAGGAAACATGCAAAGGTATCCAAGAATAACCAAGTTCACCAAGACTGGTAAAAAATTATTATTCCAGCACATTATCCAATAAAAAACATCCACTGTTTAGAAATTGATGTATCCCCCTCCACCAAATAGGTTAAATAGACAAAACATTTATCTAAACCTTTTTGAAATGCTAAAACTTAATAACAAAGGTCAGAAACATAGTCTAGAGAATACTATCTTAAGTCTGTACTTGGTAGAATACTGCATTTTATGACTACTGAGGTGTTTAGACTACAGCCAGACAAAATACAACAAATCTAGGTAAACCATTGACAAAAGTGACAAACTCTCATGACTACTGAAGTACCATATACAATTAATGGATAAGCAAGTGGTCCATGTAAAAATAATAATTCAAAATAAATAATAAAGGAAACTCAAAAGAAGACTCTAACCTCTAATGCTTTGGCAAGATCTTCTCTACTGTGAGCAGCAGAAATACAGATTCGAGCTCTAGCCAACAGCAAAGGTGTAGCTGGAAATGCAACTGTCACAACAGCCACCTGCAGTAACAAAGTCCTATTGAATTATCACCATGAATCAAAAGAATAAGAAAAGCTTTTCTGCATTGCAAATTGGAAGAATTAAAACACAGAAATAAGCTGAAGCACAATAAAGAAATAAAACACACATTTTGTCTGAGACACTCGCGTGAAAAAGCAGGTATTTTTGCTGGATTATAGAGCATTATAGGCATTACAGGTGAATCATTATCTCCCAGAACCTCAAATCCCATTTTCTGCAGCTCAGACCTGAAAAAGTTGCTATTCTCCCGTATTCTTGCTAGTTTCTGAGCACCTAAAAAAATAAAACTCAAGTCATCAATAAAGCAGTTGCAAATGCAAAGTGGGTATATTGCAATATTTACCGAAGACAAGTTAAAAATGATAAAATGGAACAGAGTCCTACCTCTACTAGAACCGTCCTCACCAAGGATGACTTTAATAGCAGAAATAATTTGTTGGGCCGCTGGAGGAGATATTGACGTAGCATATAGATGAGCAGGACAAGTATACTTCAAATATTGGATAAGTTCCTGAAAAATGTGACATATTAACAGGTGAAAATATCAAAACAACTATGGTTACAATGTGAAAATATTGGATACTTATATAGAGTACTATTATCTGTCTAAGGAGGCTACAGCAAAAAAATGAAATTCAATCTCTCTAGGTTACACCATTTTTTTCTTTTTAATTTCGCACAGAAATGAACAGGGAAGAGATTGAAGAGGAAAGCATTTAAAAATGAATAAAAGATAATATAGTTTGAAGAAAAAGCAGGAAAGTGTTAGAAGAGGAACTACTCTTTAGTCAAGGAAAACCAGGTATTTCATGTTGCCAATTTCTTTAGTCAAGGAAACACGTAAAAAGGAAATGTTGCCAATTTCCTACAGCAGCATTCATCCAGTAATCAACTTTTGAGCTATTGTCATCTAGGATTTAGAAAAATACTCCTATCTAGCTAAAGCCGTTACCACATAGTTCATCTAAGCACTAACAGATAATGACAGTTTTTATTTTTCTCCCTTTTCTTGAGGTTCATGCATAATGTAAACTACATGCTCCAACAGCATCAAAAGATGATTTGGTTCTGCTCAACAGTTGGCAAGCTCATAATATTACATAAAAGAGATGCTTAAGGCTAACCGTAGACCCAGCAATATAACCACCACAAGATCCAAATGACTTAGTGAAAGTTCCCATCATAATATCCACATCTGCAGTATCAACCCCTAGGAGCTCACAGACACCTCTCCCTGTTTTCCCAACTGCTCCAATGCTGTGAGCCTCATCCAAATAAACATATGCCTGTGATGGAATATATATTATAAATGATGCAAAAGCAGAGAATTAGCATGTCATTAAGCCACAGAAGAAGCATGGAATAAAGCTAGGCAATAAAGTACTAAACCCATATGATATTGTATCAATCAATAATAAAAAGAAAAATAACCAACTAAAATTCTTGGCTCAGTTGATATGGCTGTCAAGAGCTTGTGATGTAATGACGAAGCAGATTAAAACTGATAAAGCTAGTCCAAGGAGGATTGCTTTTAGATGAAAATCTAAAATAATGCATGAAAGGACATTTGAACAAGCATAAGTTGGTCAGAAAATCTTCACGAAGAATTTGGTGAAATGTTCTATTTTTCCATAGAAATAGATTAGTTCGAGAAGAACCCAAAGGATGTTGATCATAAATGAGAAGATTGGTTATGGAGAAAGACAGATAAAGCATTTTCTGCATGTGAGCAAAACATAAGTCTGGCAAAGTATGTATTCTGGCTAAAGCCTAACTCTGTTATGTTAGTTTACAGTTTACAAAAGACAGAGCATATATGCCAGCAACAGCCAAAACCTACTGACTACAGATAACAAATTTCAATAAAAAAGAAAAAAAGTCCAATAAATTCCTAGTTAAGCTAATCCATATCCCAGTTATAAAGAAAATTGAAAAAGGGAAGCTTCAAAACAATATCCCAAGAAATGAAAGATTCAGAGAGCTCTCAAGCCTTCTGCAAACTATAATGCTCAAGAATAAGGAGAGCTCCAGAAGAGCATAGTACCTTGTACTTTTTGCATATAGCAACTATCTCTGGAAGTTTGCAGAGTTCCCCTTCCATACTATATATTCCCTCCACCACTACAATAATTTTCTTCCAAGGTCTGTGTGTTCTTGGTTGCCCTTCAGCAATGTGTGCTCTTAAAACTTTCTCCAGATGGGGTGGTGCTGCAGAAATCAAAGCAGAGATATCACAAAATACTCAGAGAATCAAGTACTTTATTTAGAGTCTTACACAGACTTACTGTTATGTTGAAAAACACGGATTGTGGCTCCTGACCCTCGGGCACCATTGACTATGGAGTTGTGATTCAATGAGTCACTAATAATCAAGCCACCCTGTAAGCATCAAAAAACATGTGATGAACAAAAGTGTAACCAAGGGTAGGGTATTGGGGAAGAAAAAAATTACAGGACAGAAAATCTTATTTTAACTAACTTGAAATACCTTTCCAACCATGACAGGGAGAATAGCAGAATTAGTTACATAGCCCATGCCAAAAACAATAGCAGCAGGCTTTCCAACAAAATTTGCCACGCACTCCTCCAATTCAGTATGCAAACTGGTTGTTCCTGACAACAATTCTTTTTATTAGCGAAACCAACAAAAGACCAATCTACTTATTCAAAAGTAATAATGAGTTTGCAGTTAGGATACCTACCTCCATCAACACGAGAACTACAGGTGCTTGGAGAAAATCTCTTCAAAGACTCAATTACAAGAGGAGTGCAATATTCATCTGATGCAGCAAAACCGAGGTAGTTATATGATCCTAAATTTAGGCACCTACTGACTTTTTGAGTCCGCCTGCACAAGGATATGTTCATTCCGTTTTGTTGTTCAAAAGAACTTAAAGACTAGTAAGCTTTTACTTGACAACTTCCTTCAAAGCAAACAGTTCCTTGGCTTTAATGAGAAAAATGAGGAGCAGATACATGTAATGTTTTGAATGGTAGAAGACAGGAATGCTATTGATGGTGAATGGCAAGAAACAAAACAGAAACAATCCAAGTTATTGTTTGGACATGTATCCACACTTACTTTAGCGTCTTGTTATTGTCATTCGATACACGTTCAACCACATCAAACCAAGCATCAGGAGGACTTGATATTGGTCGCCCAAAACAATCCTACAATTTAAGTGGCCATTTAGTGTATAAATACTAGAGCATATAAACAGTGCAAAAAGTGCCTCAAGTTTAACATTTGATCTTTTCCCGCCTAAAGAAAATCTGAGAAATAAAGAATTGGTAAACTCCATTACTCTCATAACAAATATGTTGCATATAAGGACAATCAATGCCCACTTGTCACTGAGGCAATCATATGGGCAGACAAGTTCACATTGAACATAGATTACCTATTATTGAAACATAGCCCCTTTGACATTTCAGCTTTACTTTTTCATTCCAAAGTCAAGTTTGAATGTGAATTTTCCCTCTTCTTCACTTGGTGCCCATTTTTTCGAAAATCCTATCTACACTCCCAGTTAACAAAACAAAGCTACCATTTACTTTTTGGATCTTGGAAAGTAGAAAGAAATGAGTCAAAAAAAGGTTTTTCTCACATATGGTTTCATAATGACGACAATCCTAAAACTGAATCAGTCTGCGGAAAGGGAGAAAACTGCCCCATTGTTACTGGTACAATCATATGGGAAGACAAATTACCATTTGACATATTCTCATTTGAACATATATTACCTATTATTCATTGCAGTCTCCTTTGATGATTCAATTTTATACTTCATTCAGAATGAATGAGTTTGAGTTTGATGTTGTAGCTTGACTTAGCATTTCTGTAAAACCCCTCTACCTTTCCAGTTCACAAAACAAAGCCACCACTGAATCCCTGGATCTTAGGAGGAAAAAGAAGATGCTTGCAAGAATGATCTCCCTCAACATTTGATCTCATATTAAGAAAGACCAAAATCTAAAAACCATAAGTTTGAGTGAAACAAAAATTTAAGATCTTGTCCTTAATTCCTCATTCTTAATCACTTCCGGATATTATTAGCTTTTCCTTCTTCTGCTTAGCACTTTAAAGTCCATCACAGGTTAACATATTTAAAAGATTTAGTAGAAAAGGACTGCAAAAATATACAATTGTATGCCAGTAAAATACTAATAAGATTGATATAAATAATACAAAAACCAGCGCCACAATGAAGATGATCAAAACATAGGTAGCGAAAGCACAAAACAACTCCTAAAATTCTTCATATTTTAACTCAGTATTTCAAACAAAAAGCAATAATCAAAACACCCTTCCCCAACCCCACCCCACCCCCACCCAACAACAAAAGGGGGAAAAGAAAACCTGAATACGAAGATACAAGCGACGAATATAGAAATCCTCCAGTCCTAAGCAGATCGGAGCATAGCCCTGTCACAAAAATCAAAATTAAATCACAGAAAACCCAATTATATAGAAAACCCAATTATCATACAACAAAAACCATACGCACCTGAAGATTGCTAGCTTGACACCAATCGATGATTTTACGGAAAAAGTCCCGTAATTGACCGAACGCGAAGAGGAGGCCATAGCTGAAATACGTGGTCAAGGCAGTTAAGTAAGGAATGGTAATCATTCCGGCGGCTGAGATCCGATCTGATGGGCAAATGAAGATCACCGGTGGAGGAGGGGATCGGAAAGATGGAAGGGAAGAAATGGAGGATTAGATTTGAGCAGTCCTCAGTATTTTCATATTGTTAGAGTTGATTTTTTTTTTCCTTTTCTTTTTCCTGGAAGCTAATTTGATTTTGATTTCTTTCTGTTTTGTGGAGGTGATTTTATTATATGAAATTCGGCGAAACATCCTCAACCTCATCAGTCAATCCCACGTTACAAGTTGCAACTTTTCTCCATTCAAAAAAGGGCAAAAAAATGCCACTTTTCCTTTTGCATTTTTCCCCTTAATAGTGATTTTGGGTCATTTTTAAATTTTATTTTATTAATTAATTCATTTATATATTTCTGTTGAACAAATATGTACAATATTTCTATTACAAGGTCTTTTTTTTTATATTCCAAATAATTCAGTAATTTCTTTGAAGAAGGTATAATCGAGTTGATCGATCTCGAGTTTGAAAAATAAAATTTAAAATTGGCCCTGTTAAATTTTTAATAGACTAAGCTCTAATATAAAATTAGTTTTTGAGTTGAGATCAAATTCAAACTATTTTTTAAAAAATATTTCATTTAAAATTTGAAAAAAAATATTATATATATAAACAGTTTAATAAATCAATGAAATAAATATTTTAAATCTCAATCTCACTTCAAATAGTTAAAATATCAATTCAAGTTAAATTAATTTTAAATAATTTCGTGAATTAGTGTGATGTGAATTCTTTAATTTAATAATACTATTAGTCAAAATTTAAAATAAAAGAACTCATTTAATTAGAGAATATACAATCCAAGCCATCTACTCTAAAACACGTATAAAAAAATATTATATATATATATATATATAATACGTTTTAGAACTATAGTAAAAAGAAGATTAAGGCAGAACTCAAAAATTCAACTGAGATTGGAGTTACCGCTGGAGTCTACAAAGCTTGCCACTTGAAATTCCTTCAGTGATTTGAAGTACTGAGAACTTGGTGCAGTGAGGTATGAGCTTACCGTCTAAAAGTTTATGTCTTTCCACTTGGCGTTGCAAATTTTGAACACTTGGAACCTGATTTTGAAGTTTGTCATTTAGAACTTCATCTTGCTTATGGGAGTTTCAGAGCTTGCAGCCTCACACGTCAAGATGCCTGCTTTCATATTTTTTTAGTTCTTTTTTATTCAAATTACTACAATAAAAATTAAATGTGAGAAATAAATTTAAGCTATAAAATATGTAATTTGCTATATTTAATATAAAAATAGATACAATTAATCTTCAAAAAATTAGTAAATTATAATTCAATCAGTATCATATCTAGATTATAAATTTTTGAATTAGAGTATTTGATAGAACTAATGTTAACTTTGACGTTGTCTATTCCGAAGTTGTTTTAAGTGCATAACCATATTGAAATTTCCATCACTGAGACAATTCCATACTTCTTAGGCATTAAGATTTTAAAAACTTTAAAATGCAATGGGAAAGATTGGTTTTCATTACATGTCAGAGTTGGCTTCCAATGTGACCCCCGGGACGCGCCCCATAATGGTGGAATTTAATTTATTTTATTGTTTATATTAAAAGATATTTATTGATTGAAAGTTTTATTAGGTTTTAATTTGATTGATTACCAAATTAATGAGCGATTAATTAGGGAGTTATCATTATGAGAATTAATGAATATTTAGTTACTTTATTTTGAAGGGATTGAGAAGCTTAATTTTTAATTTATAAAGTTAATGATATATTGTTCTTTTGGTATTTTAGCATAACAGCATATAGTAGAAAGTCATTAACAAATAACAAGAGAGAAAGGTTAAGGTTCGACGCAGAGACTTACAATTAAGGATTGAGAAGACGATTTGTTTTTTCGATATGCATATAATAATTTAAGAATAGTTGATTTTTTCCCTTTTTATTTAAAGTTTATTGTTCATAGGTGTGGCTATTTTACTTAGTTGAGGAATCTAAATCTTAGTTGAACTTGAATTTTGGTGAATAATTGAAATGTTTTTATTTTGTAAAATTAAATGTTTAGTTTCATATAAAATCTCGAAATGACATGAATACTTCTAAAATCTGATTTTCTATTAAATAAATTAGAATATATAAATTTCATTGAACAAGTTGCATGTTGTATAAGAAATATTTAAATATAGCTTTTAAATGAGATTTCATTGAATTATGAAATTTAACATTATATTATCAATAATGTAAGATTAAAAAGTATCATATCAAACTTTTAATTTAAAAACAAAAATTCTTATCTTAACATAACAAAATAATATCATTTCAAAACCAAAAACAAAAAACACATTAAGCAAGCAACATAGTAAATTCTAGTACAATAATCAAAATTCATTATTTTATTTTATTCCATTGTGATATTTTATTTTTATTCATGATTG
The DNA here is from genome assembly GCA_019593545.1 of Apocynum venetum. Classification (NCBI taxonomy): domain Eukaryota; kingdom Viridiplantae; phylum Streptophyta; class Magnoliopsida; order Gentianales; family Apocynaceae; genus Apocynum; species Apocynum venetum. The sequence goes on from SRSM01000151.1 coordinate 483,674, forward strand.
CTATATATCGCATTTCATTTCTCAATACCTTACCCCTCAAATTACCAAAGAACCTTAACCCTATCTGGCTTTGTCTCTCTCTCCCCTTTGCTCTCTCTCGAACCAGCCCTGATAAGCATTCTACTCGATTTCTTCTTCATTTCAACTGGCTTTTGTTTATGAAAATCACATTACATATTAGTTTTCAGCAATCTATTGAACTTAATTTATATTTTGCCACTGAAATTAATAGTTTTAACAGTGAATTTTAATAAAAAAAAAATCACATTTTCATATTCAACATTATACATGCAAAATGCAAGGTCGGTCCTAACATTTTTTGTGCCATGTGCAATGATTCAAACCGATGTTTTTTGAATATTACACAAAAAATGCAAGAATATCATTTTGTTCCTAAAAGTATGACATTTAAATATCTAGACACTATTGAAATACTGTAAAAAAATAATGAAAGAAAATGAAAACAATTTTTTTTAAAAGAATCATTTATTGACATAGAGATTAACTATTCATACAGAGAGGCTCTAAAATACCTTCAAGTTACATAATTTAAGATGTGATGTTCCAAGAAATTCAAGTGAACCTTGAAGAAAATAAAGAGCATCTAGATACTTTCTTATCCCCATAAACATTATATAAGATGCAGAGAGAACAAAAAGAAGCAATACTTTGCATCTCAGCAACAAAATTAATCACTGGAAAATCTTTGCAAAAGTATGAAAAAAGGACTTTATATCAGTATTTCTTTTGGCTTAGAGTGTTATCATAGAATTTAAAATTTTACAACATTTCAAATATACTTAATTTAAAATTTTATGAAATTCATTAAAATTCAATGTCTTTAATATGAAATTTAATTGATTACATAAGATTTCAGACCTTTCGAAAGGTCATGTATTTCGATGAAATTCTATTTTTAATGGAATGTAAAAGAATATGTTGAACTTTGAAGTAAAAAATATAAAGAAATGATTCTTCCATAAATCCAACCATAATATTTCGTGAAATTCGTTTATATATTGTCAATAAAAAATATAAAAAATGAAATATCACATATATCTCTTAACTTTTTGCCATTACCTTTTATTCTTCCTCTTAGAACATAAATGTTTTACACACACACACACACACATATATATATATATATATATTGATTTGCTCATATGTAATTTTTTATATACAAATTATTCTATCCATTTTACAAAAACTCTAATAAAAATATATCGAATACCACAAAAATTTGTGGCATAAAAAATTTCATGTAATCAATCTACTTGATTTGGTGTATTATACTATAACTCATTCATGAATTTAGTTTGGTGTAGAAAAAAATATTATTTGTTTTTTCTTCAAAATATTGTTCAAATTTTATTAGGGATAAAAATAAGACATTTAGTAAAAAAGTTTCATTTAGAATTTTATACATAGAAAAGTATATAATAGTATATATACATATTTCTAGCAAAACATACAAAAAAATATAAAATCTAAAGTGAATAGAAAATTAATCAAAAAGTCTATTAAAAAATTAATAGATGATTAAATCGATTTTAGACATATATTGATTATACTTTTTATGTAAAAAATTTGTTTTATCTATTTTGTTGCAAAAACTCATATAAAAATTTATCAAATTCTATTAAATTTTGTGATATAGAATTTCATATAATTCTATTGAATCTAATAAATTCTTTAAAATTCTATTAAAGTCCAAAAAAATCTATAAAAATTCACAAAATTTATAAATTTCAGTAAATTTCATGGGACCGTCAAGGAAATGCACATTCCCTTGCAATGCCGGTAATTTGGATTATTTGTTTGTGGTTGTGGAGGGCAAAAAAGTCGAGGGTTTCGGTATTTAATATTTTTTTATTGATATTTTAAAGTGTTGAATGCACCATTTGGTCCCATTTCTGGTTTCTCCGAAGTCCAAACCTAACGGGGTCTTTACCATATCTTTCACAAAAGGAAAAGTCAAATTGCACAGGCTAACAATAAATTCATTTTCTTCTAAAAAAACACAATAAATTAATTTCAATTTGTTTCAGCTTGAATAAAATAAAAAAGTATTTAAATTCAGGTAAAGTTTTATTTAAAGGCAATTTTTTTGGTAATATCAATTTAACAACTAGAAAATAAAAAAATGCTTCTACTTTTAATTAGTATTCAATTATCAATTTTAAAAAATAGATACTAAATTGGCACACACTTGAGAATTTCTACAGAGAGGCCGAGTGATTTAACCCTGAAAAGATTTGTAGATAAACACAAACAATACTTCCTTTGACGTACTGTAAACTCAAATATTTATGACCGATTTATGTTGGCTAAAACGGAGCTTCCAAACCAAAGGAAAATCTGGTCTATGTACGAAAAAGTGCTAAAGTAATCTATTTGTAAATTAGATAGAGAAAATCTTGAATAATTTTTAGACACTCTTAAAAATATAGATCGCAAGAAGAAAAAAAATAAAATAAAATTATCGAACATCAAGAGGAACACTGAGTTTTCTCCTTTTGGTACAACCAGAACATCAGTTAAAGCAGAAATAGGAGCACTGTAGGGTGTTGTAATGGTTGGCTATTTCTGAATTCCCAGGGACTCCAAAACACCAAGTCAAAATGATTAATCTCTCCATTCGGAAGGCAATGAAGATTTGAATATCTGAATAAGGACCATTTTTTTCGTTTGATCAAGCTTGTTAATACCATGTCTTTGATGAACACCTAGCCTCAAAGCTTCTTGGCCTTCTTCAACGGCCTTTTTTCTCAAAGCAGTAAGTGAACTTGTTCCTGAAGAATCAATGTCACTCTTATCTGTATTCTTTTCACATTCATCTCCATCCTTAGCTGATGAAAGAGTATCAGAATCAACCAAGTTTGTGAGAGTCTTTTTCTTATCCTGGATTTCTTCACTACCATTTCCTTCAGAGGTCATGCTGCCATTTGAGTTACTGTCTCCCCACCACCTATATGACGATACAGATGACAAGCCATCTGAGGGAAATCCGTATTTAAACTCATCCAAATTTGAGGGAGACCCCTTTGTCAGCACTGCTCCATGATACATTACAGGACTCCCTGTTTGGGCATTCTTATTTCCTTGCTGCTGCAACATAATTTGAGCTTTTGGCAATTGCTGCACATAGTTTGTATTGTTCAGGAGTGGAGAGCCTTACTCAAAGAGAAAAAAATTGAACAGACTAAAAGGGAAAGTAAGACAGAAGAGAAAACAATAACAGACTAGGGTAACCTACATGCTTGGAGCAGTTGTAGCAAACAAAGTTCAGGCAGGTATTATTATGGTAGTTCAAGCAGTCAATTCGTTGTACAACTTATGCAAGAAGTAAGGTCTGAGCTACATTTTGCATCAGTATGGTTTCAAGGTGAGAATTCTGATCTTCCTATAATCAAGCATCAACTATTATTTCTGGGTTTAGTACAAAGATTAGACAATTTCAAAAGGTGAGAACCCTGATCTTCCTATGATCAAGAAGACTGAGACTTTCAAGGGAATAACAAATTGCAAAAGTTGCAGATATATTTAGAATGTGCAAACTTCTAAGACAAATGTTGGAAAGCCCAATCTTCCATCCAAAAATTGAGAGGATCCATGGAAGGCATTAGGGCATTTATTTAAAGACTTTCTGGTGCAGTATCTGGTAAGGAATCTGTTGATATGGACCTATGGACCTATTCCATAACACCTTTCATAGTAGGAAACTATCAAAGAATGGTGGTACCGAACAGGGAGAACCTATGCACTACCACAGCAGCAGATTTACTATGAACATGATACACTTCCAGCAGATGACATTTGGGGCAAAGGAATTAAAATATAATTCCAGATTTCTATGGGACTGAAATCTTTAGATTTTTCAGCTTTCAAAGATTAGATATTCCTTATGGCATAGCATGAAAGATGCAAGTAAACTATCTTTTGATGAAACTCAGCTAAAAGTAACTGCAAATTGGTGCAAGAAGTGCTTCAGAGATGAAGCAAGCCATGAGTAAACACTAGTCGAAGTTCCTCAAATGGTAAACAACATAAACCACTAAGGCACCATCAAAGCAATTTTAGACTGCACAGCTGACCTTTCACATGTTAAAAAAGCAATTTCAGCTTATTCTCCGGCCAATAGAACACATGAACACAACTTTGGATCTCCCTAACGTACAACTGCAATCCTAGTTGGCGCACACATGCACAAATAATAATAATAATAATATTAGGAGACAAGTAATACTTGAAACCACATTTTCATCATTTTTAGTAAAATCAAGTCCACCACGAAGATATTCATAATCCACTCTTAGTTTTTAGTTGATAGCCCAATTTGGTATAATAGTACATCCCAACAGGGGTCAACCATATTTGTTAAATTTATCGACCTGGTTTAGCAACAACTACCCAATATTCCAGGGATCTTTTACCCAAACCAATACATGTTTCTGAAGCCTTAGTGTAACTGGTTTGCCTGGAAATATATGTACCTATAACAATTTACCCATCCATTTTATCTGCATGCCCTGATAGAAACTCACATGGAATTGGCTCTGACAACAACTGATTCAGTTTTTAACATGAGAAAGGGCATTTGGTTTTTTAGATCATTCGGACAACTCTAATCTATACCAAAAATGTCATACATATGTTTTGTCAGCACTTTTTAAATACAGTCCAACTTGTTTAAGAAATTGAGTAGGAATGGTTATTGGAAGCAAACCTGAGCAATGCATAAGTTCCATTACCGACATTAATTACCAATCCTAACATCCATACCGAAAGGTAACCCATCTTAAATACCAAAAGCATACTGACTACGGATTCGTCGACTGACCAAATAAGCATTGAAAATTTATTTTAGTTATTTCATCTGTTTGATATATTAGCCACAAAAAGCTTCTAGAACCCGTCAAATTACACGAATATCATTCACTGAAAAAAAATTACACGAATATTTTACCTTCAATTTAAATAATACAACTATTAATTTCCCATTAGTTACGCGAACTTATAAACAAGATAACCACAGAAAAACAATGAAACTATTAATTTATCTTCAAGTTATGATCTTCTTGTTACATGGAGCAACCAATTAATTTGAAATAGTAGACGAGAGATTAAGAGAAAAGCAAGGAAAGAAACTTGTTATAACCCAATGTTTGTAGCTTCTGGCGTTTGACGATCGTGTAAAGAAAAAACTGTCCTTTCAGTGCTTGGGAGAGAGAAAGAGTATTCCCCGTCGGCTTCGATTCTGTAAATTCCGGCGACGGTACGACTTCCCTCAGGTGGTCAGAGTGAGAGCGACGAAGAATAGCTGTTGAAACAGAGGAGAGAGGTGAGCATCGTTTTTCCCAATTTTTCTTCTTCCTTTCGTCCTTCACTTTTCCAACTGTATTTATCTTAACTCCTTTTCAAAATATAATTCTACATCCGAATTGAATTTTTAATTTTGATTTAATAAAAAAAATGTAAAAAGTTTTGATTTAAATAAGTTATCACAATATCATTATTTATATAAAAAAATTTATTTTTTTAAAATTGATATCCAATTATGAATATCTAAAAATTGAAATTCGATTATTAAATTATGAATAAAAAAGTATCATTTGTTGATCAAAAAGTCATTTTAAAATATAAATCCTTATTTCATTTAATCAATTTGAATATTTATCTTTGATTTAATATAGTCTTTTACCTTAAAAAAAATTTAATAGTGAGATCATGCAATTTAAATTCTTTAGATTAAAAGATTGTGAATTAAAATTTAGAAGAAAAATATGTTTATACTATTAGTATAAAATTATTAATTCTATGTTATTTAATCGTATTATTTTCATTATATTTTTTGTTATTTGTGGATATTTTTATATTTTCTCCTCTAATTTATTTGTTTACATGAATTTTTAGAATTTATTATTCAAAGATTAAAAATAAAAAGAGAAATAAAAAAATCATCAACAAACAAGTCTAAGTTAGTCTTCAACGCACTCAGTCAGTGCCGCATCGCCTCTAACTAATAGAGCCCAATCGATGCGCTTTGTCACCTAACATGTTTTAAAAAAAGGATTCTCAAATGCATGATCCACATCGTCTAATTTGTCTAATTTATCGAACTAATTAGACATTGAAATATAAAAGTGTTCACTGAATCTGTAGCACCGCGACCGTTCATAACGCACAACGCGTGGCAAAGTTGTTGAGTGCCATGTGCCTTTCTCATAATGCAGTCAGATGATTCAATTGGCTCAAAACTTTCTTTTCTTGCATTTTAATTGCAAAACTTTGTAAAAGAAATTAACATTCAATTGAATATCTCAAAATAAAGATGTAGATATACAATTCTAGATTGAACTAATATCAATATTTTACTTACTCATCTTTCTTGTTTTAATTTTCTAAGTAATTTAAGTAATATTTTTTGGATAATTTAAACTCAAAATCTTTGAAATATATATAGAAAGTCTAAAAAAGGATTTATATTTTCTACTAAGGGGGAAAATAGTATGTTTTGTGTTTTACTTTTTCTACAAGAAATATATGGTTTAGTTTTTAAAAATCACTTAACACCAACCCAAATTCGATACATGGTATGACAAAACTTAAAGTATTCTCTAACATGTCCTAAGCCTCGTATAATTTAAACAAAAAGAAATATAATCTAATATATTAAAACATTATAAATTTAAAGAGTCATATGAAGTTATAAAAATAAAAATATTTCAAACTAATCATAAAATTCAAAAGGAACATACTAAATAGAAGTGTAAAAAGCTCAAACTATCTATCATATCACTCATATAATAACTTGAGACTCTCATTTCCTAACGAAATAGAATTTGTAAAAGTAAGTAATAGAATAAACTAGCACACTCAGTAAATAAAAAGAATATTCCTCATAACAAACACACTTTATGAATATAAAATTATATAAACAATTTCAAACGAATATCATAATTCCAAATTACATACAACCAAAATTCATACATTTAAATTATCATACTGAAATTTAGATAGATCAAATGTTTATACAAATACGATATCTTTTATAAGGCTCAAGTAACACTTAAATTTATTGAACAGTTGTTGAATACAATCATAACTGTTTATCCCTTTAGGACAATCAAATTGACAGATTTATAATGAATATTTTGACCATGCTCAACGGGATTCAAATGAATAATTGGACCATGTTTTTCAAATGACCGGTTTGTAACTTGAGCCATAAACTTATAATTCATAAAAAAATACTACTTTCCTATGTGTTCCCATTCAACATTGAAAATTTTAAAAGAAATAAAATAATCAACCATTTATAATCAAATGGAAAAAAGAAACTCATGCATTTAATTTATTATAATAGAAATGTAAGTCTATGAGAAACTCATGCATTCATGATGGAGCTCATAGATACATGACAATGGATTTATAAAATCCCTCTTGCTTGGGATCGTCATCCAAATCGAGTAATAGTGGTGCATATGGTGATCATGACCATTGATTTTGTTCGACATTTATTATTTTAAATATATTAATTTTATATAATATCTTTATTTTCATTACTTTCACATTAATATTTTTAAAAAAATACTAAAATTTCAATATTCATAAATAAACATTAATAAAAATGTAATTAATATTTTTAATCTAAATATATATATATATATATTATAATAAAAATTTAGTAATTGTGTAAGGAAAAAAAAAAAAAAAAACACACAATTTGCAAGGGATAATTTTCTGACAAAAAAAATTGCATTAAAAGAAAACACCACTGTTAATAGTGTTTTTTAAAAACAAGATGCAAGGGGTGTTTTGGACTATTTTAGTACATCCCTATATTTGAGGTTATTTTGGATAAGAGTTGAAAAAATTAGGTTATTTTGGTTAAAAGCTCAAATTTGAGCTTCTCAATTAGTAAGCATAGGTTGAAAAGTGGCCTTTGTAAATTAATTGATATATTATCTATTATGATAGATCCGCTTTTGATAATTGATTTTTATGAAAGAAATCACACAATAAATACTCCTAGGAAGTGCAATAGAACAAGCATGTATCTCCCTTGATAGTATTCCCTATTATATTATTTTTATTTTTATTGTGGAGTAATAAATATGTAAATTATATTTTTTTACTAATTCTAGTATAATCTAATTATATACTTAACAAAAATAAATAGTTAAAAATATAAGATCATTTTATTTAATTAAAAAGAGAGTAAACGCAGCATATTCATTTGTTCGAAATAGTTCAAGACTTGTATTTAAATGTGGCAATTTGGGCTTGATTCGTGTCGTTTGAGTTTTAGGTCATGTTAGGCTTATTCAAAAAACTTGGACTTAAATTGCCTATCACGTCACTTAAAGAGTAACATTATTTCTATCAAAATAAGGTTGTTTTAAAAGTTTGGACTGGACTTTAATTGGCTCTGCTAACCAAAGATGGATTTTATAATTTTAGGGCCTCAAAAACTTTGGCCCAGCTCGATTTTTCTCAATGGTCCAATCAAGCCGGGCCATCCAATTTGCTACCTCTTCTTATATTCTACCTTGTATACAATAGACTTAAGCTTGCAACAATCATCTCATTTGAGCCATGGAATCAACTTGAAATAGAGTTTGGTATGTACGACCTAACAAGGTCTTACAAATATAACACTGCACTATTATGATATTATGTCAAAACCTACAAAGTTAAAACTATTAATGTGCTTGAGTAGTTCTAGGACTTGTACTATGCGGGGTGGTGATATTATACTAGAGAATGAAATGCATCCCTCATCATTCCTATTTTTTATACGAAATGGATTATTGTATTAATGCAACAAAAGGCTTTACATCGGTGAATTTTTCTATGCACTAACTCTAAATATCAAGATTTATTATGACAACAAGATTAGTCTTATCTTGTGGTAGCCCAAAAGGATAAACACATTCACACTACACATACTTAATAATTCAAACCATAGTAGATGCTCAATGATCACTCCCATATTCATCTTCATCTTTACAACCAAAGTTATACTAATTTAAGCTTTGAATTCACCTATAAATACCGTAATATTGAGAAGAATTCTTCACACTAAACAATCTTCTTCATTCTTCAAGGTAAGAAGAGGAACACTCTCTCTATATATCTCATTATGATTTTCTAGCACTATTGTCGTTGCTACTCTGACCATCCAACATCTCCTATACTCTCTCTTTCTCTCTACTACTTAAGGTATTGTGGGTATGTGTAGTAGGATTTTGGGGTTATTTTGTAATTTTTCAAAAGTTTTGTACTTATTTTTTTTATTTTCTAGAATCTTCAATTTAGCTTTTAAGGTTTTTGAAACCCTAATCTAAAATTTACAGATTTGTTCAATTTAACTCCAATTTTTTTCTAAAATTTCAATTCAACCCCTAAGTTTAAAAAATATCTAGACTTACTTTAGAACCGAAATAAAAAAGAAACTCATTTTTTTTGTATAAAATTCATTATTTCGATATATAGTTTTTAGGTTATTTTGAAATTTTTCAAAAGTTGTGTACTTAATTTTGATTTTATATAATTTTCAATTTAGTCCTTCAGGTTTTTGAAACCCTAATCCCAATTCCAATATACAAAATTTAAAGCTTGTTCAATTTAATTTTTTAGAATTTCCAATTTAACCCCAAAGTTTATCTAAAGATCCAATTTCGACCCCAAATGTTTAAAAATATCTAGATTTACTTCATAACCCAAATTAAAAATTTTAAAGCTTACAAATTAACCCCCAATATTCCAAAAAATCTAGATCTACTTTAATTTTGAAATTTCTGAAATTACATAATGACTCCAAAGATTTCTAGAATTTTCATTTTGATCCCTAAACTTTTAGAAGTTTCATATTTGGATCGATTTCCAAAATTACATTTTATTTTATTTACATATTCACTCAAATATTTTATAAATGTTCCATGTCTACTTTAATTTCTAATTTTTAGAAATTTACTATTTGACCCTAAACATTTATAAAATTACATTTTGGACCTGAAAAGTTTCTAAGTCTTACAAATTACTCAAATTCTTCATATTATTATTTATACGCTTTAATTAAATTAGAGAAATTTATTTAGAAGTTAAGAAATGTTATTTATATTGTAGGAGACGAGGAACTAGAAAGTTGGATAACATTCCACGCTTTAGTTATTATTCTACAATTGTTGAAGTGAGAATATATTTACTCTACTTTTTAAACTTTATGTCCATGTTAAATGTTTTATGTGCTTGCATGATATGTGTATTTAAATGATTTTATATGCTTATACCATGTTATATTATAGCAAAGGGAACTTTGGTCTACAATAGAAAAGGATACTTCAGTCCAAGCTATAGTAACTTTAGTCCAAACAATAGGGGACTTCGGTCCAATCTATAGGGGCTATGCCCCAAATGGGAAAGGAAAATATGTTGGAAAGAATATTAAATGTTTATATTTGTTTGTGCATTTAATGTTTAGCTATTGGAGATATAATTATTCCCACATAGTACTATTTAATCACTACACATTTTTTAAAATACTTTTTAAGATAATTGATGGTGCGTTGCGGAAAGGATGATAGCCAACTATGAAATTTTAGTTTATGATTTATAGAATTATTTTTTACCATTGAACAATTTTAAGTTTGTTGTTTTTGACTCAATTGAGAGTTTACTTATTTCAATTAGTATTTTTTATGATTTGGGAAAGTTTTTATGAAATTTGAAAAAATTGATTGAATTTCAATTTATTTTATGACTTGTTTTTCGCATTTATTTATGTTTAAATTAAGGGATGGCATAAATCCAATAGGGTTTAAAATGATGAAGTAATTTACTTTAAGTTTGTTATGATTTAATGAAGATCCTTCATTCCCAAATAACTACTTGATTAGTCTTAAATTATGATGATATTTATAGCTTATGAATTGTCTGCTTGAATATATACTTCAATCAGAATTGTTTGGTTGTATCTATGGCTTTTCATCCTAGGTTATAAAAGACCCACTTATGTTAGGAAGTGCCGTGCAAAAAATGTGTACAATTACTCTGACTTAGATAAATTTTTTTTAATACTACTTTATCTTCAACATAATCTTGAATTGCACGTTATGTAGTTTCCTTTGCATCTTTTTTCATCCACTAACACATGGGAGAGCCAATAATATACCGTATACATGATGGTTAATTTTTGGGTAAATATAGGAGACTCAGATTGAGACGATTGAAGCTATAATTTCCACAATCTTTTCTTGAAGCATCAGTGCTACCAGGGAACTTTTGGCACACTTAGCTCCAAGTGAGGCCTAATCATTCCTCCTACCATAACAAGTGAGACCTCTAGACTATGTAAAGTCCCAAGTCATCTAAGTCTTACATTTAATTTCTTCAAAATATATTAGGAGCGATTGCACCCACAATTACCCAAGTAAACAAAGGGCCAATTCTTATATATATATATAACAAAGAGCCGGCTTGCCTTGCTGACCAGAACAAATCTATATGTTCCTGGGCAATCTATCAGTAGAGGTTTAGTTTTTATTTTAAAGTCAATGAAGAAAGTGCTTTTAAAAATTAAAAAGACTAATATTTTTATTTTAATAAAATTAATAATCAAAAGATAATTTAAAAATCCTGGAATAGCTTTTTCCCTTCATTTTCTTCATTTTTCCTTTTAAAAAATTAAATCAAAAGGGAAAAAAAGAAGTTAAAATAGCTTAAAGAACTTCTAACTTGAAAATAACTTAGCCAAACTAAAAACTCCTGTGAAATCCGTAAGTTCAGATGGAGGGACAAAAAGAGGAGTTAAATAGGAGAAGAAGAAATAAATGATTAATTTATATATTTATGTAATTTAAAATAAGTATAAATATTTTAAAATAAGAACATTCGAATCAACTCAAAAAATTTATTTGACTTCTTAACCCCTCTCTTTTTCATCTACAAAATCAACCATAACACTTAAATAATTAAATTGTTGGCATCCTCTCCGTAGCTCTTTCCCTCCAAAAATTCCTTTCAACGGTCATTTTGGTCCTAATTCCAAACAAGAAAAGAAAGCAAAGGTGGCAAAATCACCAACGACCAAACCCATTTCTTCTTCGCCAAGTCCCCAACTCAATCATTTATTCCACTAATAAAATCCCATAAAGCAAACAGCTAAAAAGCTACACTCATTTGCTTTTCTTCACAATCTTTCTCTTCTTTTGGCCACATTACATTCGGACACAATTATCAGTAAAGTAAACAAAACATCGGCAAGAACAACAAAAAGCAACTCCAATGAAAGTACAATCATACATAGGAAACCCAATTTGTTTTCTTTAGTAATTAGTTTTCTCAATTCCCCAATTCTTTTCTTGCTCCTTGAGAAACCGAAAGCGAAAGTCCCACTTCTTCCTCAAAGTATCTCTTTTCTTTTCCTGTTCACCTTCAACATCACGCTAATATATATATATATAATCCCACGTTTCATGCAAAGATGATAATTTTCGCTTTCTTGAATAGCCAGAATGTTAGTAGAGATAGTGGGAGAGGAGCAGGATTGAAGATTATAGTGATTTTCGTCTTTGATCGTTCTGCTCTGCTTGTTCTTGGAGAATTATGGCGAGTACGAGTGGGACGAAGAATGAGCATGTGGAAGCTATGGCCCCACCAAGACCACTTTCGAGAACGTTTACAAGGATCCCCACCATAGTGGATCCTATCGATGATAGGTTTATTGTCGACAGTGAGGTGGTGCCTTCGTCCCTGTCCTCCATTGCGCCAATTCTCAGGGTCGCTAATGAGATTGAACCAGAAAATCCTGTGATGGCTTTTCTCTGTAAGCAACCGATGAACTAAGTATTCAACTTGTTTATTGCCAGGATGAATAATTGGGGTGGAATGATAGGGATTTCATGCTTTAGATTGGTTGAACTAAGTTGGATAAAAAAAAAAAAAAAGCTCTCTAATGTAGCAATATATGTTAACTTCCAGTATTTTGATTAGTAGATTTTATGATTTTTTGTACTTGGATTGAAAAGTGTAGTAAGAAAAGAAAAATAATTATTCCATGCTAACTAAATTCTAAGAATCAAGAGAAAATGTTCTCCAAATCATTGAGTAAATTAATTGTTCATTATTAATTATAACCCTAGCTTGGAAAATGAACTACAATGTAATCCATTAATTTGACTTCAACCATTTCCTTTGTGGGGTTAAATTTAGAAATGGCCCAAACAGTCTCGTACAATGGAACTTTTGGATTCTTTTTGAAGGTAATTAAGTGTCTTACTTAACTCTCATTTGCAAGTAGGAATGTTAAATAAATGTTCATACTGAATTCCCCCATTTGGAATTCTGATTTCTGTGGTGGGTGTTCAAAGATTCATATCCTTTCAAATAGGCTTTCTTCTTTCAGGGAATTAGATAATTAGATGGCTACACTAGTAAGCCAAAAGAAGTGACTTAATTATCACTTGTATCCGCCTATATTTTATTGCTCATTTTTACTTGTTTTAACTGTATTTGTTTATGGGATTAGGTCGCTTTCAGGCATTTGAAAAGGCTCACGGGATGGATCCAAATTCAAATGGGCGTGGTGTTCGCCAATTTAAGACTATTCTGCTGCGTAGACTTGAAAGGGTAGACCTGATGTTTCTTTGGCTTCTCTATCATATTATGCTTGCTTTCTTTGTTTTTCTAGATAATGTACTTGCATTTTAGAATTTGAGTTCCCCTGTTAACTAGAGAATTATGGGTAAGAAGCAAAATTATCCCTATTCATCCTAGTGTTTGTCTATCTCAAATTGTTTACGAGAAAATGCATACTCAGAATTTTCTTCTCTCACTTATTTCACTTCAAATTACAACTTAAAATATGAAATAATGTCTTTTGTTCTATGGATTACAGAGTATCAGTTGTGGCTGTACTTCCTTGATAAATTATTGCTACATCAAGATGTTGGGACTGCCTCCTAAGATGTCATATTTTCAGCCATTCTAGTTCATTTTTGTCGTTAGACTGAGGTTGACCTTTGGCACCTTATATAGAATGCAATTCCCAATTAAATCTATCTCAAATTGACAAGGTCATTGAATATGATCTGAAATGCCATTATCGCATGCAAAATTTTAGCAGATAAGGTATCTTAAGTACATTTTGTTTTATCTATAATTTCACTGGCTATTCTGTACATTTAGTATAAATTATAACATGACATAGAGATAAGAAATTTCATTATTACTTGAAATTTGTGAAAACATTTTATTTCCTTAATGTTTTGTAGTTTGGTATGATACTTTACATCACCTGAGAAATGGATGAAGCTAACTTTACCCTGCATCTAAATTTCATGATTTCAGGAAGAAGAGACTACTGGAGCGACAAGGACCGATCCTAGAGAAATCCTTAGATATTACAAGAAGTTCTATGAGGAACACATCAAAGAGGGGCAGTATACAAAAACACCGTGAGGCTTGCTTTGCTTGGTTATTAAATTTTAGCTATATCTAAAATTGTATATCAGTTTGCTGATTGAATTGATTACATTTTGTTTTTCCCCTTATTTTTAAGAGAGGAGATGGCTAAGATTTTTCAAATTGCAACGGTCTTGTATGATGTGCTGAAGACAGTGATGCCTCCTGGGAAAATTGATCAGGAGGTTTGGTTTCTTTAGTTTTGCACTTTTTGAGCATATAGGATAAATTGCTAGGCAGTTTTTCTGAAATTTCATTGACTGCAATATTTTTGCTTCTTGTAGGCTCGACGATATGCTGAAGATGTTGAAGAGAGGAGAGAGCAATATGAGCACTACAACATTCTTCCACTGTATGCCGTTGGAGTTAAACCAGGCATTATGGAACTTCCTGAGGTTGTGCTGTTATATTTGGAATTACATAGTGATCTTAGTACTGGTCATGTTTCCTGACAAGGACTGACTATGCAAATGCGTGATCTGTTCTACACTTGCATGCAAGATTAATATTTAATCTTCTTCTTAACTAGATCAAAGCTGCATATGGAGCTCTACGCAATGTGGAAAATCTTCCAGTTATCCGGATGCCAGAAAACAAATACAAATCAGTTAATGATATTCTTGAATGGCTTCATTTGGTCTTTGGCTTCCAGGTGAGTTTTGAGCAACAAATTCCGTTTATCTGTTCTTCAGCCATTTCTTTGTCATTGTCCTTTTTTTCCGTACCATTATTCTTCACTTCATTCTAATTGCAAGGCTCTTGTTTATTCTTCTTTTTAAATTATTGAAAACATTTTATTCTTCTATTCTTTGAATTTTCTCCCAAGAAGTTTATTTACATGTAATTACTTTTGATTACTTTGTGTCTCAAGGCTAATGGCAAACTAGGTTTCTTGATCTCTTTGTGGAAGATTGAAGAATCTTGTTAATGTAGTAAATCAAAATCATTTGTTCTTTTCCATTTCTGGTGTATCTTTATGCCATTTGGTTACTGTCAATTGGTTAACTACTGAAAATCCCAAAAACATTAACTCTTCTAGTGTTTTAGTGACATGGAGACCATTTGCAAATGAAGTAATGCATTTCACTAGAATTTCTTCTTTTAGTCTCTTCCTCCCCCTGACCCCTCCTCCGCCCCTTCCCCCCACCCCCCCCCCCAAAAAAAAACTCTCTTTTCCTTTGATGTATATATTGAATCTAACATGTTCTATGACCTCATCTTTGGGAATTGAAGAAAGGAAATGTGGCAAATCAGCGAGAACACTTAATTTTGTTAATTGCAAATATGGACATTCGAGACAAGGATATTGAGCGTTATGTGCAGGTATAATCCAAGTATTCTTGTCAGAAATTTACATGAATAGATCATTCCTTTATATCTCTTGTTTTTAATTTCATTTATTTTTTATCACCTCTTATACATTCACGCTATGATGGTCCAAAATTTTTACAGTTGGATGAGGACACAATTCAGAAACTGCAAGAGAAAGTATTCAAAAATTACCAGTCTTGGTGTAAATATTTACACTGTACTTCCAATCTTGTGTAAGCTGCTTGCATGTAGCCAATATAGTTGTAATCATCTATATTATTGTATCCTTAAGATATAATGCATGTTAACATCATGTCTCTGATCTTGTTGGCTTTACTGTTTACACTTTCATGTTGCAGTTTTCCACCTGGTGCTAATAGGCAGCAGTTGCAGCTTCTGTACATTGGACTTTATCTTCTTATATGGGGTGAAGCTTCAAATATTCGATTTATGCCTGAATGTCTTTGCTATATTTTCCACAACGTATGTATTCACTCTTATTTTGTTCTACCTGTATTTTGCATTCTGAGTCCAGTTAACAATAAATTTCTGTCATTGTCTAATTGGAGGATTTCAGACTGTTGCTGTTTTCTGCTAGGGTGGTTTTTTGTTTGAATGATTGTAGTTTGTTTTTCTTCTCTCCTTTAACAGTCAAGTAAAAAGGGAATATGGAAAGCTACTAGATTACCAATCTGATCAATTGAACTTCTCTCCTTTCGTTATCTTAGAAGTCTAGAGAATGGTAACTTCATTGCAAAACGAGAATTATTAGAAAATTTCTATTATTACTATTATTCTTTTGAATTTGTATTGAAATTACATTTCCTTGTTGCCAAATTATATGCTGTTTCCTTTCTAAATACACATCTCTTCTTGTTAAATGAAACTTTTTGTAAATTAAAAATAAAAAAATAGAAGGGAGTGAACATAAAGGAACTTTAGTTCATTCAAGTAAATTACTTTATTGATAACAATCACTTCTGTACCGGACATAATTGGAAATTTAATAACTTTAGTTCATTTAAGTAAATTAATTTATTGAAAACAATCACTTTTGTATATGACAGGATTGGAAGTTTAATCCATGTTACCTCATCTTGTTAATATAATACAGAACCTTGAAGGGAAATTTATTGCTTCATCAAAAATCTCTCTTTTGTTGGCCTTGTCTTTATTGTACTGCATCTCTCCTCTCTCGCTCATTTTTTGGCAAATGACCCTCACTCTCATTTCTTGTTCTGAAAGAAAAGATGGCAGATGAGATGTACGGGATTTTGTTTAGCCATACCCAAACCGTAACGGGGGGTGCCTATCAAGTAGCATCATGTCGTGAGGAACATTTTCTGCAGGAGGTTGTTACCCCCATATATGAAGTCTTGCTGAAGGTGACTAAATTATATATTACTATTCTACTTTTATTTATTGGGCAGTTTGTCACTTCATTATGTTTGCTGGAAAAGGAAGCCAGGAGAAACAAAGGTGGGAAAGCAAGCCATTCAGCATGGAGAAACTATGATGACATAAATGAGTACTTTTGGTCTGTTTCTGATTATCAGAATCACCTTCATTATCAAATTTGCTCTAGTTGTCACTCGATATATTTTTGACATTTCTTTCCCTTCAGGTCTGTCAAATGTTTTAAGCTGGGATGGCCGATGGATCGAAAGGCAAACTTTTTTGTTCATTCAGAGGATAAATGGCCTGAACATATGGTATATATAGAAAATAACATGTCATGAATGAGACAGTGTTTTTCTCTTCAAAGTCTGTTGCAACTCACTTATCACTTCCTCACAGAGTAGTGGTAACAATGGTGTTGCTGGTGGAAGGAAGCCTAAGACAAATTTTGTTGAAATTCGTACCTTTTGGCATCTTTATCGGAGTTTTGATCGGTTGTGGGTGTTTTTCATATTGGCCCTTCAGGTATTAACAAAAACATTTTCTAGTGATCTTACAAGTTTCTTCTTCATCTTTATTTTTATTATTTTTATAAATAATATTAATATTTATTTTTATTTGTTTCCGTCTCTCTTTTTATTTTATTTTAATTTTATCCTTTATCTTTTAACATTCTGGTAGAGCATATAGAGAGTGAACAAGACAAAAGTTAAAGTTGAAAGGGCAAGAATTTGTCAAATAGTTTGTGTACATGTGTATTAGCTGTAATTGTTAGGACACAGTATTCTGCTTGAATTGCAACCAACCTCTTTATTCTCTTCAACAGGTTGAAGAATGAATCCTGGTGAAATGTCCTATAAAAAAATTCTAAGTATATAACTGATGCTTGAGACTGCATTTCTGCAATCTTGAACCTTCAGTGATCATTCATCAAATGCTATTTCTGTTTGTTTGCATTACCATTGTACCATTTAGGGAAGTTGGCCTTTCATGACATAGGTGCTAGGAAAGACCCTTCCATTAGTGACCATGATTGGATGGCTCCTCTTTTTGAGTAATGTTGAGGACACCTATTGTTTAACATGAAGTGATGTCATGACATCATTGCTACTAGGCAATCCTGTAAAAACCTACATTTTTTAACATTATTTTTCGTACTACAAATTACTATTACTCTCCTAAACATTATAGGAAGAAGAATACAGAAAAATAGAACTTGAATGAAGAGATCGAAAATATAGGGATCGATGAATGGAGTCATTTTTCTGTTTAGTTGCAGAAGGATGTGCATAATGGTAAAATTGTATACTTTTCTTTCTAGCACACAATATTTTCATGTAAAGATAATCCTTTTTCCTACTTATTTTCTCTAGGCAATGATTATCATTGCATGGCATGGGGATGGATCCTTGACTGCTGTTTTTGATGAGGATCTCTTCAGAAACATCCTGAGCATTTTCATAACGGCTGCCGTTTTGCATTTTCTGCGAGGTAAGAATTGCTTGAAAGTTTTCTGGAAGTCATCAAATCCATCTGTTTTAATTTATAGTTGTTAAATTTCCACCTGCAACGTCCCAAATCAGTCATATATTTTGAGATTGAAGATCTGGAAAGCATCAAATTAGATGCTCTATTTTCTTTTTACATGCAAAAGAGTTGGGACTTACTGTATTCATGATAATTGGATTGATTTGGATAAGTGGTGGTAGCTGCACCAACATCATTTCTTTTCATAACTTGGGATCATAAGGGTGGATTTGGCCCTCAAGCTGCTAATCAAGAATGAAGAAACCAGGTGACTTTGAAAGGATATATCTATCCCAAGGTTTAAAAGCCAAATCTCACATTGTAGGCATCTGGCATGGGAGATGAATTTTGAGCTCGGATATACTTATCCCCATCCTACCACAGTCCCTATGCTTAGATATAGGTATATGCCCACAGGTATTTGATTGAGAAGGCACATATCCCAGTCTAGGATGGATCTCCAAATTCTTTCAGAGTGCATAATGGTGGTGAAATTTCGGCCTAATTTGCATCCTATTGTATGGTGGCATCTTGTTTAGTAATGCTTAGTTAGATTGGTCCACACAGTGCGTTGACACAACAACATACATTTTCACAAGATAAAATTGTGGCTAGAATAAGTTTTTCTAAAAAAGAAAATGTTAAATTTCCACTTGCTCTAAAAGCTTAAGCTAATAGAGAGGGGTTGAATTTAACTATTTAACTATTTAACAATAGTTTGAGTTTGGTGTTAACATTTCCTTGAATGATAATGCTTCTATATGTTTTGAGTCAGATGATGAAATTGATACAGTTGGTTTCCTTCTGTAGCATAAAAATTGTAACATCCTTGCCTTCTCTTTGTGGCATCCTCTTCGCAGCTGTTTTGGACATAATTCTTAGCCTGAATGCATGGGGGAGCATGAAATTTGGCCAAATTTTGCGCTATCTCCTGAAACTTGTGGTTGCAGCCTTTTGGGTTGTAGTCTTGCCTGTTGCATATTCCAGAACCATTCAGAACCCAACTGGACTTGTTAGATTCTTTAGTACATTGGGTGGGTCTTATGAAAGCCAGTCATTATATAACTATTGTGTTGCAATCTACTTGATACCCAACATATTGGCTGCTATACTGTTTCTGTTTCCATCTTTACGGAGGACCATGGAGCGTTCCAACATGCGTCTTGTCATCCTTTTTATGTGGTGGGCACAAGTAAGTGTAAATGTTCTATTTCACTTTTAATAGATATGCTTATAACTTGCATGGTTTTAATGTGTGTCAACTTAATTTCAGCCAAAGCTATATGTTGGAAGAGGCATGCATGAAGACATGTTCTCCCTTATGAAGTAAGAAAGAAAATATTTTTCCTCTTAGTGCATGCATGACATATTAATTTGCACAAAATGCGCATTTCATGTGGCCTACCTACTTGCAGATATGGTTGAGAGTGAGGAAAAGGAGGGAAGATGATTTTTGTTGTTCCTTCTCTGACCAAAAATGTAAAATCTTACTCTGCCAGGTACACACTTTTCTGGATCATGCTACTAATCAGCAAACTAGCATTCAGCTACTATGTCGAGGTGATATTGTATTCTTTTCCCATCAATGCTATCAGTTCTATATTTTATCTATTTATTTTTTTCTGTTAGTTTTGAACAATCTTGACAGAGGTTAATGCATTATGTATCTTAAGAGTTGTAGTTCTTATTCAATCTGCAAATTTTGGTTAAATCATCCTAATTTATTGTGTACTTAGCATGCTATATTATGCAACTCGACTCATCATACAGGATAAGATTTTTATGTGTTTGTTATAACTGTTTCATTATAATTTTAGAAGCATTTCAATGCACTGGATGGTTTTTGGATAGTCACTATGCAGATTATATACATATGTAGTTATTATGAAAAGTCTAGCACAGTTGACCTACTAATGATTAAGACGATTTGGTTCAATTTTTTTTACAATATTTTCTACCACCAAACTTGTTAGTGTGTTGACTGGAATGTCTAGTCAATTCTTGTATACTCAGGTACCTAGCTGAGTGCAAGTTTTTCATAATTAATTTTTTTTTCTGTTTTCTTCATGCTTAATTGTTATGTGAAAACAAAAGGAAGATCCATGTTATACTGCTGAATTGCATTTCTGAAATTGTTCGAAAATTGACCTGAAATAAAATTGTTCTTTGAATATGAATTTTGAGTAATCTGGACTCAGTTATGGGTTACTTCTCTGACCCATTCTGATAGGGATTATGGGAGCATATATACACATTTATAGAAAATTTGAGTGCTAGATTGAGAAAATTGGCATAGTAGGTTAAAAATTGACCAATATAAATAAGTGATGCTGATTTGTTATCACTGCCAGTAAGATAGATCCATAATCTGAAGGGCCCCATTTGAAATTTATGTTTATCTATATGGGATCTCCATGTTAAGAAATCCTGAGTGAGTTTTTTTATGATAGAAAACTCTAACTAGATTTCCTTTAAGGTAAAATATTTAGCTAATCTGGCATGTAGATCAGACATAATGGTCACAGTAGGGCTTGTGCAATGAAGTTAAGGTTTCAAGAAGTATTTAGTGCCTTTTTTTTCATATTTCATAATTTGTTTCCTTTTATAACCTTCAAGATTAACAGATTTCTCAAGTGTAACTGTCCTCTGTTTTCATTTTCTGCTTATGTTAACAGATACTGCCACTGGTTCAACCAACTAAACTCATAATGGGTCTGAGAATCAGTAGTTATGAATGGCACGAATTCTTTCCTTATGGTAACATTCTAGTGACATGTTTGGGGAGATTTATTTATTTATTTTGCTGCTTCCATTTCTTGTTTTTGGGCTAGTTTTTTTTGCCTCTTCCTTGGTGTTATGATTGATTGAACTTTCATTTTTAACACTACAGTTAAACGTAACATTGGCGTTGTTATTGCTGTATGGGCTCCTATTGTCCTGGTCAGTTGACACAAAAGCGATTTATAAGGGTGATAGTTATATTTTATGCCATTGTTCAAGTTGCTAAGAAAATTGAGTGACTTGTAGGTCTATCTCATGGATACACAAATATGGTATGCTATTTATTATACAATTATAGGTGGGATATATGGAGCATTCAGCCACCTTGGTGAGGTTAGTGGTTAACTTACTCTAATGTTTTTTTTTTCTCCTTTTTTTTTAAAGATAAAAACTCAGTTATAAAAATTATATCATACAGTATCTTAAAACACAAAACCTATTATAGATGTCTGTAGCTATGTAGCAGGAAATGTTGCTTATGTGAGAATCAGTAAATGTCAAAAATATTTTGTTACAATAGAATATACTGTTTGAATCTGGTGAATATCTGATTTCTAGATAAGGACATTGGGGATGTTAAGGTCAAGATTTGAATCTATTCCTTCAGCTTTCAGAGACTGTCTTCTGCCATCTCCAAGAGTGGAACACAGAAAACACAAAAAGGTAGACCATTCTTGTCAGATATCTTCTTCAGTATCAGCAGAAATCTTCTTGTTCATACGTAAATTTGTAGAACATGTCATGGACAATTTATTCTCTTGCATCATTGATATTCTCTTACTTGCATTCTTCCTCTGATTATCAGTGGTGTGTTTTCCGTTAACAATTTTTACTGAGCATAAACCATTGTGGCAGGATCCTATGATGGACACGACGACCATTATGAAATTTTCTCAGGTGTGGAATGAATTCATACAGTCCATGCGGATGGAGGACTTGATCAGCCATAGGTTGGGACTTGTTCTAAGATGCATTGACGCTTTTCATAGTATATGTGATTTCTTTTTGACTTTGGTGAATTAGAAAGTCCTGGGAAACATATCTGTTTTTCAAAGACATTCTCTGATTGACTTGCATTGCATAAATCCATTTCTATGCTTGGTCTGGTTTTCTTGACTGTTATATGACTTTTAATTTCCAGGGAGAGAGATCTGCTTCTTGTACCATATTCATCAAGTGATATCTCAGTAATCCAGTGGCCACCTTTTTTGCTTGCTAGTAAGGTGAATATTTTTGTCGGATCACTGCTTTTCATTTTCAAGTCTATGGAGTTTGTATGGTCAAACTTGTAACTTGTTTGCTTGTGGACTTTAGATTCCAATAGCGTTGGACATGGCAAAAGATTTTAAAGGAAAGGATGATGCTGACTTTTTCAAGAAGATCAGGGGTGATGATTTTATGCACTCTGCTGTAATTGAATGCTATGAGACCCTTACTGATTTGTCACTCAACCTTTTCAAAGAAAGAGAGGATCAAGAGTAAGACAAGCTTGATGAAGTTATATTCTACCAAGGCCCAGATATATATTTTTTGGACAATAAGATTCTGTTTCATTTTCTCTTATTTCAAATATTTGTGACTCTTCTTGTCATTGTCCTTATTACAGGATTGTTAGACAGATAGGCAGAGGGGTGAAAGATAGCATAGAGCATGGGAAATTTTTAACTGAATTTCGGATGAGTGGGTTGCCTCTACTGAATGATAAACTGGAGAAGCTTTTGCATCTTTTGGTCTGTTTTTGCATCTATATTTTCCTGTTCCAAGGGAATTGAATCTTATTCTCAGCAAGCTTTATATTGAGACATCTATTGGTATGTTTTACAGACTATAGATTATGTTGACTTGGACTTATATAGAGCACAACTTATAAATGTCCTTCAGGACATTATGGAGATTATTACTCATGATGTTATGCACAATGGGCATGAGTGAGTTTTTCTATGGCAATTCTTAGTTTTCATAACAAATTAAGTTATGTATTTGAAAAGTATCCCCTATTCTTAACATACTGTGGTGCTCTTTTCATACAGAATCCTGAATAAAGCTCCTCCGGATGGCAAAAAAGATCAGAGGTTTGAAAACATTAACGTTGAACTCACAAAAGACAGATCTTGGAGAGAAAAGGTGCTTGGCACTCAGCCTTTGGTTTATATGTTTAAGTCTTCGTTCCTACTCATTATTGCATTATTCACGCACCTTTGGTTTTAGGCTTCAACTCATTTCTTCCGCAGGTTATTAGGCTTCGTTTGCTTTTGACTGTGAAGGAGTCTGCAAGTAATGTGCCTATGAACTTAGAAGCTCGCCGTCGCATCACTTTCTTTGCAAACTCCCTATTCATGAATATGCCAAGTGCGCCAAGAGTTCGTGACATGCTCTCTTTTAGGTCAGTTTTAGTTAAATCCCTGATACTATAAATATTCATATCACTCCAATTTGGTCTTAACATCCCATGATGAAGGGCTATGACAGATAATTTAAGCATGAAGAAGCAAATATGTTCACAATTCAGAATCAATTGAAAAAGAAATAAAATTTTACATGCTCAATTGCATGAAAGTCCCACTTTGTTTTCTTCTAAATGGGTCAAATTTATGATGGCCTTATTCGTTTCAGTGCATTCAGGCCAAGGGATTGGGTGCTAGGAAAGGGTAAATCATATGCTATACAGAGTGGATGTTTCTTTCTTTTTTTTTTCTTTTTTTCCGGTTAGAGCTTACAATAACAAAAGGGATGTAGTATGGTAATACTTTTACAACGGAAGTATGTCATAATCTAGCCTGCACAGAAGAGGAAGAGCGATAGCTCAAAATTTTTACTTCCTCTGTGTTTCACACCCTAATACATGCCAAAATTCTTTTCTGTATAGAATGGAAAATTGGCTGAAGAAGTTTTATGAAAAACTCCAAATTACTGCTGCATGGATAGAAAATAGACATCACGGATCCTAGATTACTCCAAATTACTGCTTAATTATGAAAATAATTCCTTTCTAACAAATAGGCTCTTAGGGCTATTAATGTGTGCGAATTCACAGATCCTAGATTTATTAACATGCTATTTGTTCTCCATATAAAACTCTCCTGTCCTAGGAGCTATAATCTTTGTTGGGGCTTTGACCTAGACCTAAGACCATCAACCAAGACTGCATAAATCTGGTGTTCATTCATATTTTGATGGTTTTGTTCCCTAGTTCTTAATTGTTTCTTCTCTTTAGCTGCTACATCAACTGAATACCTATCATTGTTTATTTTGACTCATGGTACTAGTGCACTACCTTTAATGACAGTATGGAACTTTTAGACCTCATGATTAAGATTATGGTTAAAATTTGTCATGCCTGCTAAAACAAAGGAAAAGAGGGGAGAAATGAGAGGAAGGACATAAAAAAGGCCACATAAGCAGAAGATTTCCCTGGTGTAACTGTTTCTGTATCCAACTGACCAATCTTGCTTCTTTGCAATAGATATTGATCGAGACAAATCAATGCAATTCTTCAAAATTTTCTTTAAGTGGATAGGGTGTTGCTTTTTTAGATTCTAGGTGCACATTGCACCAGTAGAACTAAAATCTTGAGGGTTGAAATAAGTTTGTGCTATTAAATTATCAATCTGAGGGGACACTGTTAAGATGATGAGGTGTCACAATTGAACAACCTTGAATCTTGGCAACCGAAAGGAACAAATCAACACTGCTCTTTCATAAGGTGGGTTTTTATGGATTCTTGATGCCATAATGCACATGGAACATAAAAGGGTGAAACAAGGCTGTGCTATGTTAGAGCACCAAACATAAAAGGGTCGCTGTTAAGATGATGAAAATGTTACAGTTACAATGTTTGCTATGGGGAAAATGAAGTTTTGCATGACGTATGAAAACTTTTGGATTCTATTCTTTTAGTAATAGTTCATGATTTGGATTTTGGAGTTTGGACCATTGAGCAGGTCTACACATGGTAGAGGTGCCTTCTTTTTGAGATATTAGTGTTCCTGATTCAAGTATTGTGCATTTCACTTTTGACTAAATCTAATATTTAAGGATGGCGAATTTCTGAAGGCCACTGAGTTCTGTTATGCTGCTTCTCATTTAGCACTGAAGGCCTTAGGAATGATAAAAATCCTTATTTGTTTTGGTCAGTGAGGCGTGTAATATACTGTCTTGTGTCACTGGAACTCAACTCAATTCTCTTCTATGGTTCAGTGTCTTGACTCCATATTACAATGAAGATGTTTTCTACTCAGAAGACGAGTTATACAAGGAAAATGAAGATGGAATTTCAATTCTCTTTTATCTGAAAAAGATATATCCAGGTGGGTTGCCGTTCTGTAATACCTGAGTGTTGTCATGTTCTGTTGTGAGAGGTCTAAGCTCCTCCATTTTTTGTTGCTGCTCAATAGATCAATGGAAAAACTTTGAAGAAAGAATTTCTGATCGTGAATATGGTAGAGAAGACCCGATGGAATTAACTCGACAATGGGTATCTTATCGGGGACAGACACTTTCTAGGACAGGTTTGGATGGTCACAACTGGTTCACTTTCCTGTACTGTAAATCAAGCATGCAGAGATAATGATGCTACCATGTTTGCATGTTTCTCTTGAATGCCAGTGAGAGGGATGATGTATTACCGTTCGGCTCTTGAGCTCCAATGCTTCCAGGATCTTGCTAACGATAAAGGTTAGTCAATTGATTCCTCTATGCTCTATTAATACCTGAAAGACGAGAAAAAATTTAATTAATGACTTAATTTAGGTGTGCATCATATGTAAATTGCTGCAGTACTGAATACTTTACTAGCAAATGGAAGCTAATCATGAAATGATTTCATGTTATATTTGCAGAGATATTTGCAGGCTATCTTACAGTTGGCATTCATAATGGTTCTCAGATGAGTCTTAAGATGCGTTCACAAGCTCTCGCAGATCTGAAGTTCACCTATGTTGTGTCTTGTCAGGTTTATGGTGCTCAGAAGAAATCCAGTGATCCTCGAGATCGTAGTTGCTACTTCAATATTCTTAATCTAATGTTAGCGTGAGTGCCGAAATTTAAGCCCCAATTGTAGTATACAATTTATAATAAGATTAACAGTGTTTTATACTACAACAGGTATCCATCCCTACGTGTTGCTTATATAGATGAGGTAGAGGACACTGTCAAGGGAAAATCTGTAAAGACCTACTATTCTGTCCTTGTTAAGGGAGGTGATAAACTGGATGAGGTATGAATCTTTATGTAGAGGAACATGAAAAACTAAATGATATTTTTCAAATGAAAGTTTCATTTGCAGGTATTTTCCAAAATGTTTTACAAGCTATTCAGTGAAGAAGCATTCGTTTTTATGTTCATGTGGGAATAACTTATTAACATTCCTATATATTGCACTACTAGGAAATATATCGTATTAAACTCCCTGGAAAACCTACATTAATTGGTGAAGGGAAACCTGAAAATCAAAATCATGCCATTATTTTCACTCGTGGAGAAGCCTTGCAGACCATAGACATGAATCAGGTAGGTTCATCATGTGTTTTTAATTTTTTTTAAAATTTTATTTAAACAGTTCCAAATCACTTACAGCTAATCCACAGGATAACTATTTTGAGGAAGCGTACAAAATGCGGAATCTATTAGAGGAATTTCACAGGGTTCATCATGGTCAACGAATACCAACAATCTTGGGATTACGGGAGCATATTTTTACTGGGAGGTTTGTGATAATTATGTGTTGACAAGTTTCTAGAATGGCTCAAGAATTGGAAATCGATGTTGATTTATGTCTTTAAATCAATTCACTATTGGAAGACTAACTCAAAACTCTTTCTGATGTCCAGTGTCTCCTCACTTGCATGGTTCATGTCCAATCAAGAGACTAGCTTTGTGACTATTGGACAGAGATTTTTGGCAAGCCCTCTAAGGTAATGCTGCTTTCTCCAGTGTAACACAGGATAATCATCTGGCCATTAGAAGAACTTTAGATTGGGTGTGTACAAGCAATTACACTAATGCCTCCAAATTATTGGTTATACTGCTAAATATGTTGAGGTAGTGACTGTGGTACCCCAATAGAGGCAACCTTAATATTCATATATTTAGTCTTATTCTTAAATTGCTCATTCTTCCAAGGCTTGTGAAGAATGGATCTCTTAATCCATTTTTTTCTCTTCTGTGATTGCAATGACTATTCCAGACCTAGTCTCTTAGTCATACAACTGACCACTCCACCACACCATGTGAGAAATTCTTGAACCTGACATTAGATCAGATTCACAGGCACAATAAAAAAGGAGAAAAGGGAGCATTAATTTTGACTTGGTAAACAGTGCCTTCCTTGATGTTGAGTCCAAAAGAGTGTTCCTCTTGATTCTTAATTCTGCACTCATACTTTATATGTGTCCCTGACTTTAAAGAAAAGTGTTCACTTTGGATCTCAGAATTTCTCAGTTGATTATAATCAAATGACCTTTTTCTAATAAGAAAAAATATAATCTGGAGTTTCATGAAATTATTCCATTAATGAAGTGGCATCTACCATGTACAATCACTTTCAAGTTTGGAGGAATCTGACTGCTACTAGTTTATATTTGAAATTTTACCTGGTATTATTTTGAGAACTTAGCCTTGTTAAGTTACTGGTTGACCATCATGGTTGAGCTGGTTGACTGCTAAATTGCAGTATTGACTAGAGTGAACGTCAGTCTTCAGCTGTTCCATATTCCTTTTTCAATTAGTTAACTAAACTCCCTCTAATACGACATCAGGTACAGCTTTCATTTTTTCAACTGTTTAACTTAAACTTTGACATAAAAAAAAAAATCATTTTGACACATGGCTTCTTCTTCTTCTTTTTGTTTTTTTTTTTCCTTTTTTCCTAAATTTATCCTTTAGAATTGTTTTGTGAAGCTGTGATTGAATATCAAGTGATTAAGCCTAGGTTGTTAGTTTTCATAATTATAGGACTCAGTTTGTGCTTTTCTTTGATTTTCGTGAAGCTCAAATTGGCTATTTGAGAAGTTAGTATTGGAAATTTTGTCTCATTCTTTTTCCTGTCTCAAAATCTTGTTAATCTGTCAAGATATTATTTTTTTATTTTTATTTTCCCCTGGCCATTGCAGATATTTCTGTTTAATGAAGCTCTCCTCTCTTCTATCCTCAAAAAAAGATTGTTTCTTGTTTGCATGGGCTATCACTTAGCATCTAAAGTTTGGTCTGTAAACAAGATTATGAAAGTAATAGATTTTAGAAAAAGAGGATATATGCAATGTCATGATGAACATGCAACATAGGCTTTTATGTATGAAGCATGAAAATTGAAGTTGTATGAAGTATGGAAAATTGAAGTTCAACACAAGTCAATAAGTGCTTGTGTTTTAAGTCCAGTAATTACTTTTTCGAATAAGTTCTGAAAATTGTTCTAGTGAAATTATACTAGACCAGGTACTGATATGCTGGAAAAATGAAGATAAAATTCAATCGAATTAAACTTTATTTGGCTTATCACTAAAGCAGCATCTATAGGACATAGCTGAAGACAAATTTCCAGGACACCTGGGTAGATCTGTGAATGTTTATCCTAACAAGTGAATAAAAGAGATTGGATGTGATGCAGGACAGGAAAGGGTTCAAGAAGTGGAAAATTGTTAATCACATAAAGATTCTAAATCTAGCTTTAATTTTAAAAAATATATTCTTAGTGCCATTTTTATAGCTTTAGGAATGTTAGTTATTTAGAAAGCCCCAGATTAATGTTTCTAGTTCGGTTTCTAGGGATGTGATGTCTATGGTTTGTTACCCTTCTTGAGGAGACGCTAAGAGTCTCTCTCTCTCTCTCTCTCTCTCTGTTTTACTTTCTAGTTATCTAATTATACATATAACTTGGATTTTGCATTAGAAGTCCTATTCAATTCTGTCACATATCCTATTAGACTGATTTTTCCTACAATTTAATCACTATTTTCTGCCTAGCTTGCCATCTAAATCCTAGTAGAATCTAGAGTAGTTTTGTGGGAGAGCTTTGGAGGGGCATGTCCTGCATCACAATGACTTATTCAGGATGACTTATTAGTCTAGGCAAGGGACGGTTTCAGCATCATCTGTTAGAGCCCATTGGTAGCAGAGATAAGGTCTGCTGATTAGATGATCCTTCTTTGGTTCGTGGCAGAAAGGGTATCAAGAAATGCTTGTCTTATTTTGTAGTATACAGGAATACTCAATCTAAAATTACATTGGAAAAGCTTCACAATATCATGTCTATTACATCTATGTTATTGTGGTTATTATTATCCCATTAACAATTGGATAGTACATAGCACCTTACAGATCTTTAGATCTAGTATATTTTAGGTATAGATTAAAAAAATAGCATGTCTTCTGATTCTCTTTATATTTTTAATAAATTCAAGTTGCATTATGAGATTATAATAGTAATTCTATTTTATGCTATACTTATTGGTCGTTTGGGACCTGGAATTAATTTTAAGTGGGAGCTGTTTACTTTGTTGCTTTGCACATTTCAAGATTTTAATTATTAACTTTTGTTTCACAGGGTAAGATTCCACTATGGACATCCTGACATTTTTGATAGAATCTTCCATATAACTAGGGGTGGCATAAGCAAAGCTTCAAAAATCATTAACTTGAGTGAAGATATATTTGCAGGTAGTATTCTTTTCTCCCAAATTGACAGATTTATGATTATTTTTAAGTGCTTAATGGGGGGTAAATCTCTTCAGGTTACAATTCAACGTTGCGAGGGGGATACATAACACATCATGAATACATCCAAGTAGGGAAGGGACGTGATGTGGGGATGAACCAGATATCTCAGTTTGAGGCAAAAGTTGCAAATGGAAATGGAGAACAGACACTTAGCCGTGATGTTTATCGGCTTGGACGTCGGTTTGACTTCTTCAGAATGCTGTCATTCTACTTTACAACTGTCGGATTTTACTTCAGCAGTATGGTATGAAATGTGAATTATGCCTTACCTTTTATAAGTTACATAGATCTGTTGACTGCAATAGTGATTTGTAGTAATTCAAATTCATTATAACAGTTGGGAGGTTCTATTTCAAAGAAAAGCTAAGTTTTCAAATCTGTTCCTTCAGACTAGGATGGAAAAAAAAAATTATAATAGATGTAGGAAAACTGGAGATTTCTTGGAATAATATTCCTCACCAATAAGTTAAACTAATAGATTATGATATAATCTTCCGGTGTTTTGAGCTTCTCAAAACTGACAATTGGTATCAGTCGTTAAGTTATGTAGTATTATTTCTTTATGCACACACAGCATATTGGTTTATCTTGTTAGCCTAAATATGTTCTCACTTGCAAGTCACCGTGAAACATCTTTTATTATCATCACAAAATTGTTATTGCCTAAGCTACTGGCTTCCCTTGTCCAATATCTGACACTCTCTATTCAAACCCCAGTCTATGATGAGTATCATCTTTGACTGCTAAGCATGCTCCATCCCAATGCATTGATGATTCCCATGGTGAGACAGCAGAGTCCCTCACAAACTGGTTTGAACCTTTTAAGAGCTGAAGCTTATGAACACTGCTTTTTTACACTCATCTTTTCCATCACATACTCACAACCATAAAGAGAACCCACAATTTGTCATGACATATTTAATTGGGGAGTGTATCAACAACTTAAAAATCATTGTGGATATCAAGTGATAGAAGCGCCATTTTCTGTATCCGTTGATAACATGTTTTGAATCAAAAGTTAAATTCAGTTTTCCGAATGTTGCATTATTTTTGAACAATCTATGTAACCTTATGTAATTTGCAATCTCTTCCATAGACCAGAACAAAACTATGTACCTGGAGTACCTAAATTTTCTTTTTGGTACCTGCATATCATATTATCATTTGATAAGTCTGTTTGCTCTCAAAACAAGCTTTCAGAATACGGAAACAAATGAAATAAAGAAAAGCCTTCAGATCTCCCTCTATTTGCAAGATTTGTATTTTGCTTAGATAATGATATCGGAGTTGTATCGATCTATTTAAGGCAAATATATTCAGTTGTCCTGTTGATATATGGTACGAGAACAAACTTCAGATAGTAACAAACTGAAGATGATCCTCAATGATAAGCCACTTTGGCCAAAAAGGATCAAAATTTATGTTTTGAGCCAGCTAATCCTTACAAATTGGCAAGATAACATTGAAAGTTGATTTTATTTCCTTAGAAAAAAATCCATTTTCTTTTATCACTTACGTTCTGAAATTTTTATCTCAAATTTGTGTTTTAAGCATGGGCATCGTGTGCTTATATAAAGCTCTTAATATATGTAGCTACTGTTGAATCATGCCATGTTAGATGTTTGACAAATCAGATTTTCCAGGTCACTGTGCTTACAGTTTATATATTTCTATATGGGCGTTTATACATGGTTTTGAGTGGATTGGAAAGGCGTATTTTGGATGATCCAAGTATTCGTCAAAGCAAAGCACTTGAAGAGGCTTTGGCAACACAATCCATGTTTCAGCTTGGTTTCTTTTTGGTGCTGCCCATGATTATGGAAATTGGCCTTGAACGAGGATTTCGTACTGCCCTGGGTGACTTTATAATCATGCAGCTGCAGCTGGCCTCCGTATTCTTTACATTTCATCTTGGAACAAAAGCACATTATTATGGTAGAACAATTTTGCATGGAGGTTCTAAATACCGGGCTACAGGTCGAGGTTTTGTAGTTTATCACGCAAAATTCGCTGATAATTACAGAATGTATTCTCGCAGTCACTTTGTGAAAGGGCTTGAGCTGTTTATACTACTAATTGTTTATGAGGTGTATGGGCATTCATACCGCAGTTCAAAGTTGTACTTTTTTGTTACTTTTTCAATGTGGTTCCTTGTCGCTTCCTGGTTGTTTGCTCCGTTCGTGTTCAATCCTTCGGGATTTGATTGGCAGAAAACAGTGGATGATTGGACTGATTGGAAAAGATGGATGGGAAACCGTGGTGGCATTGCTATTTCACCAGATAAAAGCTGGGAAGCATGGTGGGATGGAGAGCATGAACACTTGAAATACACAAATATAAGAGGCAGAGTGCTTGAGATAATCCTTGCACTCCGCTTCCTCATTTACCAGTATGGAATTGTGTATCACCTTGATATAGCTCATGGAAGCACGAATATTCTGGTAATGTTTTTATACATGTCTATTTCTGATATTGGTAATTTCTGTTGCTCTTTCTTACAAGTTAAAATATTCTCTTTAGGTCTATGGACTTTCTTGGTTTGTCATGGCCACTGCTCTTCTAGTCTTGAAGGTATGTATAAGTTTCTGAATGCAAATCAACATATCTGAATAGGGCAATCAAACTGCCTCTGATTGGCTAATTTGTTTTTCCTGATCAATGATTCCTTGTGAACGTTGAGATTAAATAGTTTTCTTAAGTTGGCAAGCTACTCTTTTCTTTCTTAAAAAATACCTTGTTCATTTAGGTCTTTAATATTCGTTGGCATGTTTTCTACTGAGATTACTTTACAACTGATGCTAAACCTTGTTATTTAAAAAGTGATGTCCCTTAATAATATAAGCACAAAACTTTTTGCATGGTTTCATGTCAATAAGTAACTTGAACAACTCATTCAAAATGAGATTTTTCTCATTTATCTTCAGTTATAGTTGATGGTAGATTTATATGTATAAAATTGCATATAAAGAAAATTGAGTCGGAGAGTCCAATCAATTTCAAACCAGAGAATTCATGGATGCCTAATGTACAAAAGCTTTTCTGGTGTATACTTCCTAATGAAATTCTCCCTATCAATTTCTTATTTGCTAGCTCCCAATGAATTTGAAGACAAAGACTCACTTAACCAGTAGTAGTTATTTCTTGTAATGTTCTTAATGTGTTTTTATAGGAACCGGCTCATACTTGCTTGGTTTGATATTCTGCCACTCATTGTTTCTTTGTGCATGACTTCATTTCTACAGATGGTGTCGGTGGGCAGACGAAGATTTGGCACTGACTTTCAGCTCATGTTTAGGATTTTGAAAGCTCTTCTTTTTCTTGGTTTTGTATCAGTTATGACAGTGTTATTTGTCGTCTGTGGCCTCACTATAAGTGATCTATTTGCAGCTATTCTTGCTTTCATGCCTACAGGATGGGCTGTTCTTCTTGTAAGTTTAATTTCCTTTTACTAACAATTTATCGTTTATGCATCAAGCTTGGTAGATTCAGTACAAATCTAGCATAAGTTCAATGATTAGAAGATATGCATAACTCAGGGAGAAATTTGAACTAAGAGAAAATTGTTGAGGCACAGGCGTCATCTTATCTGCATGTGTTGAGAACTCTGCCTTGAAGTGTGTCCTTGTCTAGAAACAACAATGTTACTGCTATTCTGAAGCTTGGCCTATATTTTTCCAGACAGTAATTCTCAACTTTATATATGTTTCATTTGCCTCTTTGAAGTCTTCTTTTGCCTCTTGAACTGCATCAATAGGACAAAAATTAGGCACATGAAACTCGGAAGAACAAAAGAAAAATATTAGTATCACATATGACTTCCCCATTCTATATTTTCCAATTACCAACTCGTTTAACTCTTGTTTTCCTCTTTTATCGCTTGCTCCAGCATGCATTATGATATTTTCAGAGGATCTTACCGATTTCATCATGTTTTTACACCTGTTCACCAACTGTGTAACTCTTCTTTTCCGCTTTTACAGCTCTCTCAAGCATGCAGGCCTGTTTTGAAAGGCATAGGTTTCTGGGATTCAGTGATGGAGCTGGCAAGAGCATATGAGTGTATAATGGGTCTCCTCATATTCACACCCATCGCAGTATTATCGTGGTTCCCGTTTGTGTCAGAGTTCCAAACAAGGCTGCTTTTCAACCAAGCATTCAGCAGAGGTCTTCAGATTTCAATGATTCTAGCAGGGAAGAAAGAGGCAACCTTTCTAGCTTAAAGAAGTTTTACATTCGTTGTTGTAGCTTAAGTGTGTAGAAGGGAGAAAATGGATTCTTTAAAATTGCAAGAATTTTTTTGAAGATTAAGAACAATAGCTTTGTGCATTTTCTTGTCATATTTTTCTCTTTTCTTGAACCAGATTTGGTGTTTAGTGACTTCAGTGCAAATATACTGAAATTGTTTTAGTTTCTTTGAAATGAAATTTTTTCATTAGAAGTATCCTATTGAGCCATTGCTAATTCTCAAATGAATCCAGGGCAAGAATTGCAGGTAAATGAGAAGGCATATTGCTAGTATATCTAACAAAACTAAAAAAAGGAATGAGACTCAAGAGGAGAAAAATCATGAGACTTCTCCTGCTTATGCTGCTGGACCAAGACATACAATCTGAATCAATGCATAAGCCTGAAAGATTCGATCCAATGAGAATTTGATGGCTTTCACCCCCTGAACTCCTCGTAAGAGCCTAAACAAGCTTTGGACTCCTCATAGGCAAGAGCCATCCATATTGAATTTAAGGGAATCATGATTCGATTGGGTGGTTGCCAAAGAGAAGAAAACAAATAGGCTTTTGAATATATTGAAAAGTCCCAAGTTAAGGAAACATTTTTTTTTAAGAATAATAGTTTTGCTGATATATATTGTGAAATACTTTCGATCGGATGTAATTATTTTTTAACGTTTCTCTCTCATAATGTTTATTTCGAAGACTAATCGAAATAAACAATAATAATTTGAGAAATATATCCTGATAAGGATTACTAGTTCGTTTTTCAATGATTATTTTGAGGTTATTAATTTTGTGTTTTAATTATTTAATTTAATTTAATTTAATTTTGATGGAATTTTACATTTCAGATAATATTATAAAATTATTAAAATATTGTAAATAAATTATGTAAAGACGTAGGTTTCAATTAAAAAATATTAAAAATGTAACTTCGTTTGATATAAATCCCTTAAAAAAATATTGAATGTGAAGGGAACAATATTGGTTACAAAGTAAACCTTAAATGTATTAGAGTTTTAGAGAGAGAAAATATTGTGAAGGATAGAGTGGAAAGTTGAAGATTTTATTAGATTCTAACTAAAACCAAAAGATGAGTAAGGGTGGAAGTAGAAGAATACATCGTGTGATAGTGTAATAGGATTATCGGTCTTTATTTTTTTTTGGGGAGGGGGGGGGGGGGGGGAAGTCATTTATTATTTAATTACTTATATTTAAAATTGAATGTTAATATTTTTATTTTAGGGTTTAAATGAATATTCATATTTTTAAAATAAATTTATTTTTCTACAAAATTCTATCAACATTTTTCTTAATCTAATTAATTCATACTCAAATAACTACACTACTAATAAAGATTATATTAGAACTTACTTGATTAAAATCCTTCTTGATTTTAATTCCACATCCAAAGTAATAAACACACTTAATTATCAGCATATCAAATTTCACTTTAGTTTAGTTTTATTTCTTTGACATCCAAATAAAATTTCACTTTAGCTAATGAAGGTAAGAAATTTTAATTAAAAATAATTATTAGAGGAAATTGCTCAAAGTGTCTTCGTTTATTTCTTGTTCTTCAAATATATTTTTAAACTTCTAATTTCATATTTCATATCCTTACACTATTTATAGTTATACAAAAGTATCCTTAAATTTTTATTTCATCCTTATTTTATTACATCCTACTCTATGTGAAACAATAGTTTCATTCAACTTTGGAGTGGGTAGAAATAAATGATAAAAAATAATATAAGAATAAAAAATATCATATAAAAATTTCAAGGCTTTTTCACATAATTTGAAATAATGCAAGGTACACGAAATACAAAAATAAAAATTTTAGAATACATCCAAATAATAAAAATACTTGAAGGGTATTTTGAACTAGTTTTCCATAATTATCACCACAAAAATTAATTTTAATAAGGGCTAAACCCCCTTAAATTCTCCATCAAAATTCAAAAACATATTACCTCCTCAATAGTTTAATTGTACCAATAATCTCCTTCATTTTATTGAGTGTTAAAAATAACTACAATCCCTCTCATATACCGCATTTCTTAGTAGGTAAACCCAGTAATGCCTCTCAACCCAGTATCTTCAAAGACCATTTTGCCCATTGATTTTTCTAAGAAGAAAAGGGAAAAAGCCCTTTCCCACTGTTTTTCGAGAATTTGACACTGAAGAGTTAAGACGCATATAATAGGAAGAGGAAAAGAAAGAGAGAGAATTCGAGAAGGGAGAAGGAGGGATGATAGAACGAGCAACAATGGTTCTTGTTTCTAGTAATTCTTCCAGTTTAGTGCAAATTATTGCTCTTATTGTCGCCTCTGAATTGCATATTTGAATCGACAGTCTTCTTACTTTAGTGAAGGTCGTCAAATCCTATTAGGAAAGGAATAAAAATATACTTTAGGAAAGTTCAAATCCTATTAGGAAAAGGAAATCGGATTTTATATATATGGAGAGAGATCCGTACCGCAAGAAACCGACCTGTGGCGCTTAATATAAACTGAAAGGCGAAAGCTCAAAAATCACAAGAAAATCTCAAAGAAAAATGGGTTCCGGCAAGAAAAAGATCGAGATCAAGAAAATCGAGAAAGAATCAAGTAGAATGACCACTTTCTCCAAGCGACGCAAAGGGTTGTTCAAGAAAGCCGATGAATTCCGCTCCAAAACCGGTTCAAAAGTGGCCATCTTGGTCATCTCTGCCGCCGGAAAACCTTACCCATTCGGGGACATTGATGCCATTGATGCTGCCTTGAATCCATGCTCGAATTCTGACTTGAGTGTGCAGAATAGAAGCATCAATACTTGCGAAGATGGCAGTAATTATGGGGTTTGCAGTGGCAGTAATCTAGGTCTGAGACAGTGGTTGAATGAAATTAATGTGGACGATTGTGATGATATAGAGGAATTGCTGTCGTTGAAGAAACGATTAGAGGAGGCTAAAGAGATGTTAATTAAGGCAGAGGTTGAATCTTGGACGCTATAAAGATTAGATTTTCATTGACACACTTTGACATGTAATTAATTTCTTGACATTAATTTCTTGACATCAATTTCTCTGAAATTCTTTATCTTTTCTAGGTATTTTTTGTTGTATTTCTCCTTGTAGAAATTTCAAGAATCAAATTTTGCTTATTGTTTATAGGAAATGATCAATTTATGGATGAATTCTATCTTGTCTGCTATATCTTTTATCTTTCTCATGGGTTGTTCACAGATTTTCCATCACAACTCCTTGTTTTGAGTGATCATTGCAAGATTACTTTTTCCTTTTTCTTGATGATAATTTTTGTTTCAATTTTGCATCTTTTACATTTATTTTGAGCATATTTCATCTTTTTTTAGGAGCATATTTCATCTTTATAATATGAATTCTCTCTCAACAGATGAAGTAAATTTTGACTAAGATAAGCTCTGGAGACATGCTGCGATTTTTTTAGTTTTTTTTCCAAGTAACAGTACCCGGAAAAGAGGTTAAAGATAGTGTATGGAAAAAAAATTTAACTGATTTTAAATGA
Organism: Apocynum venetum; assembly: GCA_019593545.1. Taxonomy (NCBI): domain Eukaryota; kingdom Viridiplantae; phylum Streptophyta; class Magnoliopsida; order Gentianales; family Apocynaceae; genus Apocynum; species Apocynum venetum. The sequence goes on from SRSM01000151.1 coordinate 521,628, forward strand.
AATAAATGGAGAAGAGTTTATTGCTTTTTGTGCATTTTTATAACTATATTTTTGCTATATATTGGATGCGATGTTTCTAATATCAAATAGAATGCTGAATCTGGATAGATAGAGGTGAAAAAAAGGGAGGGGGGGGGGAATAAAAACAGAGGTTTGGAAACATTAATGTTGAACTCGCTCAAACCAGGTCTTGGAGGGAGAGGTGTTTGGGACTTGATTTTTGTTTGTATGTCTAGGGCATTGTTCATACTCATCATTGCATCACTCAAGCACCTATAAGTTACTGCTTCAACTCATTTCTTTCACAGGTTGTTAGACTTTGTTTGCTTTAGCTGTAAAATAATCTGCAAGTAATGTGCCTAGTAACTAAGATGTTTATTGTCATATCACTTTCTTTGCAAACATGAGTTCATGAATATGCCAAGTGCCCTGAGATTCGTGACATGCTGCTCTCTTCTTGATTGTGATATTACTTTCTCATATTATAACTACTTATATAATTTCCACCAGGTCATAATGTTCCATGATGAAGTACCAAGTTAATTGCTACGAAACAAGTATGTTCACAATTCAAAAGCAAATAAAAGAGAATCTTAGGACTATTAATGGTTTTTGAATTCACAAATCCTTAATTTATTAACATGCTATTGGTCTCTTATATGGAAATTTTCTATTTTACTGGGAACTGTAGACTTTGAAAAGCCTTTGACCTAGACATCTGACCATCAGCCAAGGAGATATAAATCTGGTGTTCATTTGTCTATAAATGATAGCTTTCTTCCCTAGTTCTTAGGTGATTCTTCTCTTTAGCTTACTACATCAGTTGAATATCTGTCATAGTTACTTTGACCTGAGATACAAGTGCACTACCTTGAAACATAGTATGATGAAACTTTTAGACCCCAAAATTAAGATTTTGGTGCAGTCAAACTTTTTCTTGCATGCTGAAACATTAATAATAAAAAAGAAGAAAAAAGAGGGAGGAAATTAGAGCAAGGACGTTAAAGTTCCCACTGAATTTCTAAACAGAATATTTCCCTGGTTTAACTATTTCTGTTCTCAATTTAGCAACCTTGCCTATTTGTAATAGATATTAATTAGAGACAAGCACTAAACAAGGTGGTGCTTTTAGATTCTGGGTGGAAATAGCACTCGTAGAACTAAGACCTTTAGGGGAAAATAAGGTTGTGCTATATTAGATTATTAAATGCTGAAGGGACATTGTTAAGGTGATGAAGCGTCACAATTGAAGAACCTCGAATCTTTTCAACTGATTTGGGTGGTGTTTTTTTGGTACTTGTGGAACTAAAACCTTGGTATGAAATATAGTTGTACTATATTAGTGCACCAAACACCATGGGGACAATGCTAAGATGATGAAGTGTTACAGTTACAATGTTTGCTTTTGTAGAACATGAACCGCATGAGATGTGAACACTTTTGAATTCTACTCTTCTGTTGAGGGTAATAGGGAATCTTCATATTGAGCTCATGATTTGGATTTTTGAGATTTGGACCATCGAGCAAGTCCAAATGTGATAGAGTTTCCTTCTTGGGCACTTAACCTTGATTGAATCAGATATGAAAATTAAGAATGGATAATAGCTGGGTTCATTTTTATACTGCTTCTGGGTAATTAGCACTTAAGGCCTTAGGAACGAAAATATCCATATTTTTTTTGGTCAGTGCCATGTGCAGTCTGTCTTGAGTCACTGGAACTCTATACTCAACTCTCTTTTGTAGTTCAGTGTCTTGACTCTTTATTACAATGAAGATGTTTTCCACTCAGAAGACGAGTTATACAGGGAAATGAAGTTGAAATTTGAATTCTCTTTGATCTACAAAAGAAATATACGGTGGGGTTTTTGTTCTGTAATATCTGTCTCTGTCAGGTTCCTTTGGGAGCAGTCTAATAAGCTCCTACATTTCTTCTTGCTGCTCAATAGATCAACGGAAAGCTTTGAAGAAAGAATCAGGGACAGTGAATATCATGGAGAAGAAAAGATGAATTAATTTACCACAGGGTATCTTATTGGGGGAAATCAATTTCATGGACAGGTTTGGAGGGTCACAACTCAGAACTGGTTCATTTTTCTGTCCAGTAAATCAAGCATGCATAGATAGTGAGAGGGATTATGTAATCTGTTTGAATTTTGAGCTCCAATACTTCCAAGATCTTGCTTCCTCTATGCTCTGTTAATGCCAGAAAGAAGCAAATTATAGTAGTACTGAATACTTTACACTAGCAAATGAGCTAATCATGAAATGATTTAATGTTACATTCTGCAGAATTGCCTGGCCCCAGTAGAAGAACTTTAGATTTTGTCTGTACAAGAAATTATGTTGATGTCTCCAAATTATTGGCTATACCAGTACATATGTTGTAGATAGCAAATTTGGTAGCCAGATAGAGGCAACTCTAACCGAATTTGGATATTGATCATCTTCTTCTTAAATTGCTCATTCCAAGATGTTTTTAATTGTTATCTGCCATTAATCTGTTCCAACTCAAACTATTTTTTCTCTTTTGTGATTGCAACAGTTCCAAACCAAGTCCCTTAGTCATACAACTCACTATTCATTTGTGGATTCTCAGAATCTATCAGTTGATTATTACTCTAATAACTTTATTAGTTATTCTCATATATAGGAAAGAATATCATCTCGGATTTCTTCTAATTACTCCCAGAATGAGGCGCTATCTACAGTGTACCACCAATTTCAAGTTTGGAGGAATCTAAGAACCTCTAATTTATATTTGGTATCAAATTGTGAACCTAGAAATGTTAAGGTTTTTTTTTTTTTTTTTTTTTGAAGCCAGAAATGTTAAGTTAATGGCGCAAAATATGCTGATGAACCTTAAACTATTTTATATTTTGATTTTTTTTTCTTTAAGCTTTAAATTTTATAATTTTAGACTTTCAACTTCCAAAGCCGATCAATTCCTGCCCTTCTGTATATTTTAACACTCGTAACTTTTAACCGAATCATGTCATGTGGCCTACAGCTACACATGATTATTTGTAAGGGTATTTTTGTCAGTATATTTTTTGTTTTACAACTCTGCTGCCAGTCAATGCAATTAGCTTGTGCTAAGTAGCCAAGACTGACCGTCTCCAACCATCATGGTTGAAAGAGTTTCATTTTTTTTAACTCAGTTGTGAGTCACGCTACTCCATGCCATTTTATAACTTTTTACTCCATTAATCATATAATTTTATAAATTATAACAAATAGAATCCATAGATTACATCATAATCTTATTTTATTAACATTTTTATACAATCCTAAATTTAACATTATTTACATAAATTCTCTATTTTATACATATTAAATTATAAATTTTACCGATATGAATAATTTCCCACATTTACTTTTTTTTTAAAAATTACAAATATAGATTTTTCTATTCTCAATTTGAGAAGAAATCACCAAAATTAGTAAATTTATACTAGTTAAAAAAATTATTCTTTAATAAAAAGTTTAATCGTGGGTCAAATGAGATATCATTTAAAAGAAAAAAAAATCAAAATGAAAAATAAAGTTTAAAGGAAAAAATAATTTTTTATTTTATTTTAAAAAAGACAAGCTTGAGGAATCCATATGAAGTACATTTGTGAGAATGAATGATACATTTTGGAGTCGTTCTAAGGAGAAGAATGAAGCGAATTGTGCACATATGATTTTGCTTTAAATAATCTTTGCCACAAGGAATCTTTTAGAGGTCAAGAAATTCAGTGAAATCGGGACTCACTTGTAATCATTTTATTATTATTATTATTAAGGAAAGAAGACCATAGTCCTTAAAAGATATTAATGTATTAAAAAAAATATTAATGTTTATGGATTTAATTTCCAACCAATATCGTTTCGAATTGACTTTCAATCTTTAAAAAATTATTTTTGAGGGAAAATATATGATTGGTTAAAAGAGTAATAAAACAATCTCTTTTTCTTTATTTTTGATAAAATTTAATAAAGGAAAAGATATAATGACCAAAATAATCTTACAAATAATTATGCCAAGTATGGACTTGGAATCATGTCTTCTTGGGACTATTATCTATAATACAATTTTAGTTTTTCCTTCATTCATTTTAGATTTCGAAAGTTTGGTATGACTTAATTTAAAATGAAGTATTCCTAAGAGGAATCCTTTTATTTCAGCCTTAATAAAAAATAATAATAAAATGATTGATTTAGGAGTTAACTTTCAAAATAGTAAGAAGGGCTTGATGTGATACTCTTTGAAGTTGAAGGTTCAAAACCAGATAGTTTAAAGTCAGAGGGCAAAGGGCAAAATCAACGTATGCGAAAGTTTAACATATTTTGCCTCATTTTCTTTGAACTTCTAAACCAAAAAAGACAAAAGAAAAAAAAAAACAAGAAATGAGAAGATTGCCAAAATTATTATACCCTGTGAATTATGAAATTATGATTACACCGATGAAAAGCTCTCCTCTTAGGAAATTATGATTACCCTGTGAATTTATAAATTGAATTCATAAATTTATAAATGCATCACTCTCATTTATATTTTTTTACTACTGAACTTTATCTCTCTACTTTTAATCTATATATATATATATATATCTCAATTGATTTCGTCTATCATCCATCATGATAAATAAAAATCATAAAATACACAAGAATGTGGATCCAAAACAGCTTGAATCTATACAACTACAAAATAGAAATAATTGTTATGGTTTTTTTAAATCGAAAATATTTTTTATGTTGACTAATCGGATCTAGAATGGAAGGACCGAATGAACATCGTACGGCATGAGCCAACAAACAACCACATTGCCCGCTCTGTCTGTGGCGGCAGCCGAGCATGTAAAATGGCCTTTTGATTTTGATGAAGATTATCGAACTTTTTAATAGCTTGATGGACTCTGGACAGGATTTAAATGTGGCATTCTTTGTAGTAGACATTCTTGTTATTAATAATGTGATTAACAGTAAGACCATTTGAATTAATACACTATAAATTACTAAAAATTAGTGAAATTTTAAAACTATATTTGTTTAAGAAAATAGACATTAAATTATAAAAATGCACAAATTTAATATCAAGCAGAGGATATAAAATTACAAGTTTAGGCTTCCTATTCCCTTTAGTGAAGGAATTCTTCATCTCTGTCTAAACCAATCAATGGATTAAAAAAAGGGAAAAAAAAAACAAATTAGAGAATGACAATTTTCATTACTTATTTTTGATGGATCTCAAATTCTTTATCAAATCCTCACCAGATTAGTTAAAGATTCAGAAAATGCAAAGGTAGGACGTAAAACTAAAATGTGTACAGATAGATATGTTATTTTCAGCCATATGTTCATTTTTTTTTTTTCTCTTTCTACTCATTTTCAGGCAAAAAAAGAAGAGGTTTTTGTTTAGAAAAATAATTCTATAATGTTTACTAATTTTTAAACTATATTTTAACTATATTATTAATTTATCCAACATCATTAGGCCACTTAAGATTATACATCCAACTCGAAAAACAAATACATAATTGTCCAAATAAGCCTACTACTATATTAGGTACAAGAAGTACAGGGAGATGGCAATACCCTGTCCATGTTGATTTCTTAAGAGAATTCTGGAACATCATCTTCATATAAGTAAACCAGAAAAGCAGCAGTAGAGTAAAGCCTTGATCAAACAAAACAAATTTAGCAATTCTGATTTTCTTCAGCCAAATGTTGCAATGAGGAAACTTTTATAGATGCTCATGAACTTTGCAACAAATGCTGCAAAACGTTGAATCAAAAGCATAAACAATGAGAAATGGTTGTCATTCAAACACCAAAAGAAAATCATGTAAACATGACAAATATTCACATAGTCCTATTCTGACCTCATGATTAACACGTACACATGCTGAAAAACTTTTAACCATAAACAAAAAAAAAGTGAAGCCATATAGGGAGACCCATCATATAAAATACCAAAATTAATTTTAACAATCTACATGATGCTAATATATAAAGCGACTTAAAGTGGATAACTACCAGAAAAAGAAAAAAAAAGTTATTTAGGTTCTCTATCCTACATGGAACAAAACATTTATACCAGATTTCCAAATTTCAAAGCTGTTGGCCAGTTATGCATGTTATAACAACATTCTTTCAAAATCATTCAAACAAGAATTTCAGTCAAAGATGAAATTTCACTAGTATTTATTGCATTTTCTATATTTCCTGTTTAAAAGAGGCGGATCAAGTTAAGTCATACAAATATATAATAGTGTTACAGAAATCGTAAGACAACAAAAATTCTAATACTCCAGGTATGCAGTTTGTCTACTATAAGTATTCTGAGTTTTGAGCTCGCAGCAACGTACTTTATGCTGCTTGATGGATTTCTAGTAACGTGATGAGAGTAGAAACGGGGATTAGGAAGTTGGGAATTTGAAGAGATTGAACTAGGAAGATTGAAGATTACTTGAATATCCCAACACCAAATGGTGATTATAGTTGCAATGTATCGACCATAAATTGATATCCAAAACATACGGAATGGAAGACCAGTTTTAGCAGAACAGTTTATAGAGAGTTGGAGAAATGAACTGTAAATTAAATCAGGACTAAAAGCATGACATATGCAATCAACAGCACATCATCTTATAGCAGACTCCAATTATGAGCATACGTTGGTTCCAAAATGTAAAATAACAGATTTCACATCAGTCAAATATATTTTCACCCCTCTAACTCGAGGTAGAAGTGTTTAACATACCTTCCAGGTGAAATATTGCCTTCTGTCCAAGACGCATCCTATGCTCCTGGCAAGAAGAAAGAAAGAGGAGAAGATATTTAAAGAGATAACAATGGAAGAAAATTCCCTATTTAACACAAAAATTAATGTAGTGGAATGGAATATAAAAGGAGGGGAGGGGGGGGGGGAAAGACAATCTTATGCACATTATATGCAGTAAGTAAGCAGGTTGTAATGATAATGTTCCAAAAGAAACATAAGTTACTAAACCCTGGTCAAAGAGAGTTACAAAAGGAGAGTCTTATTCTCACCAACTACATCTTTAGCTATTCCCCTTTCCTTTCAACATTATTATCCTGCACCAAATTTGGTATCAGAGCTGAGATTCTTCTTATTCCCATGGCTGCTCTTGCTGGGAACAGATACAAAGGTGATACATTGGAGATGCAAAAGAAGACTAACCAGCTCTCAGAAGTTCAAAACCTAAAACCTAGGGCTCATGCAAAAGCTAGGGTGGAGATACCAAAAGGTGGCTGTGAATTAGGAAATCAACCAGAAAGTGATTGGAGGATGAGATAGAAGGTTTTGAGGAGAACAAGAACCCATTTCATAACTCCCTGATTTTTTATCAATCCAAACACAGGGAACTTCAGGAAAGATTAGCAAGGGTATTGGATCTTAACACTTGAGTTTGCAGCACAAATGCAGATTTCCCTGGTAAGATGCATGCTGAGAATTTCTTGGGCTAGAAGTCTAACTAGGAGAATAACTTTGAATGAGAACCAATGGAAGAGTATTCAAAATTCTTGTTTGTGAAGCTGAAATTCACGGGAATTGCCTTCAATGGTGGAAGAACTTAGAAAAGCAGCAAGTTAGATGTGGCGAGCCAAAAAATTGAACCGAGGAACAAATGAAACCAAAGCCACTAAAGCAGTTTCTATCCACAGATTAGATTATCACCTTGAATGAAAGGTTTCATGGGCTCAATGAATCTGATAAGCAACCCATGGCTAGATACTTTCCAGGCTTGAAAATTCTGTGCAAGATGAGATGGCTTCAGTGTATCTTAACAACCTTGAAAATGCCTTTCAACATGCTTTCAAGGCTGACCAGAGGCATCTACAGCGCAAAGTTGTCTGAAAGCAGAAGTCATTACTGAGCCTATGATTTAGAACTCTATGCTAAAGTTTGAGCCATTGATCATTTGGTGGTGCTACTTGGTCATGTGAGTTTATAATCTTCACATCAGATACTATGCTATTTAAACTCCCAAAATAAGTTGAATCCAAGACATGCTAAATGGAGTACCCATTTTCAAGGATTTACATTTTCCTTAAAGCATCAATTTGGTGAGTTGAACAAAGTGGCAGAAGCCCGGCTACTTGGATTTCAGAGGATGAACTGGAGTTGTCTGATCCAAGTCATTTAGGAGCCAAGTTTCCCAACCCCGGCTGAGCTGATGGCAGGAATAAGGAAATCAGCTCAGAATTCTTTTTGGAAGTGACTGTTCGTAAGTACTGTGGCATTACATTCGCCTAGTTCCTTTAGTTTCTTGTTTCTTATATGATTTAGGACTTTAGATAAATATCGGTTTCCTTATTCTTTGCCTATCTTTTAGGGCAAGTTATTATGATAGGGTTTAAAATCTTATGTAAGATGGAAACTATTGTTTTAGGATTATTCATTATCATTATTCTTCAATAAAACAAAGTTTAACTCACACCAATACTGTATCTTTGGCTATTCCCTTTCCAATCAGCATTATCACCCGGCATCAGCACCACAAATGATTGCAAACACCAATGTATGAGAAACAAGTAACAAGTGAAGCTACTCAGCTCAAGACTACAAACTTACATAATATGCAGCCCAGTAAGAAACTTCATGCTTTAGCTCAGAATCTAATTTCTTCAACAGTTCTTTAAGGAGTCTCTGAAATTTAAAGAGATTGATTCTTTAGGTACAAAAAACATAATTGGTAAACAGGGACATGTACAGAGGGGATGAATAAAGGGAGAGAATACCTTCAATATTATTTCTGGTGGAATGCAATTACTCAGAAGCTCATATAATTTTCCTCGAACCTGGAACAACCTGGAAAGAAACAATGGCCTAACATGTAAAGAAAAATGCAGAAATTGACATATCTGCAATGCAGATATATGCCTGAGCAGTAAAAAAATCCTGAACTGTATGCTGGAAAAAATAAGTTAGCTATAGCAATAAGAACAAAATGGAGACAAATGAATGCACTTGATAAGCCAGAACAGAATTATATAGTGAAGCTCTGTAATCTTGCTAATCTACAAGGGAAAGAAGCATATTCCTCTAGCTGTTGGTGGAAAAGTACACTTGGAATCAGTAATTTGATATGTAAAAACATTTCTGGTCAGTAGATAGTCTCTGAAGTCTGATTCCCTTGGCATACAGTAATCCAGAGTAAGTTTGGGCTACAACAAAATGGACGAGTGAATACAGTATCTATTTCACACCCGTGTGTCCTTGGTAGTTTGTCAAAGTGTTTGCTTGAACGATGGCTCAATATAGAATGAACACCGATGATTAGCAGAAGGTGAGAAGGCCAGGTAAAACTCTCAGTTCAGATATGTGTTTTATGGGTAAGTATAGCAATGAAGCAAATGATTATCTTTTCTGTCACTGTCACACAACAACGAAGTTTGGTGGTTGAAAGATGTGGGTGTGTTCTGGCACAGGTCTAGAATGCGTGCAGTTAAATTTTGTGGTTTTGGCAACATAGAGAAGGAGAATTTTGTGACAATGTGCTAGGTTTGCAATTTTTCTGATAAGATTAGAAGGAATCACAGGAATTTTATGCCTATTTGAGTTAATTCAGGATAGGTTTAATTTCCATCATTCTTTTGGTACTAGCTTCTGGTGTTTCTTGGACCTTCAGTAGATTTATGAAGAGATTAGCAAGCTGCATGGAAGTAGTCCTTGTTTTCTTTTTTTTCTTTTTTTGTGTCACAAAATGCATTCTGACGCATTAAGAAAACACTAAAATTTATGTAACTAATTTTAGTTGGAAGGTTTCATTAGACTCTTAAATAAGCTCTAGTTAGACGGGTATAATGGGAAAAAGTAGCAAATGCTATTTTCATTTCGTAACATGACATGTAAAAAACATTTTAAAAACTGTGACAAGTTAGAAAAAACAAATGAGGGAGTAGTTTTTATTCTACCTTCTTGAGGAGGCACATCATCCTTTTACTTGTATTTTGTTTATTTTCATTAAAAAATTCTGCTTTTATCTAAAAACATATATGAAAGCTCTAAAAGTTTTTAATGTTTTAATTTTAATTATTGAAAAATATTGATGAGGACTAATTATTTTATTTATAAGTAATAGTATTCTTTGGATTCATACATCTAAACTATTCAAGATCAAGTGTTCAAATCTTCAAGTATAATCATTTGAATTCAAGAGAAGAATACATGCGCTTATTGAGTTAGATTGGAATTAGAGGTATAGTTTTTAGTTGTAAATATCATTTTGATGTCTCTAATTTATCTCTTTGAGTAATTACTTTATAGATTGCTCCATGGATATAAAACGTTTTTTTAAAACAAGTTAAAAATATATCTTAGGTATTTATAATCGTTTTCAAAATACATTCATTTACTTAAAAGTATTATAAATTTGGTTTCACAACTTTTGAAGTTGATATGAATCTTAAAATGCATGTTTAGAAAACTTTTACATGTAAGTTGAAGCTTGCGGTCAACTAAATAATAACAAACATCATTCACTAATCATTTAGAGAAATCTGATGTTGTAGCAGACGATCAAGCGATTGACCGCAAGTCTTGTGAGTGACAATTTGACAGTCATATTTTTTATCATCGGAACACTTATTTAAATACCAAACCTTTGAAAAACTCAATACCACGAATCATTGAGCAAAAACTTGATATAGATTCATTACAAAACTTCTTGAAAACATTCTTAAACCCTATCAAAACATATATATTGTGAAAATCATTCACAAATGGTTTCGTTCATTCAATTCAAATATGTTATTGAGTAATCTTGTGAAACTATTACTCAAGAAGGTATTAGAATTACAAATTGATATATCCTCACATTAAGGTGATATTTTTATCAAAATCCATTTTATCAATCTCTAGTATTTGCAATTCAATGATACAAATAACTTAAAACTCTAAGGGATAGAGTGAGTCTTGAATTGAAGATAATTGTGGCTATCTTGTTTGTGTATGTTTCATTCATTTGTTTATTGGAAATTATTGTATAATTAAGGTTGTATTGTAAACTCAAAAGATTAAGTTAGTCTTGATTTATTGTGAGGTTTTTTAGTAAAAAGCTAAAGTGATTTAAGTGAGCCTCTTTTGTAATTTATTATATTTGAATTAGTGAAAGAAATTGTGAAATCCTTGAGTAGATAACTCAAGATAGTGGATTAGAATTTGTTGGACAAACCAAAATACTATAAACTATAAATCATTGTATTCATTATTTTAATTTTTCAATTTACTTGAACACATTATTAAATATACGAATTGTACACCAAGTGTTTTATATTTGTTGTTTTAGAAATGTATAATCGAATTAGGTTGCAAAAATCGAATAAACCTAATTCATCCTCTCTTAGATTTTTCAATATACTTTTCAAAGATCTAACAAAATGTTGATCTAATTGAAGAATTTATGTATACTCCAAACAATTTAAATGAAATGAGCAGTAGAAATGTTGTAGGATGTAAAACACCTTAACTCCTCTTGAAAAGCTATAATATAAGAGTTTGAGACCTAATTTACATAATTACAATAACCCTTTTTCCATGTTTGGACATTTTGTGGTTTATACTAGAATAACTTATTCTTAGCATATGTTTGAGACAAATAAAAGGTTCAGTTCTAAATTAGAAAACCACAAGGGATGCAAGTTTTTTTTATAAAAAAAAGAAAAATTGTTCCACTGGATGTTTGTTAATCCATAAAATTTTAGACAAAAGATCAATTATGTGGGTTTCAAATACTTCAGTATACACACAAAAAGGAACAGGAAAAATATTTTGTAATTATGAGTTGTATAATGACCAGAATTTATGGAAAAGTTATAACCGAAATGTCAAACACTGGTTTCTGATATTCTAGATAGGCAGTTATAAGATTGATAGGATAGAAGATTGATTGAGCTTTAGCAGGACGAGGACTAATTTTACTGCATCTGATATACAGTTTTGAAATTATCCTTAGGAGAAGAAAACTTCCTTGAATCTTTTCGAAGTGTTGTCAGAGTATCAGTAGCAAGTAGCAATATAAGCCTAAAAGCTAGATTATAAAAATCATATTCCTCTTCTATCCTTTTGATCTACAATAATGCTATATGACATACCTTTATCTCAAGTTACAACCCTATTTCCTTCTTTTAAAAGAAATTAATTTATTCATTTCCTAATATGACCTTATTTTATGTACATCTTTATCAACAACTATTACTAATACTATTAATTAATTGTTCCAAATTTATCAGTTTCCAACAAACATGCATGTTCTACTGCCATGACTCATGACGTTTTAAATTTCATGTTTGACTTTTCTAATGTTGATACTCTTAAATGTGTCATAATTTTATTTCCCAAGATGAGACCTTTTAACTGAAGGGTATATGAGGAGAATGCCAAGCAAATACTCCCTATGTTTCAAAATAAATGTCATTAAAGAAGTTTCATTCTGTTTCAAAATTAAATGTATTTCTAGTATCAATTATTATTATTTTTCAATTTTATCCCTATTTAAGTGGAGAAAGAATGAGAGTGATCATTAGTTTTGAGAGAGATAATAAGAAATTGATTTAGAATATTTATTAAGAGTAAATTTATAACTTAATATTAAATTTTATATTGTTTTCAACATTCTTAATACATGTGCAAAGAACTAAAATAACACTTATTTTGAAACGAAGGAAGTATGATTTATTTAATTGTACTAACTTTCTTAAACTGTTTAAAAATGAGAATAACTATCTTTGTAGGACGGATATATTACACTATAAATTACTGAACGGAATAGGTCATCGTCAAACAAATACAGTAAAATATCAAGACTTCAACCTAAATTTTGTTAATTTAGATTTTACACACCCCATTTATAATAGCACTTACTGAGAACTAATTAACTATAATACCTTTTATGCTGTTGTTAGCCAGCTTGACACTCCATTCAGTCTCAAAGAGAACCAACACAATAGTCCATTTCCACCACTAACCTTTCAAAAAATTTGTATACTTCAGAGGTGCTTGACTTTCATTTCTTCATAAGATTTTCTAATTTTTGCTTCTAAAGACTCAGAGGATAGAGGGTGGAAAGAAGTACTAATACTTGTTCTGAAACAGTTGATGAGTCCTTAAAGTTTCAAACAATGTGAAACTCGAGATTTCCTTTCTTTCTTTCTTTTTTTCTTTTATCTTTTTTATACTTAGTCAATTTACAAGCTCTCCAATCAGTATAAAATGCTGAACTATCAATGTATTTCACTTGCAAAAGTCAGACTTTTCCTCCTAAACTAGAGTAGTGGAACCCATAAAAGCGTCATTTACAACTCAGTAATAAAGTTGGCACAACAATTAATGGTCTGGGGGAGATATTACACCTTCAAGTACGGTTAATTATTTAAGCAACTCTAGTGCCCTTATCATTTCTTCTTCTGCACCTCTTTTCGGTTCATTTTCCTTTTTTCTGCCTGTTTTATAACAATCTCTTTAATCATATCTCTACTATTTCTAGTAATCATTCCCTGTGTTCCTCTTAATAATCTTATTTCCTCCTCTTGCAGATTCTACATAATTCAGTTTCCTCTAATTCAAAATTAAAACCATACAATGAACTTTTCTCTTTTCATATTCATATCATTTCTTAAGTTTCTTCAAAGACCAAGGACAAACCATCATGGTGCACAACCACAACTATAAATTACAAAAGATTCATCCTTGAAAGCAAAGATTGTGTCATTATGGAAGGGTAAGGAAGAATCTAAAATGACAACCATGCAGAGGAATTTGGCCAAACCGTTTAGGGCTCTGCTCTTTCATTATGTCTGATGCTATTTCTGAAACATATTCCTCCCAGTCCATAGGAGGTATTGCTTGGTTGTGTGTGAAAGGATACCTAAGGTAACAAAAGCAGAGCAAGTATAAGCATCTGGAGCAATCTAACCCAAAGAAAAATAAATTATATAAAACTGGAAATTGATAGCTGAAGTGTTTTGGGGAGATTACTGTTGAACACGGCAGGTTTCAAATAACAATATAGCTCTTCTTAAATTCCTGTTTGACTTTTCAGCTACTCGAGTAGCAAATCCTGGTGGAAGTTGGAGTCCTTCTTTCCTTCCAATAAATTCCAACACCTTAACAATCTGCCAAGAAATTAAAAGAAAATGTTGTTATACAAGCCCTAAAGTACGCATGCACATATAGTATTTTAAGGAGATAGAATATTCAGGATACAAAATACAGTCACTCTAAGAAAGAACAATAGTTTCTGAAAGACTATGATCAAGCACTTATCACCTTCACAAACACTAGTAACCTCTATGATGTGCGTAAAGATAAATAAATAAAAGGATGAAGTGGGAAGCTCTATAATTTTGAGCTATTTAACTCTCTGCCGAACAAAATAGGAAACAAATACAATCGGGAAAATCCTGGTAATCATTGGTACATTTTATGCAGTTGACTATTTGTCAGAAGATTTATCATTGACAAAGTCAGATACTGATATCCTCAATCATGTGCTGATATCACTTCGATAAAGCCAACAATGAAACTTATAATTTTTAAACAAAAAGGAGAACAAACAAAATTTGTGGCATTCTCAGTTTGCCAACCATTATGGAGACTAAGCAAAACATGGAGATTTTCTAACAACCAATCTCCACAGAAGCTGGAGCATAACCTATGCCTTAAAAACACTATCACATACACTTAAGTATGATGGCCTTGCTCACAGTCATCTTTTGTTGGAGCCATTACTCTAAATTTTGCATAAGTTAACTAAATATAAATGGGTTCCATAAGTACCGTTTAGTTGACTTCTGCGATAAAGAAAAATCCCTGCTCATATATTGATAATTTCATAATGCTGAAGTACTCCACATTTATTTTTATGAGATCCATCCTAGGCACAGGAGTTCTCTGTTTAGGGTAGGTCAAACTTACAATAAGAACAAATTCAAATATCATCATATTCTGATTTAATTATAAGTATAACATACTTGTGCAATTTTACTTAATGTCCTTTACCTAACATAATCTTCCATGAATTAGTCTCATTATTAAAATGCTTTTACCATCACAGAAACTGAAAATAAGACCAAAATTTTATTTATTATGAAAACCAGCATCATAATTAAAAAGCTGAATCATAACATGTATGAACAAAAAAAAACATTTCTATCCTGAGCAGTATTACAACTGTAGATCCCACTAACCTGGTCCTCAGCTGGCGCACATATTCTAATATTTAGGCAACGAGAGCGGACTGCTTCAGTAACCTTTGAAGAACTATTGCAGCACAAGATCAAACGACAGGACACGCTATATTTCTCCATTGTTCTTCGAAGAGAGTGTTGGGCTTCTCTTGAGAGTTTGTCAACCTCATTAAGAACTAATACTGAAGGCAAGCAAAGAAATGGGAAGCAATAAAACAAAATGCTGACAAAAATCAGAGATTTTTCAACACTGCCAATAAGATGATCGAGGTTCAGAAGCATCATAACCACTCGGGATTAACAAATATATTGCAGAAAATATGTGAGACATCCTTTCCCAAGAATTGTTCAGAAAAGCTAAGGCATGAACAAAGCATTCCGCACTTTTTGCTCCAAAAATCGATGAAATTGAAACTCAAAAGATATCATTAACTTCATCCATTTTATTCAGCTTTCAGAGCTTTGCAAACAAGCATGGGCATACAGAAATAAATTCTACAAGCAATTTTTTTTAAAAGAAAAATATTTTTAGAAATGAGCAAAGAAGAGAACAGACCATCTTATTTACAAAGATCACTCATTGAAACAAAGCTTGCCATAAAATTCTTTATATGCAATGATGAAATTACAGCTTACCTTTAAATCCCTTCTTCCCTTTGGTGTCAATTGGCCTATTTTTCGCCATTTCTTTAATTATTTCTTGAACAACATATCTGTCCTGAAATCCAGCATCTGCGGGATTCATTTCCACATGGTGTGTACTTGATAGTGTCGTGAGTTCTACATCAATGGTTCGTGATCCAGCCTGAACATTCAAACCATCAACATAAAATCAAATAAGAATTGCTATTACATCAAGCAACAAAACCAAAACATTATAACTCAAAGCTGGTGAGGCAATATGCAAACTCAGTTCACTTTCAAAGCTAACTGATAATGACAGTGCTAAATGCAGAGAAAACAAATTTCTTTCAGTTTATGCTCATCAATCATGATTGTTATGGCAAAAGACAGAGAAGATTCAACTAAAAATATCTCCCAAATATAAGTAACAGAATATCACTATCTTTATTAATCATATCTTGTTTTCTATTCTCTAAAACAATGTATCACCCATAAAGAAGAAATATTGAGCTCAATTTTTATTGGTAACAGAAAACAACAATAATAAATTAAACAGGTTTCCTTTCAAACTATAATACCTAAATGGCTAATCTTTGCCAATATCATAGTCCTTGTAAACAAATTCCAAAATAAAATATTAAACCAAGATAGGTTTTTAGACATATTCATGAAAATAAAGGAAATGAGACCATCTATCATAATCTTATTTAAAATACTTATACTCATCCAATTATTAAAATAAAATTTTAATAAATACTCAATTCTCTCCTCCTCTACTCTCCTCTCCAACATAGCCTTAAAAAACATTTAATAAATAAAGAAGAAAAAGTAAGAGCTGAAAACATACATCAACTTTCCAAGTCTTATTTTCCACTTTCACCTGCACAAAAAAAATATTTCATTAATTAATAATTAGATAATACATAAAAAAATTCATTAAAAAAATCAAACTCAAAGAAACCAAACCTTATCGGCGCTAGGTCCAAACATCTGACGAAGAATGGCCATGATTAGGGTTTTCTTACCCGACCCTGATGGCCCATAAAACAGAAGATGCGGACAATCTTGCTCCGTTACCTATGAGGAAAGAAATTTTGATTCATCAAATTGAAAAGAAAATAGAAAAATTTGCACAGACAACTACAGAAAGACGTTTAATTATACTTTATGTATGGATGTGCAAAAGAAAGGTATGATCAGTTACCAATTTCTTGAGATTTTGAGCTATATCTTCATGAACAATGACTTTGTCTAGGGTCTTCGGCCGGTACTTGTCTACCCACAACATATTTCTTCAAGCCCCAAAAGAAACACCACGCCAAGTCTGAGTAAAGCACAAGTAAATATGGCGGGAAAATAGCAGCGACAGCACAGGTTTGGCATACCTCACTTTTGTAAGTATTTTTATAGGAAAATTATCACTTTTAGTCTCTAAACTATTTTATTTTTCCGTTTTGGACTTATTTATTTTTTTCCTAGGTTTAGATCCCTAATTTTTTTAACAAAATTCAACTTTGGTCCCTTGACCATCAAACCGTCTATTTCCAGAAAAAATAAAGGGCAAGCTCATGAAATCAAACTTTTGATAGGTAATTTCAAAAATTTATATATACACCCCTTTACGCGATATTACGTTAAAAAATACACGTGATAAATCTTTTGTAAAATTGCAAAGGGTAAATAAAATTTAGAGAAAATTGTAGCATAATAAATTACAAATGTATTATGTGTATTTTTGTAGGGCAATAATGTGAGGGATGTAGATGTTGATACCACACGCATTCTCTTTATTTTTTGTTAGAAAGAGTAGATTTAATAGTAGTATGGACTAAAGTTGAAAATTAAAAAATTTAATAGATTCAGAACGAAAAAAAATAGATCAAGGATCAAAGGTTAAAAACCAAAAGTAGTTCAGGGACTAAGTATTTTATTTAATTTTAGTGAGATTGCCAATTTTGTCTCTAAATTATTTATGGTTATTTATTGTTATGTACTATTTTTTTTTATGACTTGATGTTTGACTATTCTTGATCAAAACTTTTAAATTTTTAAATTTAAATGGAAAGAAAAAATTTTCTTTGTTGTCTATACATCCTATATTTTTATTTTTTTGAAAACCTATACACTTTATATTTTCCTTTTTAAAAGGTAAAAAGTAGAGAATTTCATTAATATATTCAAGAAATTACATGTAGAGGAATTGGAGGAATATGTATTTAATATATTCATTAATAGGTGAGTGGTTTCTATTTTGCTCGAGGATAAGGGCTTTGGATTCGTGATTCGAAAATTTGACGTACAACTTTTTCACCTACTGCATACAATATTTGTTTGTCTTTTTTCAGATGATCAATGAAGCTATGAGAAGAAGTGGAACAAAACACCATGCAAAAAGATCCATTTGCATTACTTGAGGAAAACGTGTTATCTCCCTAAGTGATGTTGAAGAATTTTGAACTTAATTCGTGGCATTTTGATAAAGAAGTTCCAAGGACTTGTGCTTATGTTGGAGAAGGATTTGACATATGTTTGTCCAAATATTCTATAAAACATAAGTAAAGTGTGTAATATGGAATTGTTCTAGATGCAGGAGCTCTTCTGGTAATATGCAAAAAGCAAAATTCTACAAAATGCAAAGGATATTGAAAAGCACAATAAGCATGTTTTAGTTGCTATAACACAATAAAAAAAGCATGCTTGAGAGTTTTCATAGGATTTCTACACAATAAACATGTCGTGGAAAATCATGGATACATTTACTAAGATCATACTTAGTAGGTAGTATATCATGGTAACAATGCTACAAGAAATGTAGAATTTTCAAAGGGGTTTTAATTCTCCAAAGAGATTTATGTAAATTTTGCTCATTATTTGCAAAATATGGTGAACCATTATAAATGTGAGTTAAATGGTTAGATAAAATTAAATGGTAAGCATTTTTAATATTGAAATTACCAACTGTATATGTCCCCAAATAAGTTGATTCTTTGGCGAAGTAAAGTAGAGAGGAACATTTAAAATATCACCTACCTTATATGGGTTGAACAAGCTACAAATGATGCTTTCATTCCAGTGGCAAGGTTCTTTTTCAATGAGTTGTGATTCATATGAAGTAATAGGTAGAAAACAAGATGACTTTGGTGATGAAAAACAAAATGTAGGCGTCATAGGATAGTGATAGTGACAAAATATTGACTTTGCCAATGATATTGCCAGATATGGATAGTGGCACAATCTCTCACTCCCTATTTTAATCCTAAGATTAATTGATCTCTACCTTGATCAATACTTTGCCACATAAATTATGCATTATGAGAAACTCAAGCTTCTAACAAACAACAAAAGTTGTAATATTTTGCTTTAAATACTTGGGAGACTATGGTAGTTGCAGAAGGCTCCAACCCTATTTTGAAAAAAGTGCTTCTCAAAATTCTAAGCCACATTGATGCTTAGAATGACAAAGGAGCTTGCAAGATTTCCAAGCTACCTGATTATTTGTTTCAATTGTACTCCCACTAAAAATCACAAAGATGACAAGTGATGAGATTATAGATCTTATTTGGTATGTTAAATAAGTTGGAATAGCTTTATCAACAACTTTGATCTACACTTAGAAGCCGAAGAAAGGAATTTCTCTCTGAATCCATTTAATGTTTTCCATTATTGACAAATGGAATATATCTTGTTTTTAAGGATGTAGCGATGATGTTTTTATCACCTAGGGTTGGACATAAAATAAGTATAAATATATAAACTATCCAAAACATAGAATAAAGTATATAATATTTAATACTTTCAATAATCTGAAACAAAGGCACTATTGGGCAATAACGGGAGCAGGATTTTTAGTTTGAAGAGGCAAACTTATAAATCTAGACAAAAAGCGAGACAATACTCATATGTTTAATATGATTTATATACTTTAATTCATTATAAATATTTTTTATATGTTAGCATCATATATTTCATAGTTAATTACTAAATGGATTGTTAACATTATATGTGAACAATCTGTATTCCCAAGAGAACACCGGTGGAACTTGTAGGCTTATGACACATAAATTGGTACATAGATAAAGTAATACATGAGTTCAAACATAGATATAAATTCATTACAAACCATAGTATTGTGATAAATATATTCGACTGTAGAAGTCCCTGCTCAAGTAGTCTAATCCAGTGAAAATAGTGACATTTCTTCAATCTTACAATTTTAGCTCCAAATCAGGCTCATACAGGTTTCTGTCGTGCCTGTTTTGATTATCGAATCAATTGATTTGAGGTATCTTAAGATCAAATTGTAGAGCAAAAGTTTCTAATCTATCTAATAGTTTCCATGTCGAGGGTGTTGTAATAAGAATTTCTCATATAATAGGAGAAATCAGCTTATATACATTCCACAACTTTATCAAGAAAAATTAATAAACCATCAAATAAATTATCAACATTTTAAAAAATAATTGATTTATTATACAATTTCAAATTGCACCAAGAAGACATTTTGAATATTTGTTTTAACATGTCATAACCTTATGACAATGCTATAAATGCTTTAGAATGTTTCATTATGAAAGTTATGCATTCATAGATTAAGTTTGTTTGTATCTCAAATCTCACTATTATGTCATACGTTCTACTGAGTTGAAATGATATCTACCTTGAGGGCATGATTAATATGTGTAGCTTGAGCAATACTTTGATCAATCCAAAGTTGGCTACTATATACACTAGATCAATCTTTCAACTAACTAATGTTCTTTATAAATCCAGTATAATATTCAGCCTCGTTCCCAATAGTTGTTCCGCCAAATATTCTGATGGTTTTCAATTTTTGTATTGATGAACCTTCCATATATGCAAAAGTAACTTAGCTAGCGCACACTTGAAGATATGATTTCTCTTAGAGATGAAATTATAAAGATCTTACAATGGTAATATTTATTTATTAATTAACAAAGTTATTTCAAGCCTTGTTTGATCACTTTTCAACCCTCAATTATTCAATTAGAATAAGTCGTCTCTCGATACTCAAAAAACACGTTTCTCGTAATTCACGCAACTTTACCACCAAAATAAATCAATCAAAAGAAAGAGAAAAATGATGAAAATAAAGGATTCGATGGGTTACCTCCCACACTACTTTTTTAACATCATTGAGAAAACTTTGTGCATTGCTTCATTCTCCTTGATTGTGAATAACGAAGTGTTGGACCAAGAAGATGAAGTGTTGGACCACTTTTTCTTGGGAACCATTGGAGATTTAATGAGATTGGTGGAATCAACATTTTACATATTTTTCTTGTCATTTATAGGGTTTGAAATCCAAAAATTTATGATAGGAAGGGATTAGGAGTGATTGGATGGTGATTCTTGGCCTGAATATATGATGGGTAAGAACAAATTCAAGAGGTGTGGTGGAGTGGGGAATGTTTTTTGTCTTCAATTTTACAATCAAATTCTTAGTTTCTACATCCTTTCTTTTTAAGAATATTATAGTGTATTTTGATTGAGTTTGTTGTTTTATTGGGAATTAAAATGAATTTTTTTCGAGTTAGAGAATTGAAAGAAATATTTTTTGGTGTTAGGAAATTGAAAATTTGATTATAATATAAAATATAATTAAGAAATTATTTGAGATTGTGTTTTAAATTTAAAAGTAATAAAAAATATTGTTTATGTGAATATGTGAGATCCATTTATTGAGTTAGTAGAAAATTTAAAATTTTGATGTGATAGAATCTTTTGATGGAAAAAAATTTGTTTATTGATATGTTTTTTTATGGGAATTGATAAAATTTGGATAAATTATAGTCCAAATATAACCTTAGTCTTTTTCTTTTTTAAGTTGGACTTGAATTTTTTTTTAAAAAAAATTCAAATAAGTTTTAATTTCCAGTATCTTTTTAATGAACTAAAGTCTTGACTATATATATATATATATATATATATATATATTAAAAATTATATATGTACTAAAAAATTTCAAATATTTTGGGCTAACTTGAGACTAATAAAAAAATAGGTTGAGCTAATATTATTGAATGTGGGCCAAGAATTTTTACCTAGGCCTAGTCTATAAAACTCTCACATTTTTAACTACAATGTTTTTTTCTTAGGCCGGGATACATCCACCTTAGCCCCCGCCCCCTCTCCCCCCCAACTTAGCTCCGCCCCTGCTTGTTTTGATCTTCCAAAAATGAAAGGCAGTCCCATGCATCTCTCATTCATACTTCCAAATGTGATACTAAGAGTTTAACGAACAAGTTGTAAGAAACACTCTTACAGAAATAAAGGGAGGATTTCTTCTCTCTATTGAAGACTTGACCCGAGCTTGCCTCATAGATAGAAAAAATTGCATTGAGAGGCTAAGTTTGAGTATTTGTGCAAAAAAAAGAAGAAATCATCTCAAAGAACTTTGCATTGAGAGGCCTTTTCGAAAATTTAAGCCATCAAGAACTTTGCCATGTTTAGCTTTGTCAGAGCATCTGAGTTGCCATCTTCTTGGTCCCCTTCCCCTGCAGATCATGTAAAAATCAACTTTGATGGTTCTTTAACACAATCCTCTGTTGTCATTGGTGTCATTATTCGAAACACAGGAGTGACTTTGTGTGGGTTTGCCCCTTGAGTTATCATATTGTGGTCTTCCGATTTTTATTGAAGTTGTTGCTTTACTTCATGCTATTTGGGTTGCTGTGTTAAATAATAACTATGAAAATGAAATTCTTGAAGGAGATTGTTATGTAATTTTGGAGGAGATTGTTTGCCTCTCATCCGGCAAGTGCATGCAAAGAGCAAGGTTTTTTCCCCTATTGGTCAGCTTATTAATATTATTCATGAGATGATTTTGTTTTTATTATGTTAGGTTTTCTTTTGTTAAAATAAAAGATAATAAATCTGCTCATTGATTAGCTCATGTTGGTTTAATATTCCTTTGCCTCTCGAATGATATTTGAACTTTCCTTCTAATGTACATTCAACTATTTTAGCTGACTTTCTAATTTAATGATTTCTCTTTTTCCCTCAAATAAAAAAGCTTTGCTAATCAAAGAAAGAGAATCCCTCTGCACGCCAATTGATACCTTGAACTGGACCCCAATTGAGCAGAAAACAAATTGAAAATCAAGAGAGTAATTATTTTTTAGGACTATCTCATTATTTTCTTTGGGGATTTGCAGCTTAATTCTCTAGAAAAGATAATCATTAATTAGGCCTATTTATCAGAATAGTCAGTCTGCTTCATATTATATAATACTAAAAGAAAATGATGCAATACTATGAGATGGAAATAAATATAACAAAAAAAATTTGAGAAATAAAATATAATTCTGATAAATATTTAAAGCTGTTTAATTCTGCTTTTATCTTCAATGAAGATCAAAAAAATATTCATTTAGCCCCCTCTCTATTCCCCCCACCGCCACCCAAAACCCCATCTTCTTTGAACGAATTGTGTTGTGCTATTCTGTAGTCTTGTTCCAGGAGTAATGCAATTTCCTTTTGCTGCTAACACCTGCTTTCCAGCGAATATATCACACGACCTTCCAGTCTTAGCAAATTCACTACGAAAATTGTAACCGATTCTGCGGCACCTGCTTATCTTCTTCTTACAACACAGAGAGTTACTTGAAATATAACACTTTGTCAGCAACTCATAACTTGTGTCAGCGTCTGCAAATTTTCCTCCATGAAATTTCCGGTGGCATAAGTGTAACCATCAGTCAACGAATTCTCCCTTCAAAATTTTAAAATGAAGTTCTTGATCAATCTGCGAGCTTAAGATTAAAAATCAGATGAAAATACAATTTGTCAATTTGTAGCTAAAAAGTCATACAATTTGTAGCAACCACATTGTAGCTTTCAATCTTCGAAGATTTTCATCAAGCATATATTTTGATGATTCAAAGCTTAAAATTCAAGTACCTAGGTATATACACCACTTACGGATCCCCAATAACTGTTTGAAGACTACCCGTTAACTTCAATAACCCTCCCATGAACGCCCACCCGGAAGTCAATCTAGCAATTGACCCCTCTTTAAAGAACTTCATTTGAATCCAAATAAAGAAATTGAAGCTTAAACCAATTTACTGCGAAGGGTGAAGTTTAAAGGATAGGGACTGCAATTCCTCAATAGGCTAGAACACTTTCATCTTGATACATTCTCTTAATATGTGCTCTAGTGGAAAGGTGTAAGGGTGGGGGAGACAACGATTATATCTTGATCACGGTTACCAATTATAGTACTCAGAATGAAATGCATAATTGGGCCAACAACAACACTTTTTATACACAATCCTCGCTATTGCAACCTCAAAAGTGCCAAGCTAGGTTATCCAATATCTTTACAAAATTTTCTTTCTAGATATTCAAGGAAAATGATCCAGTGAGCGGTAAAATTATCAAATGAGAAGATATGCAGACAATGAATGATGCTAGACCAAAGTATAAAACAATAAATGGTAATTAAGAATGACAGTACTCACCTTTGCTCTCTATCAGAGAATAATGCTCGGAATTCTCACAATAAAGAATGTCATTGTTAACTTCTCACATTGTGCATATTATCCTATGTTGGCTTCCCCATTCACCACAGCACTTGCACTTTTGTTGGAAATATTCATAACAGGCTTACTGCTCTTACTTTGCGCACCTTTGTCGGTAAGTGGTACATCCTCATTGGCAATTGTCAATCTCTTCACAACCTTATCTTCTGAAACCAATTTATTTTCTACCGGCTTACTCTTTGGTGATTGTGTAAGTTTTACCCCAACACCTTTACCTTTAGAAATTTCAGAATTCTCTACTGCTAAAGCATTCTTTGTTGCAGTTGATGCTTTTTTAGGTTTGTTCTTATCAGAAGCTCTTTGTGGTGTCTCCTTAGTTGGGTTTTCCTTGTCAGGATCAGGAAGTAAAGCACGACGACTCAGACGAAGCTGGCCTTTTTCATTGACCTTAAATAATGCCAGAAATAGTTAAGAAGATCCTAGAAGTTCTCACAAAGCACTTAAGAAAAATGTTGCAAGCCTCTACCCAACAGGATACAACAATAGTCAATATTGACAATTATGACACTGTTATTATAATATGATCAACTACTTATATGTAATTGCAGTCAGGATAACATGAATACAAATTAACTTAACATCAAAGTATAAAAAATGCATACAAAACAATGTCTCTCAAACTCAACAAAACTATAATGAACATATATATTTGTTCAACACTATTGTTTCGAAACTTAAGAAATAGGAGACAAACATTTTGAAAGTCCTAAAGCTTTTAGTGACTTAATTTTGATTAATGACAAACATTGATAAGAACTAATATCTTGTTTGTACGAGTGATAAAGTTTTTGAATTCATGATTTAATCCATGCAATGACAAGATTTCAAGTTTTCAAGAAAGTATACAAGTCAAGACTATTGAGATTTGAAAACAAGCTTTTATTGGATTAGATAAGAACTAGAGGTATAGTTTTATAATTTAATATATTTTGATATATTTAGTTTTATCTCTAATTGAATAATGGTTTTTAAAAGTTTCTCTATGAACTTAAAACATTATTTCAAAATATTTTTAATATGTTAAAATATGCTTTGGTATTTCGAAAATCATGCATTGTGATTTCAAAATTTAAATGGTTCATAAACTCTTGTTGGATTAATACCATAACTTATATGGTTGATTGAAATAATAATTTGTGTGCTAGAGTATTGTTGTTACACAAATAAACATGTTTCACTCGACCTAAAGTGATCCGAGTATCGTTCATAAATTAGTTTATCTTGTGGATGCATGTGCTGTCAAATTTGATCATCTCTTAACTTGCGGACGACCATACGATCGACCGGTGCATCGTCCGCAAATTGCTAGTGAATTTCCAACAAATTTATTTTTTACCGTTAGGAACAAACTTACAAATACCAAAATCTTTGAAAGTCTTTCTAAGAATAATTTTTGAGTAAAAACATTGTATATCTTGATCCTATAACATCTTAAAAACATTTCAAAACCCTTTCTAAATATCAATTTTGTTAAAATCATTTAAGGTTAATTTTGAGCAATCTTGGCAAGTCATTACTCAAAAAGGTGTTTGTGTTTCAAATTGATATATCTTCACATTAAGGTGATATCTATTAAATTATTTATCTATTATTATTGAATGTAATTGTATCAAGATTACGAGTAGCATAAACTCCTAAATGTTAAGATGAACCTTGTGTAAATTATTTTGTTTTCAAAGTTTGTTTGTAAAACCTTTTAATACTACAAGTAAGGCCAATGTTGTCATTAATGACTGACAGATTTTCTCTCTCAATCCCACCAATTCAAGAGAGAAGGAAATGCTAATGTAGAGGGGCAGTGGTAAGCCTCCTAATTTATTTCCCCTCCACATTTCCACCCAACCAAACGACATAAATGTTACATCCTCTCCCCAATTACTTCCTCAATACCTCCCAACCAAACATGGAGCAACACTTAAGGTATCTGGTGTATCACAAAAGATACCAAAATATACTTCATAATACAATTAATACCTTTGAAATATTTGATGCCCCAAAGAGCTTTCCGAAAATACCAACAACTGGGGGTGAATTTGAATTGGAATCAGAGAAAAGTGTTTTTTCGTTTTGTTTTGAAATAAGAATAGTTTTTTGTATTTGGATAAGAATTTTTCGATTGGAATTTGAAAATTTAATATGATATTTTTTGGGTCATACATTATTGATAATATTATACAACATATAAAATATAATTAATTTGTTTTGAAATAAGAATAGTTTTTTGTATTTGGATAAGAATTTTTCGATTGGAAATTTGAAAATTTAATATGATATTTTTTGGATCCTACATTATTGATAATATTGTACAACATATAAAATATAATTAATAAATTGTTTGAAATTGTGTTTTTAATTAAAACATAATGAAAAAAGTATTGTTTATGTGAATTTGTAGGACTCATAAGTGGGGTGAGTTTGGATAAAATTAAAAATTTTGATGTGATAAAATTTGAGAGGTAAAAAAATTTGAGAGATGTTTTTATGGGAAATGATAAATTTGTTTTTAATTCTTAACCAAATTTAGCCTGGGTATTGAAGTGATAATTTGAAACATTGACAGATTTTTTGCAAAAATTTAACTAATAGAATTATCGAACATTTTGGATTTAACTCTGCATTTGTAGTACCCCAAAGTTGAAATTCCTGAGACATTAACTGAAAACCAAGAAGATAAAATCCATGTAATAAAGTTTCCAGGACAATGAAAAAGTATAATGTTGGATTATGACGCTTTTTGAACTTTAGATGACTTCCTTTTAAAAGGATCTACTTACTAGGAGATTGAGGGTGGGTGGAGAGGGATTTATTTTCTAGAGGAAGCAGGAATATAGGAATCTAATTAAGAAGAGTGGTCAACTATTTCAAATGGAAACTAAAGTAGGAAAACCAAGTTAATTTAAAGACATGAAACCATTTTCAGTTCAGGAATTAACAGTAAGTTTCGTACAAAATAACCACAATAAAGAAACAAATTAGAAGTAAGCTTAATATAACATCTTACTTAATTCTTAGCTTTTTATCATGCTGCAGTGATAGTATTAGCATTCTAGTGATAACTAATATGCAGGATCATTTGGCAAAAGATATAATCAAAACTAAAGAGCCAATGAATTATTAAAAGACTGCAACTGAGTTCCAAAAGAATAGTCTAGAGAAACAGTCATATAGGTATTTCTTTTCTCAGATGAATTATGGCAGAACATACATGACAGATGCATAGTTGTGCACTTTATAAAGAAGAAAAGATCATAAGCACGTTTCAAAAGAAATTAAAATTTGGAGTATTTAAACTCAACCAATAAACATTTTGCAAAGAAAAAAACTAAAATATGAGAATATTCTGACAAAAGAATCACAATTAGAAAAGTCGAAGCAGATGAAGATAGGCAGGAGAAGAAGTTTGAAACCTCAATCAGCTTAACATCAACACGATCCCCAACTTTGAAGGCCTGAGATGGTGTTACCATAGAGAAAATTACTATGCCACAACATAGAAAATAGATTTAAGAAAGACAAGGATAATATGCTTACATCTTCGGCTTTTGCCAACCAGTTCGAACTTAATTCACTAATATGGCATAGTCCCTGACATAGACAATTGGTTTGAAGTAAATTGTTCCAGTAAAGGATGTCAGAATTTTCTCATGAATAGAAAACCATAAATCTTTCATTTTAGTAAAGAGTTACAGCATCTGTGCTTTTAGGTATCTATATCCATATGTAATGTACATGTACTCCCAGTCAGGTAATGATAATTCTGTACCTCTCTGCCAGGAGCAATCTCAACAAAGACTCCATAAGGAGCAATTGACTTGATCTCGCAATTCCTGATTTCGTATCAAAATGATTCAGACAAACTTTAATTCTCATAGATAAAGTACAACTCTAGAATCGTAGAAAAAGCATGCATGCATGAAACAAGTCATTTCAGATACTTAAAGTTCAGTTCTATATAAGGGGGGGGGGGGGGGAGGGTAGAATGTGATCAGAAAATCAACAGTGGCATAACGCCTATCACAAAACAATCTGAAAATGCTTTTCTGGCAACGAAAACAGGAATATAAATGAAAAATCAGACAGTTGTGTTGTTAGTGTATCTGTAATGAAGAAAGTATAGACCTGTATATATCACCAACTGAAGGGACCATCATAAGATTACTAATAATGGCTTTGGTCCTTTCCAAGCTGGACATATTTTTGGCAGTTATTTTCACCTGCAAAAGCAATACACGGAATTTTGCAGCAGCACTTGAAATTAACTGATGAGAACACAACTTTAAAATAAGGGATAACTGCATAAGCAGAGATTAATTCAAGTAATATCATATTATCACTTTTGTTTGGGTAAATTATGTAGTGATCCGTTTAGCTTACAACTCCATCATCATGTGTGTCAATAGCTTCCACTCCAGTTTCTTCAATGATGCTCTTCACCTTTTTCCCTCCAGAACCAATAATAAGGTTTATTTTCTCTGGTTCGACCTAGTGGAAAGCAGATATTAACAAGATAGATCCAAGCCAATGTTTCATCAATTGAGTAGGAGAAGATGGATATCCAACCTTCATAACATGAATTATTGGTGCATGCTTGGAGAGGCTCTCAGAAGGGGGAGGATTGCTCTTCAACATTTCAGCTGAAGAAGAAAACATACTACAGTTTAACCAACAACAGAAGGGAAGACTACTTGAAAAGATAGAAAATGAAGAATTTCGAGACATAAGAAATCCAAGTCAGTGTTGTGGGGATAATAATGGTTAGACTATATTTATGAGTAAGAGGTGCCAAATCGAGCTGGGAAAAAAGGAGTTACACAGACATGAAATACTGAACCCATCAGGAGAATTCTTTAAATCTCAGATATGCAAAGAATTCAAGAATAAAAGTTTCTAATGACAACAGAAATATTTAACAGATAATGCAAGGTTCAGTCAAAGTCTCTGGTAACCACAGAGAAATGCTTTAACCTATATCAAATAACATTAGACACCATGTATAAAAGACAAAAAGCGTTAATAACCAATTTAACTTCACTGTAGGTTCTTAGAAAGGAGTTCAGAATATCTAGAGTTTAGTAAATTCACTGATATGAGTTATATGATAAAGATTTTGGTTGTGTCTCCACTGATCAATGAAAAAACCACTTAGTCAAACTTTTCAGTTATTCTTGTCACTAACACTTCACAATTCCTGCTTACATATATGAATTGTAGTTGTGTGTGTGCTTAGGAGGCAAGAGCATCTTACCACAATAGTTACCATAGCTAACGGTCCAAATTCAAGGTGGAGAAAGATTGTTTCCTATCGATTTTCGCTATCAAGTTTTTGGCATATCCCATCAATCAATACTTCATTAAGCTTTTCGCTTATGATATAGGAAAGTTTTTACTACTTTGGTTGACTTTGACTATTTGCACTTCTCTTCTTTCATAAGAGCAATATTGTTTCGGTGACCGTCTTTTTTTTTTATAATAATTACATAATTGCAAGCATTCTTCATAAAACCTAGAATAGTATTTACTTAAGGCAGAAGAAAGTACCAAACATTACTACCACGAGATGTGATTACAAGAACTTGCTCCTTATTTATATCAAGGTACAAAAAATGCCAAATTCCTTGAGAATGTCTAAAAAGGCATGCTTCTTCTGATGTGATGCCAATGAAATTTACCGAGAATAAGTTTTCGGCCATCTCTTGCTTGAAGTAGAGCCTGCTTCATAATTGGTAATGTAATGCCTCCTACCTACGATAAAATGATCCAATTCAGGTTTGTAGATTAAAACCAACAGATTAAAAAACAAACCATAACAAAAGCAAGCCTATTCCATTGGCACCAGTGAGGAGAAAGTAAATCACAGGATGCTATCTATAGATAGAAGATGATCTGTTTTACCTTTATGTCCATCTGAAAAGCTGTTACACCCTCATCATTTCCAGCTACCTGTAGCAATAAAATCATCAATTAACTTCATATAATTCCCACTGCAACTGGCACTCATTCCCTAGACAATTTTGCAACTATCTTCTTATTTTGTTCACTTATTTATTACTTTTGGAACTGGAAAAGTGGTAAACAGTTTCAAATCAGATAAAAACAAACTAAAATGGGTTCACAGAGTGTAAACCAATTAGACCTTAAAGTCCATATCTCCAGATGCATCCTCGCCTCCAGTTATATCAGACAGAATAAGTGGCGTTCCGTCTCCTCCAAATTCCTTTGTGTCCAAAACCAGACCCATTGCTATACCGGCAATGGAGCACTTGACTGGAACTCCAGCATCTTGCAATGCTAAGCAACCACCACATACTGATGCCATACTGCCATTTAATTTGGTTCAAATAGCAACAGAGTAACTCAGTGAAAAAAAGAACAAAATTTAACAGAATCCTGAGAGGTTTTTTGAGAAAATCCCCAGGAAAAAGAAACTATTTTCTAAGCATTATATATTGCACAGATATTCCGCACAACTCTTTTACAATCCACACAGAAAAATTGCATATGTACCAATCATTCCCTATCACTAAATAAGTTTGATGCTTTACCTTGATGACCCATTGCTTTCTATAATGGTACTCTCAACACGTATCGTGTATGGAAAGGTATCATCTGAAGGCAATATAGGCTCTAAAGCTCTCTCTGCAAGTGTTCCATGACCAATTTCTCTTCTGGATGGAGCACCTGCCCGCCCAACGTCGCCAACACATGAGGGTGGAAATGTGTACTATATAGACAAGCCAAGAAATAGTCAGATAAGTTTGTGAAATGCCCAGAAATAAAAAGAAAATACACAACAAGAACAACAATAAAAGTTTTTTTTAAAAAAAATCCACCACATATTTCCAATGAAAGTTAATCTGCTGATATTACTACTAGAATAGAAGAGTTCTTTAAATAATGAGGGTAAACCAGTCTTTTTGTACTTTTGGGTTGAGTAGAATGAATGTGAGCCCAGTTCTTCACATCTCTATTAAGTATAGTAGAGTTATATGCTGCTTTATCAGAATAAAACAGTATAACAGAAAATTGAGTAGAAAAATGAAAATGAAAATAAAAAACCAGAGTAGATTGTTACTTCAAAGGAAGTAGACAGCTTTTAGAGGAGAAACATGAATACACCAGAGATAGCAGCGATGTATGTACTCCCTCCTTTCTTTTTAAGTTGTCACTTCTGAAGAATTTTCTCTGTAATTTCTTGTCACTTTATGAAAACAATATATTTATTTAGGTTATTTCCTGTTTTACCTTTAACTTTTATCACATACCACACCATGACATTATTTGTTTTCATTTCCAAAAGGGTCCATTTCTTTCCCCCGCAAAACTCCAAAATTTAAGGACTTCCTTGATCTATATTCCAAAGCCTAAAGTGGCAACTAAAGAACAGAAGCAGTATAATTCAAGCATGTAATGTGCAGCATCTAGTCAGGAAAAGGGCTGTCCAGATTTAAATAATGTATTGTATGGTCTACAGAAAAGGTCCAGAAACAAACAATAAGTGTGTACCAAAATATGACTGTCTTGATGATAAAGACACAGAACAGTAAAACCAAATTATCTGTATTTCATGGTTAACATTAGATTCTGAGTGCTCTCCATTCATAACCACAGACTATTTATCTACTCAGTGCCAAGGAGAGAACCAATTGCGGACATCCATTAGAACATGAATTTAAAATCAGCAATCTATCTAAATTACATGAAGTTATGTTCGCTACTTTTTAGTACATATTCAGTAAGTTGCAGAATAATATACCTAGTTGGTTCTGATTTCAAACAGAGGGAGGACAATGACATCATAATTATATTATATTATCTTATATTTTCCCAAGACATCATAGATCTGTAACAAAGGAAGAAACCATGGGGTACTTGAAGACTAGGGTTAAAAGTTCCAATTGGTCAAAACAAGGATTGTGGAAGATTATGATGTATCAATAGGATCAAGCCATTTACTAAGAAATGACAACAAGGAGAAGGGAAAAAGAAAGAGCAAACAACACATACAAAGTTGAAAAAATGTCCCTAAATCTCCATGACTTTACTGCAAATATGAAAATAACATAAATGCCCATAGCCTCTAAAAATATGTTATAAACTATTTAGTTTCACCAAAGTTGGGCTGTATTAGTCAAACCCATCAATAAGGTCAATTTCTTCCGCTCTTTCTTCTTCATTACTCTAAACCTCTCATTTTCAACATCTTTGAAATACTACGTTCTATGCATTACGGTAACTTTCTTAAACTGATAGAAGTGACGATGATGCTTTCACAACATGGAGCTCTTATACAGAGCTCAAAAATCTAACAATTTCAAATGAACTATATAGGTAATTACAGAAAGTAGGATTTTAAGTTTACAGCCAGCCCTAGAACAGTATTCAAACAAGATATGAAGATGAACCATGTGTTCTGCGCATTCACAATCTCAAAATGTAAAATTATTTCTGTACTGAACACAAGTTCTCTAGCACACAGATGAGGAGAAAAAGAGCTTCACAACTATTAGCTCAACTTTGGTCAGAAACATACACAATACCCACCTGAAGATAGAATCTCTTGAATTCTTCTTCATCCACAAGGTTATCTATTTTCTGTGCCATTTGCTTATCACCAAGGGTAACCACAGCTAGTGCCTACATCTCAAAGCAAAATGAAGAAATTCAGAAGCATTAAGAATCCATCATTAAGCAAAGAAGTTCAATTTAAATGTTTTATAAACTCTTACTGGATTGATTAGGCTATTGTGAATGCACAAATGAATATATTTTGGTCAACCTAAAATGACTTAGGTATCGTCGACAAGTTGATTTATTTCCATTGTGTTGTAAAATTTGTTCATCCGATCAGCTTGTGGACGACCCTGTGGTCGATCGCTAGATGAAAATCATCATCTGCTGACCATCCAAAGAAATTCAGTGTTCCAGTGGACAATTTAGCGAACAGCCAAGCTTCGTAGAGGATGACCGCAAATCGTTAGTGATTTTCAAACTTTATTTTTTACCATTAGAAACAAACCTATAAATACCAAAACCTTTGAAATTCTTTTATAGAATAATTTTTCAGAAAAAATATTATATATCTTGATCTTATAACATTTTAAAAACATTTCAAAACCCTTCCTAAACATCAATCTTATTAAAATCATTCAAGAAGAGTTTTTACATTCAAAGGTGAATTTTTAGCAATCTTGATAAGTCATTACTCAAAGAAATTATTGTGTTTCAAATTGATATACTCTCTATTTCTTATCATTTATTATAATTATATCAAGATTGCAAGTAGCATAAAAACTCTAAGTGTTAGGATGAGCCTTGTGCAGGTTGTTTTGTGTTCAAGATTTGTTTATAAAATTTTTGGGTAACCTTGGATTAAATTGTATTGTGAAGATTTCACTAAGGAAAGTGGTGAGATTATTGTACAATCAAATTTATGTTGTAAAACTCAAGGGTTGAGTGATCCTTGATAGGTTGAGAGGTTATTTCTAAAATCCTAAGGTGAATTGGATAAGCCTCTTTTGTAATCTCATTTATTTGATTAGTGAAAGAATTTGATAAATCCTTGAGTAAGTAACACAAGGTAGTGAATTAATTTTTCTTGGATAAAGCGAACCACTATAAATCATTATGTTCATTACTCTACTTTCTGCATTTTATTTGAACACATTATTACTCACACAATTAGCACACCATGGGTCACCAAGGGTTTGATATTTGTTTTGGTGTTTGATATTTGTTGTAAAAAATGTGTTTTATTGAATTAAGTTGAAAATTTGAATAAAAACCTAATTCCTCCCCCCCCTCTTATGTGAAAAGCCTAAGAGGGGGGGGAGGAATTAGGTTTTTCACATATGCTTGACTAGGCAGAAAATTCTGAATCTTCTAATAGTGGTATGTTTGTTTCTCTAGGGTTTTAATTCCTACATTGTTTTGGTATTTTTCAACTTGAAATTTATCAGTTTAACTGCAGCAAACCAGAAGATCTTTTACTGCTTTATTACGTATGGGAAAAATGTTTTACTGCTTTAATAAGAACAGGAAAAATGAATGAGCAGAAGATCTCTCAAAGATCAGTCATAAACAGGTCATGCAGTTAGATATGATCTATAGATGTCAAAATAGAATATCAGCACAGATTTGCAAAATATAGATGCTGCCAGTCATGAGCAACCATGAAATAACCTGCGTTTCTCCACGTGTAAAAAGAGCACTTCCATGTGCTCTAGGAAGTAGTCCACAACGCGAGTGTATCACTCGTATCTCATGAGGAGTTCTACCATCACTTCTTTTTCCTCCCTGCACAAGAAAAACAGAAGGAAGCACAAGTTAAAATTCGGGAATCATATGACAAAATTTTGTTGGTTATATAGATCATTAAGTCTCGAAGACAAGCTATTCCAATCTTGAATATGTGTATACCATAAAATCATGTAAACAGTGCATAGAGTGACCAGCATAATAAAGACAAAAATAAGAATCACAAGGCCATCCGTAATGCAGCTCCATCCACAGCTTTATGAACACAGGTAGCATTACTCTATAGCAATGCTTCAACAAAACTCCACAATTTAGGTGTGAAAAATAGTTTTAGAAGCCCTCGCTTCCCATTTCCTAGAATTTAGCTGAATGAAAACCTTGAGAAAGTGTTTGACAATGAGAACATGTAAAAATTTAAATCTGAGCTTGTGAACATATGGAATTAGCAATATGAGCCCCTAGAGAACCTATCATCCGCAGTTTTTAGTTTGATAAGTTTTCAGTTTTAGATCAATTTTCACAAATTTTCAGCAAAACTTAACCAAACCAAAATTTCCACAAAACCCAAAACCAATATATATATATATATATATATATATATCACTGAAATCTAACCAATATATTATTTTTTTTAATATATAAATTAAACAAAAATTATTAATTAATAATTCCTTGATCTTGATTTTATATATTTTTTAGAAATTTTCCTTTTTCCAGCAGGAAATCTATTACTTCATATTATATGTTTAGTGATTCTGAAGAATTTATTCTTTCAATGTAACTAAAATATCACTGTGATTGAGAGTAGTAGTGATCTTCAAAGAGAAAAAAACACTTCAGGAATAATTCTCCAGTAAATGAGAAGTTTTGCAGGTCTATTTTGTCACCAGATAGCTAGGCATATGATTTTGATATATAAACTAAAAACCTAATTTGAAGTTACAAGCATTTCTTTAAACTAAACATCAATAAATAAAAAAGTTTAATGCACTTATAAAGTTGTATCCTTTACATGAGTCATTACTTTTCGAAAGTGCAGTTCAAAATCCAAATAAGTAGATAAGCTTTGATAAGCACATAAAAGATCAAAAGTATAAGAAAATAGCTAATAGCTAAATTTTCCTTTATAAAAAAAAATCACGATAATATGAGGTTTTAGCATGAAAATAACCAAACGACAGAGAAATTTTATCCTAAATGTATTTAAATTCAAAAGTCTTCACAACTTGATCGCTTAGGAAATTTACCTCCACAATACGTCTGCGAAGATATTTGGATGACACTTCTTTGAACACCAGCTTTACATCTACCTCAGAAAAAAACTACAAGGTAGAAAAATTAAACAAAGAATAGCTCATGAACTATAATCAAATTCCCTTTGTGAATTAGCAAATGCAAGTTCATAAATCTACCAGAAAGCCAAATGAGGAAATAGATGTAAAAAGTAAATCATCTGTGGTAGGATCACATGGTTCTTCAATTAAAATAAGTTCCTAAACCTTTAAAAGGAAAGAGATCCTTTCAAATGCTTGGATGCAGTGATTTATTAACAAAAATCTAGGAGAGCCACTTGCTTACTTCCATCCCTGAAGTCTTGTTGAGTTACTAAGACAGAATGTCAGGAAGGATCAAGGGGATTAAGAAAGTATACAAAGGGATGCAAACAGAAATAAAACCATACACAGGAGAAAAGTATTTCAATGGTCTTTGGATATGTTAGAAATTTCATTTTGGTCATTCCACCATTCTCTTTAAAGACGTCATCAAATTTATGGAAGCAATTTTCTGGCTAAAGCAACAATAATACTCTGCCATTAAGTCAAACAGAATTTACCATGCAAAGCCACATAAGTCACCTTCACATAGGCACTTACTTGCTCCAACTAACTCAGACAAACTTAGAGAAAAAGGGGGATTGGGTCTCAGTAAATCTCTGGCAAAATATGACATGAAAATGCAATTCACAGTGCACCAACATTACCTTCCAAACTTGGGGAAGAATATGGATTGGAATGCCCTCATTATTACATATTTGGGTTTTGTTACCAAATTCAGAAAATAAGGAGAGAAATGGCTAAAAAGGAAGCCTATGAAAGGTACTACAAAGATTCACTAATTCCCCATAGAAAAATATTGAAAAATCATCCACAGAATCCACTTAGGGAAGAAGTGAGTGAAAAACATCACACTGTAAACCTAGACCAAAAAGCTGAAAATTACCAAGGGGGTTGGTATCCGTGGCACTGGCTTGATATGAATATCTCCTTCATCAACCTCACCATCCTCAACCACTTCCTCATCCTCTTCTTCTTCTTCCAACAAGTCTGGTGTGAACTCAGTAGATCCAACAGCTTCTGTCTTACTAACATAACCCTTCTCCGTGAGTATATTTAGAACTTTGTCTTCCACTGATGACAAAGCCTTTCTCCTTGGGACCTTATTCTTTATTTGTAGTACTTCTACTAATTCATTGCCAGAAATTGCCTTAAAATTCAGAGAAGAAATATGTCAGAAATTGTTGTTTTCTATATTTTATAAGAGATCAGATGATGAGAAATGCTAATAGACAAGAACAATCACATAGAATACTGGAAAAATTCCTAATGGAAGTGGAAAGCCAACATATTTCTAGTAGCATTTCTTCTTCCCAACCAGGATTGGTGAGAACGGCACTATGGAATAGTTTGTACATACATATGAGCTAGAATAGAGAAAACAAAGCAAGAGGAAGGTTAAGAATACATACTTCGACAAGCTTATAAAGCTCAGGAGGAGGCAGCTTGATTGCATCAAGCATTTTTGGCTTCCCACATTTCTTCACTAGAGCTTCTATTTCTTTACAAATCGCCCTCACCGCATCCTGATTCCAAGAAGTGAAGATTTTCATTTGTTCCACCATTAACTACAATAAAATGGTTCTAAACTGGCACTTACCTATTTATAATGATATTATTCTAATAATAACAACAATGGCAACAACAACCATGACAACAGCAATAATGGTAATAACACCAAGTCAAGTGCTATTTATCTGGAAGTTTGAAGAAAAAAATAAGCATCAAAACAAATTAGTTGGTTAGCACACAGCTAGCAATCAATGACCAGGAGTAACTATGATAAGTTTCCAATCCCAGGAAACTCCTAGAAGTGATGAAAATATATCTGTACATAGGCCCAACAAGCTACTAGTTACTAAGCCCAATAAGTAGTTCCGCTCTTAGCAGATCTCTATAATTCCCCAGCTGGTTTATAAAAACAGTACCATTTGACTCAATTTGCACGAATTTTTCTGACACAATTCTTAGTTTTTTCCAACTTATGCATCATTCACTCTGTAGAATGCACCAATGATCATACTAGTTCTCAAGTGAACCCAATCCCTTTTATGATGTTGCACCTGTAACACTTAAAGGCGACGTTATTGCTATAATGCATTTTGCATAACCTTATGATCTTTGGTCCTGGCATATATCATGGCAATTTTGGCACAGTAAAATGACAGAATTTTCAATTTTGTATGCAAGCAGGGATTAACATTCTTCTAGGATCTTAGAAGCCTCCTTTAGATGTCCACTTAGAACCACACCAAAAGGGTGGGAATGGAAAAGGGCAAAAAGTACTGTGAGCACATGATCAAGAGAAAGGTAAAAGGTGCATCTATCATGTTACCATGCATCTGAACCATTTTACAAATAATAAGAAAATAATAATTCAAGCATGCTTCAACAGTAACACCCCAAATAGCAAGAATGTGAGATATGTGGACTAAGAATTTAGTATCCAATACTGCAGTCGTTCCATATGGTAAGTAGCGATGTTATATGTCATATAAATTTCCTAAATTCTTTAGCATTCTCAAATGTATTCCAATTTAAACAGACCATGAGCAGCTATTACTAGCAGCAAAGTATGTATTGATGTAGAATATAAAATAGAGAGAGAAGAATGTTTGCAAATACATAGAGCAATGCCTCTCAGCCCTTCTATGTAATATATAGTGCAAACACTCCTAACTTATAATGGAATTCCATTGATTATGACAATCACACTAATTACTAAATCCGACTAATTAAGCTAAGCAACAGGCAAAGCAAGCTTTCTTTGATCCTGAAGAAGAAACTACAGAGGGAAGGTGGAAAAGATTGATGAAGAATGTATGAACCTTTACTTGGTTAGACCCCTCCTGACTACAAAGTAAGACTAAGATGTTGTTGGAAGAGTTAGCAGCATCACTTTCTAACACAGATAAGGTTAAAGCACCAAGCCATTCCTAAAAACCTACAAAGATCAGAGCCCTATCTACTATTACCGTTACACACTAAAAGAACTAGTATTGAGCATGAGCATTGCAGTAGTTTCACCTTAAACTGCAAATAAGACAGTTAGAATGACAGCTAATTAAGAAGTAAAACTAAAGTAAATAACCTGCCCAACTTGTACTGCTTCAAGCAGCTTTTCTTCAGGAAGAAAATCACAGTATCCCTATACAAACAAATGATGAGGCTAAAGTCAGCAACAACAAAATTGATCTATAAAAGTTGACAAAATACTTTACAGATGCCACATCAAACCAGTTCAGAGTGATATTACTCTTAATGGAAGAGCTGGGGTCTAATTGTTTCTCTCTTTTTTCATTCCTATTCTTTCTTTTTTCTTTTTTTAAGGTAACTGAAACTCTTCTGGTTTGTAGAACTTATAACTTTAAATAGACAGTAAATTTAATCATTTAGGAAATAAGAATTTCCTGACTAAGGAACGAGGTTCTGCAAATAGGGTGAATCTTTGAACTTAGACCATGGTTATATATAAAAGTCAAGTCATATAATATGTTTTAACAACTTTATAAGTTACAGGAAAGACAAGGAATTTTT
Organism: Apocynum venetum; assembly: GCA_019593545.1. Taxonomy (NCBI): domain Eukaryota; kingdom Viridiplantae; phylum Streptophyta; class Magnoliopsida; order Gentianales; family Apocynaceae; genus Apocynum; species Apocynum venetum. The sequence goes on from SRSM01000151.1 coordinate 561,136, forward strand.
ACATCAACCATGTACTGATCTGACAGAAAATTTGAGCAATGCGAGGATAGTATCATATTTAGTTTTGCCTTTCTGCATTAGCAACTACAGGTTGGAGTTTTCAGGCAGACAACTACATTGCTATGCCAGTTAACCATACGAAGTTAGAGCCTCAGCACCATTACATCGATCCCGAGAATTGCATGAGCTGAAAATTCAATGCCAATATTGTGCAACGAAATCAGAAGTTCTCTATCATATTGAAGGAATCCCTTCAAATTGCATTTAAATTTTTCTTAAAAATGTAAATGAACTAACTACTTTAATGAAGGCAATATAGACACAAAGATATATGGATTGATTGACAGCTAAACAAATTAGAAAGGACCCAGAAAACTAGAATAAAACTGGGAAGAAATTGATTGTTGAAGTACATGAATCTATAAGATAATATGACCGGCTCATATCAATTTCGGACCAAAAATCTATCTCGCTTTTATAACTGTGCATAAATATGTTTTGTGGTCACCCCTTCAAAGGTACAACAAGACTAAGAATTGACCTCTATCATCAGTATTGCACTCTCAGTGCCTGCTAGCATCAAATCCAACTTTGAGCCTTCCATTTCTTTTGTTGTTGGATTCACAACAAACTGATCACCAATATGACCAATTCGAACTCCAGCAATAGGTTCTGAATTTGGAACTTCTGAGAGGGCTCTATCTTGTACAAAAATTACAAGAAAAGATTAGAATAAAACATTTAGCAATATTCTGATTCAATAAGAATAAAAGAAGTTTGTCATACGTAGCAATTCCCGCTGCAGTAATTGCCAAAGAATCTGGTGGGTGCAAACCATCATAACTTAATACCTGAAAGCGAATGGAATAGAGATAGACCAATACGAGCCACATCATATATATAGATAAATTATGGTAGTAGAATTTTCCAAAGAAGCAAAGAAGTACCCAAGACAATATCTGTGTTTCGTAATAGAAGCCCTTGGGCATTGTTGGACGTAGAGGCCTATCTATCAGTCTACAAACTAGAACCTGCAAGTATCATTTACTTATCAAAACAAAAGAAGTTATTGAAAATTAACACACAACAAATAAGCAGCTTTATCACTATATACCATGTCTACACTAGAAGATTTATTGAAATATAGCTAGTACCTCATGATCTTTAGCTCTTCCTTCACGCTTGAAAAAACCTCCACTGAGAAATGGAAAGAAACCGATGTAAGCTTCTTCATAATATATATATATTATATGATGCAGACACAATCTGGGGGCAAAAAAACCAATTTACCTTGTGCGACCAGCTGCTGAGAAGCGTTCTTGATAATTTACAGAGAGGGGGAAAAAATCAGAAGGCTCACTTGGAACATCAGCCAAACATATAGTTGTGTAAATTATCTAGCAGAACAGAGTAATAAATTAATCTTCCTTCACAAGCATGTAAATCCAATGAGAAGCAAAATCCAATGACCAACAGAACCATTGGAGGTGAATACACAAAGTTCACAAGAAATACACTGGGCTCAAGATATCAGCCGCATTAGATAATACGAATTAAGCATAATCCAGAGCACACTGAACACCCTTCCGTTCAATAATAACTAGGGAATCCACATATAGAAATTTCAGATGGAAATAATAGAATATGTTTCTTGTGCCTATATACAAGGTATACCAGAATTGCAAAAACCAGAAAAGACTCTCATGTAATAATATTCAGGTCGATCCTATTTTACAGAAAGTGGCATGCCAACTACCCTACATGACCAAAATTGTCCAACACAAAGGCCATTTCATGTAATGAATCAAATTATCAAGCAGGTCTCAAAATTTTCACTCATAAAATTGTGTGAACATTAAAAGTGTGTTTGGAAGAGGTATTTTCAAATTCCTAAGGCATTTGAAAATAAAGCAAAAAAGACACATTTCAAAAGTCCAAAATTTTAGAATTACTCATTTGGAACTTTAAAAAAGTAAAAGTTAAGATTTGTGAAAAAGTGAAATTTTGATAATTACATATTTGTGAAACTCTTATAAACATCATAATACAGAAAAATAAAAAATGAAAAAAGAGATAATGAGAGTATTTATCCAATTTCAATAGTGGAATTTCAAAAAAACACCTAAATAGGTTTTTTAATGAGGTATTTGAGGGCTCTAAAAACCCTCATTAAAAAGCCAAAAATATTGAAAATGCATCCATTAGATTATCCAAACAAGGATTCTTATATCTAGATATTTCAAAACCTGGATTAAAGTGAAAACCTTCTTTAAAAGCCTTCGTTCAAAAACACGGTAAAAGGACACTCCATTCAGCCAACCACAAGAACAATTCAAAAGTTGCATGCTTTAAAAAAAACAGAGATCCATTGACGCTGCTTCTTGCTTTGTCTACTCTTATATGCTGGGAACTTGTTCACAAAGATTATCAAATGCTCCAAGGCACTCTAAAGTTTAAAACATACAGAACTACATAAAGGGTGGAGATTCTTCAGTAGAGGAATTTGATACCCAGGGCACTAAGAGAGAGTAAAACCCTTGATCCTGGTCAGAAAATGCATGAGCAAGCACTGAGGTGAACAATCACTGATTAAGAACATGTTATAATAAAAAGCACTTTCTACAAAAGGCTTCTCTAGGAATGTTTTCCAAAAAAAAAAAAAGAAGAAACATTACCACAAAAATGGGTATCAAAAGCAGGAGCAAAACCCTTAGGAAAGCACACCGTTAAAAAATAAAAAATAAAAAATACAGCTAGCTCCTTTTGAAACCTTTCTATAGTAATCTACCCTAAGATGGGCTCTTTGATTCAATAAGTGAAGAAGTAAGAGTTAGATTCCTCAATGGGATCCAATCTTCCAGGAAGCTGTTTTCAGGATTGGGAAATGGAGGAATATGATATTTGATCCAGTTTTTTTTTCTTTTAAATATAATACCATAATTGAGGCAGCTATTACCAAAAAATAGCAAAAATTTCTCTTTATTGATAACAAGGCAGGAATTTCAATGTTATCAGACTCTCTAGTGAAAAATTAGGTAGTCATAGAATTACTACCAGTATGAGAAATTTTGACTAGTTCATGAGAAAGTGTGGTCTAGGAATATCCATCTTTCAAATGATCAGTTGCCTTCACAAGCTTCAAACATTATCCTAGTTCAACTCATATTGATAGATCACAGCGTTTTGTATATCTTTCTTTGGAGGGATTTCTATTCTTAGATAGCAAGTATGGAGCAACCGAGCAAGTAGCAACCAAAATTAAAACTAAACCTCCACTTTACGTTATTGCAATCTTGAAGGCGTCATGATTAAGCCACTTGAATGGCACTCTGGACACTGAATCTAGCTAAGCAAAGATGTCCATTAAATTCAAGATACATAAAATTGCTAGTGAAAAGCTTTTTAAACGTGCACAATCAGATCAAAACTTCAGTAACACGATGATTAAGAGAAAGATCATATATCTGTAAGCCACCCAATTAAGCAAGTATCACATGATAAAACCATCAAGTGCAGGGATGTAGGCAGTGGTGAAGTCAAGAAAAAAAATTGAATCCAACTTACAGTTTCTCCATCTGTCACTGTAACAGCACCACTAGCTTGTCTCCCCATATGACCAGTCTCGACTACTATCTGCATAATTTTATCATACGTTCATTAAAATGTCTGGTTAAGAAGAAGAAAAGAAAAAGATCACAGACACCGGCTTGGGGGGGGGGGGGACAGGAGTTACAGCCTTCTGGCCTCGTTCTATGTATTGGGTTGGGTGATCAGAGGCAACTTTCGTATGATATCTAAAATATCAATGGCTTTGATTAATATCAAGTCAGATAAAGTTCTCCGACTAAAGTGTGCTTTGTAAATCTTGAAAAACAAAATCAATTTGCTAGGAGTTTATCTTATAGAGAATTGATTAGATATTCTCTCACTCAAGGTCCCCTTTCTCTCACCAAATTTTAATCTGCGGTTGAAGTCTAATAATCATCTTTGTTCACAAAAATAGGCTTGATTATTCTTGCTTTGCTTCGTTGAGGTTTGGATTTTAGACTTAACTAGTGTTGTTCATAGAATAAGAATTGTAGTTGGATTAGGATTCTAGAATTAAATATATTGTAATACTGGTTTGATATTGTTGTAAAAGAAAATCATAGATGAATGGAACAGATTTATGAATTGGGAACATTACTAAAATCTAAGGGTTTTACCCCCAACGAATTCACTAAAGAAATACTTATAACATAACCAGATAGACTTACATGTCGGTCACCAACAGGAATTTTCACAGAGTGTGGAGCTGCTGCTTGTGCTGCGGCTATGCCGCCGCCGCCACTGGTTTCTACAGAAGATTGGGAAACAAATCGATTACTAGCCGACACCTTCTTCCGTTTTTTCCTCAAATGTTGTAGTGGCAGCAGCTGAGGAGGAAAAAGATTAGGCTTTCTACGAAGAAGATGAAGAGAGTAAGAGGTGGAGGAGGACGAGGAAGAGCGGGAGAGTTTGAATTTCGAATTATTGTCATTGGAGAATGTGAACTGCTGTAGAGTAAGGGTGTTGAATACATTTGAGGTCGTTAACATGTCTACCGGCACCGGAAGACGGCGGAGGGCGGTGACTCTTTTGAGCGAGAGAGAAAATGGAGCTACTTATCCGGTAACTGACTGAGAAAGCGGCGACTGTTTGTAAGCGTGACGGAGAAAGCGGGGCACTACTTATCCCTTTTCTCTGTTTCTTGTGAGGAAGAGTGGTTTTAACAAGTTTATGTGTAGAAATTTAAAAAGTAATTCTACCTTGGGAAAAATGTCGTATAGCCCCTTAACATTAATTTTAATTTTTTATATCTCTTTTTTTTTAGTCCTTATATCAATATTACGTATAAGTCAATATTGGTCAAAACTTACTTATTTAATTATTTAGAAATATATTAAATGAGTAAGCCCAAACATTCGTAATGTAAAAAATACTTCTATCATAAATTCAATTATACTGATATATCGTCATTCAAGTCACTCTTCTTTTATAGTAATGTGTGCATGTCTTTTATAGCGATTTTATCACTTTCAAAGACTCGTATTCCTATATTAATACGTATCAATGGTATAAATGTCTTTTATAGTGATTCGAAACTTTTAAAATCATACACTATTTTTTATTTTTTACAATCATTTACAAGCATTGTATTATCCATTTGAGATTATTTAAGAAAATTTCATTAATTTCTTAATATTTAAGAAAACTTAAAACTAATATTAACTTTAAATGTTCTTTAAAATTATTGTATTTTAGTTCCCAATAAGATTTACAATTTAATGCGTATTTTTATCTGAAGGAATTTGTGTTCTTTTAGCTTTATTTTTAGTGACATTTCTCATAATGACTCATCATCAATTAAATCAAGAATTTTATTTTATTTTTAAAAAAAAACATTATGAGACCAAAATTTGAAGAGGGAGCGATGAGAAAGAAGGGTTTTAGGGTGGGGTATTTTAGAAAAATCATACTATTAAGTGTGCTGCAAAAAATGGAGAGATGATGTATTTAATAATCGTGTTTTTTTATCACAATATCTCAGGGGTATTTTCGTCCCTTTACTATTCATCTATCCCAATTATTTTTATTATAAGTATATCCAACAAATCTCATTTGAGGGTTTTGCCATTTATTCTTCAATTCCTTGAAAAAGTTAATTTACAAGTTTTTAGAGCTTCTTAATATATATTACTCAAATATTCAAATCTATTATAGAAAGCTTTTTATTCATCAATTTCTCATCATTCCTCCATCCTAATTTGATATGCTTGTTTTACTTTTTGACCAAAATATACTTATTTAAAGTGAGATTGTTTACATCTAAAAAGTGCATTAAATTCATTTTGGAATAATAAATTGTTATGGTATTTTAAGAATATTTTATGAAAAATATACATTTTCAATAATATTAATTATGATTTCTTAATTGACATGAAAAATCAAACAAGTATATCAATTTGGAATTGGGAAAATATAATTTTTGGAGCCTCACAATTTAGATTGGTCTTTTGTATCCTTAATAACTTACACAAGTCAGTCATAATATGGTAAGTAGTCTAACATTTCATGGTCATATACCCTCAACTTTAGACATAGTATAGACCTTGGAGGATCAAATGAAAAGTTTAAAGCATACATTCATTCAAATGAGGAACAAAGAAATTGATCAATCAATTTACTACAGTTTGATAAAAGTGAAATGTCTCTTAATTTAAAGGCCTTCCGCATAAGGACTAGTGTTGAAAATGATAACAAAATTGGGAAACCAAAAAAGAAAAGAAAAGGGAAATATCACTATCCTTGAGCATGCCACTTTCAAGAGAGCCAAACAACCTTCTTCTTTTTTTCCTTTTTTTTGTGGCCTAACTAGATTAACCTCTTCTACCACTTGTCTTCTACAAACATCCTCGCACTACCAACTATCTTCCTAAAGGAGAAAGCCTTCATAAGAACAACAAACAAATGATTATGGATAATCACTCTTATAGGCATCGAAAGCCTCTCATATGCGACAACTTTGGCAATCTCTAATCCCAATAATTCCAATCTCTAAGCCCAACAAGTGAACTATTTCATTTCTCTACCTTCATCCATAATAAAACCTTAAGCTTTAAGCTCCTCCTCATCGTCTTCATAGAAAGTCTATAGATGCAAAATGAGCCCTCTTCTCACTTGGAATTCAAGCCCAAATTAATAATCTTGTAACAATCATTCATCTTAACCCAAATACCACTTCAATATATAATGACTGAATATTATTTGGGGCAACGTTTAGTTTAACAAATATTGACACAATATAGCTCACTTACTCAAAGAAATTCTCAAAAGCTTGTCTAAAATGCCTTAATGGACTCTCAGTCATTCCTCCATCTTTTGTTACCTGTCCATCTTCTGTATGCATATCCAAAGCTAGTGTTTGAAGTAGGATTGGTGGATCAGCTTTACATAATATCAAGCTCATCAATTTCACTCCAAGCGTATTTATGTTTGGAACTCTTTGCACTCTTTCTTATTACAAAAGATTTGCCCTAATTTTTATTTAACATGTTCCTAAAAAAAATGTTGGATGAGATTTGAGATTAGTGATCAATAGAAGGACAAAAATACTCCTAAGATAGTGGTCTATAAAATAATTGATTGTTGAATAATGCTAACTTAACGGTGATAGTGATAGGATAACCTATGTCGTAGTCCCTCCAAAAAATAAAATAAGGGATCTAAAAAATTAAAATTAATGTAAGAGACCAACCACACAAAATATAAAAGTTAAAAAGACTAACTGAGACATTTTTCCTTCTACCTTGAGATACTTATGCAAATATTTTCCACCCACCATATTATTTCATGTAATATTGTTTACAACAAAAATACCCTTCCCTTGTTTCTTTCTCTTCTCCCTATTCTATCCCTGTTACTTCTCCCACACGTACACTAGGTTGTAAGAAAATAGAAGAAAATCATTCTTTTAACTTTGATTTAAGATGATTTTTCATCAAATTAGAGATTGTAGAAAGTAAAACAGTCCATATTTCTCATTTTTTTAATATAGATATCTTAAACCGTGGCTTTTGATGTACATGGTCTCAACAGTCATATTCAAGACAATTAGTTTCTTATTTTATGGGAACATCAAGCAGATATAACTTGATATTTTTGCTCAATTTTAAAAATGCTCAAATTTTGATGTATTTTCCAAGTTAAGAATTTCTTTAAGTTTTCACTTTGTCCTTTTTTTTAGAGGAAGATAAAATTAATTGAGATCATGAAGAAAATACAAAAGAAGGTAAATGTTCAATCCATACGCGAGTAGAGCTATCTTGAGCAAATTTAGCTAACCAATCAACAATACTATTAATGTCTCAAGAAACATACGTAACAAAACAAAGAAAAGGACCTAGCTAATTACTTAGTAGATTGAAAAGAAGACCTAAGGGAGAGAAATACATAGAGAGCTTGGTAATGCCATGGGACAAGCTCCAATGAATTGCATTCAAGGATATATGAGAAACCATGAATCTTAGCAAATTGTAAACCTTTAATAGCATCAACAAGCTCAACATGTAAAGGAAATGTTAAATAACCAAATTTTAGAGCCCTAGCTAATAAAGATTTACTAGAATAATCCCTCAAACTAGAGCTTCCAGAAAAGCTCATAAGATTCCACAAACTATCAGAGTTAAGCTTGAGAAACCTTGGAAGAAAAGAATCCCAACTAGCAACTGAGTGATTCGAGATGTGAGAAACAGTAGGCTTGACTTCGTTTGCAACAATGAAATCCAAGATTGGAGCATAAACAACTTGTTTGCCTTTAACTTCAGAAGATGAACCACAAATTTTAACTCAGATTGGACAAATTATTCCATAATGATACAACTTGATGACTAGTTCTTTTGTTGGGACTATAAAGTTTGGCATCAAAGAACTTCAAGAAGAAACCATGAGTAGTATAAGTTATTGATTCATGTAACATTTTCTCTATTGACTATTGTTTGGACTAGAAGGTGACATTGCTCTTGGTAAGACAAATATTCTAAAAATATAAGTGAATAAGAAACTCTTCTTCGGTTCTATATGAAATACTGTAGCCATAACTTGGTTGGAAGAGAACCAAATTACCTCAACTAGAAAAGAGATGTCACATATCTTCCAAATCGATTTTGAAATTGAACAATAAAAATTTATGAGTCTCAAAGTCTCAAGAGAATGGCCACAAATGGCGCAAGTAGTGTAAATATAAGATATTTGTTTACCTAAATTATACTTGGTAAGTAAAGTATCATGGCTATATAACCACTGGAAGTGAAATTTTTCAAAAGAACCTTGATTCTCCATATATATTTTCAGTAGATATCTACTCTATCTATTCCAATTTTTCTATTCTACTTGTCAATTATACCCATATTAAATATTATAGAATTTTATATTATAAATATTAAAATTTCTCAAAGATACCTTTATTTAAATATTTTAAAATAATCCAATGTCTAAAATCCACTTTGAAAGTTGTGAAATCACATAATTTTAGTACAAAAAATAACGTTATTAAAAAAATAATATATTAAATTTTAAATATAGGTAAATTTTAAAAAATTATAAACAATCCAATTATTTAGAAAGAAAACACGTGATTTAAGATATAAACAAAGATAGATACTAGAACAAATAAAATAGATGAGGGAGTATAACTTAAGGTTGCTTTCAACTTATTATCATTTTTAGTTGTAAAAGACTTTTTTTCTCTTTTTTTGTGGAAGTGAAATGAGTGGAGTAACTTAAATTTCAATTGAAAATCTTGGTAAAATGCAAATTAGTTCTCGAAAATGTTAAAAAGTCTAAAGAATCCTTTAGTTTTCGAAAGTTTTAAGTTAATGAGAACTTTCCTCAATAAAAAAAACTCATCAATTATTAATAAATGTAGCTAAACATTTAAATAGAAAAAGTAAAATTATGAGTTTTAGCAAAAAAATCATTCAAATCATAACTTTCTTTTTTACAAAATCCGACGATCAATTTAATAAAAAGATTACAATAATAGTATTTTAGAAAATGAGGGACATAATACAAAGTTTAAAAAATTGGAAGACTAAATTGAGAATCTTTGACTTATTATTATTATTTTTTTTAGGAAATCCTTTGACATTTTGAGGGATTATTTTGCATTTCATACTAAAAAAACATGATTTTTAAATGCACACTACTTTGATTAATTGCGCACCTCAAATTTCAATTTTTCTCTTGAATACTTTCTTTCTCTACACAAAACTTTTTCAAATCTCTACCAAAATCTTTTAATTTGATACGTAAAACTTTGTTTTAATGAATATATATTGTTTGTGTAAGATATATTTATGTTTATATGGATTATATTTGGTGTAATATTGATGAAAAGGGGGAATTTTTTTTTGGTTATGGATTCTTAGTGTTTGCCAATCCCGAACGGATGAACTCAATTTATCCTAGTGGGTTGCTCGAACTAGTTGGATCCCCTCGAGAGGACGAGTCGAGTTCATCTGGACGAGCCGTGCACACTTTTTTTTGTTTATTTAATTTAAATGCATCTATTCATTTAATTAATTCTTTCATTTGTTCCAATACTTCCATTTTATTTGCTAAATTTAATTACTTAGTGCTAATTAATTAAGTTTAATTTACTTGAACAAAGTTTAAATTAATATAATTAAGTTTAGAATATTTTTTAATTATTTAAGTTTAAAGAAAACAATTATGAGTTTAATATAGTTTAGTAATGGGTACATATTTCTATTTTTTTTAAAGTTTATTAGTTTAGTGTTTGTTTAAGTTTAGTTTATTTTAAGTAAAACAAGTATTAACTTAATATGAATAAATTAATTAAGTTTAGTAATGTATTATATTTTTTTTTGTTTTTATATTTGATATATTATATTATATTACTTCATTTTAATTTAAACAAATATGAATTTAATTTTGTTCGATTAAAAATATAACATGTGTAATTAATTAATTAAATGTATAATAAATGACTAAAAATTAGAGGAAAAATGTAATTTTTTTTACTCGACTTGATCTATTTCGTCTGACAAAATGAGTTTGTTTGGGTTGACTGTCCGAAAAAACTCATTTCGTTCTAGTTGATCAGTTTGTTCGGGTTAATCATCCGGACAAACGCACTTTGTTCGTGTTGACTTTCCGAAAAAACTCATTTTGTCTAAATTGACCGTCCGAACCATTTTCCTCCAAATGCATAAATTTAAGATAAAATATGAAAAAAATACATTATTATCTTCGATGCATGGATCAGAATAAAAAATCAGTTTCTAAATCTTCCATTTATCTTCAAAAATAGAAATAAGACTTAATATTATTAAAAATGTCCAAAAAATATCATATTTGTAAAGCAGAAACATAGTACTCCTATGAACCTGAAAAATATATACCTTAATCTTATCCAAATATAAAAATTCTCTTATTTTCAACTAAAATTCTCCCTAACGAAAGGGAATTCAAAATAAATTTATAATTCCCCTTAGAATTTGAAACTTTTTTTGTTTATTTCATGTTTATGTTATGTTGAAATAATGTTTTTAGAGTGAGAAACTAAAAATGAAAAAATAAAAGGGTAAAATTGATATAGAAAGTCGTGCGCTTAATAATTTCGATTTCAATTTCGATATCGCTTTTAGTAATTATCCTAAAAATTTCTTAAATAGCTGAAGGAATATTATTGAATTCGAAATTTCGGGGTTTAATTGACTCGACCGGTGTATTCCGGTTCAATTTGCAATTCTAAGCTGTTGGTTTTATCTCTCTTCCTCAAATTCGTAGAAACTCCGATCACTGTTGGAGAAGTCCTCCTGCCACCACCATTAGTTCAGATAAGAACCACCGCTACCACCACCAGAGCTCAACCATTGTTGCATTTCACCTCAAATCCCCATCAGATTAAAGATGGCCTCGCTGGCCATCCAAAGATCTCCACTCCAACGCCTTTCCACCTTCAAAGACGCCTCAACTCCATCCCCTACCGCCACTTCTAATCTCCCTTCCTCAACCCCAGCACCTCTCACACCTTCCCCTTCCGTTCTCGACTCCTTCTCCTCAGACCCCATTTTCTCTGCATTCCTTTCTCCAGACTTCAATTCCACTCGATTCTCTTCCGCTGCACTGTCCTCCGGCTCCGCCGCCTCCCGCATCGAGAAACTACAAGAGGGTCTTCGTCTTCTTGACTCTCAACTTCGCCATGAGGTACTTTCTCGCCACCAAGATTTTCTTGAGCAACTCTCTTCACTCAAGGCGGCCGATTCTGCTCTCTCCTCCATTAGGTCCTCTGTTTCGGGCCTCCAATCCTCTATTCGTAAAATCCGTTCTGAGCTCTCCGATCCCCATCGCGCCATTGCCACCAAGACTCTTCAGCTCTCCAACCTTCACTCCACTACGGAGCTCCTCCAATCTACCATTAGGACTCTCCGATTATCGAAAAAACTCAGGGATTTGTTTGATTCGGTCCCTGACCCCGAAAAGCTTGATCTTTCTAAGGCTGCTCAGCTGCATTTTGAGATATTAACTCTGTACCATGAGTCACATTTGACTGGAATTGATGTAGTGGACTCTGAGCTGAAATGGGTTTTGGAGGTTGGGCAGAAGTTGCGAACTGAGGGAATGAAGGTGCTCGAAAGAGGGCTTGAAGGGTTGAATCAGGCTGAGGTTGGGGCAGGGCTGCAGGTGTTCTATAATATGGGGGAGTTGAGGGGGACGGTGGACGGTTTAGTAAGCAAGTACAAGGGAATAGGAGTAAAGAGTGTGAGCGTGGCACTGGATATGAAGGCTATATCAGGTGGAGGAGGGGGATTTGCAGGGCCTGGAGGGGTGCAGAGGAGCGGGACACCTCAGATTGGAGGCGGGGCTAAAGCGAAAGAGGCTCTTTGGCAGAGGGTGAGTGCTTGTATGGATCAGTTGCATTCAATTATGGTTGCTGTTTGGCATTTGCAGAGAGTATTGTCCAAGAAGAGGGACCCTTTTACGCACGTCTTGCTCCTAGATGAGGTCTTACAGGTAAGTGCATTGTCAATTGCCTGCTATCAAGAAGTGCCGGATTTTAGTGTCTACTCTATTTGGTGTAGTCAATTTTAACAGTAACTCTTCATAAAAATATACACTTTTCAACTTCAGAATGCAATTGCTAATAAGAACGCAATATCATTATGTTGCTATATAACTGTTAATGGATGCTATAGATAAGAAAGCTTCAGTATGATAATCCAGCAACCTAGCAGGTAGAGAAACTTGTAGAATGTATTACTACTCTTTTATCCTTATTCCTTTAATTTGGTTTCTTTTGAATTATGTCACTGACGATGTGAAACTCTACTGTATCATGCACTGTTTGCAACTAGATGTTGAATACTTTGTGGTGAAAATGAGAATGGCCATTATTGGTTTGATCATCCAATTTTCTTTATGATTCCTGTGTATCAAGCCTGCTGGTGATGGAGAAGTAGAAAGGATTGGAAAAAAGAATGGAGAGAACAGGAAAGCTCTAAAGGGATGTTTGTGTATGATATTCTAAATGACGGTGACATGATTTCTTGGCTAACAAAGACAGGTGATAGATTATAATGATATGCTAGGAGTCTGAACTTACTATTAGGTAAGATGCCTCATCTGGCATAACAGCAACCTGTAGGCTATTGTTGTTCCATGTCATCTGATAGAGTATGACATGAGTCACTTGGTTTAATTTAGCTGCAGCAAGATATGCTAAAAGAAATTGCAAAAGCTCAGAAATTAACATTCCTTTGTATTAGAAATTTTTTTACTGAAGTCCAATTCCCCTTCTATTCTTTGGGTATTGCTTGGCCTTTTACTTTAGCTATTGTTCCTCAGGAAGGTGATCCAACGTTAACAGATCGTGTTTGGGAGGCACTGGTTAAATCCTTTGCTAGCCAAATGAAATCTGCTTTTACTGCATCAAGCTTTGTGAAAGAGATATTCACTGTTGGGTATCCTAAGCTTTTCTCCATGACAGAAAACCTACTCGAAAGAATTTCACGTGATACTGGTGTCAAGGGAGTTCCACCTGCTCTTAGTTCGGAAGGAAAAGATCAATTGGTTTCTGCCATTGATATCTTTCAAACAGCTTTTTCAGCTCTTTGCTTGAGTCGTTTATCAGATCTTATCTATTCTGTGTTTCCCTTGTCAATTCGTGGAAGCATTCCCTCCCGAGAACATATCTTAAGGATTGTATCACGGATTCAGGAAGAAATTGAAGCCGTTCAGATTGATATTCGTCTAACACTTCTTGTCCTGCGAGAAATCAGTAAAGTTCTGCTACTGCTTGCAGAAAGAGCTGAATGCCAGGTACTCCTTAATTCTAACTATTCAATAAACAATATATTAGTATCTGCAAAGGGCAGAATGGGTTTTTTTATCCCTACCCTGCTTCAAGTTTTGTATGCAAATCTATGTACTTTATTTTCTACTTGCTTCCTTTTCATTTTCACTTTTGTCAAAGACCCAAGTGTTTCACTGATTCTGCCAATATGCATGATTATTGTTCATGCATTGATCAAAATATGAGACAATTTGTTATAGGATTATACCTTTTTTCTTTTATTTATTTTTTCCAATTGAAAAGTTTGTTAGGCCAAAGTCATCAGCACATTCCCGCCCTTCTAATATTGTAAGGATTTCCATATGAGGAGGATCAAATTCCTAATCTTGCTGCCATTGTAGTAACCAGCTTTCCCTCATCATTCTGACATTATTCCAGCTCCAGGATATTTGTTTTCTGGTGCGCAATCCACATTAATTTTGAATAAGTTCATCGGAGGAGTATACTTAATCCTGGAGGAAACTTCAGGTCTAGAAACTCCTTCCTGAAGGATAAGAGTATTGCAATTTTTTATGCATCCTTATTTTTATAAGACTTATCTAATTCTTCCATTAATCCAGAAAAAAGGTTTTTTTATAGTTGACTAGGCCAAACATTTCTTTAATCACTGTTATGATATACAATTGTTTATGGTAAAAGTAAATGGCCCAATATCTTGCTAGTAGTAACACATTACTTACCGCTCTCTGAAATTTCAATATCCCTCCCTTGCTTTTTGTTAGCTGGCTTCAGTTACACCATTATGCAACAGCAGAGACCATGCTTTTATGTGTCTATTCACCTTACTGCATTCCTGTTGAGATAATTTTCTTTTTGCTTCATGCAAAGGACTTCTTAAATGAAGATCATTTTAGGTTGAACAAATCAATATTACTTGTAATAGGATGAAACTTGTAAAAAATTTGTTCATCTATTGGTTGCTATGCATTTTCGTCATTCAGGAAAGTAGATGAATGGTTGAAGAAAAAGGATGACACTTGTTTACCACCTTCCACTGCCTCTGCTCTCCCATTGCCTTTCCCCAAATCAAGGTCTCTTTCTAGATTGTTTCTCCTCCCTTAAATTAGGCAAACTGTTGTTGGAAAATCTCATTTCCTTTGCCAGAACATGCCTAGAATATTATTCCGTTAATACCAGATGGGGATTTTAAGTGAACTGTACCCACAGGATCTTCTCAAAGTCTCCTACGAAATAGGAAATAATTTGGAAATTATCTACTAATTAGTAATTTATTTCATATATGAATGTTCTTCGTAAGGATTAATGCTTCTGCATTCTCACTCTTTTGCCCTCTGGGATTAAGTGGATAAGGTGTAAGCAATTATTATAGAGGACACTTGATCTATTGAGTTTCCAAGAAATATTCAAGTACCTTCATGGATCCTTGAGGGTTGTCCTAAATATTTAGGCTGTGACCTTGAGTCAAACCTGCTCCTATTACAATTTGAAATAGAGCCATGTTTCTCAAGATTGAGTGCATATCCATGTTGGAATTTGGCCATTCCACTGTTTATTTTTTTATTTCTTTGCTTCTACTTCTATGTGAAAGTGTTCTTTTTCATCTACTACCTCTATCCTGAGTAAGTACAGTGTGTTTATGGTGCAATATCTATTTGATACTGTTTCCTAAAGTTGTCTTGGATTAACTTTCATTAATAATTTTCTGGTGTGCAGATATCAACAGGCCCTGAAGCACGCCAAATTACAGGCCCTGCAACTGCAGCACAGCTGAAGAATTTCACATTATGCCAACATCTGCAAGAAGTTCATACACGTGTATCAACCATAATGGAAGGATTGCCAGCTATAGCAGGTGAACTTCTCTCTCCTGCGCTAGGAACAGTATATGGTGTTGCATGTGATTCAGTCACATCCTTGTTCCAAGCAATGCTCGATCGTCTCCAGTCCTGCATCCTGCAAATTCATGAGCAGAATTTTGGTACTCTTGGCTTGGACGGTGCCATGGATGGCAATGCATCACCTTATATGGAAGAATTGCAGAAGGGCATTCTTCATTTCCGCACTGAATTTCTATCCAGGCTGTTACCTACTGGAAATGCATCAACAATTAGGACTGAGACTATAAGCACTAGGCTTGTCAGGAGCATGGCTTCTAGGGTTTTGATATTTTTTATACGACATGCTTCAATTGTTAGACCACTTTCAGAATCAGGCAAGTTGAGAATGGCTAGGGACATGGCTGAGCTTGAACTGGCAGTAAGCCAAAATTTGTTTCCAGTTGAACAGCTTGGTGCCCCATACCGCGCGCTGCGAGCATTTCGGCCTGTTATTTTCTTGGAAACATCTCAACTGGAATCATCCCCGCTTCTTCAAGATCTACCACCGAGTGCCATACTTCACCATCTTTACTCTAGAGCACCAGATGAACTACAGTCGCCAATGCAAAGAAACCAACTTACACCTCTACAGTACTCATTGTGGCTGGATTCTCAAGGTGAGGATCAGATCTGGAAAGGTATCAAAGCAACTCTAGATGATTATGCTGCAAAAGTGAGGGCCAGAGGAGACAAGGAGTTTAGTCCTGTCTATCCACTCATGCTGAAACTGGGATCTTCATTGTTAGATAATCAATCAAAATCTTGATAATGATTACTATATTTTTGCCTTCGGAATACTGTTACAGAAGTTAACAGTGTCATACCATGGTCTATTGGGATATGTTTCACTTACACAAGCTATCCTTTGGTCTTTGTTTCCCTTAGTAATTTGTTTAGGGTCTCACCTCATAATTTGTTTATAGGATTCTTTATATTTCCTCAAACTTGTAATAAAAACTACCGCTGTTTGGCTTTCTAAAAGTTCCTTTGGCTCAGTCTGGTCTAGCAATTTACAGGAGTCATGAGATGTTAGATCTTGAATTCTCTTGTCTAATTGGCTAGATAACGTTATTCCTTTACATCAAAAGCTGTGATGTTATCTCAAGCTTGACACCAAAAGAATTTTTTTGAATCCGTAAAAGTCTAACATCAACAATGTTTGAAGGGCTCTAGAAGCAGGGGAGGATAGTCATCGGCTGGAAGTAATCAACAAAATGTACCTTTGCAAACATTATGGGGTTTGATCAGATAACGTAAAAAACATGAAGGATTCTAGCTGGAAGCATCCAGCAGAAGATTCTTTCAGAAGCAATAAGGGTTTGATCCCCTGACATAGAAAAGCATTAGGGCTCCTTGGTAATCTGTGAAGCAAAGCACCCAGGAAGTAATCGATCCTTTGTAGCTCTGGAGACTTGCCAGGATTTTTGAAGTCCTTTTCTAAGTAATAGTACATCAATAGCCTTTTCTGACTTGAGATATTTTAGCGGCAGCATTGATGTTAACTGAATTTGTCTTATTATACTGAATTATCTTCATGTCCTAATCACAGCATTATTCCATATACAATTCCTTCAATATTGTCGAAGCTGAAAATGGAACACTGTTTCCTTTTCCTCACGGGGGGAAAATGAATAATGTAATCTTTAATTAGATAGAAACCGATTGATTTGTGACATTTTTAGCATTATTAAATTCTGTTTCCATCACCTGGTGTTCAATTTTCAAGGTTGAGTACTTCACTGAAAAAGCAGCCACGAATGCCAATTACTTAAATAATCAAACATCGACATTCTACAATTGTGATCAATCTTTATAGGTATCGTGTATGATAATATAGTGAATCTTGATTGAATTTAAGCTTTCAAATACTGCTGTGGGTTGAAAATGGCTACTGATTCCGCTCTCCATCTGAGGATGATAGAATGCCATGGAAATTTTGTAAGAACATTAAGAATTTCATATGTTTTTCTTCATTTTGTGGTTCAATTTTGTAGTTTGCAGGCATTCCCGTTTCACCATTTTGAGGTTGTCTCAAGATCTACTGAACTCTTTTAAAAACAAATTAATTTAGATAGAAAGATAAACTCCATGGTCACAAATGAAGAAATGATCAGATGAATTCAGATGTGATAATTTTTCCATTCTCCTCTGATCAACGTCCACAAGAAGGGATTTCAATTTTGGCCAATTCTTCGGTGCTTTCTTATTTTAGGATATTTTATTTTACAACCTCTGGTTACAGTCAGGGTTGCCATTTTGAAAAACAATACTAGAGAATCTTGAAATTTCTAGTGGTTTTGCCGCTAGAGAATACCGGGAATCAGGAGGCCATAGTTTTAGGATGATATATGATGGCTACTCAGTAGAGCAACTATGCACACTGCAAGGATTGCAGGCAGAGCAATGGGCTTCCTAAGTTCCATTCATAATAGACAAATTCATTGTCAAATGGCATTTCAATCACAATCAACATGAAGGACAGCCAAAGCCAAAAACCAAGATTCTGGTGATGTGTCATTGGTATCCCCCAGGAAAATATCAGTGAATGTGTAACGTGTATGGTCTTATAAAATTTGTAAATCCTTTTCAATCCACGGTATTTGTCCTATCGGAAAGGGCTGGAAAGCTCCTCAATCAGCATTTTAAGTCATTTTCAGGGTGGTGGTTTTAACCTTAATTATTGATCAATTTGTTTTGTATATCGGCATTGCTTGACTGCACGGTTCTCGTCTGATTCATACCACAAGTTTCCAATTGCAGGTGCCATCTTGAGATGGGCTAAAACCAGCAGTTGGGTTCCAATTTCAACTGAGGATCATTCAAGTTTCTGATGTTCATTAATACTCTACTGGTTAAACCTTAATCTTCCTGAACTAACAGTTTTGTGCTCGACTACTGGACCTGGAGAGTTGCCTAAAGGTCACTGAAGTAAGTTACCCATGTTGATAATGAGAGAAACCTTAGTATTTGTAACACAGGTGCTAGCGAAATTACTAGTGAAATCCCTGACTTCCACAACTGGAGATGATCTGGATTCCAACCTTTGAGGGGATGAAACCGATGCAGAACATGAAGCTCGGAGTTTACATAAGTCAAAGGATGACTCAGATGAGAAGCCGATAGGCATTATCTGGACAAAATTTCCTTCTTCAGTCACAGCAAGATGGACTTCACTAGATGAGGACATGTTCTTGATAAATATAAATTTTTACCCTGCTTTCCAATTCTTTGTGCGTCTGTATGATGTAACTGGAACCAGAATCAGACAAGGCCTAATAGTGTGCTGCGTACCCTTTATGTTCTTCTAGCCATCAAAGAACCATTTTTTAATTCTTCTTCCACGCAAATGAATGTCTCTGATTTCAACCTCATGAATTGACTAGCTTTTGCATTTAACTACCCAAGAGGGCAAGACCATCGTATATGTAAAAAACAAATCTTGGCATATTCTTGGCTTATTCACCTTCTTCAATGACCCTCTAGAAAGGGATAGAGGAAGAGAGTCAGAGAGGGATTGGTGTTACTTCACCCACCCTCCCCTGGGGTGGGGGGGGGGGGTGTAAGGCAAAGACTCCAATTTACATAACTTAGTGTAGAACCAGGAAAAAAAAACATCACTTTCAGCATCTTTACATCCTCTGGCTTGTTGTATATATCCACAGTATTCCTCCTCCATCAACTATATCAACTCCCTCGAGCCTTCATTTTAGTCATGCTTAGGATCCTCCGAAATTAGAAAGAAGAGAGAAGATTGGAGTTGATTTCAAGGACCAGAAACTCCAGCTGTTTCGATAACATGGGGAAGAAATCAAGTCAAGCTTCCACAAAAATATCTAAGACTGACAAGAAACATTTGAACAGCCTGATTAAGGTTTTGAGGCCGAAGGTTTACATCACAGATTCATCAAACTTCAAGAAACTTGTTCAAGAGCTAACTGGCAATGGAAATTCAATTCCATTTACTCCTCCTCCAATTCAAGAACCTGTTATGGAAGTCCCCATTATTGAGATTGAAGATCATGGATATCAAGAACTTAGCAGCCTCGAGTCATCCATTGATTCCTCAGAAGCAAGCATGCAGACATCTTTTAATACTTCAGCAGAAAGTCCCACGAGAGGTTTATGTATCAGAAACATTCAATGTCTTGGGGGGTTCTTGGAATAGCCACAAGATGGAATATACTCCACCTTATGGCGATATAGAATCGTGGCTTTTACAGATGGATGATTCATGTTCATATAACTCTGATATTGCTGGCATTCCAGCAGTTCAGCAAGAGGTTTCTTTCTATGATCTCTCTAGCCTCATGTGATAATGTTTTATCAGTTTTTCTTTGTCGGGATTTCTCCATTTTTCTGTGTTTTCTTATAATTGTTTCAGATTCAGACATAGAAGAAGTATATATCTGCGTTTTCCCATAATTTCTGAGAGAGAATCAGTTTGTTGTTATAGGATTATTTCATGAAAAGTTTGTACAAAGAGAGGCAATATAGGATTTGTTCTTGATGTTGTAAATTTGTAGATATTTTCCTCTCTAGTCTCTATGAAATATCGACTTCAGATCTTCAATAAGTTATTACTTTTCTGAAAAACACATGAAAATTCCAATCCTTGTATGGTGTCTGATGAATATTGCTTTGATAAAGGTCGGTTCTTAATTATGTATATTTTTTTTGTGTTCAAATGCAGTTAATATTCCAGGAAGTTTAAATTCTTTTGCATGGTGAATTGCAGTTAGTCAGGTTAATAAATGCTCCATCCATCCGTTAAATAATTATAAATTATTTAATAATTTTTCTTCATGTATAAAAATATAAATCGTTTCACTAAATTTTATACATATTTCAATATTTACTTTCAATATTATCTTTATTTATTTTTGTCTCACTTCTCCCATCTATTATATTTACCATACGAATCTTTATATTTTATTCTTCTCAAAATATACTTCATTTTCTCTTTATTTATTTTTAATGCATAATAATAAATGGTATTTAAAAAAAAAAATAGTATGTAGAAAAGTAAGTTCAAGGAATTATATTTATGGAATGAGTTATATGGATTCCATGTGATGATATTTTTCCATTTATCTAAGATTCAGTTATCCAATCATAATCACCAGTAAATGTTTTGTCCAAGCCATTTAGTATAACTTACACGATTGATCAGGAGCCTGCTGGCAAATGTTCATATGCATATATGCAAGTAAATTTTTTTCTCTGATTACCTTTCTGAGCGAATATTCGATATGCCGCAAGTTTTTTTTTTTTTTATAAAAATAAGAACTAAAAAAACTTATTTTAAAAATAGACGTTCTCTATGTAAAATTAATGTTGATATATTCATTTTTTAAAAATTTTAAAATTAAATGTCTATATTGTTTTAAAAAAATAAACATATTTTCTATTTGAATTTCACAAATAACCTTCTGATTTTTTATCTAAAAAACATATACTTAATTTAAAGTATTTATATTTTATTAATAAATAGAGTCATACAATTAGCTATATTAATAAGAAGAATACTTTTATAATTTTTTTAAAAGGAAAAATAACAGTTTTATAATTTACCTACAATTAAAGCCATTTTTAAAAATTTTATGAGTACTAAATTAAGAGTAAATATTTAAATTTAAACAAATAAATATTTTTAAATCATGAATGTGGTTCAAATTTGGTTCCTTAGTTCTATGTTTTGTTTTTTGCTTTGGCGTACGCTGTTGTTAGTGGTAAAGCCCTCTTAGATAATTAAATTAACTTTAATTAATTATGTTATGCATATTGCACAAAGCTTGACAAATCTTGAAATCTAATCTACTTTTCGAAAGCCACGTATGTCTTTACCTTATTTTGACAAGGTCTAAAAATTAAGACCACATTATAAGTAATTCTTCATCTTGTCCAAGAAAAATTAAGATGCTCAACTTTTTTCTATAAGAAAAATAAAAGAAAATTGATTATTACAGTATCATTTACCAAGGACGTTATAATAATAATAATAATTTTTTTTGAGGAAACCGAGAACATTATTAAAATACTAAAAGGTTAATGTGAAAATTGTTAAACTATTATGTCATGAAATATTACAATTGATGTATGCTCGATGAATTTGAACTTCAAATTGTAGTAAAAACAAAACTATATCAATCAATTAATCATGAAATTGATCTAACTTATTACCAAAAAAAAAAAAAAATGTATCTACACAACGCTAGGAATATAGCTTGTCGAATTTAGCCAAAAATTAGCCAGTGGGTGAAGGAAATGAAATTTTAAGATATTAAAACTAAGAGAATGTAACTCTAAAATAACAATATTATGGAGAAAAATAAATAGTTGAATTATATTACGAAATAAAATAAATAAAACATTGATTCTTTTATTAAAAATATCTCTTATATTAGTTTTGTATATGTTGCAAGCATTTTAATGGGCATAGTCTCATAGCTAATAAAGGGTAAGTTTTTGTCATTTTTGTAAGTCGGACGATGAAACTGGAAATGAAAAAAGTTACAAGTGAATCTAGTTATCTTTATCTTTTTATTAGAGAAAAATAACAGAAAGGTAAAATAAGTTTTGTAAATTGAAAGGCAGAAATGACTGTAAAATCGTTAAGGGTATGGTCTCAACTTAATTAATGTTTTTGACATTTGTTATTGAAAGGATCTATATGCCTACTGTCAAGTATGTTAAGGATTAAGAAAAAGATAAAAATAATCATAATGGACCAAAAAACAAGAGATAAAAGATAAACTTGATAAGGGACGAAAATGGAGAATTGAAAATAAATGACGGACAAAAAAAAAGATAAAAATAATCATAGGAGACAAAAATACAAAATTAAAAATACATAAAGAAACAAAAAAAGATAAAATTAGTCATTAGGGACTAAGATAACAATAAAAATATATCAGGGACTAAATTTGAAATTTACCGACATGAAAATAATAGTTGTAAAATGGAGTCAATATAACTCAATATATAAAATAATGAAATACAACTGAGAGCACTTGACTCCATGGCCCAATGGATAAGGCGCTGGTCTACGGAACCAGAGATTCTGGGTTCGATCCCCAGTGGAGTCGACATTTTTGTTGGTGTTAAGCTTTTGCATTTTCCCTTTTTAGAGTTTCAGGTACAGGTTATACATGAACTCAAGCGATTCTGGTATTTGTTGTTTTTCAGTCCTTCCAGTTCTATCAAATCCCACTTCACTTGCCTTTTTCTTTTTAATTTCCAGTACACGTTTTTTGTTACATGAGATTCTAGTATTTGTTGTTTTCCAGTTCTAACAAAAATCCCACTTCACTTTTACCTCAACTATTCCATTCTTGTCTCAATTCACTCTAAGTCCTAAACGATTGCTCAACCCCACAATCTAAAACGCCAAATGGATTAGCAAACCAAAAAAAAAAAAAAACGTGGGATCTTGGAAATGGTGATGGAACTCAATGACAGAAATTCTTGCTTAAGTATCTCGTCTTCCGGCTCTTCCCTTGTTACCATTTATAGTCATCTTCCATCACAGGAGAAAACAAGAAGTCGTTTCTTTAAAAAATGAGAAATAACTTGTGGTTTCCTCTTTGAAGAAATCAGAATACAAATCCATTCTTTTGAACAATATAAAGATTAACAACAAATTCATCACTTGAGCATAACCGGGAAAATTGAAAAGGAGATGGGAGGAAAAAATGTCAAAGGCCAGGCCAAATAATAGTAGTCTTATGCAATTATTGAATCTTGCCTTGTGTTTGTTGAGCGGGCAGACTATACAGAGATTTCAGCTGCCTACTAACCAGCTTGCTGTTGTGGAGAGCCGTTTGTAGCTCCAAGTCATCAGACCACCATTGCTCCAGTCCATGTGCCTCGAGAAACTTTTGTTTCCCCTTTGATTGCACAAAAAGTTTTGCAGCTACATTTGCATTCGAAGGCTTTGCATTCTCCTTGTCAGCTTGGTTATCTTCTGTTCCTTCTGGATCAGTGTAATAGCAACAAATGTAGTCACTATTATTGACATACAAATGGGGCACCCATTGCTTCTTTCCTGCAGCAATTGATCTTGCAACTTCCTCAACATTGACTTGAGATTCTCCATATGAAGGAAGCATTGCTTTTACCCTCTTCCAGGCAAATCCAGCTTTTTCACTAAGGTTTTTCAAGCTCATAGCCACTGAAACTGATGGTGGATTAAAGAGATGTGCTTCCACATATATTCCATCTTTAGCTAATGCTTTTCCAACTTGGAGAGCAAAACCAGCTCCCAAAGAATGACCTGCAATACATACATTGCTACTTCCATACTTGTCAGCAATTGTCTTTAGTACTCTAAGAGCTCCACTGAATCTGACAGAACCTTTTAAACTTTCCCAAGCTAGAAATCGAAGATCATCTTCGACGTCTCTTCTAATTGTTTGACCTTTGAGAAGTGTTCCTCTTAGTGCCAGAACAGCTCTTGGTGCACCACTAGGTCTCATAAGTATGAAATCAGCCAGAGCTGCAGACCTATCCCATTCCAGTAATGCACCATATATGGATCCATCTCTTTCATCAATTAGAGTTTCAACCAGTCTGTACTTGAAGGGTACCCACCATTTCGGAGCGAGAGCAGTTTCTTCTGTCCTATTTTCCTGTCTATCAAGTTCAAGTAAGTAGACAGCTTGTATAAAGCAGGCTACTACTGTCCTCTTGTAATTGCCATCTTTCCTGCATATGCAAATTCATTGAGATTGTGTCAATGATTCAAACAGAGCTTTTTAAATTTTTCTTTCCATACATTGAAACAAAAATACATGCGATAACTCAGCCCAAAGTATAGATTACCATCTGGATGCACATGTATAAAGCAACGTGTGCATCCAAAAGAAAGGCACAAGATACAGAAGTAAATATCAGCATAGAAGAACAGAAAAATTTTACATTCAATAGTACACAAGTTTTACATCCAAAGGAAAGGCACAAGATATAAAAGTAAATATCAGCATAGAAGAACAGAAAAATTTTACATTCAATAGTACTAGAAGTTATTGGGCATCCATTGTAAAGAGAAATAATATCAGCATTTTATCCAACGTAATTACAAAAGCTTCATGGGTCGCCCATATCATTCTTATTTGTCCCTTCAACTTCAGAGATCTGGTTATCATGACAAGATATAATTGAAAAGGAAGAAAAGTTTAAAACTCGTCATATCAATCTAGACATTTATATGAATTTGATGAAAACTCTAATTAATCTAGTTTCAGATCTGATATAACCTTAGATAGCATGTATGTTTTGAACTTAACTACAGAGTCTACACTAGGAAAGGTTTAGGAGGAGGAGTTCAAGTGCATTGCTGAATCATAATACTATATTTGAAGAACCACTATATTTGATGAACGCTCAACAGATATTACAAATGAAATATAATGACCCCTGATGAGCAAAGCAGGTAATCGGTTCAGACTGTGGCCTTAAACATTCAATATGGTAATCCCAATTCCAGGAAAATTGAAACAAGTTCCACTAATTTCAACAGAAGCAAATGCCACAAACAGTTTGGATAATATCAAGTAGATTTAACAAGACATTCAGCTTAAACTACACAAGGACCAATATTTCCCCTTTCCTCATATTGACAAATCTATTCATGTTTTGTAGTATAATATTTTGAAACAAAATATATCATGCATTGTGTAGCAAATCAAACAGAGAAATATCAAATCCAAGCTCACTTAATAGCAGTCAACTATGGAAAGAAATAGTAGTACAATCAGATCTCCCAATATTACTATATTAGGTGAACCACCGAGAACAGTCCCATTGGCGAATTAAACCTCCACATTTTCTGGATCGTAAATGACATTTACAGATATAAATCTCGACTCTCAATGTCCACATAAAACTTCTGCAACAACCTCTGAGGCATCAAAACATAAGAACCAGAGTATCTTCATTCTTCATCAAGAAAAAAAAAAAAAAGATCTTAACCCCGAAAATTCCTTCTTTGGGTTTACTCAATCAAAATGCGAAAAGCAACAAAAAAGGCGAAATCTTTGTACATAAAAACGCATATGATGATCATCAAATTAGAAATAAATCAACCAAAGGACGAAACCTTGTCACATTACGACACGCATAGAGAAAACAGTAGAAACTTTGTGAATCACTAACCAACTTGAGTTAATGAGGTCCCTCCAATTCGGAGAAGAAACATTGCGAGGCCCAGATACATGAAAAGCATAAGGATGGGATTCTTCTTTGTTTTCCATCACCACGAGTACTTTATCTCCTTCCTCATCACTCTTCAAGGCCTCTTCTGCACTCCTCTTTGCTGCCATTATCAAAGATATATATAATATATACAAACAACCCCCAAAATAATTCACAATTAAGAACGCCCTTCTTTCTTCTTATTCAGATTCTTCTTCTTGCTTTAACGTCTTTTTCTTATCACCACCACTGACCAGATAATACCCAGAAAAAGAAATAAGAGTAAAGCAAGAAGGGGGAATCCACCACGAATTCTAGTGGAAGGCAAAAGAGGTCAGAGGAGTGGGATGGCGTTGGAATGGAATCAGATTCCGAAAATAATTTCCTGCGTAGTAGTATTTATTACTTATTGGATGAGAAAATTTTGAAAAATAATCAGGGAAAAGGGGGTCTACAACGGTCGAATTTTGCTTTCGGATTGCTTCATCAATCATCACGCGCGTTGTCCCTCGTACGTTAGGCGTTGGCTAGCTGGCCTGCAGATTTCTACAAATTTTTTTCGCTTCCTTGCTAAGGAAAATTTTCGGAGGAAATTTTTTGTTTCTTTTTGTGGTTTTGTAGCTTTACTTTTATAGGTAGGGCAAATTAAGTTTTCTTTCTCATTTATAAATAATAAAAAAAAGGAAGATTGGCAAGTTTAGTCCCTATTTTTTAAATTTTTTGGTAAATAAAATCCCTAAATTTGTTTTTCCAACTATTAGAGTCTCTCTATGTTTTTTGTAAACAAGACTCTTTTTAGTCAACGGTTAGTTCACACTAGACTTCTTCTTTATATTTTGATATGATACTCTGTATGAAATTTTTTTGTTTCTTTTTGTGATTTCATAGCTTTACTTTGATAGCTAGGGCAAATTAAGTTTTCTTGTTCTCTCATTTATAAAAATAATAAAAAAATTTCTTGTTCTAACTTTAAATAATTTGACTTATATATTAAGAATATGAGAACAGTATGAGTCAAGACATTTTGGCCAATGTAAAGCTTTTTGTTTTTTTAATATGCTTTATATAAAAAAATTAAAAGTTTAATTCTTCATTCTTTATTTTCTTTTTCTTTGTCCAACCCAACAGAAAAAAAAAAGATCTTAGTGAATTTTATTTTTCATTTTCCTTAAATTCATATTAAAACTTGCTAAAGGTTTCATTATGCACAATGGAAACCTAAATTTATGTGTAAAAACTAAATTTTGAAAAACAATTAAATGCAAGTAAGATTGTTCCCCTTATATAAATAGGTCATATGTTATTTTAGTCCTAATAAAAATGACAAAAATTTACTTTTGCAGTTGAATTTTTTAAAAGTTGAATTTGCAGTTCCGTTAAAAATTATGTCATATTGACGTCTTTATCCATTATTGAACTTTGTTTTTCCAAGTTCCCCTTTTACACTTTCTTCCAAATTTTTTGTTATGTTATCATTTTTATTCATCATGCAAAGTGACTTTTTAAAAGTATGTTTGTTGTTACAGAAAACTCGTAACAATGCTAAAAAAAAATAATTTTCTTCTCTTTTTAAAAAAAATTCTTCTCTTTTCTTCTTGTGCATAATCTCGTGGAATTAGCAATGACATGCTAAAAATAAATGTAAAATAACAATCAAATTAAAAGTTTAATAAATAAAAGGAATTTCAATAACACTTCAAAATCATACTAGATACCCATAATTATAAAAATCAATTAATATTCACCATTTTTTAATAAAAAACTAATCGCAAATAAGTAAACAAGAGTTATTGAAATATTTTATTTATGTAAATTTTTAACTTTTATTATTGACTTACATTTAGGAGGAAAGAAAGAGAGTTGAAAATCATTATATTTTTTTGTTGTTGAAATTTTATTAGTTTTATATGACACAAATACTCTTAAAAAAGTCATTTACATTGCATATGACATATGTAAACGATAATATAGCATAAATAGGATGAAAGTGAAATTTTTTTAGAATGTTTGAATGCTAAACTCGGTAAAAAAAAAAGGTTCAATAATGAATGGAAATTGTAACATAACTGATTTTTTGACAAAAGTGCAAGGAGAAAGTTTTAAAAAAGTTCGAGTACTAAACTTAAATAAAAAAGAATTCAAGTGTTTTTTTAAAAAAAAAACTTTCTAGAAAGTTTAGCTTTCACTTGGATACATCATTCTTGATCTAACATGTTCCAATTTAAAATGGCGGCATGAAGAACTAGCTTATCGACTCATACGTTTATCACATTTCATAGTCAAATTAGCTCTAGAAATAATCTATGCAAAACGTAAAGTTTTATAAGAAGAAGTCATCAAAATTAAAAATGTTCTTAATATTAATTCCTCAAAATTCAAAATATTCTTAATATAAATTCAATAAATTAAACAATTCGCTTGTTGACTATCCTCATTCCATCGCTTGCACCTAAACTTTAATCTGAAAACATTTAAAGAAAATTAGGATGAGTACAAAAGTACTCGGGGAAAATATCACGAGTCCAAGCTAATGCATATACAAATATTCACATTGGAAATTCATTATTTTCCAAAAATTTGGAAATTCTTGGACCAAAGTCCCCTTTTTAGAAGCCTTTGGACCAAAGTCCTTTCTTGGATGTTTGTTGGACTGCAATTCCCTTTTCATAGATAGCATATAACAAGGATATTTCATAAAATAGACATATCTCATATAAGCACATAAAAATATTTAACAAGGGCATACATTTTTAAAAAAGTAAATAAATTTTCACCTTAACAATTTCAAATAAAAGCTAAAACATGGAAAAACGTAAAATGTAATCTAACATTCTAGTCCTTATTGTCTATGTAATCTTCTTAATTTCTAAATTGAATTACTAAAATTTAAATAAATAATGAAACTAGGAAATTTGAGGAATTGAAATAATTTGAAAGGCTTCAGAAACTTTAAAGGGTTGAAATTGACTTTCTACAAAGTTTTGGAGCCTTTTTAGACTAAATCTGAAGTTTATGGAAGTTTAAGGGTCAAGCTTGAATTTTTGGAACACTTTCGGGTCGTTCTGAAATTTCAAAACATATTAGGGCAGATATGAAATGTTTAAAAAATCTTGGGGCAGATCTATGTAACCTAAAAGTACGATTTTGGGCAGATATGAAATTTTGAAAACCAATTTGGAGATTAGGGCTTCAGAAACCCTAATGATAGAATTGAAAAATTAGAACTTTAATTTAAAGGACAAATTTTCTTAAATAACAATTTAGGCCCAAATCATTCTCAAAACCCTAACTCCCCTCTTCCCATTATTTTCCTTTACCGGTCGTCGCCCACCATCTTAACACAACACACTAGGAGTGGCCTAAAAAGAGAAGAGCTAATGAAAAATTTGTAGAAGAATTTGGGGAAAAGCATGGATTTAGATATAGTGGTTGTTGACGGCGGCCGACTATAGCAACGGCAACGGTGGCGACTATGGGAGGATGATGAATGTTTTCTCTTACCCTATTTAGATACCTTGAAAATAGAAAAGTCCAGTAAAATAATTCCTAAGAATTAGGGTAAATTTGGGAATTTGTCTAGAATTCATTTTCCTAGTTATTCTTTTCTTTTTGCTATATAAAAATCTCAAGTATTAGGGGAGGAGTAGAGAAATTTTGAAAGGGAGTACAAAATGATTTCAAACACCCCTATTTATACTGGAGCATGTCCTTGACCAATGCTTACACAATTTTGATTTGAGGGCTACAAGATTTTTCTACAAAAATATCTAGAGATATTTGTTCAGAGATAATTCTGGTTAATTATATTTTTTACTAAAATATCTAGATATTGTTTAGATATAATTATAGAGTTTGTGTTATTTCCAACCATAACTATTTCCATTTGGAATATGAATACGTTCTAAAACTATTTCCAATTTGGAATAAGAATATCAATACAAATTTCAATATTAAGTTTCAGATCTACATTTAATAAATATTATAATTCAATCACTCGTTGTCTCTCTCTAAATTAATAATTACTCTCATTCTTTCATAAGGATAAAATTAAAAAATAATAATATTCAATAATAGAAAGACATTTATTTTGAAACAAAATAAATTATCTACAATACCATTTGTTTTTAAATGAATGGATTATTAACTGCAAACAATCTCTAGAATATACAATTCTATATATATAGCACAACAAAAGACAACATATGATATTTTAATAAAATTTATATATATATATATATATATATATATACAGAGTATAATATTTACAAATTAATTGTAATAGAACGTTCAATTGAATTTCTGATGCATGCAACAGTGGAACTATTATTACATGAGGGATTTAAAGTACCCAAAGAAGAGGTCGTAAAATCTTATCCATTTCAAACCCACAAATATCTTGAATGCTTCCATCCTCTAAATTGAAAATTCCCACATCGTGACCTCCGTTGTATTTTTGCTCGTTGAATCGATCCCAGTAATCATCCGTGAAGTATATTGAATTCTTTTCACACCCTTTTGCATGCAATATTGAGAGAGACCGATTTCCACCCAAAAATAACACCTAACTGCCTAAACTTTCAACACCAACCCATCTTTTAGGCACATTTGCAACAACAAGCAATCAAGTGTTAGCGGTAGGCGGCTTTCCACCACTTTTCACACTACAACCATTGACCTATTTTCTAATCATGTTGGTGCAAGAAACATGACAAAATTCATAGCCACAATTTGATTCCAAGCTTTATCTAAAAAGGCAAGCATTCGGGTAATGCAAATGCAACCCAAGAAGCGAAAATATGTGAGGGAGCCATATAAGTTCTCTGTATAATATAACATGTCTACATAAGACTTTCTTTGTACTTAATATTTAAATTAGTGAAATAATATTTAGAGCTTGTCAAGTAAACATAGCTCAAAATAAATAATGAACCACCTTAAATCCTTGGTGTCATTATTTGTTGATTATTCTTATTTTGAAATTATCTTGGTAATTATTTCTTGTATGCCCAACAAGTGGTATCAGAGTAATTGGTTGTTAGTTTCACAAAATTCTTGGTATGTTTTGTGATTGCAACTTTGACTGATCTTTCACATTAGAAAAGATTTTATGGAAATTACTATAAGTTAAAAGAGATCCACGATGGAGACAAAGACCAGCAAGATGATCAACATAAATGACACAAACTATCATACGTGGAGAAGTAAAATGAAGGATTTTCTATTTATGATGAAAATGCATTTACCGGTGTTTGCAATTGCTAAACTTGAAGGAAAGTCAAATAAAGAATGAGAATTTGAGTATGAGTAGGTGTGCAATTTCACCCTTAATATATTGAAGACAATATGTATAACCACATTTGCAATAAGACTAATGTCCATGGAATAAACTTGAGTAGTTGTATGCATAATAAATTGGGAATAACAAATTGTTTTACTTAACAAAATTGATGCAACTAAAATACATAAAAAGAACTATTATAGCAGACTATGTGAATGAGAAGTAAGGTATTCTAGACCAGTTGTTTAGATTAGACATAGAGTTTGATGAATTATTTGCTCTAATGGTGCTAGCTTTTCTATCAAAGTCATGTAAAACTCTAAAGATATGCATTGCCAACATTGCAGTAGATGGCATAGTCAATATGATGCTTGTTAAAAGTAAAATCTTAAATGAAGAAATGAGAATGAGATTGCAAATCTCAATCTTCCTCAGAATTAGATATTCTGGTGACAAATTCCAAGTGAATGAGCTAGTCTAGGGAACAAATCCTAGAGGAAAAATCAGAGGGAATTCAAATAAGTATACCAATATTGAATGTCATTATTGTATGAACTTATTAGATAAAACTCAAAATATCAACTTTTTGTTTATTTCTATTTATAAGTTACTTTTTCTCCATCTTAATGGTTACTAAGTTATGTTTCTCTAATTTATCCAAAAAAAAAAACTTATGTTTCTCTTTTCTTCCGCGATACTTTTATTGATTACTAACTTATGCTTTTATTGCCATCTCATGGATCATCATTTTGAGTGGTCAGACATGGGGTCGTTAAGATTATAATTTTCAACTGTCAATAAAATACAAATCAGTTGGTACTCGCTTTCCAGAATGAATTTATCTTACCTGCAACATTAGCATCAAGAAATTTACTTAAGAATGTACATATGCAAAATCTTTAAAGAATCTAATTGGGAGTTCCTGAAATATAAGTGCATTTTCTATGCCCCTTGAATTATGGTTGAGCCTGTACAGAGAGATCTCTTTTCTATCTAACAGCTGCACCTTCAAAAGAGCAGTAACAATATAGGATTTACTGCATTTTTAGAATGCATTTAGTTGTTCTAAATCTGAGCCACTCCATGTCATTAGAAGTACATTCCAGACCTAGTGACCATTCCTCAACATCTTTTATCCTCAGCATGGGGTATTTATATGCCATAAAAAATCACTTGAAGCTCAAGATCGTTCAAAATACAGTCTATTAAGTGTCAAAATGATAGAATTGACAACTTTTGGAGGTATGTTTCAGTAGGTTCATACACAATAACTAGTCATCTCCATAAGCTCGAAACCTATAGCGCTCTTGATAGAAGCCATTAAAGAAGAGGTCTGCTTCAAACCACTTTGGGTACTGAACAAGGTCACCAGCCACAAATTGCATGTAGCGTTTGCTACCTTCCGGAACTACCCTTACCTCTCCTTCCTCTATATAAACCAATTGGTCTACATGCCAGTCCCAAGGAAGCTTGCACTTACCCGTCTTCCATACTGACCATCGTGATACACCAAGCTCTGCTAATCTCTCATTCGATATGTTTCTTTCAACCCTAACATTGTAGAGTTCATCAAGTGGTTTCTCTGTTCTCATTGCCCTAATACCTTGAAACCTTTTAGGGTAGTTGCCAGAGTTCTTTTTCTCTCTGCTGCTTGTGTTGGTGAAGGAACTCCATGTGGGAGTCAAGGTGAAACTAGCCATGTTTTAAATTTTATTGCTGCCACAAGAGAGCTTATACCTGCAAAACATATATTCAATTTAGTTTACCACACACTATCTTCGCATGAAGCATGAGAACCTACATGCTGCTAGCGAGCTGATATCTAGTTGCCCAGAATACTTTAAGCATCCAGAACTAAGTCAAGCATTTGTGGTTCCCTGGAATATGCAACTTTCTTTTCCTAAAGTATTGGTTCAAATACTAATACTCAGTTCCCCCTCACATATATCATATGTTCAAATTCCACATTATCTTCCAATTTACTCTAGCAACCCATGAATCTTCAAGAAAATATAACTTTTATATTGCTTGAATTTACAAAATTATTATGGGAGAGAGAAAACATAATTGAACCAAGACAAAACCTGCATGCTCCATCAAAGGGGCTGGAACAAAGAATGTAGCTCTTCCAGGCTTCACCATCATTTAAACTATTTTGGCCACTAAAATTGGGGCACATCTTACACAACCCTATCAAATCTTTTTGACCATTTTTGAATCATCTAATTGCCCATATATTTCGAGCATACATGACTAATGAGCATTTTTTAATTTCTCAGAGGATACAGCAATTTTTTCCCAAAAGTTTGGTTCAATAGTCTAGCACAGTAAGATGGACATTCAAAAGGATTTTGCCTTTTATCTAATTGGGTGAAACAAAACACAATGGAACTAAGACATAGCCTGCATGCATCTCCCCAAAAAGGGGATTAGTATAAAGGGGGACCCTTTGGGACTTGGCCTCATTTAAAGAAATTTGTTTACAGCAAAATTTTCAAGCTCCAAAGTTGGGACTGCATCTTACGCATAAGAACAATGCCTAAATTTAAAATGAATGTCCAATGTGCACAGGTTCCTACAGAATCTTAAACTGAAAGAAAAGAAAGATAACTTATAAACCAAATCCTTCAAACAGAAGAGGAAAAATCACAAGTAAATTAAATTCAACTAAGGCATATTCCATCCTTCTCACAGAAAACAAGGAATTTCAGTTGCAGGGAATCAGACTAAGAAAAGAAGTACAAAAACTTTCTTCAACCCAACTCATTAATCCCTTAATATTATGCTAATCTAGGGCATTCTTTCTTTTCTCTTATGTAATTTATTCACAACCCTCATGTTAGAACAAAGAAAAAAGGGAAAACCTCAAAGCTCTTATGCAAGTTCACATGCCCTATCCCTCCCTCTGCATTCCTTGTTTAGAGAGTCAAATTTTTGAATGTCCAAATAAAATAACTTCCCCAGAAAGAGTGAGGACAAAATAAAAAACTTCAACTGAGGAGATGAATTCTGAGCATAAAAACATGTATATGAGAACAAATTCTTACCTTCTTCAGCTTCTAATTATTTGTTGGGATTGATTTAAGATTATTTGGAAAATGCACCAGAAGAGGAGCAGGATGAACCCTCTACAAGATAGAAGACAAGTTTATCCATGGGTTTGGACGGCTATATCCCGCACTATGGGCCCCAACGGAACAAAAAATGAAAAAACAAAAAGGAATACTGCTAAAAAGACAAAAGAAAACGAGAATTTTATTTTGTTTTTGTTTTGTGATCTAGATTTAATTATTGTATTTGATAAAAAAATAATTTTATACTTAACTGTAGTGTGTAATATTTTTTAGATCATATATAATAGATAATATTATAACATAATTGAAATAGAATTAATATATTATTTTAAAATGTAATTAAATAGATATTTTTAAAAATATATGTGTAAATATATAAAATCTATAAGTAGAATCGAAAAAAAAATTAATTTTAATATAATTATAAAATAGTAAAAGTATTTTTTAAAATGTTTCATAGTGGAAAATTTAAAAATTATAAATAAACACTAAATATCTTAATTGAATGTTAATTTTTAAGTTTTGTTAAAATTTAAAGAATACATTTTTAAAAATTAAATTATCAAAGTATTCATAATATAAATATAACTTTAGAACCTATGAGTCAAGGGATGTAAATACTTTAAAAAGGTGGTGAGTGGTGCACAAATACTTCAATCATTTGATATTGAATGTTCAAATTTGATTTTAATTAAAAATTAAAGAAAGTTTTTTACTTTAGTTAAATTACTGATTAAACAAAAATTAGATATATTTTTATATGATTTTATTATGTTATTTGTATTTAATTTCATATAAGTTATGTTAATTTATGATTATTTTATATTTTCTATTAATATTTTTTGTTTATAATATTTTTAGATATTTATTGTATTTTTATAAAAAAATAAAATAAAATAAATACATTGAATGACACTTGGCATGCCACGTGGAAACATACGGCTTTCAGAAACATGATAAACAAATGGTTGTTAACATGTGTCGCGAGTAGATGATGATGACCTGGCTAAATTTGGACGCAACTCGACTTTGTCAAATGTGAGACATGTATCAACATACGCAAAAGAGATGGTGATCCGAATGTCAAACATCAAATCAATCATATAACAACACGTGGCATCATAAACCAGTGAGAACACGACATGTGGTGGCTGATGAAATTTTCTACACTTTACACGTTTTGCTCAAATTTTTTAGAAACTTCACTTTGTTCCTTACTACTTTTATTTTGGTCAAATTTTATTTATTTTTATTCTAATTTGCCCCTGTAAATTTCTATAAATTGGGTAAGAAATTTACTATTTTATACAACCTTTTACAACAAACAAATATGCAAAAATTTCTTACTAATATTTTGTAATAGATTTTAGGTATTTTTAAGAATTTTTAAAGTTTATTTTGGAAGGTTTTTGGATGAAATTTCAAGAATATTAATGAATTACTATGAGAAAAAATCCAATAAAAGTTATCATTCTTATTTTTTATTTTAAATCTTAAAATTCTTTATTTAAATTATGTATGTATTGTCAATAGTTTATTTACCATTAGTAATGACACACATTAAAATTATTAATTAATAGGATTTTGAGATAATTACTGTTATATAGAATACTTAAGTTTATTTTGGATTAAAACTAAATTAATTTAAACAATGATTGGTTTTACTGCTCTAAATTCTAACTTTTAACTACTAACTTTACTTATATGTTATTTAATTTTTGTATTTACTTTTTATTATTTATTTTTTCTTTCATTTATTTTATCATACTATTGATGAGTAAAATTACCAAATTTGTTTTTCGTACTTTAAATTCCAAAAATGTGGAGAGTAATATCTTCATTTATTTATCTTTTTGTACTTTTTATTGTGGGAGATAAAATCTTATAACCATTTTTTTATTTTGCAAGTTTAATTGTCTAATTTTTTAAAATCATGTTAGTCCTGTTATTTAATAATTTGAGTATTTATATAATTACAGTTATTATTATTAAATAATCATGTTTAATTAATTAGAAATTCTTTTAAATTTTCATGATAATCAACTAGGGTTATTAATCTTTAATTGATAATCATATTAACATCTGCTAATTTAATTAAATTGCAGTTCTTGGCTTAATTAATTTAACAAGGAATTATATAATTTAAATTATATTTAATTGCACCTCATTATTATATATAATTTAATATTTTTGATATCTTATAAACTTAATGTAATTTAATTAAATATCCTATTCACGTTGGTTGGTAGTGGTATTTAATTGAATTAAAGATTAATCTGTCTGAGTTGATCGAGATTAATCTAATTAGTAAAGATAAAAATATGTTGGAGCCGACCGAGATTTTAAATTTAACTACTCAATAAGTTCTTTATTAATGATTTATCCCATTAAATAAATAATTTGATACAAGTTCTTTGTTAATGTCTTTTATTAATTTCTTTTTATTAAAAATATTTTGTATAATTAATGTTTTGAAAAATATAATTTTTTTAAAAATATATTTATTTTAAGTTTGTTTAAATTAGTTTTATTTTTATATAATCTTAAACTCATCCAAAAATTTATATTTGATTAATAAATATAAATTTTAGAATTTTTTCAAATCTCCATAAATATGATCCTTATTTGTCATATATATATATATATATATATAAGAATATTAAATTTTAAATTTGATAGTCATATGACAGACTCGACAATTATAAATATATAATTCATATTAATATAATGGATGATGAGACATATAAGTTAGTAATATGGAAGTCTTAAATTAAGGTGGTAAGTAGTGCAGATTATAAATTAGTGAGATATAAATCTCCTAAATTAAAGAAATTATTAATGAAATTTTGGAAAAAAAAAAATATTTATTTAAGAAAAATACACATTCAATTTCGAACAAACTAAAATAGAAATGTGAATATTCAGTTTCCGACGAAAAGAGTAATAATTCCTTAAATTAAGAATGATATTAATAAAATTTTGAATAAAAAATATGTTTATTTAAATAAATTAAACATTTGATTTCTAACGAATTAAAATGATTACAACTTTAAGTATGTCAAAAACAATAACCAATCGATTTTTGTTTTTTTTGGTGTACAAACCAATTGAAATAGAAAGACCATGAAATATTTGTGGACGAGCTATTTTAACGACCATTTAAACTAAGGAAGCCCAAAAAAAAAAACAAACGAACTTTTGAG
This sequence comes from Apocynum venetum, assembly GCA_019593545.1. Lineage (NCBI taxonomy): Eukaryota > Viridiplantae > Streptophyta > Magnoliopsida > Gentianales > Apocynaceae > Apocynum > Apocynum venetum. The sequence goes on from SRSM01000151.1 coordinate 598,617, forward strand.
GAACTTTTTAATTGAGGCCATGGCTGAAGCTGAAAAATCTTCCCAACTGGTCCAGTTGAACTGGAAGAACAAAAGGAAGCATTTTTTTGACCATCAATGGCTTTGAATTTCTATAGTGTTTTTATACATTCAAAACCCCATTTGATTTCTGTCCCCAAACAGAAACATCTCTTCAGATTCTGTCACTTCTTGAGTTCCTCCACTTCTTCTATCGCTGCTGTTTCTGAAGGGACTGAAGGTGGTGTTACAGAGGAGGAACCTCTTACTTACTCTGGTATTTTCTGTTTTCTTTTTCTTTTTTCTTTTTTTTGCCTATATATGGATTCACTAGTTGTGAATTGGGAATAATTTGTAATGTGTTATTTTAGGCCCCTGAGGATTAGGGGAAACCCGAAAGGAAGTGCTGGTAATAGTGTATTGTTTAAGTATATGGCTCGTAGTTTAGAAAGTTCATGTTTTAAGAATGAGTTACCCTTTCTTCAAGGGGGAAAAAAAGAGCCAAAATAAGCAGGGTTTGGGACATGTAGGGTAAAGTTTTGAATCTTGTTTTATTTATTGATCATATGAGAATTTGTAGTCAAGAGGAGAATTTCTTGGCTTTGTGCTTGTGAAAATCAAATCGGTGTGTCGAGGAACTGAAATTTCTTGGTGATTAGTATTTTTGGAAGTTCCTGACTTGCAATTTGAAGAGCTGAAATTCATAGAAAGAGTTGCAATAAATTATTTTATTTTTTTAAAAAAGGAAAGTTTGTAGAGCACTTTGTTAATGCCAATGGAAATGCTGTTTTGATTCATTTTTCGGTTTTGGTGTTTCTACCTACTATTTATCCAATGTATTAAAATTCTCGATATAGCAGTTCTTTATTTGAAATTGATTTTACCTGGCTCCTCAAATTCTGAAGTGAGTTGTAAGGAAGTAGGCAGAAAAAGATGGAATTGGAAATTCTTTTCATTTTCTTGTTTTTGTTGTTGATTAACTTGTGCAACAACTTCTAGAAGTTCTTTGTGCTTTGGATGGATCTTCACAGTATTTTACTTTTCCAAAGTGTTGATTACACACACCATGACGAATTGTCTTACCATTTCCATTTTATAAAGGCTCTTCTGCTCGTTCGCAACTGGATCTTTTGGAGCACCTTACTACTGGAAGTTCATCTGTTAAAGGTATATTATTTTACATTGAACTGGAGAACCAATATCCTTCCTACTTTCCCCACCCCCCAAAACCTTCACCCTAAAACAAATAAAAGAAAACATGAGGTGCACTTGTTTTGTTGACATAGGATCTGAACACCATCTTATATAGTACGTTGCATCTCATATCTAAAATTTCTTAGTCCTTGAGCAGGTTATGAAAGTGATGGTGGCATCCCTCGACTTACAGTCCGTGAGCAGCTTGTTAAGTTGGTTGGAGAGCGAGATGATGATTTTACCATTCCATTGGGTAAAAACCTAAAGAAGATTAGTCCAAAGCTTTTAACCATCTCACAGAAGAGAAACATCAGAAGACAGGCTTACCTGGATGAAGTATCTCAGAGGAATGATTCAGTTTTCTTTGCTACAATTGGAGCATTTGTTATCCTTCCACCTCTTATTATCTTAGGAATTGCTATTGCCACTGGATATGTGCAGCTTTTCCCATGATACATTATACTGTACATGATTATAGGATGTTATAATGTATGATAATCCAAATGCTCTGCAATGTCTGTAAAAGAAGATCGCAATCCATTTGCTTGTACATGGAAATGTGTGTTCCCACAGTTATGTATCTGCAAATCTCCATCTGCAGCAATTTCTAAAATGCACATAGGATTCAGTAATTAGTATCCACGTGATGCTTTCTTTACACTTGCACTTTTATGTGTTATACTTATCAGCATTTCCAGGTTTTTTGCATTGGAAGATATGCTATGTTATCTTGCACAATTATCAACTTGCCTGTGTCGTAAACAGATAGGAAATTTATATTGTGATCTCGGAATCCTTCTGTTATCCTTGACCATCTGGAGATTCTAGCAAATGGCTTCAAAGAATTAAACTTCTGCTTTTTGGGGGGATTGGGGGGTTGATCTAGTAGGGTATATTCCCACTAATCTTGAAATAATTTTTTTTTCTAGTCATCCTCAGGACCTCCTCTAGGCATTCAAGTTAAAGTTAGCAGTTGGCTGATTGTTCTAAATCTGAATCCTACATTATTGTTCCATAGAAATGTCTACAGTAACAATCTTCAATGAATATATTCAGACACGAAGTCTTTTACATCACAAGAATGAACTTGTCTCATTCTATTAGCTGCAATACTGCTATACCAAACTCTACATTTCAAGCGTAAGAATGGAACAAATGTTGCAAAAAAAAAAAATCCCTGTTAGCACTTATAATTTCTTCTTCTGCTTTCCTCAACAAGGCTCACCTGCTGTGCCCTTCAGTATGTTCAGTGGTGAAATCACTTGTTCAGTTGGTTGCACTGGTTCATGCCCTAAAATCACTCCTTGTTTATGAATGTAGCTCCATTTCTCTTGTAAAAGATAGAACAAGACAATGAGTGAGATCTCAGCTGTGAAAATGATGGTCCAAATCCTTGCACTTCTTGATGTTTTCCGATGGTAGGCGTGCAAACCTGTATAGATGTTGATGACTCCCAGTAAAGAAACTACTGTTCCTAGTAACCAGTGAACAAAGTACCACACACTCCTTCCTTTTTTTCCCCTGTACTCAAATGAAATATATATATTTATCCAAAACTGTATTAAACTAAAATCTCCTAGAGTAAGAATCTTATCTGGTGTTTTACCTATGTGGACGAAAAATCCCAATCAGAACTTGCAACCACACAAGAGCATAAAGAACTAATCCCAACCTCTGGTGTTCATTGCTGAAAGAATTGTCAAAGTTTTTTATTGACATTACTGCTCCTGCTGTGATGAGAAGTACTGATAGGATCTGCAGGAGTGATAAAATGATCATAGCTACCATTGATTGTTCATAATGACAAGTACTAACTTATGCTTAGTAAAATGTAGCCTGGATCAGCACTAACATGGGAATTGAAATCTGCAAATCTACCATTAAGTAATTTTTCATGTTTTATAGGAATGGCTACTTATCTAGTTGTGTTTATTTTTTTTCCTTCCTTTGGGATGCTTCAGTACAAGAAATTATGATTAGTGTCTTTTCTTTTTCTTCAAGTATCGTAGTAAAGGCTGAATCATCTTTTAGGAGAAGAAAGAATACATAATGATAGCTTCTAACTAACAGTGGACAAGATTAATTATAAGTAAAATGGAATGATTGCTAGTTAAACTTTAACTTTGTTTACAGGTTGTCTGTGGGGTAATCATTTGGCAAAGTGAGTTTAAACTAGGAATGACAAAAGCTTTTCATTACTGTTGAGATAATGTTTATCATGCAAAAGGAAACTTTTAACGTTAAACATTCATGAAAGATAGGTAATCTAGGAGTAAACGTGACTTGAAAAAGTACAAATTTTCACTGATTTACCTGTGAAGTAGCATGAGTATAGACTAAGATTTTTAGCCTTCTTCTACATTCCTCCCTGTTTGATGTTCTCGCTAAAAGTATTCCAATAGGCATTAAGAAACCGAATGAAGCCCAGAGCAGAAAACCATGGACTGTAATCTCAGATGATAATCTAGAACTTATCTGATATGGAGAAATAGGTTCTATTGTCAAAAATCACATTTTAAAAAAATAAAAAAGAAAGAAAAAAAGGAAAGAGATGGAGAGAGAATGGGAGATAGATCATTTACGTCATGAATTTTGTGTTTGCTGCTTGAATGGATATTTTCTGCTCCTGCTACATGGGCATGAGATGAACAGAACAAAGCTGGAAGATTTAGAATGGCAAGCCCTGCAAGGATGTTAAGCGGTAGCATCTTAGCTTCTTGAAACTCTCAACAGAATACAAAGCTTTTCTTCAGAGAATGGGCAGGCAGTCAGCAGAAATACAAGAAAATTCCCTTCTTCCTGTGGATTCCTAGATTGGACTTGAGAAAACTCAGGGTTACAGAAGCAGCAGAAAAAGACCTGTTTTCTCAAACTGTTTAAGATCATATATAGGTAAATTCAGGCCCTCCACTATGTTTTATTCTCCACAAATGTCAAATGCATTCTCCCTACCCTCTATATCGGTCAGTTACCGGCATTTCCACAGAGAACTTTATCTGGGAGGCAAAGCATTGTTTTCAAAGGAGAATCATCTGTTTTCTGCATAAAGAAAGCTGAAGTGGGATGGCCTGGAATAAACAATTGTTTGCACATTTCTTTGAAATCTATGGGTCAGATATTTTTATAGCAAAAGAGGCAAGAAATAACTGTGGGGGGTTGGGTATAATTTCAACCCTGTAGGGACCCTTTACAGGCTTTTTGAATTTATGGGAAGTATGTTGGGTGAAAATCAACAGCATTTGACAGAAAGGAATACCATTTTGGTACGATTTCTTAAACATTATCCTTCAGACCTTTACTTGGATTGCTCAGTGGTCACTACGCAGGGCGCACAAATTTTGTCTTTCTGAATACTAAAACCTTCTGACAGAATGACACTCTTATCTTCCTGCACTGTGGCCTGTAATAGGTGAGGTCGGTGTACACATAACACTTAATTATTGACGTCATATAAACATATTCGTATATTATTCACGTAACCATTATATTATATCTCATTTTTACATATTCATGATTCAACTTAACCGTTTTAAGGAAAGATAGCTTTTCTCGAAAATTGCCGTGATTTGCTTCCATGAACATTTGTGGTTAGTTTGTGTCAGCTTCTTGTGGGAATCTTTCTTTATAGAATTGAATTACAGGAAATGTCTGTTCCATGTTTTGTGGGCAGGTGATATCTAATTACAGTAGAACTATAGGGTTTGGATTAGATTTTGAAATTGTTTTTTAAATGAGTTGTATTTGTATAAAAAGTTGAAAATTGAAAGTTATTTTGACTCTCACATTATTTATAATATTATAAAATATATAGAATATAGTAAATAAATTATAATTATAATTAAAATTAAAAAATAATGAAAAAAGTACTACATTAGTAAAAAACTTATGTTCATATTTGATTCAATTTAAAGATTTACCTTAAAAAAGTTATCATATTATTATTGTAGTTATTAATTTCATTAATACTGAAACTATTAGTTACTTGTATATAAATTTAAATTGAAGAGATTGTTAATAAAACTTGAAATAGAAAATATATTCATTTTTCTTTATATATTCATTGAAATAGCCTTACATATATGTAATTTCTTGATATCCTCCAAAATACTCAGAACATGATAAATGGCATGGTTCACTGCATTCCTTGCATTCCCTGTCTCTATATATGAAAACTTTATATAATTGTCCTCATCTGCCTGCAACTTAAGTTACTGAATTACCACTAATTACCGGAGATTTGTCATCTGAACCAAGAAGAAAGAACCAAAGGATACATAAACTCATTATAAACATCTACCATTTTACATCGATAAACTTTTGGTGAAGATGGATGTAATGATAAGTTCATCTTCTATGATAAAGTTACCTTTTAAGATATTTTTCATATTAATTAAGAAGAGACTCTTCTTATGATGATATAATTTCAAGAAAATAGTTACATAGTCTATTTTTATTTTTCTTTCATTAAAAAGTAGTATTAAAAAAAGAAAAGAATACGGTAAACAAGCTAAAGAACAGAAAGAAAGAGAGAGATGATGGTGGAGCATGAAAACGTAGCCATGACAACTTTTCTGGAGGAAATAAAAGATTGATTGCAGAAAAGAGATAGTTGGTCCCCACCATTATCAAATACAGCACTTGACTCTTGGATGGATGCCATGATGATCATTTGGAGCCTACGTACCTCGTTCATATCTGTTTGCCTTATGCATTTTCTCCATGGTTTCCATGGCCAAAAATCAACTGAGAAAGCAAAGAAAAGAAAAGGCTCTGGTTTCTCTTTGCATGGATCATTCTATCAAACTAATTATTAAGGTACTTGAGGGTGTATTTTTCACTGTCAAGAAAGCATCACTTTTTTTCTTCTTCTTCTTTTTCTCTAATACATGCAGCTAGAGATAATACACATGGAGAACCTGTGAAACACGAGTTGAGATTCCATGCAGTGAAGTATTACTGATTCTTGTAAATTATATCCAATCAGCTCGATTTTATTCCAGATTTTTGTCCTCTTTATAACTATTCTAGTTAATTGTTTCTAAATGTTCATTTGTGATTTATATGCTGAAACTAAGAAAAGTTCATCCTATATAAAGATGTTTCATTATTTCATTTTTAGTCATCTAAAAAAGATAATAGACTAGTCTTATATTTTATTTTTCATTTCCACATTTACTTCTAATAATTACTTCTTATTATCAAACACAAATTAATTTTATATTGAATTCACGCATTAAAACTAAACCATACAACAATTGAGAAACAAATCCCCATAATTAACACATTAATATTCAGCCAGAAAATTGCTTGAAATTATACTTTCAAGGACAATAAATCTTGGTGTCTTAATTTTTTTGAATATTCAATTTTAAGAAAGTTGCATGCTCAACAACAAAGGTTTTTTTTTTTTTTTTGAAATGCAATGAGACAACAAAGTTAATCTTACAAATACGTGTATATCCCTAACATTTTTTAAATTCTTTTATCCATATTTATAGAGTAACTTTGCATAGAAGCTCAACTAGCTGGTGAAAATCTAGATCCCAATATATAGCATCATGCTTTTCCATAGTAATGTGGAAATTTGTTTGGAGGACTTTAGTCTCACAAACTCACCTTTCATAGAAGCGTAAGTAATTAGATTAGTAGTTGTACTAACCAAAGTAATAATAGCATTAACTGCCATAATCATTATAATAGACCATTATTATCATAGCAGAGGTCACATGCACAAAATGAGTGTTGGGATGGCTTTGTAACCTAAGATTAATGGATTACTTTGACATTTTAAACCAGCTCAAGATTTCTTCAAAATTCCAATGATGCCAATCAAGTAATACTGGCAATGAAACTAAATAATTGATTAGTTACGATTTGATTGAGTCAGATCATTTAGCAAACAACCTACTAAATTTGAATTATCTCTAGTCTCCTGTTATTGAACCAACACAAATTCAACTAAGACTAATGCATAGGTTTTGCATCATAGTAATCATTATATATATATATATATATATATATATATATATGGTTAGAGTTATAAATAGCTAAGCAATGTTTTAGTACTCCTTAGATATTGACCATTTGCATATACATAAGGTTATAAAATAATAATGACATTTTTTATATAAAGGTTTAATGAGTATTATTTTTTCTTCTGTGAATCGGACCACAAAATGGACCAGTAATTATTTCATCTTTTATCCCAGTTGTAAGATGTGTTACTCTAGAACCCAGCACCAATTTTCTTTCGTTGACATTATGAACTAAAAAAAGATACTCGATGAGAAAGTAAGTGACTAATGTTGGAAAAAAAACGTGAAATCATACTGGAAAAAGAAGTACAGAAAGACTTCCACTACTGCCATTATTTCAGACTTAGCTTTTCTTTCCTAGTCCAGGATGAGGAACATAATTCGCCTAGAATGTTGCAATTAAAACTCTTTTACAAATAAAAAAAATAAAAATTACATTTTCAGGTGAATTTGGTAACTTGAGTATTCTTTTAGAAGATATAAATTATTTAAACATATAATTCATAATGATTGAATTTTACATAAGAATTTACTTTCTATAGTTGTACTCTTTCAGTATCCTTTTTTAAACATGTAAAAATAAAGAAGGAAGATTATCAATTTTAGTCCATAAACTATTTTTGATTTTCATATTTGGTCCATTACCTTTTTTTTTTACCTTCTTAGATCATCAAACTATTTTCAATCTACAACTTTGGTCCTTCCGAATTTAACATCTCCAAATCCCTCCAAATTTAACATCACTATCACATGACTTACCCCCCTTATTTATTTCATCTTATTCTTACTACTTTCCCCAAATTTTACCCCACATTTAAATATTAAGAGGTCATTATTGATTGAATCTAAGCTTATCAGTTTTCATCTTGCAGATCTGTTGAATAAGAAATGTCTTCTGCGAAAAAAGAAGATCAATTAGGTCAAGACCTCACTTTTGAAAGCTCATGGACATTGAATATAGGACATGTACTTGTAAAATATGGGATATAATGGGCATCCTTTGTAGGCATGAAATTACTATCCTAGGATTCCTTGGAAAAATGCAGAAGATTATTTATGTGAATGAAAAATCTAAGAGGGGGCAAATTATATTTTATTTAATTTTTACAACCTAATTCAATTATGCACTTATTTGACAACAAATATCAAGCACTTGGTGTGCATGATGTGCGTGTAGCAATGTGTTCAAATAACATGCATGAATTAAAAAATGAACACAATGATTTGTAGTTGTTCAGTTTATCCAAACAAACCTAATACACTATCTTGGGTTATCTATCTAAAGATTTCACAAATAACTTCACTAAATCAAATACAATAGATTACAAAAGAGGCTTATCCAATTCACCTTAGGGTTTTACAAAAGCTTCTTACCCAATCAAGATTTACCAAACCAATGAATTTTACAATACAACATTAACAATTACAATAATCTCAAATACAACAATTAGTGAATACACACAACAAGATAATCACAATTATCTTAAATCTAAGGATTACCATAACACTTATGTTTTATGCTATAGGCAACCTTAAATATCAATACAAGAGATAAATAAAAGAGTTTTGATATAGATCACCTTAATTTGAAGATATATCAATTTGTAACGCAATAACTTCTTTGAGTAATGACTTGATAATATTGTTCAAGAACACTTTTGAATAATTGAAACCATTCTTGAATGGTTTTCGCAATGAATATGTATAGAAAGGGTTTAAGATGTTTTCAAGATGTTATATGATGATAGAAAATCAAATTTTTGCTTAGGAAACATTGGTACAATCATTTTTCAAAGATTTGGGTATTTATAGGTATGTTTCAACAGTAAAAAATATAATTGTTAGAATCTCACTTATGAGACTTGTGGTCGAACACTTGATCGTTTGCACTATTATCTGAAAGCCCTTTTGTGGGTTTGTGCAAGATACCTACAATCAAGTGATCGCCCGCTTCATCATTTGTAAGTAAACTAAGGTTCACTGGTGGACTAGCGAATGAAGCCAGCAGTTTAGTGGTCATTTGCAAGTCTAATATGATTGACAACAAATTTGCTCAAGTCGGCCTCTTGGTCTATTTTTGCCATCCCCAAAGTATCAAACGTGTTCCTAAAGATTTTAAACAACTATAAAAGTGGTGAAATCAAGAAAACTAAAGTTTTGAAACCTTCAAGCTTATGTATGTATTTCAAAAACTATTTTAAACACCCAAAACATATTTTAATATATCAAAATTATTTTTGAAAAACGTTTTAAGTTCATAGAGAAATCTTTAAAATCAATACTCAATTATGATGCGGAGTATGTATATGTCATTAATGGGAATTCGAGTTCAAGTGTAAATACGAAGAAGGTAGATCATTTGAGCTATGATGGAGGTCCAATTACAAGAGTTAGAGCTAAAAAGATGAAAAATACACTTAATAAGCTCTTTTTTTGTTATTTACATCAATCTTCTCAAAAGAGAAATTGTATGGGATGACCAAGATTTATGAATTTAATTAGATTTGATACAAAGGAGAAGAAAGTTGAATTTCGAGCCCATCAAACTTAGAAATTTCGTCCAACTCATAAGGATTTTAGGATTTATTTGTTTTCTATAAGAATTAGGAAATCTTGGCAAATTTGGTATTTATTGAATTTATTGTGTTATTTGTTTTCCTTTTTTAATAGGGAAATCTTGGTAGATTTGATATCTTAGTAGATTTGGTTTCCTTTTTGTATAATGAGAGTTCCTAATCAAACAATTATTTGAACTCTTTCTTTTATATATGTAATTTGAACAATTCAGATGATTAATTATTAAATACAATTTTGAGTTTTCTCTTAAAGTTTCTGTGAGAGCTTTGGTTTGAAATTCTCTAAAGGCTCAGGGTTCTTAGTTGTTTGATAACTAAAGGTTTCTAATTTATATTAAGAGATTGTTACGGGTCTTGTTTGATAGATAAACAAATATCGTATCAAATTAGACATAAACTAGAGATATAAAATATATATCGAATTCTAAAATTATATATCTAGTTCCAATCTAACCCAATAAATGTTTGTCTTCAACTCTTGAATTTAAATGAATGTTTTTGAAGATTTGAAAATTTGATATTGCATGGATTAGACATATGAATCCAAAAATAATATCACTTGTAAAGTAAAATGATTAGTCATCATCAATGTTTGTCAATATTCAAAATTAAGTTATTAAAAGTCTTTGGGCTTTCAATCTCCCCTTTTTTATGATGACAAATATTGATATAATGTGATAGATAAAAGCAATTAAATGTATGGATTCGAAGTAAGGAAGAGTTTGTAAAATATGTATAAAACATTGAAAACGTTTTATCTTACCTTACAATATGCTAGGTATTTGTAAGATACCATATGACATATAAATATCTATCACTCAATGATACCAAGAAACAAATCAATTAAAACATTTTGGACTAATTGACTAATAAACATTTTCATGACAAATCAATCAAAGAATGATGTTTTTTTTTTTCATTTTTTTATGACTAATTGAAGTTATGCTCTTCTACATGCAATAGTACACTAACACATGTGTATCAAATAAAAGCATGGAATTAAGAGGAAAAATGAGCTTCACAAGGACAAAAAAAAAAAAAGCAAGGTGAAATAAAATTCTGAAAAAAAAGGTGCAAATTGGTTTACCGTTACTCACAACAAGATGAAGAAAAAAAGGGGAAAAAAAAGAAAAAGAATATGTTACTGACAAACCTGTAACTCAAAACATTTATTTAAAAAATGAAAAAGAAAAGAAAGTGAAAGAGAGGAGTAAAAAATCACAAAAAAATGATACAAAACACATAAATTTTTAAATAAAAATTAGAATGAGAATATTTGAGACATAGGAGAAAGGAAAACTTTCTCTCTCTTTTTACAATATATAAGTATGAAAGTTAAAAGAGTTAAAATCTATATGTATTTTTTTTATTATATTTAAATTTTTAAAATTTAAAACAATATACTTAACTTTCTTATTTTGAAGAATACATAATTTTATTTGCTTGTTTCACATGTTTCACGCATTTTATTATACAATACTACTATATAATATTATAATTTCAACTTTTTTAGAGAAAACATCAAGATTATTATTATCAAAATTAATGGAACTATAATGATGTGTTTCAAATTTTAAATTAAAAAGTATTATTCTTTCTATCTCTTATTATAATTAGCTGGAACAATATTTACACAGACCAATAAAAATTTTTAGTTTCTAAAAATCCCTTTATTTATTACTCTACACGTTTCAAAAGAAGTATCATTGTAAATCTTTGCACATATATTAAGAATGTTGAAAATAATACAAATTTTAATATTAAATTTCAAATCTACCTTTAATAAATATTTTAAAACAATTGATTATTCTCTCTTTCCAAATTAATGATCATTCTCATTCTCTCACTCTTCACTTAAATAGAAATAAAATTGGAAAATAATAATAATTGACACTAGATAGACACTTATTTGGAAACAGATGGAGTATATCTTTATTTTATTGGAACTCATTCTTATTCCTTATGGGACTTATCTATCTCCACCAAACCAAAGAGAAGAAACATTAGAACTCACTTTTATCTATTCGAGACTTACCTCTCTAATAAACTAAAAAGAGAGAATGACTCTATTTGATTGGAATAAGAAAATATGATATATAAATAATATTAGTAAGGGTAATGTTGGCAATAATTTTTCTTTTAATAAGGTAAAATTCATAACTAGAAAAATGAAACAAAGTTACACAAACAATAAAAAAAACTTGTCATAATAGAAAAAATACATCACTCAAATCCCATGAGAGACACAATAACATTTAAAAATAAAATAAAACAAACATCTGCTCATCTTCTTCATGTTATCTTCATCTATATCTTCGAACATCTATAGGAAAAACCAATATTCATCTTGAACTATAAGTAACGCTTTGGGCAAATAAGTTGTTTCACAAAATGTCTTGAAAGGAGATGAAAAATTAGAAAGGGGTTCAAATCTAGTTTGAGTAAACAATATTCTCAAAAGAAGGCAAAAGAAAAGTGTAGATGTATAAATCGATAGCCAAATGTGGATATATCTTAAATTTAGAAAAAAGATACTACGAAGAAAGATATGTAAGGTTTGTAGGCGAAAAATGGGTAAAATCACTAAGAAATAGGAAAAAAAGAAAATTTGATTAAGATCACAACTTCGTAAAAAACAAGAGGCCTTGATCTGATCGAAAAATGCAAAGTATACTAAAACCATGATGTTGCAATAGACGTTGACGGAAACAAATCAAATCAATGACTCATATCAAAGCAAATCAGTAGCTTGCCTCAAGTTTCTTTACTAGTTTTAATGGTTTTCTAGCCCTAGAGCTTTGATCTGGGCCAAATTTTATTTTCTTCATTATTTTCTAGTATTTTCATCATTTTTTCAAGTGTTTCCTCTCCATCTTTAGGGTTTCTCTCTTCCCTACTTGGTTTTAGAACTTTCTATGAATAATTAGGATTATCTAGAATAGTTTCCTTGATCTTCAACTTCAACGCGATACAATTGCGAATCTATAAGATCTGATCAAATATGGGATCTCTATGTTGTCTTGGTCAAAGTTGATTTAGTGCTTGGCTTAATACTTAGAGACATGGCTAAAGAAACATCCTTGAATAAGCTTAAAACGCTAAGTTTTCATTGGTTTCGCAATAGAAACATTTCTCAGCAGCTCTGAGATTACCCATCCATCTCTTGCTCAATTCTCAAACTTCCAATTCACACCTCAATTCCCCATTGATTCTCTTAAAAATCCTCAAAATTTTCAAATTTTCAATTATAATCCAAGAATGCCATCACTCAGTTCTTGAGTAGTCTCAGAAGACCTTAAAATTTTCTCAATTCATTTCGCTTAGGTGAATTTTTACAACATTTTCCCTACCGGACTAGGAAGCACATCGACATCGGACTAGGATCATCTTCTCCACCTTTTCTACTTATTTGCTCTAGCGTTGTTCTTTTTTCACATTCGATCTTCGATTGCTCTATGAACTCTACCAAAGGACGACAATGTGGGATTTTTATTTTTGTTGGTGAATTTGTTCAAGACCCACTTGTTGAAAATTTTCCAAAATTTTAGTTACTCTTTATTTGTTTTTAGCTGAGTCAGCTTGTAATACAAAAAACAATCATATGTTGACAATAATGATGACATTGTCAATATAAATTCTTGACACATTAGAATGATATTGTTTTATTGCTTTGTCAATTTTATTTATTTGACACCTAATTTTTAACCTTGATAGTATATCATTGCAGATGCTTGTTAAATGATTTCTAATATAATTCTGGCATTCATATATAATTTTATTTTTTTTAAACACATTAGCATGACATGGTTCTATTACTTTGTCAATTTTGCTTATGTTACACTTGAATTTTGACAATTGACAGTATACTTAGTATTGGGAAACGACCCGTTTAGGCTTGAAGGTTATACGAGTTTCTATTATGGAAGCACATCCCGACCCATTACGGACCACGAGCTAAACGGGCCAAAACGGGTCAAGTATTTTTATATTTAATTTTTGTAAAAAATCTAAAGCAGTTAAAATTTAATAAAAGCTATCAAGAGAATAACTAAATGATTTTAAAAACCAATAATTTAATCAACAAGTCTATAATCTTCATCTTCATTTTCACTATCAAATTATCAATAATAATATTTGAATTTATTTTTTTTAAAATATAAATACTTAATTAATTATCATCATTATCATCTAAATTGAAAATTAAAATGATTTAATAAATATATGAAGTGTAGTGATTTTAAAAATAAAATATAAAAAATATTTTTTATGATTTTTGATGTAATTTTGATTTTTTTAAAAGAAAAAAGAAAAAGGAAAAAAAAGGTCCACGAATTGTCCTTTTTAGCCCTCACAAATTGATCTATTTACCTTTTCATCCCGCTTCTCTCTCTCTCTCTCGTTCTTCTTCTTCCATTGATCCCCTCTTCACCTGTCAATCAAGCGTCAAATCACAGAGTGAATTTCACGAAGAATGGCCGCAGTTTCTGTGGCGGCGGAATGGCAGCTCCTCTACAACCGCTACTATCGGAAACCGGAGCTCTACCTGATGCAATGGAAGCATGTAGACCTCACGCGAAACAAAGTAGCCTGTGCTCCCTTCGGCGGTCCTATTGCCGCCATTCGCGATGATGCCAAGATCGTTCAGCTTTATGCCGAGTCAGCCCTCCGAAAGCTCCGAATTTTCAACTCCGCCGGTGTCCAGATCGCCGAGACTGTGTGGAGAAACCCTGGTGGCCGCTTAATTGGTATGGCGTGGTCCGATGACTTAACCCTAATTTGCATCACGCAGGATGGAACGGTTTACTTCTATTCTCTCCATGCGGAGCTCATCAAAACTGTATCTTTGGGTAAAGACTGCTTTGAGAACAGTGTTGTAGAGTGTGTGTTCTGGGGGAATGGCGTTGTTTGTATAAACGAAGCGTTTAACTTGTTTTGCATACCTGATTTTAAGAATCCTTACCCGGTTAAGTTTGCTGATACTAATTTGGAGGAGATGCCGTTGTGTATGGCGGTGATTGAGCCGCAGCATACGATGTCTGGAAATGTGGAGGTTTTGTTAGGGGTAGAAGATTATGTGATGATCGTAGAGGAGGATGCGGTGCAACAGTCAGGTTCTGGGATTGGTCCACTTCAGAAAATGGTGGTTTCTAGGAACGGGAAGTATCTAGCCTCATTCACACACGATGGGAGGCTTCTGGTTTTGTCATCTGATTTGTCCGACATTATCTTTGAGTACACTTGTGAGGTATATTTCGTTTCTTTATTAAATGAGATGGCATTTATTTGAATTATAGAAAATTATATTAGAGCGCTTTATATTGGAATTTTGAATGTGTGTTATATTAGTTAATAATATTGGTAGTGCGATTGATAATATCATCATGAAATGAGGTAATGGAGTTATTTAGTGTGGTTTTGGGGTATTCATGGTACTGAATTTGTGAGAGCAATTTCTGTGCAGTGCTACATAGTTCAGAATATGTAGCTAGGATTTCACAAGATAGCCATTCTTGTACTCATCATTTTCTTTACCGTCCAATCTGATTGTGTTTAATCTTTTCCCCTGATTATTCTTATTCCCATGGCTGTAGTCAGCTCTACCTCCTGAGCAGCTAGCTTGGTGTGGGATGGACAGTGTGCTGCTTTATTGGGATGACATGCTTTTGATGGTAGGTCCTTCTGGAGACCCGGTCCGTTACCTTTATGATGATCCAATTATCCTTATTCCAGAATGTGATGGTGCGAGGATACTTTCCAATACCAGTATGGAATTTCTCCACAGAGTTCCAGATTCCACTGTCTCTATCTTTCAAATTGGGAGCACATTGCCTGCTGCTTTATTATATGATGCCCTTGATCATTTTGACCGGCAGAGTGCCAAGGTAGGTTGCTGTTACTTACTAATGTCAGTCACTTTTTCATCTATTCATTCTCTTTTGTGCCTGTGAAATGGAAGAACATTGATATACTTCTGTCAAATGGAAGCAGAATGATATACTTGAATAAGAGGAGAAGGCCTGTTATTGACCTTATCATGATAATCTAATTATGTTGATCAAGAGCTATTCTGATGCAAATTGATATTGAATACCTGTGGTTTCTTGAATAAGTTCTGACGAGATAGAAGAAAGTACTGCCTCTGTCCCAAAAATCTTGTCAATTTAGGACAAATTGGCAAGGAATTATTAAAATTTATAAAAACATGACTTGAAATGACTACAATGACCTTGCATAAGAATTAACAATCCATTAATTGTTTTATCTCATAATTCTTTTCTCCTCTTTCATCTTCTTCAATGTATTTAGAAATAAATTTATTAACTACCTCCAAAGTGTTATGTAAAGATAAAACAGGAATATAAGTGTTAACTACTCCATTGATTTATGAAATTGACAATTAAATAACGACTACAAGAATAGAGCATTTTGACAAGATTTTTGGGACAGGAGGAGTATTATACTTGATATTTCAGCTCTTGTTCTTCTTATTCTGTATGTTATTGGCAAATCTTGATCTGGTATTTTTCTAAGAGTAGAATTGGAGCCATGTTTTTTAATATAGTAAGCCTGTGTCTCTCCACTCTATTTTGTGACTCACGAATGAAAATTTTACTGTTTATCTTCTGTAACACCATCACTTTTTAGGATGTGTGTCTGAAGCACAAAAAATAAAGGGAAAGGAATGTGCTTCCCTACTTCTTTCTCCCCTTAGATGCATATCTGCTTTTGGCTTCCTTTTATTTCATTTGAAATTGAATGTCCCCTACAAATTTTTTAGAGATTGCGACCTCAATTTGAATATGAGGGAGTGTTGTTTGAAAGTTGCAACAGTTTTCCAGTTAAGTTAACCTGCAAATAGATGTGCTGGGTAGAAGCAAATAAGTTTTCAGACATCAACAGCTGGTGGGGCTAGCACTTAAAAACTTTGTTCCACAGAAGGAGAAGTTCTACTTTGCTTTCTTAGGTGGAGTTTTGTCCTTTTAGATTAGGGATTTCTTATAAACCCCTTATTGGTGTACTGGCATTGTTGCCTTCCTTTCTTGTTTAAGTGGAGTGTTTTTATTATGTATTTGTCAGAAGATTACCTAAAGTGTTAAAATGAAGTACTTAAGTATTAACTGGAATTTCCTGTGCCCCAAAAAGGATTGTTTAATATCTGAATCAAGAAGTCTGATTAAATGCTTCATAGTTTCTGAGAGATTCTTACGGAGCAATTATCCTATCAGGCAGATGAAAATTTGAGACTTATACGTTCTTCATTGCCTGATGCTGTTGAGGCTTGCATTGATGCAGCGGGTTATGAATTTGATATTTCTCAACAGCGTGCACTATTAAGATCTTCAAGCTATGGCCAAGCCTTTTGCAGGTTGGTAAAACATTGAAGTTTTGATATCTCATCTGATTCTGGTGAATAGAAAATTCTTCCTCTAGAATATTGTTTATTCCCCACTAGGCTGCTAGATATGCAATTTGAACTTGCGGATGACTATGATTTTATACAATCATAATAAGATTTGCTTGTTGTGACAGATATGTCCATCTCTGTACAAAGTTTTAATTGTTTTACATTGCATTCACTAGAAATGGTGAAGCACTGCATGGGTTAGTGGCACATGTTGACCGCCAATGTTACTAATCTAATGATATCGGTCCTTACTTCTTATCAAGGAAAAAGTATTAGATTGTGTTTTCCTGGTAATACTTAGCAAATGTGTTCACCAGTTCATCTTATCTATTCTCTTTTTCTTCTAATTTATTTATATAAAGATCTTCACGAGAGGGCATAGAACTTCGTGTGTGTTCATGTAATTAGTCTACTTTGGATATGTATTATGAAAAATATTTCTTTACTGCTAATTGCAAAAGCTTTGCTTTCTTAATTATTTATGGAGCGAAAATTAGGGATTTATATAAAAATTTCTTGGGATTTGGGGCATATCACAGTTTCTGTTGGAAAGAAATTATATCTAATATACCGTTTGCTTTAATTAAATATACCATGTCACTCCCCACTTTTTTGTTTAGTTGGGAGAATGCCCCCCAACCCCAACAACATTCATGGGATTTCTGGCATCTTCTGATGTTATTTTTTACATAGGTATAAAAGAAAACTATTTCTGAAAAGACATGCTATTACTAATACTCTTACATAGATTTAGGATCATACTTAATTTCATCTGGTGATTTCTGAGTGTAAATATGAAAGATGCAAGCTTAGTAAATGTGAGAGTGATTTAGGATAATATTTAATTTCACCTGGTGTTGTAATGAGTGTAAATATGAAAGATGCAAGCTTAGCAAATGTGAGAGTTTTTTAGTAAGTTTTTGTATGCAGTAACTTGCTTTTCTCTTTAAAGCTAAAGGAAGGACATTCTTCCCAAAGAATAAGGATTTTACTTTATTTGTTGGAATAAAGGAAAATTCATTGAAAGGATGTTAGTGGCTGGTTTGAAGTTGTATTATCTTCTATCATGCATCTGTAACCACATATACTTCAGTGTGTGTTTACTTTCAAGCTTTGGGGAAATTTTCTTTTCTGATTTCTTGCCTTGATAATGATATCCAGTTGGCTTTGACAGCCATTTTCAACGTGATCGCATCAAGGATATGTGTAGAACTTTACGTGTTTTAAATGCTGTACGCGAGCCTGATATTGGTATTCCTCTCAGTATTCAACAGTATAAGGTATACTTGTTAATGATTTTGTCTTTTTTATTTTAATTCAACTTCTGACAATTCTCTTGAAGCTTTGCTATCCTTTTTTTGTGTGTTCTTTCTCAGTTGCTTACTCCATCAGTTCTGATTGGACGTTTGATTAATGCTCATCAACACTTTCTAGCTCTGCGTATATCAGAGTACCTGGGATTGAACCAAGTGAGTTATTCTTGTGAACTTGTATTTGGTAGTTAAGTTATAGGTAAGTAGAGGAAATTCTGTTTTATGTATTCTTCATTTTTTTTACAACTTAAACGATACCTTTGATATCACATTTGCACCGGATGTAGGTCTTATTAGGTCCCTGTAGGATTCAGTTTATCATTTCAATGTTACTTGTTTTAGTTTATGCTTGTTGGAAGCAGAGAGTTTCTCAATCAACAACCACCTAGCATATTGTAAGTCTTGTTCTGTTTGAAGAGTTCTTCATGTATCATGGTAAAAAGCGTCAGTTGCCCCTTTAAATAAATTTGATTTTGTCCAACATGTTTTATTTTGGATTTTGCCTTCAAACTGACAAAAGTGTTTAAAAAGTAGCCTTCCGTCCAATTCAGGCATTATTTTGTAACGAAATGCACCCTGTGATTGTTACATGATCAATAGTGAGGGAATTTCTGTTCTCACTCAAAGAAGACATAAAAAGACACTCTCTCCTCCTTCAAGGTGATGAACATTGCTTCCACTTCTCTTCTGCACGAATCCACTGATCTCTCTACTAGATTGATCCAAACTAGGGCTTTATATTAACAGAAAAACCCCCATTAAAAGCTTTGATTCTATGAATATTGAAGCTTTGATTCACTGTAATGAGAAAAAAACCCTAAATCTTGAGTTGTTGAACTTTCAGTCTTGTGAGCTAATCCAATTTTGAATTGTCAACCCAATCAAGCAGGAGATTTGAGAGATTTGTTGGGTTCTGACTGTGTTAGTAAAAGACAATTGAACTTTGTTTCAAGAAAATGTAATTTGAAATGGACTATGTTCAAGATGAGATTAGCAGAAGGGATGGAATTGGCCTCTGTTCCAAGAAAATGGTGTGAGGTATCTTTGAGAGCCTCGAGAACTTTACAAGAACTTTCAGGACTTGGTAATTTTGAGTGAATTTTTTTGGTAGCTACTTCATCATCTGTTGAAGGCAAAGAAAATGATGATGTTGAGAAATGGTAGGTACATTGCTGAAATTTGTTCGAAAGGAGTGCAAAAGAGAGGAGAAAGAGAACAGGAAAAATTTAAAAAGAAAAAAAGACAGGTAAAAAAAGAAACAAATATAGTTTTCAATAAAAAACTAAACAAAGTTTACATTGGCCGAAATTCCTCCCTTCAAATAGGTTTCTTTTAGCCTTTTAACACAAAATATATGGAAGGGTTACTTGTAATAATTTTTGTGAGTTCTAGGGTACAAATTGAAACGAAAAAAGTTGAAGGTCAAAAATCAAATTTTGATAAAGTTTTTGGGCAACTGACACTTTTTAGCCTTTTTCTGTTTCTATAGACTTTCAAGTTTTTGTTATGGTAACTTAATCTGATCTTATTTTTATTCTTCTGTTCTCATATCTAATTTTGTTGTGTAGTATTTAGGGCTTAATACTGTATATCTTTTTTTTCCCTTTCTTTTGGTGTGGGCTTGGAATTTCATACACTTATCATTCTTAAGTCTCACTTTTCCTATGCACTTTGGGCCTTGTGACTTTGTTGTGCTTCACCTTTTGTAATCAGTGAAGTTCTTAATAGCTCTATTAGACATGGTATAATGTGACAAAATAAACAAAAGAAGGTGAAGTGATATCTGCCACTCATGTAGGAAATAGCAGATCTATTTTACTTTTATTTTATGTTTTTAAAAGGTTTTGTTCATATTGCTTCTTTTTGTCATTTATTTAATGAGATGATTTCATTCCAAATTCCCTCAGTGGAGAAGATATCCAAGATTAGAAAAAAATTAGTCTTTGGAAGCCAGAGCATAAACCTATTCCATCTCATGCAAAGAAAAACAAATTCTGGTGTAGAGGGAGATGTCTGCTATTATTCAGTTTCTATTATGTTCTTCGTTGCTTAAAATAAGCATTTTTTTTCCAGCTGAAAGTTGTTTTGAGCTTTTCTCAATTGCTTTCACTTCTGATTTTGGCTTAAAAAAGTTTTTTTCCCTCAAAAAAAAAAAAAAAAACAACACAGCTATTTTGGAAAAGTTGCCCTAGGGATGCTTTTAAAAACAACTTTTACTTATCAATGCTATTGAAAATAAAACTGTTATATTAGTTAGTAAAAAAGATTTTTTTCAAATGCACAGAATTTAGCAGCTTAAAAAAATCATCAGCCACCGAAAATAGGCTTTAGACTTTTAGTTGCCATTTTCCAAGGGTATTTCGGTCATTTAATTAGTTGCTAGAATTTGCAGGGATTTGGCCATCGGTTTATCTTATTTTTTATTTTATTTTTACAATTACTACCCAAGCGTGGTGCTTGGGGCCATCGGTTTATCTTATTGCGAGACTAGGCTGTGTGTAGTCTGACATCATCTTATTTCTCATTTACATGGGATTTCAGGAAGTTGTGATCATGCACTGGGCATGTACCAAGATAATGGCATCCTTGGCAATCCCTGATGCCAATCTCCTCGAAATCTTGCTGGATAAGGTATGTGTTCTTTGCATGAATGGTTCAGTAAATCTCTATTCTCTAGCAACCTTTTGAGCTTATTTTTGCATAAATATCTGAACCACTTTATGGATTCAGTTGAAGTTGTGCAAAGGTATATCTTATGCTGCTGTTGCTGCACATGCTGATAAGAATGGCCGCAGGAAATTGGCTGCCATGCTTGTTGATCATGAACCTCGCTCCTCCAAGCAGGTTGCTTTAGTTAATCCCTCTTTTATTCCCCCTAACGAGCTATGGCAAATGCTAAGCTGCATGCTTATCATATGTGACTTAAAAATCCATGGACATGGGGTTTTGTTAGGTCCCTCTGTTGCTAAGCATTGGAGAAGAAGATACTGCTCTTGTAAAGGCTGCTGAAAGTGGTGATACTGATCTTGTTTATCTTGTCCTATTTCATATCATGCAGAAGGTACTCTGTAAATTACAGATGTAATTTCTCTTTGAATTTAAACAGTTTAATGAAAGAAGTTTATTTTTTTTGAAAACATTTATTGATCATATAATTGTCTCTTTTCTTCACTTGTATAAATTGCAGAGGCCTCCTCCAGAGTGTTTTGGGACAATACAGGCCAGATCACTGGCCCGTGACCTATTAATTAGTTATGCACGGTATGGATCATAGTTTACTTTTACCTACTTTTTTACATACTTATAATATGTCTACAATGAGCATAAAATTGCTCTTTCTTTTGGTGCATCAGGTGCTATAACCATGAATTGCTGAAGCAATATTTCCTGATTACTGGACAACCTCAGGTGGTTCAAGTTGAACTTGTTTGCTGAGGCTTTTTTCTCTCTTTTTAGAAACACTAGACTCTTTGGAAAGTTAAGGGACTTAGTTAAGTGGTAATCTGTGTGAATTTCTGACTACTATCACATGGTCATTGTTGCAAATTCAGACAAAGAATGAAAATTCAGTTTTTATCTGTTTCTCTTGTACATAAATGATAAAGGAACTTGTTTACTAATGTTGATATAATTGAATAAAATTGAAGTAACCTCTTAATCAAAGAATATCAAATACATTTTAGATTTTTTTTTCCAGGGGGGGGGGGACTAGAGGGGGCATTGAGGCCTTGCGAGTGCCTTTTTCTGCTGGGCTTTATATTTCATTTCAATTTGTCAAAGCCTACAAATTAATGCCCATTTATTGAGTTGAATAATGATAATTATCTGCATGCCTCTCTGTGTTATGTATAATTTTGATTGTTATCTTGATATAGGAAGCTGTTCAATTGTTTTAGGAAGTCAGCTATCTTTTCTGGAAAGAATCATGGGAACTGGCAAAGAATCCAGTGACTACAGCTAAGGGAGCTCCTCTCCATACTCCGCGCGTAAAGCTCATTGAAAAGGCACGTGATCTTTTGTCAGAGACAAGGGAACATGTTTTTGAGTCAAAGGCAGCTGAAGAGCATGCAAAGTTGCTAAGGTGACGATTATTCCTTTCGTTTCTTCTCATATTGCTGCATGATTTTGTGGCTTCTCATCTTATTTCTGATTTATTTATTTGTTGGCACCTAAATTTCAAGAATCATCATATAGATTTTCTATAAATTGTGGAATTGTGCACTAGATCTTAGGACCGATTCCAGGTAACCAGTCTTAAAATGATCAGGGTAGCATTTATTCCTAACATTTATCTCTAAGGTGAAAATTGTTCCTAACATTTCTTCTCACATCACTACATGATTTTGTGGCTTCTCTTCTAATTTCTGGTTTATTTTTTTTTTTCATTACTGACTTATTACTAAGCAACCAGTCATAACATGATCATTCTTAACAAGTCAGTCTTGGAGCTTAGTTCTATTTGCACAAGCACACCCACCCCATTATTAAATATCAATGAGAAGATATGGATTAAGAGAAATCTGCTTTTTTGGCTAATCCTAATCTTTCCTACTTCCTCAAGTACATTTTTGGATTTAAATTACCTTAGTTTGAAAATTGAATTCTCCAATCAATTGTGCGTTTAGTCTTCTTAGTTCAGCACTCATGTCTGAGTTGATTCAGGATGCAACAAGAATTTGAGGCCTCCACTAAGCAGCCTATTTTTGTGGATTCAAGTGTGAATGATACAATTCGAACATGTATTGTGTTGGGAAATCATCGGGCTGCAGCAAAAGTTAAAACAGAATTTAAGGTTTACCCAGTTTCCTTCTATTTATAGTGATTTTTATTAATATATCAAAAAATGTCAAAAGAATGTAATCACAACTTTCTATGAGATGATTTCAGGTTCCAGAGAAGCGGTGGTACTGGCTTAAAGCTTTCGCTCTGGCAACTATCAGAGACTGGGATGCTCTGGAAAAGTTTTCAAAAGAGAAAAGACCACCAAGTGGTAAATGAGAAATTTTTAATTTTTGTGTGAAGCAAGTAAAATCTGCAGCAATTTTACTTGATTAATGTCTTCCTATAGTTACAGCCAATATCAGATTCTTAGTTTACATCGTAGTCTATAGTCTGGAATGTGGATAAGATATTTGTTAGCACATACCTGGACTTCCAGGAGTACAGAAGCACTAGTGCTGGTGGAATCATTTCTATCTTAGGTGTTTTGCTGCTGTCATGTGGTCGAGTAAGGCTAAATGGTTACTTGCTGAAATTTCTACCACTGATGAACTTCAAAAATGCATCCTTTACTATGTTGTTATCCAACTTGCCTAGGTATACAGTTGATATTAGGGCCTGATTGTGGATGCTAAGCTTTTCTGAAGCTGCTGAAAAAAGTGATTTTAGAATTTAATATTATATTTTTATTTTAATAGTATTAATAAGAAAAAACTAAAAGCGCAGTGGGTTTGGTTCTCTAAAACATCTTTTTTGTAGCTTTTCTTTATGCTAGAATCAAAATAGATAAAATAATTAAGAAGAATTCAAAACAAGTTGTCTTTTAAAAATGCTAAAATTTGAGAACAGGGCCTTTAGACTTGCCAAACGGCATTTAGAATTTCTCATCTTGTTCTGGTGAAATGAGCAAACCATTTTTCCTCTCCACCGGCAGAATTTCACGAGTTGAAACAAGGATCTCACCTCTTGTATATTTTGTTGCTGTTTTAGGTTATCGTCCTTTCGTGGAGGCATGCATTGAATCTGATGAGAAAGTTGAAGCGCAAAAATATATACCCAAGCTATCCGATCCTCGAGAGAGAGCCGAGGTATAAACATGGTTGCAATAATTGTTGCCTTTGAAGTTTGGATAGTTTAATCAATTTTTGCATAGTATATGGTTCACTTGAATATGAGTGCACTCATTAGATTTGATAGTAATAGTAATAGTAATATAAAAAGAAGGTAAAAACTTGTTCCTTGAGAAGAAATTGGAGTCATTTAATTGCACTTTAAAATGTGTTTGGCATGTCGTTGTCTTATGAGTAGGGACTAGGGAATATTGACATGATCTCTACCCCTTGACTAGGCTTATGCTCGTATTGGGATGGCAAAAGAAGCTGCTGATGCTGCATCTCAGGCTAAAGATAACGAACTACTTGGACGGTTAAAATTGACTTTTGCGCAAAGCTCAGCAGCTTCATCAATTCTTGATACTCTTCGGGACCGATTATCCTTTCAAGGCGTTTCATAGTTTGTTTATTTTCTATCTTTCCCTTTGTTTCTGATGACAGCTTTGTGTGTCTGTTGCTTGCTTCAAGTTATTTCTTCAGTTTTACATGCAACAGAGACTGGCAGGTCTATGCCACACTGACTGAAGCTTCAAATGGCCGCCTTCCTGTCCTTTTGGCAACTTGCCAAAGGAACCGGCCTGCTGCCTCTTACAGATCTTTTGCAGAATGATGTTCTCTTTTTCTTTTTAAACTGGTGGCTTGACAAGTGATGTAGCCTTTATAGCAATGTGTGTAGATTATTATCTCTTTTGCGTCCTTACATATTGTTGGTTTGTAAAGCTTGAATTGCAGTCTTTTTTTTTTTTTGGCCATATATATTGATTTGAGTAATCTCTCTCTCCCTCTCTCTTCGCTTTAGCATGCTATATTTCAACTCCAGTCGACTAAAACTCTTGGTTAACAAATAAGCATAACAAGCTGACTTTCATGGATGCCAAGATGAATAGAAATGCGAGATTACATATAATTTAGATAAAAATATATTACTTTCTTAATGATATACTTAAAAATTAAATTGTTACGTTCAATGCAGATATATTTTTCAGAAATAAAATTCTATTGTTACACTATGCCTTTTAATACATAGTAATGTAAAATGACCTATCTTGGTTTCTTATCTTTGTAATTTTGGTAATTTTTGGTCATTTGTCTGAGTAGAAGAATATATTTGAAATTTTGAATGGCTGAAAAGTAATACAGAGAAAATCTAAATGACTGAAAAAAAAATGATAAGAGATCAACTAACCAAAATCACAAAGACCTACTAGGAAATATGAGCAGGTAGGATTTTTTTCCTTTCTTGGAAATTTTTTTTTACACAATCTGTGATTTATTGTATTATTGGAGATAAACTTATTACTTTTTCAGCGTATGATTGTTCGATAAAATAATAAAACAATAAAGAGAGAAGGGGCAAATAGATGGTAATAAGTACTTTTTTGTTCTTAAATAAGAGCTCTTCATTAATATCAAAGAGTAAAAGAGACAATACATGAAAAGGAACATGTTCTAGGCTTCTAGCCATATTTTGGAGTTATGACACTTTTTAGCTAAGACAACAAGATTATGAACTAAACTTTTAGCTACTCTTTTGGTACATAATGGATGGAAGAGAAAAATGTAGCTTAATTGATCAATAATCATTTGAAAGAAAGGGCCAAGAGATGAACAACGCATGGTGCAATTTAGTAATTCCATTGGTCACCTCGAAATTGTTCCATTCAACAATTATAACCTGAAGTGATAAGTAATTATACATTAACAAAAATTTTAATTTTTTAAATGCGATAAGAATACTGAGTGGAGTAATAAATACTCTTATTTTTCTAAAATTAATAGATATTGCTTCATTTTTCAAATATTTGTATCTTAAATTTGATTTTTTTTGGGTCTATAAATACCATCATTATTATATATATATATATATATCTCAATTATGATGTTTTTTTTCTCCTCCAATTATACTCTTATCTTATTCGACCTTTAGATTAGGTCATCAAATATCAAAGAGAGATAACCCCACCATTCTCAAATATTTTATTCTTTTATGGTGAAATTCTGTATTTTTTCTTATTCTATCTTTTGTCTCTTGATAATTTCATCATTCTGCCTACCAAAATCCCTTTATTTATCGTTTTTATTTCCAGAAGAGTTAATTTAAAAAAAAATGAGAAGAAAAAGCATCTTCAACAAGTATTTGAAAGTAAAAATAATACTAATTTTAACGGTTTAAAAAAAAACTAAATCTATCTAAATTTCAAAATTGATAAAAATAACTATGTTAAGAATAAACTAATCGCTTCCTCAAAAAAAAAAAAAAAAAGAAACAAAGAAAAAATTAAGCACATTGTTAAATACGTTCTCAAATTTTTCAAAAAAACATTCAACTCTATTCCTACATGTGAATTCTTTGAATTAAGACAACACCTTTGTAGTTAAAATTTGTATTTCTCAAAATGGTAAAAAGTAAAAAACCTGTTTTGAAGGAGTACCCTCTTCAGTTTAATTCCACTTTCCACTTTTTCCCATTTGATCTTAAAAACTCAGGGAGGGAGAGGCCATTTTATTTATATATATCAGACCCAACTGGGGAAGATGCACTTCTTATCCTTTTCAATGCTACATAATTTTAAAAATCTTCAACTTTAACCCAATCGTTTACCTCTTTCTTAGTTTCAACCAACTGCACTAGAAAACTTCCATATAAATTTCAGTGATATGATTGATTTCTCTGCTCAGCCTGTTGTTTGTTTCTGAAAGCAGAAACATCTGCTCCCTAATTCATATTCTTTTAACAACAAAAGTATTTCAGAGAGGAAATCTTAATTATATAAATACAAACATCAGCACAAGAGATAGTTTGCATAGAATCATCTATCTGGTACATCAGAGTCAAGCTTGGGAATGGAGCTATAACACAGGAAAGATCAAATCATTTGGTACACTATTCACTTTGGAAGTGCATAAGCTGAGGTTTCATATTTTCCTTCCCACCTGTAGATTAATTCAAATAGAATAACAGATTTGATTAGTAGCTATTAGCTAATGCAGTAAAGAGGGTCTAGTGAGCACTTGCATTGGAAGATGGGACAAACCTGCGATCTTCTCTTTCTGGTATCTGGAGCTCCAAATCGTCTTGGAATGGCTCGAATACAAGGTTGATTTTTTCATCTTCAACTTTATCAAGAGATGATGGCTCCCACTGTAATCAGATATTGAATAAAAGTAAGAACTTGACATGGTACCCAGTTTTATGTGATAGAGAAATAGGATTCTTCATTAACAGAAAAGGAAAATCAATAATTGAACTGTGATACTGTCCTGAAATAGTAATGGTTTGGAGGTTGATACATGCAAATATCTTAGTTGACAGATTCAATTTCCATTTAAAAGTTTACTTTGTACTCAATCCTCAACACCACCTCACTCGAGGTTTGATCTAGTTCATAAGCATATACTTTAAAATAGGTTGCTCCTGCAGACACACTCAAAAACAATAGTCTGGAGTATAAGGGGGGGAAAGAGAGCATACTTTTGGAGAGTTATCCTTGTCAATGGTTAGAGCTCTGATACCCTATATTAGAGGAGAGAGTAAACAATGCATCAGAGATGGAACAGTCTGCGGAGCAGTCTAGTCTGAATCCCAACAACAGAAATCTAAATGATATTTTACCTCATAAACATCACCAGATATTCTAGTCCGAAGAATGTTCATTGTGAGGCGAAATTCCTTTTTCAGACATTCTGACAGTGATTGTTTCCTTCCTTCTCGTATCTAGAAGATAAACAAAGACCATCTAAATAGGGAAATGCAAGATTGCAATATGAAGACTAGCCAAATATAAATTTTGCTTTAATTCTTGATCCTCAAAAATCTAAAAATTCTTTCAAGTGTTAATGAAGCGATTGGATAGATCCTGATAATAAAAATAGTGCCCGGGTGAGAATGAAGTAATGATGTTATGGCAACAGAAAAATTGACATCTTGGCTCATCCAAGGTGCCAGAAAAGTTTGTAGAAGACCCTTATGCACTTGGAAAGGATCAAAATCTGTGTTCAATTACAAAGAAAGAAACCACCATGCAGATTTTCTAGATGCCAATAGATGAGCTTCATAATATTCTTCAGACAAACTGTAACTTTCAAACAATGAACACTCATGGTGAACTATGTGAAAATTCCTCAAAACAAGAAAGGAAAAAAGAAACGCAGAAACTGGAAAATATTTAGCTTAGTGTGAAAACTTTATATGCTGGCTTACGGAAGAACTAAAGTGGTGCAGCTCAAATTCAAGCCATTCTCAAACAATATATTAGCAGAGCAGAAGAAATTATCAGAATCTTTGAAAGAGGAAATGTACGCCTGAATATTGGCAAACTTAAGCTTATTCGAGATGTTTAATATGAACTGGGAGTAAATTTTGTGACTATAAGTTCAGCTTTACAAACAGTGAAGAACTTCCATAAAATTAGATCTTCCAGGCCAAAGAACACATTGAATAACACTGGTTGTGCCATTTTCCAGGAATAACTACAGCAGTTTTGTGCTGAATGTGACAAAACAAAACCGTAACAAAATGTTTCTGATGATTTTAATTAGTTTCAGTTTTAACATTCAATTAACTTTTCCGAACTGGTAATAACATTCAGTAAATCTGCCTCAAAATGAGCTACTAAAGAAACCATTACCGATCTCAATGTGATCTTCAATCCTGTTGGAGATGATCTCTTTAGGCCTTTAATCACTGGACTAATCCAACCATTTCCTTCTTTGCTGGACTCAGCTTCCTAGGATCGGGATAAACGTCCAATCATGTTCTTTTCTATCATTCACAGTGAACTTTTGTATAAAGTCATATATGTAATAACTTACCAATGATTCTATAATCTCCCTCACAGAATCCTTGGAAAAGCAGTTATCAATTATTGCTTTTCTGAAAGAAACAAAAGGAGATCAATAAAAAATACTTTTCAGGAGCAGAAAGTACATGAAACTAACTAGAAACTCCTTACTTGTTCAACACACTTTCTTCATCAATCTGAATGTCAACAGAGAATTCCTCAATGACAGATTTCACAACATTCTCCGCACCTGTCTTTAAACTTACCAAACGTTTCTCTAATTCAGGCAGTTTCTGAAGCACAGAAAATGACAGGTAGTTAGTTTTTTTCCATTCATAGGTCTGAGAAAAAAATCAAATATTATTCAGTAGGTGGAATTGAAATAACTACTTAGTGCTCAGTGAAAATAGCTTCTTGCATGATACTTTGCATTGGAATAGTCCTAGGCATCCAACATATCCAAAAGATAGGTGATTAAGGTGGAAGCACTTTTTGGTTCTATCTACTATTCCATGAAGCACTTTGATTTACGTTGTGTAAATATCATAAATGATATTTGTAGCATGTAGATTAGATAGAGATTTAAATAGATCAAAGTGTATGTCTTTGTATGATTCAATACAAGTAAAACATGAGCTAAATAAAACATCAAAATTGAATGCTACATTTGGCATAACAAGAGTTAAAGGAATCAAATAAATTTCCAACTCTTTGCTGAGGGAATTTGGGGGTGGGGGGCATGTATCATACAGAGTTTGTGATATGCATAATAGTTCTTATCCAATTTGAGGTCAATCCTTACCAACCCCACAAGTACTGAGGGATTGGGCAGGAAGCATTAGGAGGAATTGGTCCTGCCTTCACCTTCCCCTTCATATTAATACAAAGTCCATTTCTCCACCAATATTTTCCCAACTACGTACTGACTTGTAGTTGTTAGATAGGAAACAAAAGAAATCCAATGTAATTAAAGTTGAAAATTACTTCAGAAGGGACAAAATGTGTCGCCAATCCTGCTGCAACTAATTCTTTTCCATTTAGCCTTGCTCCTGTTAGTGCCAGATACTCCCCTACAAATGAAGGTTGGCATATTAAATCAATTTTTTGTTTCTTCTAGACTTATGGAAGGAAATTGTGAACTTCCAAAAGAAAAAGAATTTGGAAATATGTAGTACTTACCCAAATGTCCAAGGAGACGTGAATGGATGTATGAAAAGCCACAATCAGTATGAAACCCAATACTTGCTTCTGGGGTGGAAAATACCTGTTTAAAGCATTCTCAAAGCATTCATCAATGAAGAACCCAAAAAGCCACCTAAGCATACTTTTCTCTCACACTCAAAACTCAGAATAAAAGCACAATTACTGACAGTTTTTTCTGTGACAACAGAGAACTTCAGCGGAACCATCAAGGATGCACCTCCACCCATGGAAATGCCATGAACTAGAGCAACCTGACAAGGAAATCACAGTTGCAATGCAAATGCTACTAATGGACGATACAATGATCCACGAATTGCTCGGAAAATAGAAATACCTGTGTTTTTTTAAATGCATGAATGTGGTAACAAAGCCAATACATTCTGTACACCACTTCAAGGCATGAATCCTCTGACAAAATAGAAGAGCCAAGCAATATGATAAGACAAAAGTCGTTGAAAAGATTAAATGGTTCTAGCACAAAATACATACCTACTTTCCTGCCATCATAGAACATTTTTAAATCTCCACCGGCAGAATAAGCACGGCCAGCTCCCTGCCAAAAAAAGGAGCAAGATTTAAAGGTTGCCAACCAACAGAATTCTGACCCCCAAAATTATAGTGCTTTTGAATGTAATGCATCTCATGATTTCCCTTGGAAAAATCCCTTGCTGAAGAAAGTATAGTAGCAAAAGAGAATTTTGGAGGAACAAAACTTGCCTTAATCAAAATAAGTTCTGCATTGCCATCTTTTTCCCACTTTTCTAAGTACTCTGCCAGCAGAGATACCTAGGGGACAAAATTGAAGTGATAACGCTATATAAAGCAGCCCAATCACTAAAACAACAGTAACTTCTATATGAAATCAAATCCCTTTAGGCTTACCACCCTTGATGAAATCACATTCAATTGGCGAGGTCTGTTCAAGGTGGTCAATCGCACATGGCCTATTTCTTCACCCAGAACAACCTAATATATCAAATTTAGGAAGTCAAACCAGAAGTTAAACGTAGATTCATCATCCGCTGCATTTAACAAAAGAATTTTTCAAATAATCGGAGAAACAAAATCAATGATGATGCAGGCACACACCATTTTCTTCTTGAAAAAAGGCAACTTGAAAAAGAACTTACCTCTTCATCTGGCTTTACTATTTCCTGGGCCATTTGAATTAAGAACCTCTACGAAGAATAAAACAATCTGCAATAACAAAACCCAACAGAAAGAAATTCATCAAAAGAAAAAAAAAAAAGCCATACACCAAGAAAAGCATAAATTATCCCATGATTGTCGAATTAAAACTGAAGACCTCCCAGTTCATTTCACATACCACAAAAACTATAATGCATCAAAGATCAAACAATGACAGCTTATAATGAAAACGGAAAAATTCTTTCAAATACAACAATCAAAAGAAAGAGAGCAAATTTAATTTACAGATGTGTCTTTATATTGTGCCACAAACTACACAGAAACAAAGGTAACGAGAGCAGTGGGCTTTTTATGAAGCAAGTAAAATAGAGAAGTTAGCTTGCTTTATTGGTAGCCACCTACCCCTCAAGACGAGTGTTTCAGCCAACTCCATCGTATTGAGTCATTTTAACCGTCAACCAAAGAAGTCTACAGCAGGGCTTTTGTTCTACCTACCACAACGGCCACCATAATTTTCATTTTCCACAAGCATTTTTGGGAAACCTGTATGGAGATGTGATATTCAGAGCTCACCATTTTACACCACATTCGCTTCAAAATATTGCTATTTTAATTTTTTTAATATATACGGAGGTATTTGAATTTTAATTCTATTCCCTGCCGAAATTCAACAGTTCACTTTATATTTTAATTAAAAATTAAATAAAGTTATTAATTTTAATTAATTTACCCAATTATCTCTTACCTATATAATATATAATACATAGTAAGATCCATAAGTTAGTGGAATACAATTCACTTAAATTAAATTAAGGTGGTGATCATGAGGTAATTTGATATAAATATTTTAAATTATATAAATAAAAAAATATTTATTTTTTAAAAATAGTCATTTAATTTCGAACAAATTAAAATAAATATGTAAACATTCAATTTCAGATAGTCGAGGTATTTTATATATAAAATACTTTTAAAATTAATGTTTTCTTAAGAATTATAATTTTTAGAAAATATTAAATAGAGATAAAATTTTAAATTATATAATTTATAATTAATATGTTCGGACACCAAATTATAACTAAAACAACCAAAATATTTTGGAAGGGATATTCATAAATGCAACACTCCTCATAATAAATGTATCACAACTAA
The DNA here is from genome assembly GCA_019593545.1 of Apocynum venetum. NCBI lineage: Eukaryota > Viridiplantae > Streptophyta > Magnoliopsida > Gentianales > Apocynaceae > Apocynum > Apocynum venetum. Next base: position 631,253 of record SRSM01000151.1, read on the forward strand.
TTAGGTAATTGTCATAAATTGTTCATCTTTTTCTAAAAAAACTTCTCAATGAACATAACACTCACTCCTCTCTCTCTCTCTCTCTAAATACACACACATTAAAAAAAAAACATCTATTAAAGAAGAGTACGTGTATTTGTTCTAGCAATGGGCGATATAAATGGAGATTGAGATCCTAATAAGCCGATAAGCTACTATTTGCTACTTTAAAAACTCAATAAATTGTTTAATATTGTATATGTTAAAGTTCTATCGCGATATACCCTTGGGAATTTGAGCCAAGCACCCTAGTTATTTGGGCTGAGGGTATGGCATTTACACCCAATCAAAGATTATGCAAAACCATCAAAACACTTGGCTACCTAGGTTGAGTCATTGTGCTAGTTATTTGGCCATAATAGTTGAGCTTGTGTGATTAGGGCTCGACATTCTGGGCTAGGGCCACACATGCTGCCTTGAGGCTCCGCCAAAGTAGAAGAGCTATTTGTCTTACGGTTATAATGCCTCATAATTTAATTAGAAATAAATGTGAAAAACAAGTAATAAAATCAATTGAAGATTTGAACCCTAATTATTCATCAACTTTCTCATATTCATAAAAGCCCTAATTGAAATAATAAACCCTTAATTGAGTCAAATACAACAAACTTTAAATTGTTCAATAGTAAAAATAATTCTAGAAATCATAAAGTAAATTTTCATAGTTGACTATCCTTCTTTCCATAACGCACTATCCATTACCATGAAAAACATTTTAGAAATATATGGAATGAGTACAAAGTACTCAGTGGGAACAATTATATGTCCAAGTTATTAAATGCATAAACATACATATACATTTAATATTCTTTCAAAAATATTTTTCTTTCCGGTTGTGGACCAAAGTCTTTTTCTCATAATATATCATGATATAAGCATATAAAAACATTCAATATATATATATATATATATATATATCTTGTAAACACATAGCAAAATTAACATGGACATAATTCTTAAAAACTAGAGTAAATATATTCTCACATCAATAATTGTATATAATAGCTAACGCGTGGAAGAGCGTGGATGCAGTTTAGTCTTCTAGTTTTTCGTTTCCTATAATATGAGTAATCTTTCTTAGCTTCTAAATAAATTTATATAATTGAATTTATTAATAGAAATATGAATTTGAAGTGATTTAGAAGGATTAAAAACTTATGGGGTTAAATTGTAATTTTATAAAAGTTTTGGGGTCAAATTGTAAATTTATAAAAATGTGAATTTAAAGTAAACATAGAAATTTTATGAAATATTTGAGTAAATATGTATATAAAATAAAATATAAATTCAAATTTTCACTTAATATGAAACTTCTAAAATGTAGGGGTAAAAATGAACATTCTATAAAATTTTGGGATCATTATGTTATTTAATAAAAAATTGAAATTAAAGTAAATTTAGATTTTATGAAAATATTTGGGTAAATTTGTAAGCCTTAAAAGCTTAATTTGGATTCTGAAGTAAATATAGACATTTTTTAAACTTTTGGGATCGATTTGGAATTTTGGAGTTAAATTGGAACTTCTAAAAAGTTTAATTAAACAAATTGGTAAATTTTGGATATTGGAATTGGCATTAGGAAATATAAATCCTTAAGGACTAAATTAAATACTCCAAAAAAATCAAAATTAAGGACAAAAGTTTTGAAAAATTGTAATATGACTTCAAATTTTATTTAATCACCAAAACCCTAATTTTATTTATTTTCTTCTTCTCTTTTCCCTTTCTCTCTGCTTCTTTCTTCCATTTTTTTCCTCAAATTGAAAACACACACACACACAAGCACCGCCACTGAAAAATGGTGGTAGTAGCAAAAAGAAAAAGAAAGGAAATAATGAAGACAGAGTGAGAGAGAAATAAGAAAATGTAAGACTTCAACTTCTTCTCACCTTATGATTGAAAGATATTTTCTTTCTTGGTGATAATCATTAGATTTTTGCAGCTATATATAGATGGTGATTGAATAATGAAAAAAAATTATTTTTAAAAATTTTAAGTGGTGATAATGTGTAAGGTGGATTGCAATGCTAATTGGAGACTTGGTGGTAAAATTAGGTTTAGATTGATAATGGGCTAAATGGTGGAGAAATTAGGTTAGAATTTGTTTAATGTGTAGTGGTGTTCTTGATGGAAGATCTGAACATCACATTCAACTCTTCTAACAAAAGATTCGTCCTCAAAATTTAATTATGTTGATCAACAAAAAATTCTAGATATTGAGCTCGAATTTTTGCTTCATGTTCCCAAATTTCTTGATCTCATCTATGTATATTCCATTGTACTTTGACCAATGTAGCATCTTGTTTCCTTAGTTTATGGACTTTCCTTTCTAGTATGGCTACAAGTATTTCATCATAAGTCAAATCCTTGTTTATTTCCAATTTCTCATAATTGATCACATGATTCGGATTATGGATGTATTTTCTCAGCATAGATACGTGAAATACATTATGCATTGCTGCTAATGAAGGTGGCAGAGGCAATCGATAAGCCACATATCTTATTCGGTCCAAAATTTCAAATGGTCCACATATCTGTTTCTCAATTACTCTAGTAGTTTCTTCAACCAATATGGTTCAAGAACTTTCTTTTCACCAACTTTGTCCCAATAAATAGGAAATTTACATTTTTTTCAGTACAACGCTTCATAAGAAGTAATTCCAATTATAGCTTGATAACTATTGTTGTATGTAAACTCAACCAATGACAAATATCTTTCCCAATTTTCATCAAGATCCAAAACACATGCTCTCAATAAGTTTTCCAAAGTCTGAATTGTTCTCTCAGACTGATCGTCAAATTGAGAATGAAATGCAGTACTAAAATTTAACTTTCCAGAACTTAGATATAAGCCTTAAGTCTCGATCACACACTACAAATACCAATACTCCATGTAACAATTTCTCTAATGTATAGCTGACCCAATCTTTCTAAGCTAAAAACCATCTGTATTAGTAGAAAATGAACAGACTTAGTCAAATGATCAACAATGACCCATATAGCCTGATATCCTTGACTTGACTTTGATAATCCTACAACAAAATTCATTACCACATGTTTCCATTTTCATTGTAAGATCTCAATCGATTTCAATAATTCAGATGGTCGTTGATGCTGGGCTTTAACTCTTTTACAAGTTAAAAATTTCTTAACAAATTCTTCAAAATTTATTTTCATGTTACGCCATCAGAAATTTCTTATCAGATCACGGTACATCTTTGCTCCCTCAAGGTGTGCCGTATAGGGCGTACAATGTACCTATTCAAATATTGCCCTTTTCAAATCCTCATCTTTCTATACAAATATTATTCTTTCAAACATTAATGCACCTTCAGTAGCAACAACAAATAATTTAACATTTCCAGCAAGTGTCTGATCCTTCATTTTGTTTAGAAAATTATCATTAGTTTAAGCATTCATAATTTGCTCTCGTAGTGTGGGTTAAATCATCAATGTTGCTAAAATCACATTAGTATTTCTTGGTGCCGGTACAACCTCTAAACTCATCTTAGCAAATTCTTCAATCCAATCTCCTTGATTCTTGCGACTAAGGGCATTTACAACAACATTAGCCTTTTTTGGGTGATAGTGAATTGTGTAATCATAATATTTAACCAATTCCAACCCCTTTTTTTGTCACATGTTCAGCTCATTTTGAGTGAAGAAATATTTCAAACACTTGTGATTAGTATAAATCTCGTACTTCTTACCATACAAATAGTGTTGCCATATATTTAAAGCGTGCACTACAACTTCTAATTTCAAATCATGTGTTGGGTAATTGAGCTCGTGCTGTTTTAATTGCCTAGAATTATAAGCAACCATTTTTCCATTCTATGTAATCAAGTCATTGCTTAGATGCATCAATGTAGATTACGAAGTCTTTAGACATATTTGGTATTGTTAATAATGGTCCTGAGATTAACCTTTGTTTGAGTTCTTGGAAAATTTCCTCACACTTGGTAGACCAAATGAATTTCTTACCATTCCTTGTGAGTCGTGTAATCGAAGTAGCAATATTTTCAAATCTTTTAATAAATTGTCGATAATAGCTTGCTAAATCTAAGAAATTATGGATTGCATTAGCATTTATTGGAACTTTTCATTCATTGACAATTTTAACTTTATATCGATCCATTTTGATTCTCTTGGTTGTAATAACATGACCCAAAAACACTACTTTGCCTAACCAAAATTCACATGTCTTAAACTTGGCATATAATATTTCTTTACGAAGTGTACTCAACACTATTTTGAGATGTTCTTCATGTTTCCCCTTGTCCCTTGAATACTAGGATGTCACCAATGAATACAATCATAAATTGATCCAAATATGGATGAAAAACCCAATTCATAAGATCCATGAATAGTGCTAGTGCATTGCTTAAGCCTAATGGCATCAATGTGAAGTTGTAATGCCCATACCTTGTTTTGAATGTTGTTTTGGATATGTCACTTTCCTTGACCCTAAGTTGATGATATCCTGACCTTAGATCAATCTTAGAAAATACTCTTGTTCCTCGCAATTGATCAAATAAATCCTCAATCCTTGGCAAATGATACTTATTCTTGATTATAAGCTTGTTCAACTCTCGATAGTCAATACACAATTCTCATTGTCTCATCTTTCTTCTTCACAAATAAAACAGGTGCTCCCCAGGGTGAAACACTTGATCGAACGAAGCCTAAGTCCAATAATTCTTGTAATTTTACTTTAAGCTCTTGCAGCTCATTTAGTGCCATTCTATAAAGAGTCTAAGATATCGGTGCAACCCTTGGAACTAAATCAATGTTGAACTCTACTTGTCTATTTGGGGTAGTCCTGATAGATCCTTCGAAAAAACACATCAACATAGTATATTACTATTGGTATATCAACAATTGTCACCTCAGAAGATTGAGTAGTTGTTATGTTAACCAAATATCCTCGACTATCACATTTACTTATCATTTTGGTTACTTTTATAGCAGACACTACTCTAGGTACACTGATTGATCTTGTCCCACAAAAAATAAACTTTTCTTGATTGGAAGATTCAAATTCTATTTCTTTTTCATGACGCCAAATGTTTGCCCTATTTTTATCTAGCTAGCCCATTCCCAAAATGACATCAAAATCTTTCATCTTAATCACATGTAAGTCAGCCTCAAATTATTTTCCATCCAAATCTAGATTAACCTTTTTAATTATATCTTTAATATAAATTGTTTCCCCATATGGTATGCTAACTTCAAGGCCATATCTAGTTTTACTACTCACAATAAACTCAATAGATATAAAGGAATAAGTAACTCCAGTATCAAATAATTATAGGTACATTGGATACAAGTAGCATACCTGTCAAGTTTCTAGTCTCTTGTTTTGCTTCATCCCTTTGCAAAAGTCTTGCCTGTCCAACGGGTGCTTTATTTTTCTGATCCGCAACTTTGTCCTTGAGTGTAATACGATCTGCAAAATAGGTTTTGTTTAATGTATAGTAGTGTTCTTGACGAAAGATCTGGTCATCAGCGGTATAATCATTTTATCCGAGTAATGGGCCCTCTAGGTCAAGAATATGTATTGAGAATGATGACCTTGGGGTTGGCCATTTGGGATGAGCATTGTGGTTCAATCCTTGACTAATATTTGCGAGCATAGTAATTAAAGTCTCGGCTATCTAGGCCGAATGGGTTCAATGCTCGCATATATGTCTGGGTCGAGAGTCATTCGTTCCTTTTTTATTTTTTATAAAAAAACATCTGTTTCGATATGTTTAATAAATTATTTAGGGTGTATTATGATAGGAATTTTGAATTGAATTTGTTGTTTTGTTTTTTAATATCATATAATTTTTTATGTTTGAATAATAATTTTTTTATTGGGAATTGAAAGGAATTTTTTTGGAGTTAGGTAATTGCAAATTTGATAATAATATAAAATATAATTAATAAATTGTTTGAAATTGTGTTTTTAATTAAAAAGTAATAAAAAATATTGTTTATGTGAATATCTGAGACCTATTTATTTGGTTAAGAGAAAATTTAAAATTTTAATGTGATAAAAATTTTTATGGGAAAAATTATTTATTGATATGTTTTTTATGTGAATTGATAAAATTTTGATAAATTCTAGTCAAAATATCGCCTTAAATATTTTGCAGGATCCATTTGAGGTATTAACTAAGGATAAAGAGTTTCAAAGTCAAGAGGAATTAATTGATTGGGCCAAGGAGATCTGTTGGCAGCATAGCACATGATTCATTATTGGTCGATCTCGAAAAACCTTAGAGATGAGGCCATCATGGTTGTATTGTGAGCAAGCTGATAATTACCAGATGTTATCTAGGGGCACAACCCGACTTGGATTCTTAACAATTCATAGAGTTGAAAAAGCTTGATTGTAAGTTGCAGCTAAAAGGAATTGAGGGTAAGGATGACTGATGACGATTAGTTTTGAAAAATGGGTTTCACAACCATGTTGATGGTGTATATGCTTATGGTCATCAACAAGCTCTGAAATTGATACTGGTGGAGGTGAAGACCATGAATGATCCCACGAGAAGCTTACTAAATCAAAAAGAGATATTTGACTACATCAAGAGTCATTTCCCAAGCAACGTAAGTAGCAATAATCATTAATGTACTCATAAATTAACTGATTTTTATATTATTTAATTACTATATTTTGTTTAAAAATCGGTTAATTATGTTATTTAATGGATATATTTCATGTTTCCTATCTATTTCTTTGTTTGTAAGTTTTTCAGTGTATTTTAATTCATGTTAAAGATAAAACGAAGAAAAAGAAATGTTGGAGAGTAAAAAAAAATCCATGTTATCCAATGACGTGGCGTAATTAGAAGATGACATGTGGCGCAATCAGAAAATTATAAGTGGCGCTTCTAGAAGCCGCAACATTGACTAATTAGGACACGACACATGACGATGTGTGGGGAAATTAGGCCACCAACTGAATTTTCAAGATTTTAGGGTGTGAAATTACTATTTTGCCCCTAATTTTTGTGCCTATAAATAGATAACTTGTTTTTATTATTTCAACGCCAATTTAGCTCCAATATTCTCCATTTCTTTTATTATTGTCTTCATCTTAGTATATTTTACATAAATTTTAGAATAATATTTCAGGGTTTTTTGTAATATTTAGTAAATAAATTATGTTTGGATAATTTCAATATTTCTGATGAGTTTATCTTTCAAATTTTATTTCTAATATTTATAAATTTCATCTTATAATTATTAAATATCTACTATGAGTAAATTTCTTTTGTTAGCAAGAATATGTATTAAGTTATTAATAAATGAGATTATAAGATAATTTCTTTTGTAATTAATTTCTAGTTTGATTTATTTAACTGGACTTATGGTCGGTTTACTCGCCTAGTCTTTATTATTTTTACTTTATGCACTTTAAATATCGCAAATGGATGGCCGAACCACCTAATTAGTTTAATTTATTTTTATGTCTTTTTTTTATGGAAGGTCGAGCCTTCTAATTAGTTTAATTTATTTTTATATCTTTAATATTTTTATGGAAGATCGAGCATTTATACTTTTAGTTTAATTTATTTAAATAACCGATTGAACCGCCTAATTTTTTTAGTTAATATAAATCTAATTTTTATTTATATATATATATATATATTTGTGTATTTATTTAATATACTTATATATATTAATTGAGTATTTATATAATTTTTTTAACCAATATAATTGTGTTAATTAATTAGATTGACAATTTAGTTAATAAATGTGATTATTAATCTTGTATTAATGATTCAAGTAGCATGTACTAGTTTAATTTAGTTGTAGTTGTTGGCTTAATTAAATTAGTAGTGGAATTATATAATTTAAATTGTATATAATTAAGTTGATTGTTATATAAAATTTAATGTTGGTGATGCCTTATTTACTTAATACAATTTCATTGAGTATCCTATACATGTTGGTTGGTAGTGGTGTTTAATTAAATTAGTTATTAATCTGTCTAAACTAATTGAGATTAATCTAATTTGTATGGATAAGAATATGTTTGAACTGATCGGGATTCTAAAACCAACTATTTAATAATGTCTTTATCTATGACCGGGATAAATTTTGACGGTGACTATGTTTCTTTGGAACATTTAATTTCAGATATTTCAAAATAAAATTGTAGATATAGAATTAAATTTGAGATGAGGGAAGTATTTATCAATAGTAGGATGTCAATTTTACTATGCGGTGATAAATTTTGTAGCTTCAATTCTATCAATAAGTGAAAAATATATTACCCATGCCTATCCCCATCCCCAATTGAATTATATTGGTACATATGCCACTGTCCCCGTGGGTATGCAAAATTCTCAGTCCTCACCCGCTTCAAAATGTACAAATAAAAAATAACTAGTGTCTTAAATAAAACAAATATTCATAGAGGACATTAATAAAATTTTAAATATATTACATTATGATCTATGAAAATACATTCACATTACATATTTAAATTGTTTGTCATCAAGTTTTTGTATAAATTTGCATATATGATCATTTAAAATAAAATTTTATAGACTATAATGTTGTTTTTCATCTTTAAATTTATTTCACAATTTCAAAAGTTCTTATTGTACACTTCCACATGATGCGTCTCAAAGGTAAATAAGATATTATTCAATGATTCTTTACTCAATTCCTTTTTTATAAAAGTAATTTTATCTCCTCGATTTCTAGATAAATATCTAAGGGAATGACACTTGGCATTGCAATTCAATTTAGCACATCGATAACATACTTCTAATATCTTACCTCTCATTTTTTTTAGCAAAACTACTTTTATCTAAACCAGGTAGATGTTTGGAAAAATTCGTTTGATGCTCACCACTTAGTCGGACATTAACTTCAATTAAGCATCTAATGTTTTCATGCATTCCTTTTGACATCAGAACTCGCAATTTCTCAATTTTCATGTGATATATTTTTTTCAATGCATTAATGAAGAGTAACGGGTAATAATTTGAAGTGTACGAATTGAATTATCCATTTTGTAAAGAAAGTAAGAAGAAGAATAATAATAATAATAATAAATTTTTAATTTGATAAGTGTAGAAGAAGAATAAGTGAAATGATGATTAAGAAGTTGAAGAAAAAGAGATTTTTTACCTAATAACAACCTTTATATATAGAGATAGAACCCACGCACACATATATTCAATTCCGTTGGATTATTAAATTTCATTATCTTTTCCAATTTGTCATTTTGTGTCATTTTTTCAAATTGATTTGAAAACATTTTCCATCATTTTTTATAATTTTTTAGCATTTTGTTCAATTTTTTCAACTTGAAAAAAATGGCACAAGATACCTGAAAAACCTAAGAGGGGGGGGGGGTGAATTAGGTTTTAACCGATTTTTCCTCTTTAAATTAAACAAGCTTTCTAAGATAACAAATATCAAACACTTGGTGTTCAACCAAAGTATGAAAAGATGAGTTCAAGAAAAGAAGCAATGAACATAAAGATTTATAGTGGTTCGGTTTATCCAACAAAACCTAATCCACTACCTTGAGCTATCTACTCGAGGATTTCACAAAACCTTTCACTAATATAGTAAGAGAGAATACAATAGAGGCTCACCCAATTCCCTTAGGGTTTTACAACATAAACCTCTTAACCAACCAAGGTTCACTCAACACTTTGAGTTTTACAATATAACCTTGTCTACACACCTATCTCTATTACAACAATTAATGAAAAAGAAGCTCTTAACACAAACACAGTTTTCTATGGTTCAAGGCTCACTCTAACCCTTAGAGTTTTAAGCTTAATGCAACCTTGAACAAATCAATCAAGATATGAATAAGAAGAGTTTGATATATGAAATCACCTTAATGTGAAGATATATCAATGTAAAGCATAAATACCTCTTTGAGTAATGTTTTCTTGTAAGTTGCTCAAGAACCCCAATGATTTTGTATAAATCTCACTTTGATGAATTTCACAATATGAATGTTAAGATTTGGTTTCAAAATAATCTCCAGAGGTTCTATGAAGTAATAGGATCAGATTTTTGCTCAAAAAGTAGTTCTTTTGAGTTGTTTAAACGATTGGGTATTTATATGTATGCACCAACGGTCATAAAAATAGCTGTTTGAATCCCACTCAGGAGAAGTGCGGTCGACCGCAAATCAGGAGGGTCGTCCGCACCATCATCCGCAAATGTTCCAGAGAACTCTTGACAACCTGCGGACGATGACCTCAAAAGTCCGGTCGACCGCTCCATCATCCGCAAGTGTTCCAGAGAACACTTGACAATCTGCGGACGATACTCTGAGAAGTCTGGTCGACCGCATGATTTGTGGTCGTCCACACTTTTGTCAGGTCGACCACAAATGCATTAAAACTATGCAGAACAAGTTTCCAAACAACTCTAAGATTTTGCAAACTATATTTTATGAATTTTGAAGTATGTGCATGTATTTTGAAAATCATTTTACTTTTATTGAGCAACCTATGGAACTCATTACTCAAAGGGATAGACCTAGAGATAATCAAAGATAAATAAAGAATTAAATCTACACCTCTAGATCCTATCTAATCCAGAAACTCTTATCTTCAAGGCTTGACATCAAAAGCTCTTTTCTGAAGAATTGAAACTTTGATCTTGCAAGGATTAGATATATGAATCCTAAGAGATCATCATTAATACAATAAAACCATTAGTCATTGTCAATGTTTGTCATTTAATCAAAATTAAGATATTAAAAGCTTTAAGGCTTTCAATACCAAAAGAGAAAAGAAAATGGTACATCAACTCTTTTCTCGTTTGGTCTCTTGTGCAATGTTTTCAAACTGTATTGAAAAAATGATACAAAATGCTAAAAATTATAAAAGAGGATGAAACATTTTTTCAAATCAATTTGAAAAAATGACAAATTAGAAAAATGAAGAATTTTAATAATCCAACGAAATTGAATTTATTGGTCTGAAAATTGGATAAAATTCCAAAATGGAAAAATAGATGATATATATATATATATATATATATGCATATGTGTGTGTGTGGTCTATCTCTATATATAAAGGTTGTTATTAGGCAAAAAAATCCTTATTATTCATCCCCTCAATCATCATTTCACTTATTTTTCTTCTACACTTATCAAATTAAAAATTTATTATTATTCTTCTTTAAGACCAAGAATGGAAGGCACTTCAATACTAAGAACGGAAGACACTTCCAAACAAAAAATGGAAGACACTGTAACATCTAGAACAAAAGGTATTTTTACAAATATTTTATTAGAAAGTATGTTAAAAACTATTGGTCTTTTTTATGAGACTAACCTTGGAAACGATAAACCCAATATTGAAGTTGCAATTGAATTGAGGATAATGTTAGCTTGTCATAGGATTAATATAGTATATAGAGGAGGTAATCCTGGATTAGTTGGTATCGGTGCTTAGGCAGCACACAAAGACAAGTCAAAAATGATAGGTGTTGTTTCAATTCCTTTAAAACCTTTATATGGAAGAACAGTGGGATCTGAAATACAAGTCAATTCTATGTATGAATGCATAGGTATAATAATGCAAAAATATGATGCATTCATAATATTACTAGGTGGATTTGACATGTCAGAACAAATGTTTAACATTGTTTCTTGGTTAAACTTAAGTTTGCATAAGAAATGTATTTATTTGTTTAATGTCAACAATTTATTTGATCCCTTGGTGATATTTATTGATAAGACAGTTGAAAATAAGTTTCTATCACCCTTTTTAAGAAGATTTATGCTTTCAACAACTAGTTTGTTTGAATTGATGTTTAAATTAGAGACTTTGTTCCTATCATTGATCCTGAAGTACCTTTATATTAATTGGTTTATTACAAATACCTCTACTCAAAGTAACAAGTGCAAAAAAAAAAAAAGATGAGCTTGATTTGGACCTACTAGTATAGATATGTGCAATCTACCGGATCAATATATTTTGACTATCTTCATAAGATTCTCCTCAAGTGAATGATATATTTATTAATGTATTGTATATTTTATTTTATGAATGTATTGAAACTCCATTCCCATCTCATTCCCCACTTATATCGAGTAATCTCCATACCCACCAAGTTTTGGTAAGGCCCGAGACCCAATTAAACCCATGTCTATGCCATCCCTAACAACACATAAATGCTTTAGTTTCACAGACCCACTTAGGTCATTATTATTGAGCTATATAGACCAAAGAAATATATACAAGTAAAACTTAACGACGTCTTCCTTAATAGGAAGCAGAGGAGCCCAAGTGTACTGAGTTACATTAAGGTCAACATTAAAATATTCAAACTATAGAGTTTGAATTTGATTATTTTTATATAGGGGTTGTTGGAAAATGGCATTAAAATTAAGGAGTGAATGAAAAAACTTTATTTCTCTATGTATGTACATCAACTTTAAAGTAGTTAATGAATCTTATTTGAAAAAGGTAATGGTTATCTTGTATCATTAATTGGATGAATTTGGAGATTTCAAATTCATTTGTAAAAGTTCCAAATATATTCATTATTATTTATTAGGTATATTAATCAATTACATTTTGTGTATTTGAGAAATGTATTGTGGAAATCAAGACTAATCAAGACTACCTTTCAATGTATAGATGGAATACATTTTAATTCTATTTGTGCTTATCCTACCACTTTCTTAGCCTATAAATAGGTGCCTCCCATTCTTTTTAAAAGAACAAAGAAAAAAAATTTCTCTATTTTTTCTCTTGCATTTTCATATTTTAGATGCTGTTCTTGGTAGTGTTTGTTTAAGTTCGGGTGGAGAGTATTGTGTTAGATTCTTCATCGAATCTGTTGTATCCTGGGAGACAGACATCCATTTCAACCTCAAGTACATAAATAGGAGGAGACAAATCTGTTTTAAGGAGATTGTGTAAAACACAAGCCTCAAATTGTTGTTACTTACTCTATCTTAATTTTGTATTTATATTGTTTCTTGTGATATTAAAGTTATTTTGTCATTTTGAATACATGTCACATATTTTTTCTTACAATCTTGAAACAGATTTGTGAGTATTCAATATGGCAACTGACCAGGATGCCCTTAATATGACTACTAGTCATGGTGCCAATAGCTCGGGTACTATTGCTAATACTGCTTTGAAATTGCCTGTGATAGCTAATGCTCCTACGGCCTCTACCTATCATAGTGAGAAGCCAGAGAAGTTTGATGGCACAAACTTCAAAAGGTGGCAACAAAAGATGTTGTTCTACTTGATTACCATGAATCTTGCGAGATTCTTGACTGAAGATGCTCCAAATGTGCCTGAGGGGGAGCAAGATGTGCAAGTCATCAATGCTATTGTGGCTTGAATGACTTTCTATATAGTGTCTATAGTGCACATAAAACAGCAAAGGTACTATGGGAATCCTTGGACCGAAAATATAAAACAAGGATGCTGGTGCAAATAAATTTTTTGTCGGTCGATTTTCTTGATTATAAGATTGTGGATTCCAAACCTGTTGCTACTAAGGTGCAAGAAATTCAAGTTATCTTGAATGAGATTAGAATAATCTTAAGCACAAGAGAAATAAGATGAACTTGAAGGAGCTTATTGTTAGATTTCGAATACAAGAAGACAACAGAGGCTGTGAGCTGAGCACAAGTCATCTGTTCTTGGACCAAAAGGAGGAGTCAAATATTGGGTGGAAGGTTTTATTTGTTCTATAAATTTTTAGAAAAATTCGAAGCTTGCAGCTCTCTGTTAGAGTGTCAATTTCTTAAAATTATTCAATTAATTGGTCACCTGTGACTTAAATTTTGTTTTTGGTTAACATGACCATGATATCTACGGGCTCTGAACCTTCATTAGGGGTCCGGATATAGCCCTCTCTCAACCAAAAAAAAAAAAAAAGAGGAGAATTCTCTGACATTTTTCATGTTGTACCATCTCTGGTTTGGCAGTTTTGAAAGTATTTGAGAACAGGTTTGTTGTTTATTAGTATCTAGCATAAAATGCTGCCTCTTTTGTTAAACAATGCAGTGAATAGGTCCTTATCTTTTCTATTTTAAGTTTCTTTTTTTGAAAAATTCTATTCAAGTGTTGGGAGTTATAAAAGTTAAAAATGACTATGTTATTATGTATTGTTGGGAAAGGGGGATACATCTCTCTTTATTAATGGCAGTTGAAAATTTGCAGATGATGGGGGATTTTTTTTATCAGCTCAAGTCAAGAAGTAAGGGTTATGCGAGCATGGAATACAACTTTATTCGGTAAAACACATATTGGTTCTTGAAGTATCTATTACTAGCAATGAGAAACAGGTTGACTCAGCCCATTTAGGTTCGGCCTAATAGGATTGCAGGAAAAAAACTCGAAAGTGGTTGTTCTGATAATCCAATTCGACTCACACTACAAGTTGCAGCTTAAACGGGCCTCGAGCCTAAATGGGAAAAAATATATTTAAAAACTAATAGAATATATCAAGATAATGATTAAATTATTTTAAAAGACAATAAAATTAATAATTTTTTATATCAAATATTAACAAGTCTATAATTTCCCTTTTTCTCTTCATTATCAAATTATCAATAATAATATTTAAATATATATTAGAAAAATATACATCCTTAATTAAATAGTTATTATCTAAAATGAAAATTAAAATAACTTAATAAGTATATAAAACAAATATAAAAATATCAATTCAACTCATATAGTGATTTTAAAAATAAAATAAGCGACTTTAAAAAATAGTTTAGGAACAAAACTAACTAATTTTTCTTTCAGAAATTATGTAAAATGAATAATATTATTATTAAACCTTATTAAAAAGTAATACAATAATAATTAAATAGATGTAAGATTTATTAATAAAAGGTTAAAAATTTTGAATTTTTTTGTAAAAAAAAAGGAAAAAAATCGAGTCAAAATAGATCGACCAAAAAAATCTAATTCTATACAAACTTAAATTTTAAAAGTTAAACTCATATTTTTTAAAGGATCGAACCTGCCCATATTCCAACTGCTGTCTATTACTATGCATATAATATATATATATATATATATATATATCTCTAGAACCAATCAAACAGAACTTTTAATTATATTATCCGCCTATGGCATTTTGAGACATTATAAAATACATAGCCAACTTAATAGAACTTACAATTATTTAGCGAGCTATATTATTATAGATGTGCATAATTTTCTATTTTCATTTTCGCTTCATGTGGAGTAAAGTTTAAGGTTCCCTGAACTAAGGCCCACTTTGGCTTTGTGTAATAGAAAAAATTGTTTCTCTAGAAAAGCATTCTACGTGATTGATGTTTAAGGAAAACAATGTGGAAAAGAAACAGCGAGGCAAAGTTTGATTCTAACTGAAGAAAACTGCCTTCCTTACATTGGGAAGGAAAAGGGAATCGATGTCCATGCATCCCTAGGCTCTGTTGTCCAATTCCTTACTAGATACCAGTCGGATCCGCAGTGGTTAAAAAAGCTTTAGCATTTCCCATCATAAGTTCAATTCATATATGAATTAGCAAAAGGAAAAAAAGAGAGTATATACGAAGACATGAATACAAAATAGGTCCACAAGTTATGATCACAATATATCATCTTTAAGAAAAATCTCAACTGTGGCACCAAAAAAAAAAAAAAAATCCGATCATATTCCCATTTATTTTTTAGTAAAAGAATTTAAATTAGTTAACACCAAATTTAAAGTAATTTAAATTATGTTATGTAATTTAGAAATGTGTTTGTACAAACCTTAAATGGATGTTATTGGGTGTTTTAATTTATATGATGGATGTGGCTATGTTTTTATTGTCTTTGGATGAACTATTTTCATATTGAAAAAATTGTGTAGCAGTTAATTTTTTAAAACGTGTGATTATAATTTTGTTTAGTAGGTGATTTAGTTCTTTAACATGTGCATACAACAAATCATATTGGAAACATAATTTTGTGCTAAAAAAAAAAAAATTTCAAAAGCAGTGGCCTTACATCATTCATTAAGGTTTTTACTGCTATCAACATTTACGGCAGGCAGTCTACACATCGCTATTAAAAAGAGTATATTTATGGTGGTTTCTAAACTGCTGTAAAAATGAGTATATTTACAGTGTCTCAAAAACTGCCATTAAAAAATATATATTTTCGGTGATTTTTTAATGGTTGTTACAAAGAGTATATTTACTGCAGTTTATAAACCATTGTTAAAAATAATACATCTACAACGATCCATAAACCGCCCTTAAAAATTATATATTTACAATGGTCCATAAACAATCACTTTTTCTCCTTTTTACATGATAGTTTAAGAAGACTATCATTTTTGCATAAATGACACTTGTAAACTCGGTTGTTCAAAAACCGTCATTTTTAGTATAAACGGTAATTTTGAAGCATAAATGGTTGTTTTCAAGCCGCCATATATAAATGGAAATATAAATAACCATAAAAGAACCATCATATATAAGAATAAGTATATATAGTGGTTCTAGGGTCGACCAATAAAACTGTCATTTAAATTTTTTTTATATATCACTTCTTTCTTTACATTTTTTATGACGAAGGCTGAGAACCATACTGTATATGGCGATCTTAAGGCCATATTGTCATATGATCGTATTCTAGTTGAACCAGTCCAGTGAAAGAAGATGCCAAGTAGAGCCCAGGAAACCTTACTGCTTTTTCGCAAAGTCCATGCCTAATCAACAAGAAAAATCAAAATGAAGGTCAAGTGAGGCAACTAAATACTGAATAGTCATCTTCATGAAAAGAATGGTTGGAGTTATCAATGATTTCTTACCTTGTCTCATTTCAGAATATTAGTCAAGCTCATGATCAACTTTGAAAATTTGAACTCATCATATTTCATTAGAAGAATGATTACAAAGCAGATATTTTTTCATATGTATAGGTAATGAAAGAAAACTCTACACGGAAGATATAACAAGAAATGCAGATGTGATCGAATGTTACTATTATTTACAAAAAGATGAGATAGCAGTTTAACATTTTTCATTTAGACAATAAATTATTGATTTGACATTTACTTAATATATTGCAATCTGTATATAAATATATATTATTTTTATTTCATAAATTACGAGTCAAATGCTTAATTCTCAAAAAATATTAATTATGCAGGTTTGTGGAAGAAGAACAAAAGGGTGGAACAAAACAGGGGGAAGAAACTGAGACTATCACGACTTAGAGCTGAAATTTCTTCCTCTACTAACTTCTTCAAGGATTTTTTTTTGGCAAAAATAAGGAAAAAATTGCCGTTTCATACACTGTCTGGTACTGTCGTTCTTGGCTTGATCCCCAGGTACGTAGTTCAGTCAAAGACTTTGAACTTTTTTTCATCAGTACATGAAGTTCTTTTCTCTTTTACTTTTTTTTTTCTCCCCTGTATTTTATAGAAAACGGTGGAATTATCCGTCTTTGGCAAAACCGTGTGGGAGGGGCAGAGTTTGGAGAAGGGTGAGAAAAGTATGGTGCACAAAAGGGCGATACTAACTTTCGTTTTAAAATATAATTTTTGTTTTAGATATTGACAACTTATCTAATTTGTGGATATTGGCAATATATTCAAAAAATCTTTAGTTAAATTACTAATAAATTGAAGTAAGAAAGATTTGTGGCAGTAATATTGGAAAAAAAGTTCAAATCCTAATCGAATTCTGTAAAATGACTTTGAGAAAAAAATTTCAACTTTTCAAGTATATTTTTAATTAAAACTTTTCTACTATTTATTTTTAACTCAAAACAATCCTCATACCATCCAAATTTTAAAATTTTTAATTTTCTCATATTTAACATATGGTCCTTTATTTTTTACATTTTCAAAAGATTAATTTAATTTTTTAATTTGTGAGACCCTATTAATATCAAATCAATAATTTGTATAGGAGTCTAAGAAACACTTAAAAAACACTTGTGTAAATTGAAAATTCAATTTTTTTATTAAGAAAAATAATAAAACACATTTTTGGTCGTGGAGATTAACTATTACAGTTGCCTAGCAGCAAATATAATCAAATAATTTGTAATTATTCTCTTTATGTCAAACTCGATATTTAAGTTGATAGTGTGTATTTAAATACATTCATATGTACAAAAGTATGTGAGACATAACATCATGTTTAGCTTCCTTAAAGCTCTAGAGCCCTCATTATTCTCTAATATCCTTGCTACGTCCAATGCATTAGTCTAAAATCCAAAATGGACTCTAGACTCGTGAATTTGAAATACAATTATAAGTTCACTAGTAGTCATCGCCCTTATTAGGTAAATTGACAATTTTAGTATCTAAATTTATTTATTTTGATAAGTTAGGTTCCAATCTTTTATTTTGGTAAGCTAAATCCCAAAACATTTTTTTTTGTAGGTTTCAATTTTTTATTTTTGGTAAACTAAGTCCTAGAACTTTTTTTTTTTTGTACCTTCGGTCAATTCTAGGATTAAATCTGGCCGATTAAACGAAAGTTGATCATCTTTTTTTCATTTTTTGAAGGGCATTTTTGGTATTACACAGTAGCATTTAAAAAAAACCACAAAATGACAATTTTAGCCCCTAAACTTTATTGTTTTAGTAAACTATGTCTCAATCCTTTATTTTTTGGAAGCTGGGTCCCAAAACTATTTATTTTTGGTAGATTGAATCCTTCTGTTCATGGTGGTGGTGGCAACAGCCAATTCACCAGTCTTTTTTGGGGCAGTATTGCGAGTAAACTTTGGCAAAGAAATGCGGATTAAATC
The DNA here is from genome assembly GCA_019593545.1 of Apocynum venetum. Classification (NCBI taxonomy): domain Eukaryota; kingdom Viridiplantae; phylum Streptophyta; class Magnoliopsida; order Gentianales; family Apocynaceae; genus Apocynum; species Apocynum venetum. The sequence continues at coordinate 650,038 of SRSM01000151.1, forward strand.
AATCATAAAAACAGGCGACTGCACTACCCACAAAGCCACCAACTACTACGAGAACCATCAAGCATTGCAAAAATCACTCAATAAAATAACTCCAAGAAGACTAGATAGGCAAAGGACACAGAGATTTATAGTGGTCCGGTTTATCCAACAAAACATAATCCACTACCTTGAGCTATCTACTCAAGGATTTCACAAAACCTTTCACTAATTTAGTATAAGAGATTACAATAGAGGCTCACCCAATTCCCTTAGGGTTTTACAACACAAACCTCTTACCCAATCAAGGTTCACTCAACACTATGAGTTTTACAATATAACATTGATTACACACCTATCTCTAATACAACAATTAATGAAAAATATACTCTTAATACACTCACAATATTCTATGATTCAAGGCTCACTCTAACCCTTAGAGTTTTAAGCTCAATGCAACCTTGAACAAAACAAACAAGATAAGTAGATAAAGAGTTTGATATGAATATCACCTTAATGTGAAGATATATCAATATAAAGCATAAATACCTCTTTGAGTAATATTTTCCTCTAAGTTGCTCAAGAACCCCAATGATTTAGTATCAATCCCAACTTGATGAATTTCTCAATGAGAATGTTATATTTTTGTTTTAAAATGATCTCAAGTTGTTCTATCAAGTGTAAGAATCAGATTTTTGCTCAAAAAGTCGTGTTACAAAGTTTTTTAAACAATTGGGTATTTATATGTATGCACCAACGGTCATAAAAATGAGAAGTGCGGTCGACCGCATATTAGAAAGGTCGTCCGCACCATCATCCGCAAGTGTTCCAGAGAGCTCTGGACATTCAGCGGACGATATTCTGAGAGGTCTGGTCAACCGCATGATCTGTGGTTGACCACACTTCAGTTAGGTCGACCGCACATGCATTGAAACTGTGCAAAACAAGATTCCAAACAACTCTAAGAGTTTGTGGAATACATTTTATGAAATTTAAAGTATGTGCATGTAATTTGAAAATCATTTCAAATACCCAACTCCTGTTTTATCTAAATGAAATGCATTTTGAAAAACATTTCACTATAATTGAGCAACCTATAGAATTTATTACTCATAGAGGTAGATCTAGAGATATCTAAGGATGTATAAAATAATACTACACATCTAGATCCTATCTAATCCAAAAACCGTTTATCTTCAACGCTAGATAACATCCGATCTTTCTTGAAGACTTGAAACTTTGATATTGCAAGGATTAGACATAAGAATCCTAAAAGACCAACACTTATAAAATTAAGACATTAGTCCTCATCAATGTTTGTCAATAATCAAAATTAAGATATTAAAAGCTTTAAGGCTTTCATTAACCCTTGTCAATTTATATGTGAGATAATAAATCATAATGAGCCGGGTTAATTTAATTAATTAAGCCTATTAATTTATTAAATAGATATTACAAGAAGTCTCTTCAAACAATCAATCTCCTTATAAGAATCAATCAATGATATACTGCAATATCTTCCAATATCTTCTAACTTCCTTATTCATGTAGACTTGCTAATCTTTAGCCAATAAAGATTTATTTTCAAAGATAGCTCTTAAAAAAAATATAGCTTATCAAAATAAATTTCCATCAATCTTCCAAATTAGATTTAGGAACAATTCCAATTTTTCCGTAACAATCTCCCCCTTGGCATTTTATTTTGAACAAAACACCATTGAGATCAAACATATGCATCTCACCAGTTAAAACTCCCCTTGACTTGTATATTTGGAAAAACAAAAATCAAAATTATGCAAAACAATATGCAGTTACAGTCATCCATACAAAATTCAAATATTCAAATCTCAACTAACTACTCCCCCTTTTTGGTCACAATCAAATGCCAAGACTCAAGATTTCTTCGACAAAAGCTCAAACAATTTGTCCATTTTCTGACTCATATCCTATTTAAAAGAACTAAAATTAGCAGCAAGTTGATCCACTTGAGTTGCCAGAAAAGAATCATCTTTTGATGACCTGCCTTGAACATCAATTGCAACAACATCCTCATTGTCAGAATCATCATCAGTGAGAGGAGGAGGAGCAGTACCCAGAATACCAGCCTGAAACCCTTACAAACTTCTCTTGGTTATTCAATGCAAATTCTTAACATTAGAAAGCTCCACATCAGCCTGACCAAGAATAACTTCATTCTGCAAGACAATCTCTGTTATCAAACAAGGACAACATATAAAAGAAGTACCTAATTTCAGATTTGCATAAGTTAGTATGCTATCAAAGATAATCTGACCAAGATTAATCTTTACACCATTGCGTAAAGCATAAACTAACTTAGCTCGATCAGGTTTAACCCTAGTAACATTCCCTGATGGCATCAAATTGAAGAGACAACTTATTAAACACAGAATAATGCCCAACAAGTAAAGCTGACTGCACCAGTCCTATCTCAGGCCAAGTTTGAACTTACCCACTAGTGATTTCTTTGGCCACCATATCCAGATCCTCCACCAGTTGCAAACTACTGCCTTGAATGGTGGGATAAAATGGCAAGTTTAACCTGTCAGCAATTATTCTTGGCGAAAATTCAATCAACTGGCCACGAACAAAAAACCTTGTGATAGAACTCACTATCTTCATCACAAATTGCATTATCCAAATTAGCATAAAACTCTATAACTACAGAAGTAATGTACCTCGTAGAAAATTCTCCAGCCATAATTAACCGAGGATTCTTAAAGAATTCTATCATGTCATATCTATCAAAAGAAGACTTATCAATAAGTTCATCCAACAACATACGAGTTTTGAATTTTGACCACCTCTTAGATTTTTCAGTATCTTGAAATCTCTCAATGACTTTCTTTCCAGACAATTTAGGCTTCTTCTTTTTAGGCACAACCGGAATTGTTTCAGTGACCTTTCTTTTTCCTTTATCTTTTGACATTTTCTCCCTATCAGATTTTTCAACATTCTTCTCATCTGATTCATACTCACTCCTATTTGCTCTAGCCTTTGTTAGTCTTTTAGGGATTTCACCCTTAGTAATAACTTTCCTTCTAGTTTCAACTAACTCTTAGATACCAACAGTAGACATAACAGCAGGTTCAGAAGGAAGGTTTTCAGAAATACCTGGAACATCAGGTTCAGGAGATTCTGGTTCGGACTCACCATTGCCAGCAGCCGAGAAATATTTGTCACTGGAATCATCTTGTGCAGGGGATTCCGCATCAGATTGATAAGGTTCAGGCTCAGCTTCAGTTTCATCTCCCAAAGACTCCGCAATAGTAGGTAAATGGCCCTTCTTCTTTTTAGTTTTCTTCGTCTTTGTGGTGGACAAAGAAGAACCTGAGGATTTTTGAGGAGTGGACACAGAAGATGATTTCTTGGCATGACTAACCTTCTCCTTCTTTTTCGAAACTTTGTGGATTCTAGTCTCTTCGACTTGTGACGGTTGATTAATAGATGTCAGAACTTCTTGTTCTTGAGTAGGGACGACTTCTTCCATTTGTTTCTTGGAAGTTCTTGTCTTCTTGACAAGGGATTTATGTTTCTTTGTTGGAACTTCAGAAGATTGAATCTGAGATGTTCTTATGGATTTCGCCATTGATGCAGAAGAAAGAAATAGCAACTAGGGTTTTGCAGAGAGTAATAAAAACCAAGATAATACACTTGCTATAGGAGAGAAAGAGAGTCTGAACTTTGTCTGCAAGATGCAATTGATGGAACAATTGTGAACTTCCAATCAATATAAACACACCGAATAGACTCCTCAATTTTCGCACCTCTTAAGTGAAAGATTTCCTCCCAATAAAATCCAACCGTTATAACCCTTTTTTAAAAAAATTCAAAAACAAACAAATCAAATTGATTCAACCAACTGATACAACTATTTACACGGTTTACAAAATTCTCAATCTGCATCTGGCACACGCCCAAAGAATTTCGCAATTCTTCAAAGCGATTTGGTTCAAGTGGTTTCGTAAATATATCTGCTAACTGTTTCCTAGTTTCAACATACTCCACAGTTACAACTCTTGTTCCACCAAGTCTCTGATAAAATGATGACGAATATCAATGTGTTTCGTTCTGGAATGCTGAACCAGATTTTTACTGATGTTTATGGCACTTTGATTATCACAGTACATGATCAATTCTTTCGGTTTAATACTATAATCCTCCAACATTTGTTTCATCCAGAGAAGTTGAGTACAACAACTTCCAGCTGCTATATACTCTGCTTCAGCAGTGGATAGAGAAATATAACTCTATTTTTTGCTAAACCATGAGACCAAATTGTTGCCCAGAAAGAAACTTACACCCAAAGTACTTTTTCTATCATCACCATTTCCAGCCCAATCTGCATTACTATATCTTACCAAAACAGAACTTGTATCTTTAGTAAAATAAATTTCATACTTGAGAGTGGAATTTACATACCTCAAGATTCTATTTATTGCTTTCAGATGAGACTCCTTTGGATTTCACTGATATCTTGCACAAATTCCCATACTGAATTGAATATCCGGTCTGCTTGCTGTCAGATATAATAGACCTCCAATCATGCTTCTGTATTGATGTTGATCTACTGACTTCGTCCTTTCATCTTTAGTTAACTTTTCATTTCTGGACATGGGAGATCTAACTGTTCATCTTTAGTTGTAACTCAAATTTCTTCACCAAATTTGTAGCATACTTTGCTTGAAACACAAATATACCATCATTTAACTGTTTAATCTGAAGACCAAGAAAGAAGTTCAAGTCTCCAACCATACTCATTTCAAACTCCTTTTGCATTAAATCAACAAATTCAGCAACAAGTTCATCTGATGTTGAACCAAATACAATATCATCCACATAGATTTGTGCAATCATAATTTCTCTTGCAGACCTTTTTGATAAACAAGGTTTTGTCAACTCCACCACTTTTGTATCCTTTCAGCAAGAGATATGATCGAACCATAATTAGCTTAGTTTTCTATGGGTTATTATGATGTTTATTAAGTTTAAATCTAGCTAATTATGTGTTTTGGTGATTTTAATGATTCTTTACACTATTACTTTTGTTTTCAGGTCTTTAGAAGATTTAGAAGATGTTGGAATGAAATTGGAAGAAATCGGGAATTTGAGGATGGATATTTAGAAGAAGGGAGAAGTGGAAGCGCAGGACAGTCAAGTGGACGCGCAAGGCCAGAAAGTGGACGCGTCCACCCTCAGAAGTTGGACAGGGAAGTGGACGCGCAGGCAGGCCAAGTGGACGCGCAAGGCAAGAAAGTGGACGCATCCATCAGATTTCACGCGTCCACTCTCAGAAGATTGACAGTCAAAGGGACGTGTCTCATCTAATCAGGCGTCCACTTTGAAGACTTGGGCGTCCACTTTCCGAATTCAAAGTTTTATGCTTGTTTTAAGTAGTTTCTAATTAGGACTCTTGTATAAACCACCCTAGGACTTTTTTCTAACTATATATAGGCCTTAATAGCTTAGTTTAGGTTGTTTCTTCCCGAGCATTGTAGGAGATCAAGGGTGGGAGCTTCTCGGGAAATCGGATTTCCAACTAATGAGTTTCTCTCTTTCCCTTAATCTTTTTATGATGTTTTCCTTTATGTTTTGTGAGTAAACGTTTTTAGTTGGCAAGGATATGTATTACGTTTACTTTATTCGGGAATATGAGATTTATGTTTTGTTATTAAAAACCCGATCTTTTCAAGGAATCATTATTTCTATTTGATTATTTGAACAATTCTTGGTTTTATTCTATCAATTGTGTTATTTCAATTATTATTGGCCATCTTAATTGTTTTGCATAATTAATTAACTAGGGTTATGCAGAATCGGTTTTCGGTAACCAAAAGTAGTAACTATTGATTAATTTAAATCTGTGTTTGATTAATTGATAGGGAATTGTTTGAAACAAATTGCATAACTTTAATCGGCCATTAACTTTATGTAATTTGTGTTGACGTTGTCCTCGAGCTGAATAACTTAATTGACTATTTTATGCGAGCGATTCGGTAATTTAGTTTAATTAGGTTAAAGTTAATTTGTCGTGCTTCTCGGGAATTAACCTAACTATACAGGAATCGGAATTTGCTGCGCTACGCGGAATTCTAAGTCATTACTCAAATAAGTTGTTATCGATGATTAATCCTGAATAAATAAAATCGAAATACAAAGTCCTTGCTAACGTCTTTTTATCCATTGATTTCTAGTTATTTTGTGAATTACTTATTTTTAAGTTTTAATCTTTTTAGATAAAAACCAAATCTTTCCCCCCTAATCTTGATTAGTTTACTTGTTCTAAAATTTTACAAATCCCTGTGGGTTCGACCCTTACTTGCCCTAACTGCATAAGTTGGTTGAGTTTGGTATTAATTTGATAGCGCAACGACACGCTCGTCAAGATACTTAGTCAATCTTTCATACCATGCACGCAGTGCTTGTTTTAAACCATAGATAGCCTTCTTAAGCTTATAAACATGATCTGGAAATTCAGGATTAATGAACCATTTTGGTTGTTCTACATAAGCTTCCTCATTCAAATATCCATTCAGAAAAACACTCTTCACATCCATCTGCAGCAACTTAAAACTCATTACAGTTGCAACTGAAATTAGCAATCTGATAGATTCCAATCTTGCTACAGGAGCAAATGTCTCATCAAAGTCAATTCCTTCCTACCTGAGTGTAGCCTTGAGCAACCAGCCTTGCTTTGTTCCGAGTTATGTTTCCCATCTCATTTGTTTTAATTCTAAAAATCCACTTGGTGCCAATGACATTTAAATCATTTGATCGTGGAACTAATGTCCATATTTCATTCCTTTCAAATTGTTCAAGCTCCTCTTGCATTGCGGCAATCCAAAATTAATCATTCAAAGCTTCATCTATTTTATTTGGCTCAAGTGTTGATGTGTAACAAGCAAACTAAACCATCTCTTTATAATTCAGTCTAGGCTTGTTTCGAGTTTGAATACGATCCTCCAAGTTACCAATAATTGCATATTGAGGATAATTTTTCTTCACTTCAGATGAGGGTTGTCTATCAGTGAGTTCTGGCACTAGTTCAGATTTTTTGGTTTCAGATTGATTTGCCCCAGTTTCAACTGTCGGCTTTTTCTTTGTGTTCTGGACATCATCTTCTTCAACAATCTTTTCAGTTTCATAGTCTTGTACAATCACATTTGCAAATTCTTGAACTACTCTGGTTCTTTTGTTAAAAACCCTATAAGCACGACTATTTGAAGAATATCCCAAAAATATTCCTTCATCACTTTTTCCATCAAATTTGCCAAGATATTCACGATCATTCAATATATAAAAAGTACTGCTAAAGATATGAAAATAATAAAGATTAGGCTTCTTACCTTTCCAAATTTCATACGCAGTCTTATTTGTATTTGGCCTTAGATAAATACGATTGACGATGTGTGTAGCGGTGTTTACTGCCTCTGTCCAAAATTGTTGTGCAACTCTCTTCCCATGCAACATAGTTCTGGCCATCTCCTGAATTGTTCTGTTCTTTCTCTCCACTACATCATTTTATTGTGGTGTCTTCGGAGCTGAGAATTCATGTTTAATCACAAATTCTTCACAAAATTCAGTAAAAAATATGTTTTCAAACTCCCATCCATGATCACTTCGAACTCGATCAATGGTCAAACTCTTCTCTATTTGCAGCTGAACACAAAATCGTTTGAATGAATTAAAAACATCTAACTTTTCTCTTAGAAAATCAACCCATGTGTACCTTGAGAAGTCATCTACAATCACATAAACATACTTCTTTCCACTACAACTTTCCACTTGCATTGGACCAAACAGATCCATATGAATCAGTTCTAACAAGCGGCTAGTTGAAACTGATGTTCCCTTATTGTGTGAGGTTCTCAACTGCTTCCCCAACTGACATGGACCACAAACAGTTTTGACAGCATTTTTGACTCGTGGAATTCCTCATACAGCATTAAGATGTCTCAAATTTCTCAAGCTGTTTGAAGTTAACATGCCCTAATCGTTGATGTCATAAATCAAACTCATCTGATGTGCTTAACAAACATCTCCGAGTACCATCTACCTTATAACAGTTGTTGATTGTTCTACTTCCAATTAATATGCAATCATCACTCTCATTATTAACAATACATTTGTTTTTGTTAAAGTTCACCAAATAATTTCATCACAAAGTTGACTTATGCTGATCAGATTTGCTTTCATGTCATCAATATGCAACACACCTTCAACGGAGGCAACCCATCAACATTGAGCGTTCATTTACCAACAACTTTCTTTTTAGCACTATTATCAAAAGTAACATGATCAGATGAGCAAGCTTTATAATTTGTAAGCAAATGTCTACTATCAGTCATATGACGAGAGCATCCAATATCTAAATACCATACATCATCAGTACAAACTGAAAAAACAACATGTGCAGCAAAGACTAGATGATCTTGTTTTTTAAGCCACATCTTTTTCATCAAGGGTTTCAAAGATTTCTGATTCTTTTTAAGATATATCAAGCTTACTCCATTCAACAAATCTGAATATCTAACTTTGCATGTTTATTGGATATGACCAGTTCTTGAACAATAAAAACATATATGTTTATTAAATACCTTATGTTTTGCACCATTCGTAGTTTGAACAACACCTTGAGTATGAACAGTTCTTTGATTTCTTTTCTGAACAGCTACAGTACATTGTCCTTGATCTGATTGATACCCCAATCCAGCTTTATTATATGGTGACCTCCCAAATGACATAACTTCATCCAATTTTGCATTCCCAGTATTCAAACTATTGATACAAGTATCTGCTTCTTTGAGTTTTAACTCCGTGACCTTGTACTCCTCATTTTGCTAAAGTAGCTCATTTTTCCAGTGCATTCTTCTCCAGTTTCAACTTCATATAGGCTTCTCTGAGCAAGGTGTATTTCTTACTCAGTTCAACATATTCCTTACCAAGCTTTTCATAGGCAAATTCCAATTCATCAATATTAGCATCACTAACTTCATCATTAGTATCATCTTCTGCTTCATCAGTAACACACAAGTTGTCAGTTTCAATACTTGTTCTACCAGTTTCAACTGTATTCTCAATTTCAACTGCAGTAGTGAACACAACAAAATTGCTAACATAATCATCTTGTTGCTCATCATTATTACTTTAATTCCCGCTATTATCACTCCAAGAAGTATTCAACGATTTCTTTTTTTGTTGGTTCATAAATTTATTTCTACAAAAAACTTGAACATGCCCATAACCATGACATTCATGGCACTGAATTTTTAACAAATTCTTCTTCTTATCTCCAGACTTATCATCTTTTGGGTAGTTGCGTTTATCTTCTCTGGGTTTTGATGATCTTTCTTCCTTCCAATTTGACTTGCCTTTATTGCCCTTCTTTGTTGGATTTCTTCTTTTCAGAAATTTTGAGATATTCTTGGTGATCAATGCAATCTTCTCATAATTATCCAGATCTGATTCATCAAGTCCTTTCATAGCTTCAGCAACTAATGCAATTTCCTTTGATTTTTTACGACTGTAAAATTGAGTCTCAAACAATTGCAAAGAGCCAACCAAATTATCCTACTTGATATCATCGGTCTTCTTGATCTCTTGCAAAACAGCAATTTATGGAATAAACCTCTTGGGTAAGGATCTAAGCAATTTCTTGACAAGCTTAGATTCATCCCAACTTTGTCCCAATCCACACGCTTGATTTGACATATCTCTGAGTTTAAGTGTGAACTGATCAATAGTTTCATCTACTTTCATCTTCGGATCTTCAAAGGCAGCATTTAACTGCTGAAGTTTGGCATTACGAACCAACTCAGTACCTTCATGAATGATCTCTAGTTTTTCCCATGCATCTTTTGCAATTTTACATCCCTGAATATGTCTGAATTGATCTTGATCAACAGCTCCAAATATGGCATTCAATGCTTTGAAATTTCCATGACACATGCCATGCTCAAGTTCAGTCCACTTATCTGGAGTTTTTGCCTTAGTTACAATGGCTCCTGAAGCGGTAGTTTCAGTCTCCACTGGTTCTGTCCATCTACTAACAACTGCTCTCCAAGCATAATTATCCTGTGCACTGATGTAAGCATACATACGAGATTTCCAGAAAGGATAATTTATACTTGTCAAGGTAAGAGGCTTAGATAAAGGCGGTCCTTGTGTATTCATGTTGAAAACTCAACGTCTGTTTCTCCCACGATCTCACCAATTGGCAGCAACTGCAACGTTGGTGACTCTGCTCTAATACCACTTGACAGAAATGCTGAGTATAAAAACAGTCAGTTATAACTCGTTGGAAGTTATAACTGTGACTCAACCTGAAAAACAAATCAACAAAATGTAAATCACACGAGAACGTTTATTAACGCAGTTCGACAATCCTCTCTGTCTACGTCTGCGGGGCCTTCACCCAGATTAGTTTGCTCTTTCAACAGTAGAAAGTGATTCAATATAATTTTCCCTATGACTACTCCTTGCAAACTAATCACTCATTCACTATAGCTCCGCACTATAGTATTTGCTGATATCACAGCCTCGATTTCACATAATTCAATAAACTACTTAATCCAACAACTTGATTAAGTAGTCAACTCGAAGATTCCCTTCAACAGCAAAGGGACTTGTTCAATACAAAGAATAATCTTCTACTTGTTCGAGTATCACCAATAAGCACACATGAACATAGAATAAACTCGAACTAATTGCTCAGCAATTTCTCAGAATTGTGCAACTGATCATTGCTTCACAAACATTGAACCAATTTTCACAATAATCACCTTTACTCTGATTGTCTTAGATACATTCGGTTCCCTTCAGCTTGATCTGCACAAAATCCTCTTAATATAGAATTAGAAGTCTCTTTAAACAATCATTCTCCTTGTTGGAATCAATCAATGATATAATGCAATATGTTCCAATATGTTCCAATATCTTCTAACTTCCTTATTCATGTAGACTTTCTAATCTTTAGCCAATAAAGATTTATTTCCAAAGATAGCTCTTAAAAAAAATATAGCTTATCAAAATAAATTGCCATCAATCTTCCAAATCAAATTTAGGAACTAATTCCAATTTTTCCGTAACAGTAACATTTAATTATTACACACCATACAATCACAGTTTGTTTTTAAAAGTGTCTTGGTCTTTATCATCCCATGAATAAAATTTTGTGCATCCATTGTTTCTATCAAATAAGTACTGACTTATGTGACCTTATAAGAAAATTTTGGAGTTATAAAAAAAATCTCTACATCTTCGGTTCTTCCCCTTTCTCTTCGTCCCTCTCAAGATCCTCCTCTTGCAAGTGGCAACAAGACCAATGCTACGTGAAATTTATGTGGGGTGTTTTGTGAAATGGAATTACTGTTTTTATTTCAAGATAAAGATAATGTCACAACCATGAGTGGGGTGGTCATATTTGAAGTTTTGTGGAAGATAATGTCACAGGCTGTGAAAGGGGTCTAATGTTTTTTATTTGAGTTGGACGATTGTGAATTCATGAAACACACGCTATCTTCATTAGTAACTTTGTAATGAGTGTGATAACATTTTCAAAATAAAATGTTAATGTAAAAAAAATAATGTCGCCTGATAATTAATAATTAAAATTTCAATATATACACAAGATAAATGTCAAATTTGTATACATTCAACTTTAAAAATTATTACATAATATCAAGAATTAATTGCATTATATAATATAATTTATCTTTATGTGTCTCTCAACATGTCAAATATTATATCAATAGATAGATATATTTCTTGACATTGTCAAAAATACGTTAGATGACATTACCTGACATCCTCCTTAACAATTGACATTATCAATGACACGTCATCATAATATTATCTCATGACATTTGTATTGAAGATCAAACTTTAATAACACCCTTAATTTTAATGATGTATGTAATAACTTTTTTTGACATTCAAATTGTAGATTATCAACTTTAGAATTTAAAAGTTACCGATTTTGTAGATCTCATCGGGTCATCATCTCACAAAAAAGGCTACATACTTTTAGAATTCAAGGGAGAAAAAGGGTAACCTAATGGCGTTGGCGACTGCCATGTTTCATACAAACTTTAGGACTTACAAGATTAAAAAAGAAGAGAAATGCAAGAAAGGGGAGAACAAAAATGCACTAAAAAAACAAAGTTACTTTAGTTTTGAAAAGAGTGGATTAATTGGATTTGTAAATGGAATGACAAAATTTTGTTGATGGAATGATCAAATTTGGACATTTTAAAAATTGGAATCCAAAAGTTGGGATAAAAGTTAGTTTGAATGCAAAAATTAAATTTATAAGAAGTCTTCTAAAAATATTTTTTTATATTTATATGTGTGCATCGTATATATTTGTTTACAAAACCTTGTAATCAGATAATTTAATTCTTACTTAGAAAAAACTTGAGTTAGAACTATTTTAACATTTGATAAAATAGATCCCTAATCTTTTTTTAAAAAAATTTAAAGTACCTCTTTTTTTTTTTTTTGATGAGTTAGGATATTTCCTCAAAACATTTATTGAATTTGAATGCCAATGTTGCTTGTCTTTTTTTTTTTCGACATCAAATGTTCGAAGGTATTATCATTGAAAAATCATTATTTACACTTTTTTTAATAAATAAAAAGACAATCAAACAAATAAATGCCAACCTCTATCAAGAAATGAAAAAGATTATCAAGAAAAACAAAGTCTTGAAATGTCAAGTAGAGAAATTATCTTTGGAAAATACTAAACTCATAGATGAAAATGCCATGCTGATTTCCACAAAAATCTGTCTTGATGAGAATGTTCTTGGCCTAGAAACAAGAAGTTAAGTGATATGATAAGTGATTATGATGCCATGAAAGTAATAATGAATTATTTAAGTGCTAGTTTGTAAAAACTTACAAGTAGTAGGGACAATTTGAATAAACTACTTGGTATGCAAAAATTCACTCATGATTAAGAAAGGTCGTGGTTTTGATGATACATATAATGATGTCTCACACGCACATAAGAGTATATCACACTTACATGAAAATATGTCACATGCACATAAGAGAGTGTCTCATGCATATCATTCACATGTCTTAATTTCTTCAAAAATATGTTGTACCTATTGTGATAAAAATGGTCACAAAGTAACTAGATATTATGTGAATAAAAAGATTGAGAATGATGCTAAAAGCACATTGGTAGTTAAAAAAACTAACCTCAATGGACCCAAGAGAATTTGGGTACCAAATGGCTTATTATCATCTTTGGTATAGGTTTGTCTTCAATTGAAAGCAAATCATAACAAATGATTTCTTGGTAGTGGATGCTCAAGACACATGATTGGAAATACATTCATATTTAATAATATTAAACCAAATGATGAAGGATTTGTGACTTTTCGTGACAAAAAAAAGAAAATATCATTGGCATTGACAATATTGGTAAAAGTACATCTCATTTTATTAAAAATGTTCTTCTTATTGATAATCACAAATATAATTTGCTTAGTATTAGTCAATTATGCGATAATGGTTATAAAGTTATTTTCAAGAATGATTCATGTTTAATTATTGATGATTGCTCTAACAAAATTGTTTTTGTTAGAAATAGAATGGAAATATGTATGATTTTTACTTTGATAATTTAGTTAAATAAGATGTTAAATGTCTTTCTTTGAAAGATGATGATGCATATCTTTGGCATCGTAAATTAGTACACTTTAGCATGGATACTTTGCATCACCTATCAAAACATGAATATGTTAGAGAATTGCCTATATTCAATTTGAAAAAAATCGTATTTGTGATACATGTCAATGTAGTAAACAAGTTAAGAGTTCCTTCAAATAAAAAAAAATGGTATCTACCTCAAAACCTCTTGAACTTGTACATATGGATTTATTTGGTCCTATGAGAACTATGAATCTTGGTGGCAAATTATATGCATATGTGATAGTTGATGACTTTTCTAGATTTATTTGGGTATTATTTTTGTTGAGCAAAGATGAAGCTTTTGGAGCTTTTGTCAAGCTTTTCAAACAAGTACAAAACACCATCGGATGCAAACTTATCTCCATTAGAAGTGACAATAGTAGAGAATTTTGCCATAGTAGCTTCACTAAATTATGTGATGAGAATTAGATCTTTCACAAATTTTTAGTTGCAAAAACTCCTCAATAAAATGGTGTTATTGAGAGGAAAAATCGTACTTTACAAGAAATGACTCGTTACATGTTATGTGAAAATAATTTACTAAAGTATTTTTGGGTTGAAACTGTAAATACCTTTTGTTATATTATGAATAGAATGCTACTTAGACCTTTTGTGAAGAAAACTCCCTATAAACTCATTTTTGACAAAACTCTTTCAATTTCTTATTTCAAGGTTTTTTTTTTGTAAATGTTTTATTTTAAATGTCAAGGACAATCTTGGTAAGTTTGATAAGAAATCCAACGAAGGTATATTTCTTGGCTATTCTTCAATAAGAAAAGTTTATCATGTGTATAATAAGAGAACCATGATTCTTGAAGAAGTCATTCATGTTATTTTTTTATTTAATCTAACATCTATTTGCCAAGATATGAGAATGAAGGTGATATTCAAGAACTATGTATGGAGCCAATGAATAAAGATGTTCAATAGAATGAAGATCTTTCAACATCTAAGAATAAGAATGAAAAAGTCTTTGACAATCAAAAATCTACCTCACATGAAGAAGAAACAAAGTTTAATCTTCCAAATGAATGAAAATTTGTCCATAACCATCCAAATGATCAAATTATTGGTGATTTAAATGAAGGGGTAAGAACTAGAAGACACTTTATAAACTTTGTTGATAATCTTGCATTACTGTCTCATATAGAACTTAGGAACATTGATGAAGCTTTTAGTGATGAAATTTGGATTATTGTCATGCAAGATGAATTAAATCAATTTGAAAAAGCAAAGTTTGGAAACTTATACCTAGATCTTCAAATTACACCATTATTGGTACAAAATGGGTTTTTAGAAACAAACTTGATGAACATGGTATTGTCACTAGAAATAAGGCTAGACTTGTTGCTCAAAGATATAATCAAGAAAATTGTATTGATTATGATGAGACTTTTGCTCCAATTGCTAGATTAGAGTCCATTAGAATGTTACTTGCATTTGCTTACTTTAAAGGCTATAAATTATTTCAAATGGATGTTAAAAGTGCCTTTTTAAATGGTTTTATTCAAGAATCTTATACAAATTATGTGTACAAGCCTTTTAAAACTTTATATAGTTTAAAGTAAGCACCAAGAGCAGTATGAGAGACTTAGTAATTTTCTCATTGAAAAATGATTTTCTAGAGGAATAGTAGATACTACTATTTTTATTAAAAACAAAACGCATGATATTTTGATTGTTCAAATATATGTTAATGATATCATATTTGGAGCTAGTAATGAAAATATGTGTAAAGATTTCTCTAAGACTATGTATGATGAATTTGAAATAAGTATAATGGGTGAGTTGACCTTCTTCCTTGGATTGCAAATTAAACAAGCAAAAGAAGGTACATTCATTAACCAAGCCGCTACATAAAAGAATTACTGAAAATGTTTGGAATAGCTTATTCAAAAGAGATTGATACTCCTATGACCATGTCTATTAAATTGGACAAAAATGAAAATGGTAAGATGGTTGATCAAACTATGTGCAGATGTATGATTGGTAGTCTTTTATATTTAATTGCTAATAGACTTGATATTATGTTTTCTGTTTTTCTATGTGCTAGATTTCAATCATCTATTAGAGAATCTCACTTAATTGCCGTCAAACATATTCTGAAATATTTGAAAAAGACTATAGATTTTGGTTTGTTGTATTCTAAATCTATGTCATTTGAGTTAGTAGCATATACTGATGCAGATTATGTGGATTGTCGAGTAGAACGTAAGATTACTAGTGATTATTGTCAATTTCTTAGTTATTTTTTAGTTTTACGGTATAATAAAAAACAAGATTGTTTATCTTTTTCTAGCTGATAGTTATTGTGAAAGTTTTATGGATGAATGCTGAAATTGAATAAACTGATAATGAAATACTAGGCAGCTTTTTGTATTTTTTTGGATAAGTAAATTTTGGCATGAGCATTATCGTGAGGGTCTTTCTTTGGATTGGTAGAATTTTAATAAATGCTCAACTCGCCCAATTTGGTTGGTAGAATTATAATAAACGCTCAACTCCACCAATCACAGTTGACGCCAATCAGCCATTGACTATCAAAGTCTACTTCTTAGTTGACTATCAAAGTCTTTGGTCTTCGTCTTTAATTCATAAAAATTGTTCCACATGCGCGGAAATTACTGGGTAAAAAACAAAAGGACACAAAAAATTTAATTTAGACCGATCAACACTATGGCTAACGCTGTGTAGAATATAAGGTACAGATGAATTCAGATTGATTTTCAATTTTGGAGTACGATTAGTATTTTTTTGTGAAAATATTTTTCATTAAAATTTATATTTTAATATATTTCCCTGGCTAAACATATGAGTCCTACAACTTAAATTCAATATAATTCATAAAATATTTTAGTAAAAAAAATATATAATTTTTAAATGTAACATTCAATTAATAAATACAATACAATGACAATTTTTTTAAAAAAATGTCTTGATCTTTTTCATCCCATCAATAAAATTTCGTCCGTCCATTGTTTCTATCAAATAAGTGCGACTTATGTGACTTTTTATAAGACAATTTTGCCCTTATAAAAAAAAAAAATCTCTATATCTTTGGTTCTTCCCCTTTTTCTTCGTTCCTCTCAAGATCTTCTTCCTCTTGCAAGATGCAACAAGACCAATGCCACGTGAAATTTATGTGGGGTGTTTTGTGAAATGGAATTACTGTTTTTATTTGAAAATAAAGATAATGCCACAGGCTGTGAAAGGGATCTCATGTTTTTTATTTGAGTTGGACGATTGTGAATTCATGAAACACACGCTTATTTTCATTAGTAACTTTGTTATGATATGTGATAACATTTTAAAACACCCATGTCAATGTAAAAAAAAAAATTTCACGTGAATGTTAATATAAATAAGGTAACTATCAATTTTATATTTAATTTTAAAAATTATTAGATAATATTAATAATAAATTATATTAAATAATATTATTTATCTTTACGTATCTTTGTATCTTTCAATCTGTCAGTCAAAAATTATATCAATAGATAAACATTTTTCTTGATATTACATGACATATTCCGTGACAATTGGCATTTTCAATAATACATTATCATAATATTATCTCTCATGAGATTTATATTGAAAAATAATGATACCTTAACTTAACTTTGAGATGATGTATACCATTTCTTTTTTGTTTATATTCGCATATATATAATATCACCCTTAAAATTTAAACGTGATCGATTTTGTAGATCTGACCACAGTCATCATCTCACAAAAAAGGCTACACACTTTTAGAATTCAAGGAAGAAGAAGGGGTAAGCTAATGGCGTTGGCGACTGCCATTTTCATACCAACTTTAGGACTTACAGGATTAAAAAAGAAGAGAAATGCAAGAAAGGGGAGAACAAAAATGCACTAAAAAAAAAGTTACTTTAGTTTTGCACATATGTAATGAAAAGAGTGGATTAATTGGATTTTTAAATGGAATGACAAAATTTTGTTGATCGAATGATAAAATTTGGACATTTTAAAAATTGGAATCCAAAAGTTAGGATAAAATTTAGTTTGAATGTAAAAATTAAGTTTATAAGAAGTGTTCTAAAAATATTCTTTTATATTTATATGTGTGCATCATATATATTTGTTTACAAAACCTTGCGATCAGATAATTTAATTCTAACTTAGAAAAAACTTGAGTTAGAACTATTTTAACATTTGGTAAAAATAGATCCTTAATCTTTTTTAAAAAAATTTTAAAGTACCTATTCTTTTCTTTCTTTTTTTTTTTTTTCTAAGTTAGGCCATTTCCTCAAAACATTTATTGAATTTGAATGCCAATGCTGCTTGTCTTTTTTTTTTTCCCTTCAAATGTTCGAAAGGTATTATTGAAAAATCATTATTTACACTTTTTTTAATAAATAAAAAGACAATCAAACAAATAAATGCCATGATTATTCGCTCATTGTGCATTTAATTTTAACATTTTCTCTGTTTCAAAATTTAAATTGTTGAATAATTTTTTTATATATATTTTAATCTAAATTGTTGATTGATTTTTTTCTTATCTATTATTTTACAAAATGTATTATTACGCTTTCTTATAGTTACCTAAATGTATGCATAGATAGAGAAAGATGGATATTGTGGAAATTTAAATTTGGCTAACTCTTGGAAAAGTCTTAGAAAAGGCAATATGTGATGGACGCGTCGTTTGGGGCAAGAGATGCTAGCTACAGTTTCAGGCGTATATTTTGCAACCCCGACCCCGATGACCACGCTAACCCATAATAAGAAAACGACAATGGTGTCCCCAGGGGCATAGCCGAGTTGGTAAGGCATGTGGTGATGTGGGGAGAAATCCTCCGGCAACGCAGGTTCGAATCCCGTGTGGGGCAAATTTTCACTGAAATATTGTGAAGGTTTGTCCTGAGATTTGAATCCTGTTGGCTCTCTCCCACATGTGTCTGTCACTCGGGCACATCCCTCGATTTACAACCCGCCTGGTCAAGGGACCTCTGATACAGGTGGGGGGAGTTCTCTCTCTCCCTCATCAAAAGAAAACGACAATGGTCAAAACCATCACTCTCCAGACCGCCTTTGTCGGCCATTCTTGTCACGAGGATAAATAGAATAGTGAATAAATAAGAAATAAATAGAATTATTGGCAATAGTGAAGGCTCGATCAACACGTCCTCCAAAGACCAAATGAAATGGACATTTTGGTGATCCCTTCTTAGAGAGCAAGGGACCAGCATAATTATTATTTATTAAGAGTGTGAGAATTAGGTTGAAATATCTTTTGTAATGAAATGGAAATAGCTTTAAATGGATTTGACTGTTCTACTATGTGAATGTGGAATTTAGGAGGATAAGCTGGAAAGTGATTAATTCAATTGACAAAACTAGTTATTTAGTGTTACATTTTCTAGGTCTTCTCTAGTCTCTAGTACAAAATCCGACACAAGACAACTGGTTTGTCCACAACATGGCATTTGTATCTTTGTGTTTTAGAAAAATTAGCTAATTTAATTTGTCTCCAAATTATTTTTCAAATTTATTGTAGTCACTATGATATTTACTTTTAATTTTTTTTGTCTTCAAATTATTCTTGGGCTATTTTTGTTGTTCCTGTCAACTCGTAAACGGTGATGAAGACTCACAATAAAAAATTCATGATGTGCCTTTTCAGATATTACCACGGAGGGGAAATACAGATTTTAGGCAAAATATCATGTAAAAATCTTTATGGTTCATTTTGAATTAAACCATGTAAGAACATGATTATGTCTAGTCTTTTGAATCAAAATATGGTTCTAGTCTTTTCAATACTCTTGATTAACCACAACCCACCAAGGCATGGAAATCCATCATCAAATGTCACTCTTCTTCTAATCTATTTGTCATTTCTTTGATTTCTTTCAATAAAATGAGGGTTATGGGAAAGACCCCGGACAGGAATGTATTCCCTTCACTGTTGAAAGCTTGTGCACGTTTGAGATATTTAAGGCTTGGTGAGAGTCTTCATGTTTTACAAAACAAAGTTCAAAGGTAAAAATCAGCATTTTTGAAAGTTTAAGGGCAATCTGAACTTTTTACCCTAATTTAAATCATTCTAGATTATTTTTATTATTATGTCTAATTTGAAATTATAAGATCCACACGTGCCCCATCTATGAGAAAATATATATTCAAGGAAGTAAAACATTATTGAACAACATTATTAAGAAGACGAGATTAATTACTACTTGAGAGTACTTAAACAAAAATCTCTATCTATAGAAATTGATTTCCACGACAAGACTTGCTCAATGGTGTTGACATTTGTTATTATAGATACGCACCATGCATCTCTAGTTGGTCTATAAATATAGTTGGTCTATAAATATAATAGTGTTCTCATCTAATGCATCTCATGCAAAGAGTTACATTAGTTGATGCATCTGTGACCTTCCTGCTGATAAATTAAGCAGAATGAAGGTACGTAATTAATCATTCTACGTGTTCTATTAATCTAGCAAATTAAAATCCTAGTACTGCTGCAATATTCAAAGAAAAATTTCGAGATAGATATATATATATATATCGTTCTAACATATACATAATTGTTCTTTAATTCTGCTGCAGAAAGTGGTTGTTAGAGTGTCTATAAGCGCCAGCGACAGACACCGGTCCCCTTGTAAACGCATTTTAATCAATTTAGCCAAGGTAACGCTGCCCTGCAACTTTCATTGGGACAAATTGACTCCCACGTCTGCCGAAAACAAAAGCAAAGCCTTGAAGGTCTCCGTAAGTCTTCCTGGTAAGAAACCAAGAAATTAAGCCCTTTCTGAATTTGCATTCATGTTTTATAGTACAAATTAACAAGATTGAACTCTCATGTACTATAGGAGTGCAA
Organism: Apocynum venetum; assembly: GCA_019593545.1. Classification (NCBI taxonomy): domain Eukaryota; kingdom Viridiplantae; phylum Streptophyta; class Magnoliopsida; order Gentianales; family Apocynaceae; genus Apocynum; species Apocynum venetum. The sequence goes on from SRSM01000151.1 coordinate 670,586, forward strand.
GAGGTGGGGCTTGAGGGGGAGAACAAGGATCAGCTAGTAGTGAAAGGGAACGAGGAATTGGATCCAGTTATTCTCATCAGAAAGCTTCGGAAAAAACTTTTATCCGCTGAGATTGTGAGTGTTGGTCCTGCAAAGGAGGAGAAGAAAGATGACAAACCAGAAGTAATATGTACTTACCCTTATAATTATTGTGGTGCGCCGCCTATCCAACTTTTGGAGATTCCACAGCCTACTCCTTGTGTCATTTTGTGAAACCTTTTTACTGCATGGCCTTTTATGGTACCCGATTTATAAGATAAAGATGCATTAATCAATTTTTTTTTATTTTTAATTATAAGATTGTTACGTTACTTTAGAGTATTATTGTTATTTATTGTGTATGTTATTTTTAAATTTACTTTATTGATAGAGAGAAAAGAGAGAAGAAATAGTCATTTTTTTAAGACAAACTAAAATAAATAAAATTATAATGAGAAACAAAATAATTTATTAATATTTATGAAATTATATAAAACATTTTATAAAAAATAGATGGACTTATATATTATTGATTTCCATGAGATTTTTCCTTAGAAACATGATCACTGCATACAATTATGGTTTCGCGGCAGAGTTAACGTGCGGCCCTGAATCATCCTGATCGATCGTAATTCGCTCCCGTTCGACTTCTTCTCTACTTATTTCCTTAGCACAAGGTAGTAATGGTAAGAAGCTACTAGAAGATGTATTGTAATTCATAATCATCTGATAATAAGATGATAAGAAATGTATTTCTATTAATTGTTTTGAATTAACTATATATGAGCATTTAAGTTTATATAAAATACGCTTAATTAATTAGACAACTTTTAACTAATTAAATCTTGTGTATTGAATAGCTTTTGATATTGCACGTGACACATTCTATTCTGAATCCCTACCACACCAATTAACTTATCGGGAGAACTTCTGTTGGATTCTGCCCTCAAAATCAAGAATGGCATACACCCAATGATGAGCCTATATTGTCTGAACAATAATCTTGTGTTTGTTATTGTTGTTAATTAGGCTTCTGTTTTGTTTACTTCTGGTCTGGGCTGAAGAAAGGAACCGGATCGGATCATACTCAGTTTTGGCTCGCAGGTCAACCGTGTGGATCGGGCAAAACCGATCCACACCCGGATGTCCTAAGTATATATTGTTCTTTTCTTCATTCTGAAACCTAGCCAGATGAAGAAAGGTTTTCCGGTCTCTCTCTGTGTTTTCTATCCTCTCAAGTGCTTATCTCTGTTTTCTCTCTGAAACCCTTGGTTTCTTGCTCTCTGTATCACGGATTAATCCGTTCCTTTGTACTGCTTGAGCGTAGAGAACTGTCTTAAGGCTTTTGTACTTTGTACTGAGGGTGTAACATACTGATTATAGTGAGGGTGTGCTCCGACTGAGCACTGTGGATTAGGATATTCCGAACCACGTTAAATCCTGGTGTTTCTTGTTGCTTTCGCTGTTATTAATCTCTCTGATGTGTTAGTCGTTTTTCCTAACAGTGGTATCAGAGCTTTGGGTTGCAGTTCGATCTGTGCCAAGCCAAGACCGGCTAACACCAGGTTCTAAACGTACTCTATAAATCCGAGGCGGATTAAGGTAGGTACCTTGAAACCCTAATTTCACCCTACCCTAAATTTTAGGGCTTTTGTTTTTAAAACTCGGAAGAGACCTTGACAAGTCTCATCCCCTTAAAATCTGACAAAACCCAGGCCTGGCGGGTGCCCCATAGAGGTACTGCGTATCTGTGTCCTGGTGGTTTTTTCTTTTTCTTTACAAATTCAGTTGTGGGTGTGAGTGAGTTCTTCTTGTAAGGAGATTACTGCTTATTTATATCTGAAGTGTTCTGGTTTAACAATTCACGTTGGCTGAATGTGACTGATCATTCTGTGATAAATTAGGTATATATATATATATATATATCTGTTTGTGCTATCTGCTTAACTGGTATAAACTGTGCAGTATATCCCTAGTCATTTCTACTGTTAACTGTGCAATATATTTGTTTTTGGTCATTTTGTTAATCTGTTTGTGCCTTCTGCACCTCTGTTGTGAACACTAATGAGCACTGCAAAAATTGATATTGAGGCCTTCAACGGCCAAGGTGACTTTGGTATCTGGAAAATGAAAATGAAAGCCATATTGATACAGAACAAGGTAGGCCCTGCTATCTGTGATCCTAAGTCCTTTCCTGAGTCATGGAAAGATGAGGTGCTAACTGAAAAACTTGATTTGGCACACAGCACACTTATTTTGCATCTATCTGACAATGTGCTTAGACAGTTAACTGATCTTGATACTGCATATAAGATATGGAATAAACTTGATGAACTGTACTTGAGAAAGTCTCTTTCAAACAAGATTTATCTGAAAGAAAAACTATTTGGATTTAAAATGTCTGCTTCAAAGTCTCTTGACGACAATCTTGATGATTTTAATAAAATTATTGTTGATCTGTCTAATATTGGTGAAGTTATTTCTGATGAGAATCAAGGTGTTATTCTGTTAAATTCCTTGCCTGAATCCTTCAAAGATGTGAAATCTGCTATTAAATATGGCAGAGAAGATCTTTCCCTTACTGATGTTAAATCTGCTCTGCAATCAAAAGAGTTAGACCTTAGGATGGAAAATAAGGGGAATGGTGAGAACCTTTATGCCAGAGGTAGACCAGAGAAAAAGGAATTTAATATTAACATAACTAAATCTAGGAGTAAGGGTAGATCCAAATCTAGAGATAAAGAAAGAAGGAAATGCTTTTACTGTGGCAGAGAAGGCCATCTGAAAAACAAGTGTTTCAAACGAATTAAGGATGAAAAACTGAATAGGAAAGGGAATCACTCTAGCATGCATCATGATAGTAACAACTTGAATGAATCTGACATTACTGTCAATACTATGTATGCTGAGGTCTTATGTGCTTCTACTTCTACTAATTGTGTTTCTGATGAATGGCCACTTGATTCTGGGTGTACTTTTCATATGAGTCCTAATAAGGACTGATTTATTGATTTTGAAAATACTTATGAAGGTAAAGTTTATATGGACAATAATGAACATTGCCAAATTGAAGGAATAGGTTCTGTGTGCATAAAAATGCATGATGGTGTGATCAGGAAATTGACTAATGTAAGGTATGTTCCTGATTTGAGGAGAAATCTGATTTCTCTTGGCATGTTTGATACTAGTGGTTACTCTTATAAAGCTGAGAATGGCTGTCTTAAAGTTTGTAAGGGTTCTTTAGTCATTCTGAAAGGTGAGAAAAAGAATGGTCTTTATATCTTGATTGGCTCTACTGAAAAAAGGAATACTGCTTTCTTTGGTAAGCATGTATCTGACAAATCTATGTTATGGTATAGAAGGATAGGTCATATTAGTGAGAAAGGTTTACAAATTCTTAGTAAACAGAATTTGTTGAATGGTGACCATGTTGAGTCTATTGAATTTTGTGATCACTGCATCTTAGGAAAACAACAAAAATTAAGTTTTTCAACTGGCACACACAAAACCACTGAAGTTTTAGAATATATTCATTCTGATCTTTGGGGTCCTGAAAGGGTTTGCACTTATGGGGGGAATATGTACTTTCTATCAATTGTAGATGACTTCTCCAGAAAGGTTTGGATCTATCTGTTGAAGTCCAAGGATCAAACCTTTGAAAAGTTTAAAGAATGGAAAACTCTCGTTGAGAATCAAACTAATAAGAAAGTGAAATTTCTTAGAACTGATAATGGTTTAGAGTTTTGTAATCAGAACTTTAACAACTTATGTGCATCTAGTGGCATTGTTAAACATAAGACTGTTAAATACAACCCCCAACAGAATGGGGTTGCTGAAAGAATGAACAGGACCATTATGGACAAGGTAAGATGTCTCATGATTGGCTCTGGTCTTCCCAAACCTTTCTGAGGGGAGGCAGTCAGCACTGCAGTCTATTTAATAAACAGATCTCTTTCCAGTGCTATTAATTTTAAAACTCCTGAAGAATTATGGTCTGGTACTTCACCAGACCTAAGCAATCTCAGGGTCTTTGGGTGTGCAGCCTTTGCACACCAAAGGGAAGGTAAATTAGACCTCAGATCTAAAAAGGGAGTCTTTTTAGGCTATCCTAATGGAGTTAAGGGGTATAAAATCTGGTTGAAAGGTGAATCAGGAGTAAAGGTTGTCATTAGTAGAGATGTCATCTTCAATGAGAGTGACATGCCTTGTCTTAAAACTGTTTTAAATACTGATACAACTGATCTTCCCTCAAGTAGAGAATTTCTTATTGAGGTGGATGACACTTCTGAAACACAAATTCAACCCACAATAGGTGGTGAGAATGAGGTATTAGATGAACAAAATACTGCCCCTACTGCAGAATCTTCAGGTCAGATACCTGAAGTTGTAGAACATGAATCAGAAATCAATTCTGATGATGATGGTGATGAACATTTTGAAGCTCATGATCTGGCTCTGCAAGATTATCAACTTGCAAGAGACAGAACCAGGAGAAATGTGAAAGCTCCTGAAAGGTATGGATACTCTTATCTTACTCACTATGCACTGGCTGCTGGAAAGTTGGTAGAAGAAAGGGAACCAGTCAACTATGAAGAGGTCCTGAGGAGCCCTAACCTTAAGCTATGGCTAGCTGCAATGCAAGAGGAAATGGACTCTTTGCACAGGAACAAGACCTGGATCCTTGTACCAAAACCTACAAAGAAAAAGGTTGTTGACTGCAAATGGATCTTTAAGGTAAAAGAATGTGATGATTCAACAGAACAACCTAGATTCAAAGCTAGGTTGGTTACCAAGGGTTTTACACAGGTAGAAGGCATTGACTACACTGAAATATTTTCTCCTGTAGTTAAGTATAAAACAATCAGAATTATGTTATGTTTGATTGCCTTTTATGATCTTGAGTTGGAACAATTAGATGTTAAAACTGCATTCTTACATGGTGAACTTGAAGAAACCATCTTCATGAAGCAACCACCTGGTTTTGAAACAAAAGGAAAAGAAAATGTTGTATGCTTACTGAAAAAATCCCTCTATGGCTTGAAACAATCTCCTAGACAATGGTATAAGAGATTTGACTCATTTATGATAAATAATGGCTTTGAGAGGAGTCATTATGACAGTTGCTTATATTTTTCTGGAAACTCTATTGATTCTGCCTTGTATCTGCTGTTGTATGTTGATGATATGCTAATTGCATGCAAACAGAAAGAAAAATTGAACAATCTGAAATGCTTGCTTAAGTCTGAGTTTGATATGAAAGATTTAGGTCCTGCATCTAGGATTCTTGGCATGAATATTCATAGAAACAGGAATAAAAATTCCTTATTTATTTCTCAAAAATCTTTTCTGAAAAAGGTTGTTTCTAGATTTTCTATGAGCTCTTGCAAGCCTGTTAACATGCCTTTAGCTGCTCATTTCCAGTTGTCCACTAAATTTTGTCCTACAACTGAAAATGAGAAATCTGAAATGAAAAATGTGCCTTATAGGATGGCTATAGGTTCTGTAATGTATTCTATGGTTTCTACTAGACCTGACCTTGCTTATTCTATAAGTTTGTTAAGCAGATTCATGGCTAACCCAGGTAAAGAACACTGGTCTGCTTTGAAATGGTTGTTGAGATATTTAAATGGCACTTGGAATTTTGGTCTACATTATTCAAAATGGTCTGATGATCTTGATCTGGTAGGTTATGTGGATTCTGACTTTGCTGGTGATAAAGATGGTAGAAAATCTACTACTTCTTATTATTTCACTATTGCTGGAAATTGTATATCTTGGAAATCTCAGTTACAATCTGTTGTTGCTTTATCTACCACTGAGGCAGAATATATTGCTACTACTGAGGCCATTAAAGAAGCCATTTGGCTTCAAGGTTTACTGAAAGAATTGAAATTCATAAAAACTAAGGCTATTATTTTCACTGATAGCCAAAGTTCTTTGTATCTGTGTAAGAACTCTGTCTATCATGAAAGAACCAAGCATATAGATGTCAAATACCATTTTATCAGAGAAAAGGTTACTAATGGTGTTGTTGATGTTGAGAAAATTAGTACTCATGATAATCCTGCTGATTTTGGAACTAAGATTTTGCCTACTGATAAATTCTTTAAATGCAAGGACTTGCTTCACATTGATCAAACTGGAAATTGGCCGAGAAAGGAAGTGCAATGATGTTATTGGAGCTAACTCCCTCACTATAGTTGTATTTTTATTTGATTTTGAGTTCAAGGTGGAGTTTGTTGGATTCTGCCCTCAAAATCAAGAATGGCATACACCCAATGATGAGCCTATATTGTCTGAACAATAATCTTGTGTTTGTTATTGTTGTTAATTAGGCTTCTGTTTTGTTTACTTCTGATCTGGGCTGAAGAAAGGAACCGGATCGGATCATACCCAATTTTGGCTCGCGGGTCAACCGTGTGGATCGGGCAAAACCGATCCACACCCGGATGTCCTAAGTATATATTGTTCTTTTCTTCATTCTGAAACCTAGCCAGACGAAGAAAGGTTTTCCGGTCTCTCTCTGTGTTTTCTATCCTCTCAAGTGCTTATCTCTGTTTTCTCTCTGAAACCCTTAGTTTCTTGCTCTCTGTATCACGGATTAATCCGTTCCTTTGTACTGCTTGAGCGTAGAGAACTGTCTTAAGGCTTTTGTACTTTGTACTGAGGGTGTAACATACTGATTATAGTGAGGGTGTGCTCCGACTGAGCACTGTGGATTAGGATATTCCGAACCACGTTAAATCCTGGTGTTTCTTGTTGCTTTCGCTGTTATTAATCTCTCTGATGTGTTAGTCGTTTTTCTTAACAACTTCGAAAAAAAATTTGAAGGAGAAAAATCAGTTCAAATGAGCTTAAGAAGGTTAATTTTTTGTTTTATTATTCCCAAAAAAATAATATGAAAAAGACAGTAACAGTCTTAATAAAAATAAGAAAAAATAAATGGTAACCAAAAGTTGAAAAATATTTGAAGCTGAAAATTGGCTCGAGTAGTAATATTTATACACTGACAAAATGCATCCTTAAGTTCGACATATGAAGAAGATATCTTAATTAATTTCCAAAAAGTGTACCTAATTTGAAGTAGAAAATCTATTTCTTCTTTTTGGAATGTGCAAAAAATATATACATATATATATATATATATATATATATATAGTTTGAAATGACCCAGGATTTTTGCATCATATTTTAAGTCAAGCTGCTAGTGTGTTAAGAAAAAACTTAGGGATCAACGACCCGAATCTATACAGAATTTTTTAGTTACTCTCATAATCAGTTTTGTCCTTTTATTATTTTTTTTAATGTCATAATTGCATGCAGATATAATAATTTGTATTCCTGCATAATAGCCAAAAGCGATGTGTGTTTCTCTACTTTGGTTTTAACTTATGATATTGACTTGATTGATTATGCAAAATATATGGACGAACAGATCGAATTTACAATTTCTCTTGCAGAATAATTTTCAGGTTTTTTTCTTTTCTTTTCTTGCGGGGGGGACGTCTGTTGTGGATTGTTTGATTGATCTTCATTTTCTTTTTTTTTTGGTAAGAAGAGAGATGGTAATCAACACTCAACAGTATATTGTTTTGCAGTATCGAAGAACTTTCAATCTTAATTTCTTGGAAAAAGAGTAATAATATTTATAATCTTCAGTAGCTCTGGAAAGCAGTCAATTATATTTCATTATTAACACCAAAAAGTGGTTCTTAATTGATCACGATGTTTGTTTAATTGAATTTGACCTAAAGGAAACTTCATACAATTTTACAGATCAAGAAAGGGCAACAAAAGGAGAACCTCTCTACACTACTCCATTCTCCAGCATTTCAAGAACGAGAAAATTCCTCTCGAAGAAAGTTCTGATGGCGGGCTTCATCTTTCTCTCATCAAGCCGCCCTTGTTTCTAAACATGGTACGATTCTCATATTTTTTTTACATTATTTTATTGGAATATATGGTAATAGTTTTTACAGCTTATGTTAAAAAAAAAAACCATATTTACACTGCTTCCATAGTCGCTGAACTTGAATATATTGTCAATATTTCCGTCTTGTCTGTCTTACATGAGCATTTCAATGGGATATTTTCATGCAAATCTTTTTTTTGCCTTGAGATTTATTGGAGCTCTCAAAGTTCCTATGCATCAAACAGACCTCTCTGCAAATATGCAAATGTGGTATGAGTTAGATCCAAATTTTTTGAAAATTTTGATGTTACCATTCGGAGGCGTCCAATCATATTTGGGGTTTAATGTCATTCATTTAACACTTGTACTTAGGAGGCGGTGTTAATAGAGTGCATTAAATGCATCATATAATTAGTGTAATGACAAATTTAATTTTCTAAATGTTTTAATTCAGAAACAGTTAGAAAAATATATTTTTGAAAAATTACAATAAACATTAAATCTTTTAGATGCACCTGTTCTTCCGGGTACGATTGGGAAATGGGGTCACATGGACTTTTATAGCTCAAGCAAGAGGTGTAGGATGTAAATTCACTGCTCCAAGTTGGTTGGGCTTTCTACTGTCTGTTCAAAGACCTTTGAAAAATTCAAACTTTGATTATGGACTGTATATGTACGTAACTCACTGTCCAAAAATGGTGTGGATTACAAAAATTCGTAAAGTTTTTACAATAATTCTCAAAAGTAAATTACAAAAATGAAAGAAAAGAGAAAAAGATAGAAGAGTTAAATTGTCCGTAAATTTAATTTTCTTTTTAGGTTGAAGAGGATTATTGATGCATTTGGTACTCAATTGACATTAACCCTCATATTCCTTTTTATTTTTATTTTTAATGTCTAGCGAAGTTATGCATATTGAGCATTCGGGCGATAAACCATATATAGATAATTCACAGTTGGCTATTAGTTTCTCTGGAAGATATTACCATTTATCTTGAATCGTTCCATTTTAGAATATTTATTTTTTAAAAAATAAATATATTTAAAATTTAAAATTTCACTAACAGCATTCTAAATTTAATATAATTACATCGCGCTACTAATCAAATTAATAATAATATAGTAATATTTTATAATTAAAAATTATATTAATTTTTAAAGTAAGTTAAATATGAATAATTAATTTTGAAGGGAGTAGTCTGAATGACTAATTCCACAAAGAAAATGTCGTCACTGTAAGCTCCTATACATCTTCCCAAACAAAATTCCTCCCTTTCATGGAAATTCTGTACTATGATCGGTAGAAAGAGCTTGACTACCATTTATGGCAGTGTGTGCTCCTAGAATGTACTTGGTCCAAAGCCGATCCTATTCTAGTTGAACCAGTCCAGTGAAAGAAGATGCCAAGTAGAGCCCAGGAAACCTTACTGCTTTTTCCCAAAGTTCATTCCTAATCAACAAGAAAAATCAAAATGAAGGTCAAATGATGAGATACTTGAATTTGAGATGAAGTTCTTGTAATAAGATAAGATTGTATTCAAATTTTTACCATTATTTATTAAAAAGATGAGATGACAATTCAACATTTTTTTCTTTTCCTTTTCCCCGTACTTTAGAAAACGGTGGAATTATTGGTCTTTGGCATACCGTGTGGGAGGGGCGGATTTTGGAGTAGGGTGAGAAAAGTATGGTACCCAAGTGGATGATACTAACTTTCGTTTCACAAGTCAATGAGAGCGTTTTGTGGATTTTAGTGTAAATTTTTTAAAAAATTAGTGGAGGCTTTAAATATAAAATTTAGGAATTTAGGAATTTAAGTTCAAAATTTACTTAACTAATTCCATTAAAAAAAAATTCTCAGTGGGGCTCAAGTTCACCCTGGCTCCTTTATGCATCTTGTCTATATAGTTCAGTGTTTAGCACATTTTACCCTAGCTGTCGATGTTTCACACTCCTCTTCCAATGTGATCAAATAGAAAAAAAATTAGACATTGAAAACTTAATTACTTAGCTAATTTGTGGATATTGAAAATATATTCACAAATTAGATACTGAAAAAATAATGTATTTTTTTAGAATTATTTAAGAATTCTTTAGCTAAATTACTAATAAATTGAAGTAAGAAAGATTGGTAGCAGTGATATTGGAAAAAAAAGATTGGTAGCAGTGAATTCCGTAAAATGACTTTTGAGAAAAAAAAAATTCAACTTTAAAAGTATATATATTAATTATTAAAAACTTTCTACTATTTATTTTTAACTTTAACCATTTTTTCTCTTCGAAATCCTCATACCATCCAAATTTAAAATTTTGAATTTTCTCATATTTAATATATGGTCTTGTATAAATATACCTTTTTTTAAACTCAATTTACAAATTCAAACAATTAAATTTGAGAATAATTTAAATTTTAAATATCAAATCAATAATTTGTATAGGATTCCAAGAAACACTTAAAATGGCACTTGTGTAAATTGAATTGTCAATAATAATAAAGCACATTTTTGGTCGTGGAGGTTAACTACTAAGTTGCCTAGTGGCAATTATAATGTAACTAATTAGTAATTATTCTCATTATGTCAAGCTAGATATTTAAGTTGATAAAGTGTATTTAAATCCATTCGTATGTACTAAAGTATGTGAAACAGAATATCCCGTAAAGCTTTAGAGTTCTCGATATGCCAATCTACAAATCTAAAGTCTCCTCTTTAAGTCTCTCTAGCAAGGGTTTAATTAATTAGTCCAAAATATAAGACCCAGTGTCATCTGCTTTATCATTCCTTTAAACTTCAAATGTAACTGGCCAACTATAAATTTATTATTTATCACCTTCCTTATTATATCTATGATAACTTTGACAATGCCTATTTAAATAACATTCTTATATAGTATGCATAGATATCATACCCTCCAACCCAGATAAAAAATTAAAATGATGTTATCAAGGAGAATATTAGCTGCTCAGTGAGTAAAAGAGTGAGCTATCAAGATTCAAGTGTGTTTGTAGTAAACTTGTTTTACTCTTTATTAATAAAGATTCCTTTTTCTGGAATAATAAAATATATTAAATATTAAATATAATTTCTCAATATAAAATTGAGACATAAATATTTTAGAATGTATTTGACTATAGATAATTAGAATCTTACTTTTGTTTACTTAGTAATTGAAGTGTCTAGTCATGAGATATATCTCATATATTTTTAATTAAATTGGGGAAATTGGTTATATAAATTTTAAAGAAAAAATATATTTACATTAAATATATATGAAATCTTAATATTTTTTTATATCGCAACTTATGCATTTAAACATTTAATTTGTGAACAAAATAAGTACGTAATATATATATCAGATATATTTCTAAGCTTTGAAATGTAAGTGTAGGGCTTGTTTTGGCATGAGCATTATCATGAGGGTCTTGGTTTGGTAGAATTATAATAAACGCTCAACCAATCACAGTTGACGTCAATCAGCCATTGACTTCAAGTCTACTTCTTGATTGACTAACAAAGTCTTTGTTCTTCGTCTTTAATTCATAAAAATTGTTTTCACATGTGCGGAAATTACTGGGTAAAAAAAAAAGACACAAAAAACTTAATTTAGATCGATCAACACTATGGCTGATGCTGATTTTTAAGAGTTTTTAACCAAAATACTCTATATTTTTTATATTTGATCTAAAATAAAATAAGATATATTAAAATGATTCAAAACATGAATCGTCGTCCTTATTATTTTAATTTTTTTCATTTTTACCCAATAATGTGAATGATATTTACGTTGTTGAGTTAAAAAAAAAGATTTAAATGTCATTCACGTTCTTTAAATTAAAAAAAAAATCAATGTTTCTAGATACTATTCTACCTTTTTTTTCATTTCACTTATTCTTTTCATCTTCTTGATTTCTTTATATATATATATATATATATATATATATAAAATAGAGGTAATTAGCTCAACAAATAAAAAAATCAATTAATAATTTTTTATATAAACTAATTAGTTAAAAAAAATTACACAATTATTAATTTCTATTTTTTTTTATAAAATAATTATATCAAAAAAAAATTACACAATTATTATTCTTTTATTATTATATAAAATATATCTTTAGATTAGAAAATATTGACCTCAAAGTCTACTTCTTGATTGACTAACAAAGTCTTTGGTCTTCTTCTTTATAAAAATTGTTTTCACATGTGCGGAAATTACTGGGTAAAAAAAAAAGACACAAAAAACTTGATTTAGACCGATCAACACTATGGCTGACGCTGTGTAGAATATACTGATTTTTAATTTAGGAGAATTTTTACTATCTTTTTGTCAAAATAATTTTCATAAAAATTTAAACTTTAAAATATTTTCCTGGCTAAACATCTGAGTCCTACAACTTAAATTAAATATAATTCATAAAATATTTTAGTCATAAAAAATATAATTTTTAAATGTAACATTCAATTATTAAATACAATACAATGACATTTAAAAAAATTAAATAAATGTCTAGCTCTTTATCATCCCATCAATAAAACTTCGTTCATCCATTGTTTCTATCAAATCAGTGCAGACTTATGTGACTTTTTATAAGACAATTTTCCCTTATAATATATATATATATATATATATATATACATCTTCTTCGGTTCTTCCCCTTTTTCTTTGCAAGTTGCAACAAGACCAATGCTACGTGAAATTTATGTGGGGTGTTTTGTGAAATGGGATTACTGATAAAGATAATGTCACAACCAGGAGTGGGGTGGTCCAAGTGAGTGTCACACGCTGTCAAAGGGGTCTAATTTAATTTATTTTATTTTTGAGTTGGATAATTGTGAATTCATGAAGCACACACGCATCTTCATTAGTAACGTTGTTATGAGTATGAGCATTAAAATTGAAAGGTCACAGATTTCGTACATCTGACCGCGTCATCATCTCACAAAAGAGGCTACATCAGGAAGAAGAAGGGATCACCTCACGCCCCCGTTGGCGGCTGCCATGCTTCTTACCAACTTTAGAAAAATAAATAAAGAGTCATTTTCCAATCCACTAACTTACTTTAAAAATAAATAAAAATGTATTGACACTCATTTTCCAATCCCTATTGACTTCCCAAGCATTGTTAAAATATAAGCAGCCACCCAAACAATTCAATATTTTATATTTTATAGAATAACATTATGTAATGATATTGTTCTGGTACGCGAGTACTGAACGCGTTCACTTTGTGAATATGAACGCGTTCACTCAGGTCCACATGAAAGAGTATGAACTGGTTTTATAGTTTAGACTTTTCTTGCTGACGGTGAAATTGACTGATTTTGACTTGACCCAGGTTACGTTGGGCAAGTTACAGAGTTAATGCAACAACCTATAGACAAACAAATCACTGTTAGTACTGTTTATTTTATTGCTAAAACTGAAGTATAATTGATTATCTTAATAATTAAAAATAATTTTGGAGAAAAAATAATAATTTTTGGAATTCAATAAATCTCTTTAAGCTATCCTTTTTGTAGTTCGATAAATTATAGTATCAATTTGATTGCAATGTCCAATTAAATTTCCAAATCACTTGTTGGTGGCGAGTTCCAGTTAATTCGTTAAAATTAAATTAGATACGGACAATAAAAGAAAAATAAATCTATTTGAATTTATCCCACCAATAATTTCATATATTTTAAGTATATCTAATTTAAAATAATATTTACTTCTAAATATTTCAACATAAATATACAAATATTCAATTTTAAAAAAGATATTTTAATAAATAAGTACATTTTGGTTGGTAAATAATTTTATTTATGTATGTAAAAGATTTTATATTCGAGACATATTTTTAAAAAAATATAGTTTATTTTGAAAGAAAAAATATATTCTTATTTGTCATAAAGAAAAGTTGTGATTGCTTGGTATAGAACTTCTACAACTATGTTTCCAGAAAGAAGTTGAACATTGACTAATTAAACATTATATTTCTTACATCACAGTGGATCTGGTTGTCGTTAGTTTGCATAATAATTGTCTTGGTTCTTTGAATCTTCTCAAAAAACGACATTGTTTTTAATACTGTATTACAATAAAAAAAGTTAATACTCAATTCCTTTCAAAAATATAAAATTTTTAAGTTTATTTTCAGTGTTATTTTAATATTACTCGTACCTTTAATATGGAGAAAGAAAGTAGATGATTTAATTCAATTTTAAAAAAAATATATGACTTAATAAATGAAGTTATTTTAAAAAATTAAAAATATGTGTAAAATAGATAAAGTATATTATGAATTTAGGAAGAAGGTAATATTAAATATCTAAGTTTTTTATTCTTTTAAGTTTCAATACAGTACTCAAGCTTATATATATTGAGTGGATAATTGTGAATTTGAAAACAGAACATTAGTACGTGTAGAGTATGAGCATAAAATTGAAAGTCAAGATTCGTACATCTGACCGTCATCATCTCACAAAGGGGACATCAGGAAGAGAAGGATCACTCAGCCCCTGCGGTGCATGTTACCAACTTATAAAAAGGTCATTCCAATCCAACTTACTTTAAAATAATAAAATATGACACTCATTTTCCAATCCCTATTGACTCCACGCATGTTAAAAATCTAAGCAGCACCCCACCATTCAATATTTTAAAGTTTACAGAATAACATTATGTAATGATAATTGTTCTGGTACGCGAGACTGAACGCGTAACTTCGTGAAATATGAACGCGTTCACTAGGTCCACATGAAAGAGGTATGAACTGGTTTTATAGTTTAGACTTTTCTTGCTGACGGTGAAATTGACTGATTTTGACTTGACCCAGGTTACGTTGGGCAAGTTACAGAGTTAATGCAACAACCTATAGACAAACAAATCACTGTTAGTACTGTTTATTTTATTGCTAAAACTGAAGTATAATTGATTATCTTAATAATTAAAAATAATTTTGGAGAAAAAATAATAATTTTTGGAATTCAATAAATCTCTTTAAGCTATCCTTTTTGTAGTTCGATAAATTATAGTATCAATTTGATTGCAATGTCCAATTAAATTTCCAAATCACTTGTTGGTGGCGAGTTCCAGTTAATTCGTTAAAATTAAATTAGATACGGACAATAAAAGAAAAATAAATCTATTTGAATTTATCCCACCAATAATTTCATATATTTTAAGTATATCTAATTTAAAATAATATTTACTTCTAAATATTTCAACATAAATATACAAATATTCAATTTTAAAAAAGATATTTTAATAAATAAGTACATTTTGGTTGGTAAATAATTTTATTTATGTATGTAAAAGATTTTATATTCGAGACATATTTTTAAAAAAATATAGTTTATTTTGAAAGAAAAAATATATTCTTATTTGTCATAAAGAAAAGTTGTGATTGCTTGGTATAGAACTTCTACAACTATGTTTCCAGAAAGAAGTTGAACATTGACTAATTAAACATTATATTTCTTACATCACAGTGGATCTGGTTGTCGTTAGTTTGCATAATAATTGTCTTGGTTCTTTGAATCTTCTCAAAAACGACATTGTTTTTAATACTGTATTACAATAAAAAAGTTAATACTCAATTCCTTTCAAAATATAAAATTTTTTAAGTTTATTTTCAGTGTTATTTTAATATTACTCGTACCTTTAAATATGGAGAAAGAAAGTAGATGATTTAATTCAATTTTAAAAAAAATATATGACTTAATAAATGAAGTTATTTTAAAAAATTAAAAATATGTGTAAAATAGATAAAGTATATTATAATTTAGGAAGAAGGTAATATTAAATATCTAAGTTTTTTATTCTTTTAAAGTTTCAATACAGTACTCAAGCTTATATATATATATATATATATATATATATATATCAGTCAAAGTTTGAAAACTATGATCCTTGTAGTCTTTGTAAGTAAAATTTTCATCAAAGTTGTTAAAAACACTATCGCTTTTTAATGATTTCTTTCTTTTTTGTTGTTAAAAGCAGTGACTCGGAAAGCGTACCCAAATACACCTACTTGTCCGACTCCCTCTATATAAAGAAGAGGATAGACCACTTCAAATCCCATCCCAACTTCGAGCTGCGAGCACAAGCCTCAAATCGTTCTGTAGCAATCAATACATTGCTTCACCAGGACAAGAAGCATCACTCGATCCCAGTTCACTTGCCAAGAATCAAGATCATGAAGGTTCTAAATTGATTCGAATCATTGAGTCTTTCTTTTTTTTTCTCTAATGGTTTTATTCGATTCCATACACTGATATTACATATAAATTAAACTGATCGCTTTCATTTCTGATGTTCTATTGCAGCAAAAAGTCATCGTCAGATTGTCTATTGCAGATGAGAAATCTCGAAAGAAGGCTATGAAGACTGTTGTTGGTCATTCAGGTATAAATAAATAAATAAATATAACCTTTAATGGTGCTCTTTTCTCTCTTCTTCTTTTCAATTTTTCCCGTTAATTATGAATTTATATCAATTTAACTGAATGGCTGTGTAATTTTTGTGTTCAGGAGTGGAATCAGCCTCTTTACAGGGAGAGGATAAGAATCAAATTGAGGTGGTGGGAGACGGGATTGACTCGGTTGTGCTCACAACGTTGCTTAGGAAGAGCGTTGGGCATGCGGATTTGTTAAGTGTCACTCAAATTCTGGAGAAAAAGGAAGATGGCAGTGCTAAGAAGACAGATGATGCGAAAAAGAACGAAGTCGTAATTCAGCCACCTCTGTATTACGTCCAGTACCCTTACGATGGATATTATTCGGTTGCGGCTAGGGACAATAGTTATGATCAGGGCAACTGCAACATCATGTAAGGATGCAAAAATTCTACTGGGTTTCAAATTCTTTTCAAGAGCTGAGAAGAAAGGAAGGAAGAAGATTTTGAATTGGTGAAGATGATTATCACGAAGATGATCCTGCTTTGGTAGAATATGTTCTTTCTAATTCATCTGAGTCAACACCTTTGGAAAGTTGAGCTTGTTATTGTAGATTATGATATGTTTTGTTCGTTTAAATCAGGTAGTAGTTCTGTGGTATTGATTTCTCGTTTCTTCAAAAAGCCATAAAAGATAGTAAGATATTCTTCTCAATCTCTGCTATGGATTACCTAGTCTCTGCTGTGTCCCTCTGTTGGGAAATTGTTAATGTAATAAGCAGAAATCTTTCAAGAAAATGAGAGAAATGGTAAATGATAAGGTAAGAAACTTCAGTAATTTCTGAGAATATATACATATGGGTTTGGAATTAGAACGGTGAAAAGGAGAAGGAGAAAAAGTGCTTACTCAAATATTACTCAAATACTCGTAGTACTCTTATATCTTCAATATTATAATATTAATGTTAAAAGTCATACTATATTTATATTAGCAACATTGATAGTATTTTCATTTTTTTGTCTCTCATATATAAAGTTTTAATATCATGTCATGTATTATGATAGTATTAAGAAGAATGTTTATGTCTTTGATACGATCATTGACATCCTGATTAAGAGAAAAAGGAGGAAAAAAAAAGTGTCAGAATTTGTTTGAAAAAACGGTAAAATTGGGTCCGCGGACAAATTCATGAAGTTTCAACAATCCACGCATATGTCGCCGCACTCTGGCACCATTTTTGGTTACGCCAATAAATGGAAGAGTACATGTACACTTGCTTGCATGAATTACATACATAGCCCTTTCTTTATTTATTTATTTTGATGATCCACTTGGAGATATGGGATTCCTCAAAAAAAATCTCTCATGACAATCGCTGATTATAAAGTAAGTGGTTTTATAGTAAAATTCAAATTCTCATCCTATCATTTTCGATAAAATTTTCGTGATTAGATTGGGTTAGTTGCTCAATACCTCGAGGACCTACTTTATTGAACAAATCATGGAAGAAGAGAAATAATTGTGCAATAAAACTTCAATATCTGGTAAGTTGTTACTTCAAATTATTTTGCTTCCTCATATTTCTATTTGAAGTTTTTTCTTCTGTCAAAGAAAGTAATTGAAACAAGTTTTGTTCTTCAATTTGTTTCCTCGTCATATATTGCTTATTTTTGGCAATGGACTTTTGAATGGTGGAGGGTGAATTCTTGTTTTGAAAAGAATAAAAGTACTTCAGTATTTTATGGAATTGCAGAGTTTTGTTTGGTTTGAAGAGTAGCCTAAAGAAAACAGTTCTAGAATGGTGGTAGTGAAGATGTTTTTTTTTAAAAAAAAAAATTATTATTAAATAGAAATCTATGGAATTGTAGAGTTTTGTTTGGCTTGAAGAGTAGCGCTAAAGAAGATAGTTCTAGAATGACGGTAATGTAACTGATTTTTTTTAAAATTATTATTAAATAAAAATTGAATTTATTTTTAAAAAATCAAATGACTTAATTGTAGTGAGTTCTTAATTGTATCATATGTATCGGAAAGAATTTTTAGGTTTGAGAGTATAATCAATTGACATTGAGAATGATATAATGTAAATTTATATTTCAATGATTATATGTCATTTATCATATGATTTTTTATCTTGAGATTATACTATTGTAGACATTCATCATTTTTTTTTTCACCTCAAGGGTGACCATTGCATAAAAATAAACATCTTGTCGTGGATAATGTATTTTTTTCAATGAACATCTTGTCAATTGTATTGGATCCTTAAATTGATTAACAGCCACCATTTGTCATGGGTATAAAAGAAACGACCAATTTAGAAAATTATGTAAGTTTTCTATTGTAATCTAATTCTTTTTTTTGTTTTGTTTTGTTTTGTTTGAGATATGGGTCTATATGACTTAGAATATCCTTATTGCACAAGAAAGAGTTTTTAAGTGTATTAGAAGTCTAAATTATGTCACTGTTATAAAGATTTATATGCATCCATTTAAAAAAAATTATAATTAATGTTGAATGGTCAGAATGGATGGCTAGTTTTTGAAGTTTGGTACGGCATCATTGAGGTTTCGTTGTCTTTTATATTCTTCTTTCCTTTTTTTTTTTTTTTGTTTTTGAGTGTGGTAATTGCTTTGTGTTCTTCAAATTGACATATATAGTTAAGAGGATAGTCTTTTCACTGAGATCGGAAATCTATTTTACATATTTAGTGCATGGTTTCACCACGCTTTGAGACTAAGATTAGAAAAAAAAAATTAACTACTATGTCAACTTTATCCCATATGAGGTGTGAATTGGACAATTTCTCATAGTACTCAATACTTAAGTTCTGACCAAGAAACAGTTGACCCTTATTTACTGGAGGAACCCCAGTCCTCCCCCCCCCCCCCCCAAAAAAAAAAACCTTGACCACAGACTCCCTCTCCCAAAAAAAAAAGCAGAGCAAATAAATTAATAATTTTAATGTATATTGCGAGTTAGGAACCTATTTTAGTGCTATGATTTTTTTTTTAAAGAATATAAGCAGTAGTAGTTATTTAAGTTCCACTCTTCAAGCACATCTGGAACTATTCCTTAAAAGAAATCCAAAATGTCTATGCTCTTAAAAAAATAATGTCCTTACCTCGTATGAGATATCTTGCATTGGAGTTTAAGAAAATCCTAATCAAATGAACTTCTGTAAAGCAACTTAATAATGCCCCTTGATGTTGCCAAATATTTGGGCCTGCCTGACTCCTCTGATGCCAATTAGGAAAGAGTCAAGAATCTTGACCTTATTCATACTTGGCATCCAGGGAGCCAGGCAGACCAATTTCTTCATTGCTCAACTTGCCATGTATGCTCCTTTGATCCCAATTTCTACATTTGGAAACAAAAATTAACTCAATCAGTAAGCTAAACTCATAATAACTATAATGCTCATAAGGGTAAAACAGAGGATAATTTTCAAGATTGTCTTGATTCAAATGAGCCCAGAAGAATTCTTTATATAGCTAAGCAAATGGTATCAATGGTCAGACACGATGCACTTACCATTGAAATGCAAGAATGAAGACAGACTAGAATGGTCAAGTTGGTTGTCCACCCCATCCAGAGTCTCCTCTCCCTATCAGAAAATACCTTGAAACGAGCTTGTGAGAGTGATGATCAAGTGTATAGTAATCAAGGCTATTTAAAGCACTAATAGAGAGGATAGACAAAAGAAAATCCAAGTCGAAAATTTGGATGGAGATGGACTTATCTTTAAGGCAGGCGGCAAATAGAGTTTCTTAACATGAAGTGCAGATTTTTTAGCCTAAGCATCGGAAGTGGGGGTGATAGGACCAAGAACAATTTCAGGTTCAGACAAGATTAAACAACTTCGGTATTTTCATTGATTTCAGTAGGCCATCCAAGTCCTGCTTTACTTAGATCATACGCACTACATTGAAGAAAAATATTATTGGCAATGTAATAGATATGAAAACCTTCATAAATCGTCGATTCCAATTTATTAAAATAAAAAATTTAAACTGAAAATTTAAAATAACTAATTTTTAATGATTTATGAATCAATGGATCATGATTTCAACAAAATTACAGTTATGGACAGCTACCGTTAATATTTTGATACGGTTTTAATTTTCATTTCGAAAAAAAATTAAAATATCAAGGTAAAATTTTTTAATTAAATAAATAAAAGTTTATTATTAAAATGAGTTAACTTCTGTTTTAAAAAATTATGGTATAATTCGAGAATATAGAATAATCAAAGCCTTTTGTAGTTCTCTTACACATAAATACTTTCTTATCTCAATTGATTATTCATGAATTTTCGACTTCAATACTAGTAGAAATTCCCTCATTGTCAAATATATTATTATCAATTATGACATTTTTATTTACAAATAATAGCATAAGATGACTCATAGATACCATAGATATATTTCTCCTAATATTATTAATTATTCTTGAAACATAATATTTTATCATAATTTCATTACAAATAGAATTATAATATATATAAGTATTCTTGTAAAACTTCTATTTTAATTCGATAATAAAAAACAATCGCAATTATATTTATTACAATTATCTCCTATGTTCTTTCCATAAAAATGATAAAGTAATATCAAACAACATAACAAGAGGTGTTTAAAACTTAATAAGGTTTGAACTGGCGATTCAATGACTTATGAAGATTTAATTGCGATTAATGAACTGTCACTTCATGATTCATTAAAATGAAAAATCTAAATTGAAATCGAAAATTGATTAATGAACCTTTATGAACTATAAACTTACTCAACAATTTTTGAACTATTGACCGCGATTCGATTTTGATTCAATTTATCGATTCAAATTCAACCTTGATCTACAATGTAATGCATAGAATCTAAGTAAATATACCATCTGTTAAGAAGCATTTGAGCAGGATGTAAACGAGGGCCAAAGCCACTGCATAAGACATATAAATACACCAATGATAAAGTTAGTTTGGCGGATTTCCTCATAGTGTTCGAGTATAGAGTATAATAAGTAAAATTAATTAATCCTTTTACAAATTTTTGGAGGAATAGAATGAAAGTCATTTTTATTTCTAGGTTCTGAAGAATTAAGCGAGAGTTACAACACGTACAAAAGTCATAGAAACTATACAAGTCATTCTACCGAATTCCGAAAATTAATAGTTCAACAGTAGTTTACTACTGTATCTTTTAATTTGTACAACTTAGTAATCCTTGTTTTTGTAAAAGTTGAAATTTTGTTAATTGATACTTTGCATGCAATCCTTATTGTCTTATGTATTCACAAGAGATAGGAAAATGTCCGAAGCATAAGAAAGTGATATGTAATCAAGAGGAATATTCCTCCCCAAACATTTATTTTTCTCAGTTTTCATCCCCAAACGAAGTCCTTCCGTCCAAATTGTGTAAAAATCCAGCAAAACAACATAAAATCATTTTTTTTAAAAAAATTTTTAAAAGAAGGGCAAGAAAGAAACTTCAAGTTCCACCAAAGCCCGCCTCTTGTGACCGTATGGTCTGTTTTACCCCCAAAGACAAATGCACAAATCCTCTGTGGGGTTTTGTCTCCACTCCATTGTTGAAGATTGATAACATGAGTCTTTGGCTTTTAGTTGGAAACGATCATCGTCACTATGCGATTTGTCTGGGAGACATCGATTTCAGCAGTTAACAATATCATAAATGGGAACAAGGGTAGAATTTGGTCTTGATGAACTCTGGATTAGGGAAAATTTCTTACCGTTGAACAATGGTCAATTTGCAGGGGTAGAATTTGCAAATCCCGTTTACTACATGGGATCTTAAAGTTCTGCACATCGACAAAATTCAAAAGGGGACATCAAGATGTACACAAAGAGGTTTGGAAAATCAAGTAGAGCAAAGTATTTTGCATGAAATGCTTGATTCTAAATTGTTTGATCTTCACCTCAAGTAAGTTGGTTATTTTTTATTGTTATCATTGTTGAATTCTAGCTTCCCTTTCTGTACTTTTGGCAAAAAAAAAAAAAGATTTAAGGTTGTTTTGTTGGATTTCAGCATAAATTTGGTATGAAGGACCAAATAAATGACAAAAATTTAGTGGGGACCAAATTAGGTAAAATAAAAGAAAAGGGACAAAAATTGGGGAAATAAATGTTTTGGGACGAAAACCAAGAATTTTTCATGATCAAAATGATTCTTCAGAAACATACATTCTTATCTCATGTAATTTGGAGATTAAATTCTAAGTCCAACGACACCATGCAAGGACAGATGAATTCTAATTGTTCACCAAATTCACATAATATCAATAAACTCTAATTATGAGATCTAAATAAATGGAACAACGACAGGATTACAATAGATACAAAACATGCAATCAAAGAATGACAAATAGAATAATTACATGCCATAAAAAAATTAGAACTAGGACATATTATTCGGAGAATATACTCTTCCTCTTATTCTGATTCAAGATTTTCCAAATATGAATGAGTTTATCTTCTCATTAGGAAGTACAGTCCAAATTATTTGGCAAAAGTGGTTGCTCTGGTAATAAAGTAACAAGGTAAACGAAAACTTTAATAATGACATTGATATTCCTCCGGTCCAAATTGATAGATTAATTTAATTTTTCACATCGATTAAAAAAGTATAATTAATATTATTAAAAATGTATATTTTTCATAAAATATTCCTAAAATACCCTCACCATTTATCATTTTTAAGTGAATTAATGCAATTTTTAGATATAAGCAATCTCATTTTAAATAAAAATATTTGGATCAACTAACAAATATTTATACTTTTAATAAAAAAAATTTATAATTTGAAACAAAACAAAAAAGGAAACAAAGTCTATCAAATAACGGAAATAATATTATAGATAGAGGTGACAATATGGACATGCCTAAAAAATTAGGCTGGCTGAGTTTCATATGTGGCGTTCCAAAAAAATTATGTCTAAATAGCTCGAGCCATCTAGTCTGGTGGAGCATGCCATATAGGCCCGGTTTTGACATGACCCTATGGAGCATTTGAATTGTAAACTTCATTTACCAAAATGATATAGGACTATTTTTCATATCTGGTTGTATTGTGCTTTAAAATTCTAAGATCAATTGAATTTCTGATCAGCCCGACCCAATTCGATTTTTTAACCTTGGCTTGATTTGGTCTCCCAAATTGCCACCCCTAAATTAGAGCTTACTTGTTCAAATTATTGCTGGAATATCTTGGAATCCAGCATTCCCTACAAAATGCTTGTATTACTTGCGTTCCAAAACCTTTGTATGATTGTTTCTCCTTTATGATCTTTGACGAATTCCACAACTTCAATGCCTTTTGCAGGAAATGTGTTCTTTTCGTATAAGAATTAGATGGTGCCTCAAATTAATTACAGTGTTCTTTCACCTTCTCCTAGCTTGATTTGTGCAGATGGTTTATCCAAGAAAATAGATCTCATAGCAAGAACTCATACAATCTTAATGATTGATTCAGAACATTGCAAAGAATTATATAGACAATAGCGATGGTTGTTGGACGAGAAGAAGAAGAAAAAAACTAAAGGAGTATAGAGTTGAGTAATTTCAGGAAAATCCAATTACAGGTTTAAAAATAGAAGCAAGTAAAGTACAAATTTTCCCTTGATGATCTGCATGGCTCGTGTAGTTCTGATCGAAAACCGACATAAAAATTATCAAAAAGAACAAATAAGTTGCTCGAAAATTATTTTAAAATATGAAAAGTTAAAATTTAAGAATTAAGAACCAAAACCGTCTAATGAAAATAGTTTTGGATACCAAATTTAAAAAGTTTGAAAACCAATAAGCCATCCTCATAACAATTTGAACCCGGCCAATGCGAAAAAGAAAATTAAAAATAAATGAAAAGAAAAAAGAATGCCACGAGAGAATCGTGTACTTGTCGCATTCATGAGCATCCAAAAATAATTGTCTTTGTCTATCTCACTTTTTTCCTTTTATGCGGTGGGACAAAGATTGGCTGGCCATGAATGTCACCTTTATGTATGGGGAAACCATTGGGAGACAATGCAATTATGAATTTCATTACTTATCAATAATTGAGTAAATTATCACCAAAAAAAAAGATGTGGAATATATTCTAAATTCTTTTGCAAAAAAATTAATATCTGAATTTTTCACTTTATTGGTTTTCAATTGAAATTTTAAACTAGTCTCACTAATAGTGAAAATATCGAGCATTTTGTAAAAGAAAAATATGACTCCACTTGTACTGAATTTGCTCATTTATTTTTTTCATTACTCCCATAAAGCTACATATATCCCTCCCATAACACAGCCATGAGAACCATAAATAGAAGCTCTCCCCTATCAAATTTGTTGGAGAGGAAGGAAGGTTCTCATACCAGAGGAGCAAAAATGAGAGCAAGCTCTTTAACCATTTTTCTCCTCTCAATTGTTTTATCACTATGTCATAGACCAACTTATGCAACAAAAAAGGTGAGCGCTTGTAATTTTGTCTCCCTTCATTGGTATATCATAAGTGTTTTTCTAGTGCTTAAGATTTTGTTGAGCATCAACATAAATTACATTATTGGTTTTGTGATGTTGGCACAGCGAAAATAATTGTACAAAATAAATGTTGAATAAAATAATTAAGAAATAAATGACACAAATAATTTATTTTGATTCACCTTTAATTTTGAATTACATCCATGATCCACCTCTCAAATTCTAAATTTCCTTCCACTATTAAATAGTAAATATAAAGAAAGTTTTCTCTAAAATAACAATTTTAGAAATAATATAAAGTGAGATAAAAATAACGATGATAATCGAGTATTTCTCAAAAATACCCCAAATAATTTTTTTTCACTATTTTTATATATGTAGACTTTGATAGAATAACATATTCTCATCATGACTTTCTTGGATCATTCTTGGGGAGGTAATGAAGTCTATATATGTAAAATTTTGTGTGTTCAAGAATTCAACTCTTTATGTGGGATTTTCTAATTCTCTGTCTGACATATACTCTGCATCCTTAAACCTTCTTGCAACAGTAAAGAGAAGGCAAAAGAATCAATTTTCTATTCCTACACAAGATACATCAATGGTTTTGCTGCAATACCAGAAGATACAGAAGCATCTGAAATATCCAGTGAAGAAATTTAGAAAACAAATTCCATTTTCTTTTAGTGGGTTAGTAAAGGAGAGTGCTAGCAATTGACTTCCGTTCAATTTAGATTTGTTTCTTGACAAATTCTTTTTCATTTCACTGACATTACTGTTGATTTTTTTTTCCCCTACTTTTTAGACCATCCTGAAGTGGTTTCAGTGTTCTTGAACCAAGGAAGGAAATTGCAAACCACCAGGTCATGGGAATTCATGGGACTGGAAGATAATGGCAGAATAAATCCCAGTTCAATTTGGAAGAAGGCAAGATTTGGAGAAGAAAACATTATTGGCAACATTGACAGTGGTAACTTTTGTTTCATTCCCTTCAGTTTCCTTAAACCACTCATTATGAAAGTATTTCCCTGTTCATGAACAGATGTGCATTTGCTTAATTCTGCAACTTTATTAGGCATCTTTACTAGTGGCGAAATAGTTGGACATCAATAACCTGCATTTGGACAATCGACTGAAGTTTTTTTTTTTTTTTTAACAGAATGCAATAACTTATATAATTGAAGTTGCAATCTTTTGAGAGTCTTCTTAATAGAATGCAATGAAATCGCTGATGAAGGAATATTCATTTTCCTTTCTTTTATTTTTCCTTTTTGCAATGTTATGTCTTTTGACCCATTCTATCCTAACTTTTCCTATGATGGGATGGAATCAGGTGTCTGGCCTGAGTCAAAAAGCTTTAGTGATGAAGAATGGGACCAATTCCATTAAAGTGGAAAGGAATTTCCCAAAATGATTCTGATGCCTCTATCCACTGCAACAGGTCATATTCTTCTGTCCACATAGTGCAGGTTTTCTTTTTCTTTCCTTTTATAATTTTTTTTAATATATGTAGCACTGAATAAGATTCTTTTCCTGGGGAATAAACTGTGTTGCTATTAATTAGCTTCCATATTACACTTCATAGGAAGAAGATAAGGAGAGATCCGTATATTTGGATTGAGTTTTTAAAGTATTTTTTATTTTGTTTGAAAATAAAATTATTATTGGATAAAAAAATTTATTGGAAATTGAAAGTTGTCTGATATATTTTGGATTCCACATCATTCATAATATTATAAAATGTATAAAATATAATTAATAAATTGTTTGATATTGTAATTTTAATTAAAAAGTAATAAAAAAATAATTGAGTGAAACTAAAGTTAGAAAAAAATGTTTTGAAAGATGATGATCTTATGAGAAATGTAAAAAAAAAAAATTGAACTCCAGCCCAAATATAGCCCAGTTTCTCTATTTAAATTAAAAGATATGGTCGAGTTTTCGATTCCTTGTTTAAAATGAAGTGCACTCAATCCACAAAACTTAATGATATATTGGGCATTGATGAACAAGAATAGTATCCATTTGCTGTTTTTTGAGAAGTGTGATTGATTAAACACTGTTAAAACTTTAGGCAGAAATTTCACAATTTTGGCCAATTATTATTCCAGGCCTGGTAAAATGTTAGTCACTTATGCATTTTCCTTTTGTGCCAAATAATTTCAGTCTTTTCTGGTCCTTTGAAACTGGACCATATGTAATTGACAAGCATACAACTTAAAAAATGAAGGAAACTTATCGGAGCAAGATACTTCAACAAAGGATATGCAGCTGCCATGGGGTCTCTGAATTCCTCTTTCGAGACACCACGAGATACTTCAGGTCATGGAACCCACACATTATCAATAGCTGGTGGTAATTTTGTAACAGGAGCAAATGTATTTGAATTTGGAAATGGAACAGCAAAAGGTGGATCACGAGATGCTCGTGTGGCTGCATCCAAGGTCTGCTGGGAAGGAGCTATCGATTGCTATGATGCAGATATTTTGGGTGGCTTTGATATGGCTATCCATGATGGAGTTGATGTACTTTCAGTGTCTCTAGTAGAATATTATAATGATTACTTCAGTGACAGTGTTGCTATTGGCTCCTTTCATGCTTTTTGGCATGGAATTGTGGTGGTGTGCTCAGCTGGTAATGCTGGACCTCATACTGGTACTGTTGCTAACCTTGCACCTTGGCAACCTCATACTGGTACTGTTGCTAACCTTGCACCTTGGCAGATCACAGTAGGTGCGAGCACCATGGATAAACATTTCCCTAATTATGTTGTCCTTGGCAACCAGAGGCGCTTTAGAGTTTAGTTCTCTTCTTCACCTCCTTGTGTAACTTATTCCTTTTGAATTCGAAATACTATGAAAGTCAAGTATCAAAAGACCTTTCAAGATCCTTTCTTCTATTCTCCTTTCCCTTAGATTTTTACATTCGGTGAAGAAGAGGCTGAGCACTTAGGGATGCAATCTCAGGCTGAGTAACATATTATTTTGCTATGCAAATACAACTAATTATACTTTATCATTGACATTACTGTCAAATACTTGCATTGTTTTAGACTACTACTGGTCTTAATTACATGCGTTTGTTCTCTACAGGGTGAAAGTCTTTCACCTGAGCCATTTCCGAGTGACAAGTTCTTACCTATTGTTACTGCTAACTCCGCTAAAGCAGCTAATGCATCATCTGAAGATGCGTAAGTATGATTGCAAATCCAACATTTGAGACTCCCATGTGAGCACCCCTAGTTGAATTATAGGATTACTACACTTTATATTCCAATGTTTTTTCAGTATCCTTTGTAAGGCTGGGACACTGGATCCTAGTAAAGTAAAGGGGAAAATCTTGGTCTGCCTGCGAGGTGATGTAGGAAGGACAGACGAGCAATGAAGCTGCATTGGCTGGTGCTGTAGGAATGGTTCTGGCAAACGATAAGGACTCAGGGAATGAAATGGATGCCGATCCTCAAGTCATTCCTGCATCACATATAAATTACACTGATGGACTGGCTCTCTTTTCTTATATCAGTAACACAAGGTAAGTGCCGCGAAACCCCACTGATCATATTATGCAACACATTATGTTCCGCCATACTTGCATCCCTTCAGCATATCCAACTCCAAGTTTGGAGACCAACCTATGCAGAATATTGTGATCAAAATCTTGTTCAGTCAAACAAAATTAGGAGCTGCAAAAGAATTAACAATAGCATTTAGAGAATACATGATCATAACATGTTTAGGAGGTCAAATACGTAAAAATATCCCAAAGGTAAAATGATGAAAGAAACAATTATATTCTTTGTTCACAGATAAATAGTTCCCCAAGTCAAAATCTTGGCTAAAAGCTCCAAATTTTGACAGGTTTCCTAGGGCTTATATAACAAGGCCAACAACTCAATTGAGCACATAGCCTGCACCATTCATAGCAGCTTTTTCATCAAAAGGACCTAATAGTATTACCCCAGAGATTCTAAAGGTTTCCCTGACCTGGATTTGTTTTTGTTGCTTATTTCACCGTTTTAAGAGCAATCTAACCTAAATTTGCTTTACTTTTATGCGTCCTTTTTCTTGATATCATATCTTCAGCCTGATGTCACTGCTCCAGGAGTGAGTGTAATTGCTGCATACACTGAAGCACAAGTTATTGGTAGCCACCGAATTCAATTTAATTCACTATCAGGCACCTCAATGTCATGCCCTCATGTTTCTGGTGTTGCTGGCCTCCTGAAAGCTCTACATCCAGATTGGAGTCCTGATGCAATCAAATCTGCAATCATGACTACTGGTAAGCCTCACAAATCAAAAACTCTTAAAAATAAGATGCTCACAATATTCTCATAGATTTCAACTAGTCGCAGGAATTCTCTGATCTATATCTCCAGAAAACATGCCTCAAGGTGGGCTATTATTTATTTTGTTGGGCAATATGATGTCTTATCCATTGTGCCAATAAACCTTTATTTTGGGCGATATGATGTTAATCATGTTTTCTAGTGCTTCTCTCAATCTGAATATTAACCTTGTCTACTACTCAAATTCACAGCAAGAAGCAGGGATAACTTTATTGAGCCAATGAAGAATGCATTTCATGCCAAGGCAACTCCATTTGATTATGGAGCGGGACACTTGAACCCTAGCCGAGCAATGGATCCTGGCTTGGTTTATGACCTAACCCGAAATGATCACCTGAACTTTATATGCTCACTGGGCTATAATGAAAGCCAGATAATGTTATTTATGAAGGAACCTTGCAAATGCCCCGAGGCAATTAATCTCATCAACATCAATTACCCCTCAATCACTGTTCCACGTCTCAGGAGTTCAACTACAGTAACTAGAACACTGAAAAATGTCGGTTCTCCAGCTAAATATACTGCTCACATTGTCAAACCTGCTGGAGTATCTATTGTTGTTGAACCCAAGACACTTGAATTTAAAAGAGTTGGTGAAAAAAAAAGCTTCAAGCTTATTCTGAAGCTAAGACAATCTGGTGCAGCTAGAAAATATGTGTTTGGCAGGATGACTTGGTCTGATGGGAAGCACCATGTGAGGAGTTCAATTGTAGTGAAGGCTGTATGAAAAAAGTAATAGATTGCAAGAGAACTAATATGCCATAAAATAACCAATAACAATGAAAATTCAACCGTATAGAATAGTTCTTGCCTCTCTCTCTCTCTCTCAGAAAATGTGGTAGTATTGCCTCAAACTAAATGAAATTGAACAATGCTGTTACATTGATAATTTATTGATTAGTATTTCCATTACATTGATTCATTTATTAGCATCATAGTTATATTGGAATCAAAAGTTATTTAATTTGAAAAAATCCATAGCTTTTATTCTTTAGAATCTGGAGAGGTCTTATTTGTACTGATCAGGTAAAAAGGCTTCGGAGCATGTTAAAAGGAAATGGAAAAGATTGCAAATTTAATTTATTAGCACATTAATTATATACTGCTCCAATTTTTAAGCATGAACATCATTTTTACATTTTATTTTATTCAAATAAGAAGGGTTGTTGATGATATTTTAATTAGATAAAGATTTTTATTGAATACATTAATTATTTCCATAGAGGTTATAGAATTTGTGTTGCTAGGAAGACAATAAAATTTAAAGATTAAAATCTATAATTTATTGATAAATAAAAGTAAGTTATATATTTGGCAGTTCTAATTTTTTTTTTATCCATCGTAATATGCAGAAGTAAAAAAGACCAAATAACCAGCCCAACAGTAGCACTGGTCACAATGAAGAATCTTATCATACAAACCTTTTAGAAGGAATCTATTTTATCCTCAAATAACGATCTCGCAACCTACTATAGAGAACACAAAGAGCTTTCAATAAGAAAAGGGCATTACATACAAATACCTAATTGACCAGTTGCTGAGATTATATGCGACTTGCTGGAATTGACTAGTGAAAAGGTTACCAGAGAAATTACGGTTGCTTTGCCTTTCTCACTGTCGAAAGCTCCAGGCGTTTTTCCAACCACTTCTTTCGATTAAAATGACGGATCACGGAGGTAGTTAACGGCGAAGGAGGCGAAAATATGAGATTTAGCAGAAGATTGTTAAGGTAACAGGGCTTAACTTCAAACGGAAAAAGATCGGAAATTGAAAATTGGAAAAGAAGAGACGGATAGATTTGAGTAAATGACACGTTTAGCACATTAGGTTTTTGTGGATTTCCATCATTAATTTTCTTTTTTCTTTTTTGACAATTTTGGTTAATTTCTATCCAAATTGACTTACTCCGTTTAAATGGATCAAAAATATTTTTTAAAAAAGTTATTGACTAAAGTCACAGAAAAAAAGGTTTTGATCTAATAAATTGTCCAAATAATTGACACATTTGGTACATAACATTTTTACAAATTCCAAATGTAGTATATAACCTTTTTTTTTTTTTGCAATTTTGGTCATTAACCTTTTATGATTTGATAATTTGGATCAATTTCCATCCAAATTGACTTTGTATAAATTGACCAAAATTGAAACAAAAAAAAAAAGGTTAATGACTAAAGTCAACAAAAAAAATGTTTTTTATCTAATAATTTTTTCCTTTTGATCAAATAATTTATTTTGATTAATTAAAAATTATTTTTATCTAACTTTTAAAATATTTTTTAGAGCATTGAAACGTATTAAAACCTTTTGGTCAATTATTTGATCAAAGGGAAAAATTATTTTGGTAAATTATTTTATCTAATTAACCTTTTTGTCAATTTTGGTCAATTCAAAAGGAGTTAATCAATGTGAATGGGAATTGATTAAAATTGTCAAATAAAAAAAAGATTAATGACCAAAATTATAAATATATATATATATATATATATATTATGTACTACTTTTGACCAGGCCTTTTTGGCTCAGTTTATAATATCACAATAAATTATAATACTCTCTACTATCACCCTATAGTACTTTAATATCATCAAAATTAACAAACCAACAACCAAAATTATTAAATCTTATTAATGAAATCTACGACAACAAAATTTAATAGTACAAATTTTAAAATCTAAAGCAACAATATATGATACAATAAAACTTAAAAGAGAAAAAAGTTGACTAGACAAGCCACAATCCAAAGGAGGTTCGAGCTCAGACGGGCCATGAGCATAATTAGATTAAGCTAAATTGAAACAATTTTATTTTAGGCTTTATTTTTGTAATCAAATACATAATTTTCGGGCTTAAGTGGGCTTGGCCTTGCTGGCCCAACTCATATTTTCAAAACAAATGACAAATAACTATTTTTTAAAAAACAATTAGCAAATGCTTCTACTTCCTTGATGAGAATTAGGTCAAGAAATGGGTAGGTATACTCACTTCTGGATTTAATTATAGAGTAATTGGTGCAATTAGTTCTGGTCCTTTCACATAATTTTCAGGCTTGCCTTGTTGGCCCCACTCATATTTTCAATATAAACGAGAAATAACTATTTTTAAAAATAAAAATAATAATAATTAGCAAATGCTTCTACTTCCTTGGTGAGAAAAAGAACAAGAAATGGGTAGGTATACTCAGTTTTGGATTTAGTTATAGAGTAATTTGTGCAATTGGTCACTAAGGTTTGGTCCTTTCACAATTAGAGCCATATCAAATTGTTTTCTCAATTATTGAATCTTTAAGATTTCACATTTTCACGTATTGAGTCAATTTAAAGATAATCCGTCTTAGTTGGATTAATTTGGATAGAATCCGTTCAAATTGATTAAGTTAACATTTTTTATTTTAATTAGTCCACCACTAAAGGGTCTTTTAGATAATTTTATATTCATCTGTTATTTTATTAGAAAAAAGGAAAAATTTCTATCTTAAAACAAAAGACAAAAAACAAACCTGAGGAATAATTTAGGTAATTCACTGTTCACCAACTTCTAAAGAAAAGTTAATTTTAAGGGTATTTTTGTCCTTGAAATTTATCCTTTTTCTTTTTATTTTCTCATCTCTTCGTCTTTATCTTTTCACCTCCACCGCATGAAAACTCTGCAAGTCTCAGGAATTTTTTTCTTTTTCCCCATTCTCTTCTTCATCTCTTGTTATTTAAAAAAAAAAAAAATAGAAATCCATCCAGTTTTTTTTTTTCTTCCTTGTTTTTTCTGCGAATTGCCCAAACTCGTGTCCTTCTTCACACGCCATTACCCACCAAACACAAGGGATAACAAAGAAAGGTTCTTACACACCAACAAGAACAGTCCCACCACAACAAACAACCAAAAGACGAGAATTCTCATCGAATAGGATCAAAATAGAGGTAAATCTTAGTCCGACTGGATCACAAAATCTCCATAAAAGACACAAGTCAACTCCAACGCCTACGACCATGCCGATAAAAAAAATAGCAGCAACTCCTCATCTTTATGGACTCCTTGTTTTGCCAACCGATCAGCTTCCTTCTTTGATTCTCTAAAAGTATTTACAATCTTCCAGTTAGTCATCTTCATAACCTCCGATTATTGGTTTTCATCTATTACCTTTAACATTTTCATCAGTTTCATTTTTTTTTAATCTAATTTAGTTCATTTCATTGTTCAATTTTGACCAAATTACTTAAATCGAGAAAAATAATTAAATATTATAAATTAATTAATTTTCCATCAACTTGATTTTATGATAAAAAAATTAAAAAACCTCTTTTTGTGAATTAAAAATACATATTTACTTTCATATTCATACTAGATAGGTATTTTTTAACACTATATATTCTATAACATGAAAAAAAACTTGTAATTCGTAAGTTTGATATACGAATAAATCAATGTATAATTACACAATAATTATTAGGTAAAATACAATAGAAGTTAAGATAATTATAACAAAGGAGATTTATTCACCTCATTAGCATATTGTAAAAAAAAACAAAATTAATAAGAGAAAGATATTATTTGTTTAAAGAAAAATAAAAGAAAGATATTATTTGTTTAAAAAAAATAAAACAAAATTAATAAGAGAAAGATATTATTTTCATATTTTCTTAAAATATGAGTCAATATTACAATTTTTATTTTATCAATGGATGTCAATGTTCAAGGAATTTGAGAAATTTTCTTCCTTCCCCTCCTATACTTTTACCTTCAAAATTAAGATATTTGGAGCATAAGAAAGTTGTGAGAAATATAATTAATAATTGTGCTTGTTGAATAAAAAAAATCATAAAGAACTTGCAATAAATACTATGAAAGTTTATTACTTTGTCTGTTCCACTAAGATAATCGTGTATTCTATTTTCATTCGTATCAAATTATACTTTAATTTATTTATTTAGAGTATGATTTAATTTTTAATTGACTAAAATACTAATATTTAACACATATTATGATTTCGAGTAAATGTTTTCAATTTGACCAATTTGGTCGAAATTGGACAATGAAATTGATCAATTTAGATTTTAAAAAAAAAAAAGAAACTGAAAAAATGGAGAAAATGTTAAAGGTAATAAACCAAAACAAATAATTTTTCAAAAAGAAAAATTATCTTCCATTTTTACCCCTCAGGTCAATTGATAAAAAATGAGTTTATTGGTAATTTTGAGTAATTTTTTCATTTCGATCAATTTGACAATCAAAGTGACAAATTTGGATATGAAAAATGAAATGGATAAAAAATGATAAAACGTTAAAGGAAGATGATTGAAACGAACAATTTTCCTTCTGGTTTTGATTTTGATAGATGCACAAACACTTAAGGTCTCTTTTATCTTCATTATAAAAAAGAAAAAAAGAAAAACAAAAGGTCTTTTCTATTTTGGAAATAAAGTTTATAGCGTGTTTTGAAGTATCCAATCATCAAATATAGCTGAACAACAAGTTTCGAGAAGATGACAATATTAAGAGACTATTAAAGATATTTTATTACAATAACTCTAGCAAATTTGCACTCATCAAAAAATATCTTTAGTGGATCAGAATTCAAAAAGTTTAAAAGCAAAGTACTTGTTTTTCATGTGGAAGACTGCAACAAAATTTCAATCATGACACAGCTTTGACCCTTACGTTAGTTTGCTAGAGGATTTAGGGACAATCCGAATTTCAGAAATAGGTTAATTGGGATTAAGAGTGTCGAATTACACATCCCATTAGTGTCCAACATAGATTAAGCACACTGCCAAGACCGAATTGCGTATTTCTAAACACTTTATTGCCATTGGTTATTAGGAATGCTAAATTGTTAAATACTTTTAGTTTATTGGTTTCATCCTTCCTTCATTTGGCATGCCAATTTTTTTTTTTAATGTCACTTTTTATTTTAATTCAACGTATGTTTTCTAGGTTTTTTTCTCCTCCAAACATTTTATATTGTAAATTAATGTTTAAAAATATATATAATTTTTTTTGTAATTATATAGTTTTTAGATATATTGATATTTTAGATTTGGAAATTCCTTTTTTAAAAAAAGTTTGTTTTCACATATATATATATATATATATATATGTGTGTGTGTGTTGAAAAATTAATGAAATTACAAAGTATTATTTTTAAAAAATAATTTACAAAATGATTGGAGGAGAGAATTTAAAAACATACATTGAATTAAAACAAAAAAAAAGTGAAATTAAAAATACAAAGAAAAATCGTAATTGGCATGCCAAATAAGGGAAGAATAAAACTAATAAGGTGGTTTTAACAATCTGGCCTAAAAAAAAAAATAGTCTTGTTAGCGTCTAATTTATGGTGGTGTCAAATTAACCCATTTCAGGAAGCAATTTCATTTTAGACGGATTCCTAGAAACTTAGTTGGAAAAGTTAACCCATTTCGGGTAAATCCTCTTAATTTAAGATATTTTACTAATTAATTCATTTAATTTCACTAGGGATCTCATCAATAATAATAGGATAAGATAAAAGTTCTTCCTAATTGTTATATTCAATTATTAAGGTAAATGTAAATATTCATGTTGAGAAGCGATAGAATATAAAACAAGCGGTCCTTTACGCTCTCCCGCATGTGTAGTTTTCAACCAGGTTGGAAATGCACAAAAAGTCAAATAACATGGATTTTATAATAAATGAAGTTAAAAAATTTTGGTGGCCACTGACAATCATTAATTAGATGCAGGATCTTAGCAATCCTTGCATGTGTGTTTGCGCATCTGCATGTGGTAGCAGCTGCCAGTCCAAGATTCATATACTCCTCCCCGTATCTAATATGGCACTTTTTCCCTCCAGCTTCTCAATGTATGCAATGCACTAATAATGCTCAATGAACCTCACTGGCTGCGTCACTGCCCCAAGCGCATTAACGCAGCCTTCATTTGGATATTGGATTAATATTTCCATTATCAAGAAAAGAAAAGAGAAAGTAATGCTTGATGCCATTTCAAAAAATATATTGCTATCATATCATCAAAATAAATAAATATTTTTTATCCGAGTAATAAATAACATTTTTAAACTAAAAACACATCAAATACAAAATAATGAAATTTTTTTTATATCAAATTTAAAATATTCATTCTCTAATAATCAAATACAACATTAATATAAATATAAATCAATCCATTAATTTGAGTTAGTTTATTATTTATTACTTTTAATTTAAGTTTAATTTTCTTTTTATTTTCTCTTTTATTAAGCAACTAAAGGGATAAAATGATCATTTTCTTTTATTTACTGGGGATAATATGATATTTTTACTTAGAGATCAAGGCAGGGTGAGGCAATGATTTGCAGGTTCTAGTAGGAAAAAATTAATTTCCAGCCCGGTTGGAGTGAGACGGGATGAGGTCTCACATATTATTTTGTGTATTCAATTAAATATTAACTTGGACAAAGGTAGTACTATAAAAGTTGGAATTTGAATCTCGACCTCACTTATAATGGCAAAAAGGGCAAGCAAATCCATTACACGAGTGTCCTTTGATATTAAATATTAAAAGAAAGGACATTAAGGAATGTGTTTGTGTGTGTACATATATATATATGCATCAAATTAAGAAATCCCCATTAAATATATCTCTAATTAATTGAATATAGCTTAGCTAAAAATTGGATTATACTCGTATTGAACTATTTGATATATGACAAGTAGATAGAACTTGATAAATAGATAATTTTTTCTATGTATCTAAAAAAATCATGTATTCAACTTGTACTATTTATAAAAATACATTGTGTATGGAAAAAAAAATCCATCTGATAGGTTCATCTGATAAAGAGCTATCTATCTCAGAACTTTATCAAGAAATGGGAAAGAATACATTGAATCAAATGAAATCAGCACAAAATTTAAGGGAGCTTCCGTTGGTCCCATCAATACCGCAACTGCAGAATCCAGAATCCGGATCTTCCTTGCAAAGTCAGAACTCTGTTCCAGTCAAAGATAGCCGAAATCATTATCTCCTGCTAATAAGAAGATCAAATTTGTGCTCATAAAAAATAAAAATAAAAAGATAAAATTTGTTGTATTTTATCTACATATCTAGAAACTGGATTATGTTTTACGATATGTAAATTATTTTAAGAAATTTACTAATGATTTTTTAAAAATATTTTTATATTATTTGGCCTGGTGGTTCTTTTTAGTAATTTACTCAAGAAACAATTTTGTTTAGTAAATTCTTAATTTGTGTTCAAAAATTAAAAGCCATTTATGTTTTGAAATAAAGTAACACTGAATTATAGAATTTGAGCAGATGCATTTAAATCTTGAATATTGTGATATGGGAAAGAGTCCTATTTGGGGATAAATTTATAATTTTACGTATTTGTATTTTAGTGTGGAATTTCTTCTCTTTGTGTGGTAATCAACCGAAGGGGCTATGAATTTGTAAATGTTTGGTTTATTTTGTCATGTTTCATCCCGCTGGTAGTGCTGAGTAAATGCTATGGTATATTACTTTGCCTTCTTTCATTTGTAATTCCAATCCATTTGGCCTACACAAATTTGCATGAAGAAAATCAGAGAATCAATTTTATCGAATCTTCACTTGCGATAATTCTTTTCTATAAAATCCATTTGCAAACTTGTGAGATTTGTGCTGAAACTTATAATAACCTAAGGACCATTACATCATGCATACATGCCTAATTCCATGCAATAAGTTAGTATTCCTACAATTCATTGTATAAAATTAACAAGGTTAAATAATTATAGCCGCGTATGACATCAATATCTCAATGATAGGTTAAGGTACAAAAGTGACAATTTAACTTATTCAATTAGCCCTTAGTAGCTGTTTCTTTCATCTTCCGGCATAAAATAAATTACTCCCCTTCCGGAATTAGTACATTCACATTTATTTTAGTTTATTTAAAATTAAATATTTATTTTTTAAAATAAATAAATATTTTTAATCAAAGTTTCATTAATAACAACGTCTTTAATTTAAAATATTTATATATAATTAACTCATTTCCCTCACCACTTACCACTTTAATTTAAACAATTTGTATCTCGCTAACTCGTGGATTCAATAATTAATTATATTAAATTAATTAAAATCAATGGACTTTTTTAATTTTTAATTAAAGTCAAAAGCGAACATTTAATTTCAAAGTGAGATATTATTTTGCAAGTTTCCAAATCAAGAATTAGAGGGAAAACATTAAAAAGAACATAAAATAAAATTTTAAAAAAACTTTAAATAGTGATCTCTGTACATGGAAGTACCCCATAAAATTTATTTTATCTTTGGTAGGTAGAGGAGGAGGAAAAGGAGCAATGGGAGCTACTGCTTCAACCATTTTCCTTCTCTCAATTGTTATTGCTCTATTGATTACTCCCACTGTCTCCATTAAAAGGGTAAGCATTTATAGCTTTGTCTTGCATCTATAACTCTTTTCTTTTCTTTTCTTTTTTTTTGATGGCTGGCATTTTGGTGAGGTCTAACAAGAGATTTTTTCTCTCCATTGTGGTTGTTCTTAGTCATATGTGGTGTACCTGGGAGGCCATTCACATGCTACAGGGGTTGCCTCTGTTGACTTAAATGGAGTAACGAATTCCCATTATGAGTTTCTTGGATCATTTTTGGGGAGGTAAGTGAAATCCCATTTCATGATAGAATCCAAATTTTTTAGCCTTCCTTGATCTGTTCAAAGTCAATGTGTAATTATTTACTTCATATCTTCACATCAGTAAGGAGAAGGCCAAAGATGCAATTTTCTACTCTTATACAAGACATATCAATGGCTTCGCTGCAACACTTGAAGATTCAGAAGCGGCTAAGATATCCAGTAAGAGGAGTTTAGAATGTCGCTCTTTCTTGTTTCTGAAGAGATGCAGTTTCTTTTGACTAACAAAAACTGCTGATTTCGATCTTATTTCAGACCATCCAGGAGTGCTTTCAGTGTTTTTGAACCAAGGTAGGAAGTTGCACACCACAAGGTCTTGGGACTTTCTGGGGCTTGAGCATAATGGAAAAATCCATTCCAGCTCCATATGGAAGAAGGCAAGATTTGGTGAAGACACCATTATTGGCAATCTTGATACAGGTAGGTGAATTTCTCTGCTTCATTCAATTGATCAGCAATTCCCCTATTACATTCATTGTCAAGCTACTGTTTTCGCGAATTAACGAGTACTTACAATATCTGGAAAATCTGCCTTTTCTTCGATTATCAAAAAACTTTCAACCACCATCTTCATTTGAGTTCTAGAAGTTCGATTATTTTGGCATTTTTCAATGGCAACAAATTTGGAAGTCAAATTCCTGTAGTTGCTGAATGATGTTTGATCAATTGTGTCAATGTAAATTTTATAATGCTATAATAAAAAGGCTATTGTTTTTAAATAATGTTGAATTTTATATGATTTTTTATTTTTCTAGATCTCATAGGGTACTGTTCTGACCAACCACTTCAAAACTGACAAAACTTTATCTAATCCAGGTAGCCATTATTAAACAAGTTTGACAATTAGCACTGCCAAAAAGAGTAACATAATTTAAAAACTGTTCATACAATTTATTTATTTTGGTGTCTACAGTTTTCTTCTTTTCCCTACAGCAATGTGAAATTGTGGATATTGAAAACCATAGTTTTTGGCTTTTATGGGAAAATGTGGGACTGGCACTCACCCATCAAGGAGACATTGTGTATAAGAACCCCCCCCCCCCCCCCCCCCCTTCAAAGTAGCGACTTATTAGTTCCAGTCATACAACATATTTTTAGTGAGAAGTGCCCGTCGGAACTTCTTGAAAATGATTATGAGGTCATATCTCCTTTTTGTATTACCACTGGAGAGCAAGCACAAAAGGGTAGTAGGAGTAGCCAGTGTTTGCGGTTTTTCTATTATCCTTGAACTGCACAATCATTTTTAAAAATAATAATAAAATAAAAATATATATATGCCCATGCAATTCAACATTGACCACAAGAAGCCTATTGCAAGCACACTTTATAATCTTGACAGGTTTTCCCTTTTTTTTTCCTCGATGAGAATATTTAGGCTTTACGACCCTTTCCTTTTATTTTGAGAGTTTATTTTATTTTTTATTTCTTTTGGTAACCCTTATATTAGCATTTTTTGGGTGAAAAGTACTTCATTTGAATTCCAAGCTAACTGAAGAGGGCAAATTCTGTTGGTTTTCTGATTAACAGCGGTCAGTTTTCATAAATATTTTTCTGTATCCCGCTTTGGA
The DNA here is from genome assembly GCA_019593545.1 of Apocynum venetum. NCBI lineage: Eukaryota > Viridiplantae > Streptophyta > Magnoliopsida > Gentianales > Apocynaceae > Apocynum > Apocynum venetum. The sequence goes on from SRSM01000151.1 coordinate 710,961, forward strand.
ATCCTTGTAGGCTGCAGCTGCATTGCTGTAAAATAAGGTTTCAAAAACTAAAGTCTTTTATTAAATTTATTTAGCTAGAGAGTTGCTGTTGAATGCAAACAAATGTGAAGAAATAAGATGTTTAGTGGGGGAACTAGACATTTTTAAGACTAACAAGTGTCAAGTAACAACAGAATGGAGGAAACCCGTGATAACTAGCAGAGAGTGAAGCCAGAGTCACATAAAATGGATCTTCCTTCTGTTTTTTCTGTTTGTATACTTCAGTGCAATTGTTATCACTTTTCATCTTTCTCCATCCTCACTTTTTTTCTCGGATGAAATGGATTCAGGGGTCTGGCCTGCATCAAAGAGTTTTAGTGATGAAGAAATGGGACCAATTCCGTCAAAGTGGAAAGGAATTTGCCAAAATGATTCAGATGCAGCTTTTCAGTGCAACAGGTCATATTCCTTTATCTGCTTCTGCCGTATTCTTTTTCTTTCTATCTATACCTCTGAATAAGATACATTTCCTTGGGAGTTTTTTCAGTTAATCAACTGTAGTTCTATCTGATTAGGCTGCATAATTCACCTCTTGCAAAGTAGAGAACCAGTTTCTCCTGTAATAATAGAATTTTGTTATCTTCTTTCAGACAACTTTCCCAGCTCAATTAATCAAGGTATACATTCATAATTCATTTCTTAAACATCAGCAATGTATTGGCATAATGGAAATAAATGTTTGGCATATTCATCAACTGATGTTGAGGAATCTAATTTAGCAGGAAACTGTTAGTCTGGAGCTTCAATTTTGACAAATTTTGATAAATTATTCTAGTGATAGAGGAAAAAGAAACTTATTCTTGAATATAAGTTACAAGTTTTTAGTTAATATATTACTTCTCCTTTAAAAGTTTTATATCATGCTTTCTGAACAACATATAGATGAATGTTTTGGACAATCTTCTTATTGATCATTTGTTTTCAATTGTACGGTACTTGATTTCATGAATTAAGCACAAATTAGAATTACAAATGCCTCTCTGCTTATAGTTGCCACAGAGTTGATTTCATGTTCCTCACTAAGATTGAACTTCTAGATAGAGTTCTGAATTTGAATCTTGCTGTCATTGACATAGTTACAAATTTATGATTGAAGGAAACTCATTGGAGCAAGATACTTCAATAAAGGATATGCTGCTGTTGTGGGATCTCTTAATTCCTCTTTCCATTCACCACGAGACATTGACGGTCATGGATCGCACACCTTATCCACAGCAGGTGGTAATTTTGTAGCAGGAGCAAGTGTATTTGGATATGGAAATGGAACAGCAAAAGGTGGATCTCCAAGAGCTCGAGTATCTGCTTACAAAGTCTGCTGGCCTCCAGTGGGGGGGAATGAGTGCTTTGATGCGGATATTTTGGCTGCCTTTGATATGGCTATCCAAGATGGTGTAGATGTGCTCTCAGTATCACTTGGAGGAGATGCGGTTCCCTTTTTCAATGATAGTGTTGCAATTGGCTCCTTTCATGCCGTTAAGCATGGGATTGTGGTGGTATGCTCAGCTGGTAATTCTGGACCTGCTCCTAGTACTGTTTCCAACATTGTTCCATGGCAGATCACAGTTGGTGCAAGCACCATTGATCGACAGTTTCCTAGTTATGTTGTCCTTAACAACGAGATGCACTTCAAAGTCTGTTCCTACTCGAACTGCTTTTTGTATAGCATTCAGTATATCACGAGTTCATTTTCCTTTTACTACAGTGTCCGTAAAATTGCTTTGGCCATGATTTTTACAGGGAGAGAGCCTTTCCATTGAAGCACTGCCAAAAGACAAGTTCTTCCCTATTGTTAGTGCAGCATCTGCAAAAGCTGCTAATGCATCAGCGCAAGAAGCGTAAGCATAAATTTATCTGTAACTGATGTAGCTCTTCTAGAATGCTCCAAATATTTTCATCTCAACTATCTTTTACATATCAATTCAGAATTCTCTGTAAGGATGGAACACTGGACCCTAGTAAAGTGAAGGGGAAAATTTTGGTCTGCTTGCGAGGAGATAATGCAAGGGTGGACAAAGGAGAACAGGCTGCTTTGGCTGGTGCTGTAGGAATGGTTCTGGCAAATGATGAGGCATCTGCGAATGAAATTATTGCTGATCCTCATGTCCTGCCTGTTTCACATATCAATTATACTGATGGAGTAGCTCTCTTTTCATATATCAGTGACACAAAGTAAGGAACTAAACTGAGCAAGAATATAGCAACTAGAATCTGGAAATATAATCAAATGAGAATGAAAATAAAATCAGACAAAGTTGTACAGATTAATTACCCTCTCATCTGTTCCACAAAATTAGGTACCCATTTTCATTTCCTTTCTAATTAATGAACGTCTTAGCAGGTCTCTACGCGCTTATATTACACATCCAGAGACTCAATTGAGGACAAAGCCAGCCCCATTCATGGCAGCTTTTTCATCCCAGGGTCCAAATACTATTACACCAGAACTTCTTAAGGTTTTTCAAGAATTTGAGTTTGTGTTTACCTTTGTTTTACTTTTAAAAGAAGAGTAACGTTGTTTTGCTTTATCGTCCTATTTTCAGCCTGATATTACCGCTCCTGGAGTGAGTATAATTGCAGCATACACTGAAGCTCAAGGACCAACAAATCAAGATTTTGATAAACGCAGAATTCTGTTTAACTCTGTATCAGGCACTTCAATGTCATGCCCTCATGTTGCTGGCATTGCTGGTCTACTTAAAACTCTCCATCCAGATTGGAGTCCTGCAGCAATCAAATCCGCAATCATGACCTCTTGTAAGTCTTACAAATTATGTGCCCAAAAACTAGTATCACACTCTATAATGGATGCACTGTTTCTCATTACTGCACAATATCAATGATGTACAAGCAAATCATGCTTCTCTGCATCTGAATTTGGCCAAATTATAACCAACTCTGCTTTTACAGCAAGATCACGGGATAATGCTGTTGAGCCAATTACAAATGCATCTCATGTCAAAGCCACACCATTCAGCTATGGAGCCGGACATGTGAATCCTAACCGAGCAATGGATCCCGGGCTAGTTTACGACTTAAACGATGATGATTACCTAAGCTTCATATGCTCACTTGGCTACAATGAAAGCCAGATTATGTTATTTACAGAGGGCCCTTATAAATGCCCCAGTCAAATTAATCTCATCAACTTGAACTACCCTTCAATCACAGTTCCATACCTCAAAGGTTCTGTAACTGTGACCAGAACTCTAAAGAATGTTGGCACCCCAGGAAGTTACAGCGCCCGCATTGTTCCTCCAGTCGGAGTTTCTGCGAATATCGAACCCGAGACACTCAAGTTTGAGAGAATTGGGGAAGAGAAAAGCTTTAAGCTTACTCTGAAGCTCAAAAGCAAGAATGCAGCTAGAGATTATGTTTTTGGCAGGTTGGCGTGGTCTGATGGCAAGCATTTTGTGAGGAGTCCAATAGTAGTGAAAGCATACTAGAAATCTGATTACAATACGTACACTTACCTCAAAATTCTTTTTAAGTTTTCTTATGCAGCTGCAGCCAAAGCTTTTTGGGCTATTGGTTTAGGTGCTTTTCTTCCTCTTTTCTTCAGTTAGAATGGCAAGTGTAGCTAGCTAGTCTATTAATCCCACCTTTGATCAACAAAGGTGTAAGCTTTGCATTTTTTTTTAATATATAAAAACTTTTTATTTCATAATAATTATCATTTTTTTGTCACTTTCTATTTCAAAAGAATCACTTGTAAAATTTTAAAAATTTAACTATTATTGTCGTTTTCAATTTTTACCTTCATTTATATGATTTACTAAATTAACCAATGTAAAAATTCTCTAACCTTGTTTTAGACTAAAGATGCCGTTGATGATTCAAGATATTTGGTTTCAAAGTTAACGTAATGATGAAATAATATATCAATCATTTCTTTTCTTTCTTTTTTGTTTCTATTTGATTTTAAATCTCGAGTACAAAGTAATTCATAAATTGTAATATTGTTAACAAAATTAATGAAAATTTATTTTCATCTTTTCCACTACATCATAGTATTTAACAATTCCTTAATCTATATAAAAAACAAAAATAACAATTATTTTGAAAAGAAAAGAATAGCTTCTTTTTCTTTTCTTTTTTTTGGAAAGGCCAAAAGTTGTTAATTTGTCATCGAAAGGAAATTCTACCAACAAGTATAAAGTTGAACTCTCGAGTCTCAACTCATAAAGAAGCAATAAAAAAGAGCAACCAGCAAAAGAAAAGGAACCTTGCAGCATGAAATTGAAGGCTCACAAATCATATCTCATAAAATTCGTTAAGTATTATAACTGGAAAAAAAAAAAAAAAAAACTCTGTACTTGCTATCAAAAGGATAGATATAGCATTTCACTAAAGTCAAATCTCTGAATTAGCTTCTGCTCTTGGCCACTGAGGTGAAATAGTTGAGCCAAACCATAAGAAAAAGCTTACTTGCAACTGCTACAAAAGTCTCAACTCTCAAACCTTTTCGACTTTAAGTCTCAAACCCTTTAGAAACTCTACATAAGGATATGCCATGGGTTGTTCATCATCTTCCACAATCCACCTACAACAAAGAAACCACAAAGGCACTGAGATCCTTACATTCTTCTAAATCACATGCAAATTTTTAGTGTAATAATCCATGTGTAGGCATGAAGTAAAGGGTCTTTCCTTAAATTAGATGATTATCTCCTTACCTGTAACCTTGCACAAGGTGGTGCAAAAAGAATGCAACCTCAATCTTAGCAAGTTCTGATCCCGGACAGCACCTAGAGCCTCCACCAAAGGGTGTAAGTTTCTTGCATGTTTGATCTTCATCCTACATTTTCTCCAAGTCAACTTGAGCATATCAATACTATTTCTGTTAAGGTTTCTAGTATCTATAACTCGAACTCGAGACTTGCTGTAGTTGGTTATTGTTCGTAGATTTTGTCCAAAAGTACTCAATCACTTCAAAATGGAAAAGCAAAAAAGTTCCCAAATGATAATGATTACCTTCCATCTCCAAGGGTTGAACTGAAGAGCGCTTGGATGGACCGATGGGTCCAAATGAACTGCGCTGAAAATGGGTAGGACCTTCCAACCAGATGGGATTACATAATCTGCAACAAGCAACAGCATATAAAGTTTTCTTTGTGGATATAAAAAAGGATGAGCATTATCAAAAGCTTATGCAGGCATAATATATAATATAGTGGAAAAAAAGGGCATTCTCTCTTGTAAATCCTTTTTATATAACTAGGTTCTGGACCATCACAAGTGAAATACCAACCTCTAAATTTGACATCTTTCAGAGCCTTTCGGTGCACAAATTTCACAATGTTTCCACTTCTGAGAGCTTCATTTATTACCTATAATGTAATTCCAGTCAAACTAATTCACTCGAAAAAATTTGTCAACTTGACAACCATTCTTACAACATTATAAGAGATATTAAGACAAAAACGCTGATATTATAGCAGCTCTTGAGCTTACTTTTTGAGTGAAATCCATTTGCCTGTAATCTTCCCAATTCAAGAACTCATCTTTTTCCTTCATTTCCCTTATCTTTTGATGCTCAACCTACATAATTAATTAACCAAGAAACAAAATTTGTAATGGGAATTGCATGATATATACAATAAATGCTCTTCATGTTGCTTCCCAAAAAACAAAGGAAAAACTTTTTAAACAAAAGAGGAGAAAGAAAGATATAAATGTGATGCTACCTTTAATTGTTCAAGTGCAGCAGGTGATTTTCCAAGGAAGTACACCACCATGTCCATTAAGAGGGAAGTAGTTTCATAGCCACCCAATAAAGAATCAAGGACAAAACTAACTTTTTCTTCTTCAGATAAGGTATCAACACATAGAAGTATCTCAAGGAATTCACTTCTTTTGTTTGTAGAATTTCCACCAATATTTCCTCTTCTTTCCTCTATAATTGCTCTGACAGTTGAAAATATTCTACTTCTAGCCTGTAAAGATATCATGAAAGAAAGTCCATCACATGCTTCTTTTGTGTGGGGAAAAAAAAAAGGGCAGAAAGTTTATCAATATTGTTACCTCCAACTTTAAGATTGTTTCTTGACTCTTGAGTAATTAATATTACGAACAGAAAAGAAGAAAAAAACATATTAAAGGGGATATGTATGTGCATGGCAAACCTGAACTGCTCTTGCATATGGAGTCCCTGGAATGTATAGTGGAAATGAAATCAGACCCCTCATGAAAGTGAGAAAATCTTGCAAAATTTCTGTGGTTCTTGGCTCATCTGGTGTTAAACCAAGCACTTGCTTTACTATTACATTGAATGTAAACTGTCATCCAAATGAGAAAAGCCCGCGAAAACAAAGTTAGATTCTTGAATTTGCTTATGATCATAGAAGCATGCAATTAATTTGGATCATGATATTAATTTAAAATTTATTTTACCTTCCTGGCTTCTTCACAGAAGATGACTTCTTGTTTATCAGGCCAAGAACCCAATATCTGAGTAGCAATCCTCTCCACATCGTTAAGAAACTCAGGTTTTGATTTGGTAGTACTGATAAGTGAGAGGGCAACATTTCTGAGGCGTTTATGGGTTTCATTGACAGCAACCAGCATTGAGACCTTCCCAAGAATGCCATGGATGGGTTTAGGATAGCTACACTCAAATAGCTTACCTTCATTTTGCATTATAAAGTAGTTGAGTTCTTGGTCACATGAAACCACAGTCGGAGAGAAGAACAAATGGGATGTGAACACCTTCCCATACCTGAAAATAATTGAAAATTAAAGGAAAATTTTCATCTCTGATTCATGAATCATCATGACTTGGAGATTTTCTAAGGAACCTCTGACAAAAATCATCAATAGTTTTGAGTGACATAAAATACTATAATATCTTTGAATAAGAAATCATCATCATTACAAAGCATGTGACTCTCACCTTGAACAATGTTCTTCAAGAAAAGATCCCACTGAGTTAGAAGGGTGAGGCTTCAAAAAGGAAAGTGTTTCTCCAAGAAACGGCCACCCAAAAGACCCTTGAGGAATAAGGCCATTCTTCGAAAACAAAGGCAGAAAATGGTTCAAGATTCCTCCAATTACAACGCCAACCAAACCGACAACAATGATAGGCAAGAAAACCCAACCCATATGGATATCCAAAGCTTAAACTTCACAGATTTCTGACAAAAAAAATTAGTGTGTGGAAATTATCACTCACTTGGGAGAGGAACAACCTTTTGTGGTTCGTAGTTGGCACAAAATATTGGCTAGACTTGGCAACCATTATATAGAGAACGAGCCAGATAAGAAAGTGTTTTCTTTATATTTAATTAGTATAAAAAGAAAAGGAAAAAAAGGAGAAGAAAAGGAATTAGACTTTTCCCAGATTATTACAGTCTACACTCTACAGGCGGTGAAATTTTACTACGTTAGCGTAGAAAATGGAAATCAACCTAGCCTGGGATCTGGCCATATATAGCTTCAGCATCTAAGATACTAGGGGGGCAGAAGGTGAGAGCTAGGAAGGAAAAGAATTAAAGAAACCTTTTTATTTTTTACAGCGCATTGTTTAATTACTTCGAGTAGCATTAGTTTTTTTTCAGGTCAATTTACAGTTATGGTCCCAATTCATACCCCTTTGCAGAAATTAAATCTAGTTTTATATACTGAAAACTATTTAAAAAAGAAAGCGATATTCTTCTATATTATACAACAAATAATGCATGCGGTACAATTTTTAAAATTTGTGATTCATAAAAATTAAATTCACGTAAAAATTTCTGCAGCCCTAATTACCTTCAAGTTTTTTTAAAATTCAGCTGAAAGAAACTTTACATTAATTATTATGAATAAAATATTAGCTCAACAATTTAGTTTAAAGCATAACATTATTATTATTCAGAATTTTCTAAAATCTTATACTATATACTAGTATCATTTATATGAACCGGCACAGCTGACATTGGAAAGCTTCACATGCAAAAAGTTGTTCTCACCTGAATAAACTTAATGCTCATAAAAACACATTAGACACAAGGGTGCCACTGTATGCATGCCCACGGGGCTGTATATATATAGACATGCAGGCCTAGAAAAAGGCTTTGAGTACACAAGTTTTCTTATCTTCAATTTGCACCTTTTTTTCCTCCATAAAAGAACCAGAGCACAGCAACTTTCCTTGGGCATATGCAACTATTACTAAGTTGACAAAATGGACCTATCACTATCATTAGATAAAAGAAAAGCTTAGGGAAATGGCAATGGTAATCCTCTCTAATCACATCTCTGACCCATCTTTAAATGGGAGAATGGGATTTAAACTTCCTTTTAAGTCCGCTAAAATATTTTATTAAAAAGTGGAAAAAAATAATATAACCTTACCAAGTTTTCTTTTCTTTGGTTGTTGTAAGTTTTATTTTCAATTTATTTACATACTTCTCTTTTAAAAAAAATTTCAGATATTCACCTTGATGATGTTGAATGAAGTCTTTATTTATTTCAAGCGAGTTTCGTGATAGGCCAAGCATGCTTACTCTCTTCCTTTCTAGTCTAAGACTAAGACTAAGTCTCAGTAAGCGCATATCAAGTCTAAGATTAACTGGAATCAAAATAAAGCAAGAAGTTCGTAAACCCCTTCTTTTGGCTAATACTCTCTTCCTTTCTAGTATTCTATTTTAGGTGTCCTATTTCAATAGTTAATATAAAAGAAATTTAGAATGCTCACTTATATATTTATCATTCTTAATAAATTTCTTAATTTTAGTGCAAATTTAAAGTGAATAATTAAAATAGAACAACCAAAGTACTTTTTAATAGGCTTGTGTAAGTATTTAATGAGTATAAAATAAATATGAAAAGAACATTGAATCTTTAGATTCTTTAGTTTGGAAAAATAGAGAAATATTTATGATTCATTACTTAGATTTTTTATTTAAATTTTACTATCGTTAACAATTTTTAAGCAATTTTAATATCCATCTGTCACCATAGATGATAGTTTCGAGCAAGTGTCTTTATCCCATTTTAAGGTAACTTCAAACTATTTTTCCAATCCTTTTTGCATACACATTTTCTTTCTTTTCTCTGTAATTTGCATACATATTTTTTCTACTAACCATTGTTGTTAGAATTATATTATGTTATATTTAATTATATCTTATTGTAGCTCATGTGTCTAGGTTTATTAACATATAATGAGTTCCACTATATGAAAATAGTTGATTTCTAACCACCAACTCGGTCCCAAATCGATTGCACAATCTGGGATTCGATGGATTTGCGACTTATATAGTGGGTTGCATTTCTATAGTAGCAAATTACGACGGATTGGAGATTTGTCACAAACTTATGACCAATTTATAATGGACAATGCAATACCTTATTAAGATCAACAACTTACAATATGTTGTAAAAGTGTCTCCATTTGCGACAAATTTGTGACGACAATCATTTATATAGTCGCACATCTGTAGGAATATTTCTAACAATTTTGTGACAAATATATTTTAGTGGTAAAACAATCTCAAATTGTAATGACAATCATTTTTATCCGTGGCACATTCGTAGGAATGTTTCCGACAACTTTGCAACAGATATATTTTAGTTGTAAAAGAATCTCAATTTGCAACAACAATTATTTATATATGTCGCAAATTCATAGGAATATTTCCGACGACTTTGCATCATATATATTTTAGTGGTAAAAAAATCACAACTTCAGATGGATTTGCAATTTAAAATTTAAATAATTTATTTTATTTTCGGTTGCAAAAGTCGTTGCAAGTTAGCACATATTTGCGACAGAAAAAAATTAATAATTAATAATTTATTTTAATTTTTTTGTCGCAAATCAATCGCAAGTTATAACGGATATGCGACGAAACTAATTTAATAATTTAGAAATTTATTTTCATTTCAATAAAAATTTGGTCTCTAACTACAATGGCTTGCAATTATCAAGTATAGGTAATAGGCTCTACTGATTGTTTCTGTCAAACAAAAATTATCAAATTCTTTTTTAGACCTCCAGAATCCCAAGTCTGAAGGAGAAATGAAATACAAATCAAGCATTCAGTAACACAAATACAATTTAATCATAATATAGTTTCAACAAATCTTTTCAACATTAAACTACAAATGTTGCTAGTGGTGGTGGAAGAGGATGATCATGGCCATGAGGGGGAGGCGGATAGTCATCAGTCGCCAACACATGAAAATCATTGTCATCATATCAATGTCTAGTATCTCTGAAATAGTAAGTATAGGAGGTGGGGGTAATCCAACCTTTGCTGACACCTATGTAATCCATGCATGCAATGAGCAATTTTGTTTCACAGTCTAGCACTCAATCTCTCTATGTATGCAATCTCTCTCCTGAAATCCTTCTAATCGTTACTTCAATCTCATCACAACATGTCGTAACTCGATAACCTTTGTATTATCCAATAACTCATGTGGTGTAGAATACGAACTAGATTGGGAAGACAATCTCACTCTGATGGAATCAGATCCTAATCCCACCATTCTTCCTAGTGTATTGTCCCTTTCTTTCCATATTCTTAAATGTGTTACAGTCCTTAAAAAGTGTTCTCTATTTGAATGACACACCAAGTTTTTACTTCTGCAATTGAAATCAAACACGAGATATATATATTAGTTAACTAACAACTATTTAAATAGAAATAAGAATGTATGTGACACGCTTGCCTCTCACTCTGCCCACTCTGTATACGTGATACAACCTCCAGTATGAGTGACAGAAAGAATTGTTGTTCTATCAAGCTTAGTAGCGCTTGATCTACACTCACAGCACTCCCCAGAAGGCCCACAACTCGGCATAATGACTTTATTAATTCAAGTTGGGGAATCATTGGGCCCAAAGTTCTTCTTATCAAGACACGTGAGATTTTTTATAATATTCATGCACTTGTTTTCCCAAGTGCATCGAATACGACTGCAATGCTCAGGAGCCTACTCATACAATTTCTTCAACATGTAATAAAAAACCAAATGATATAAATGTGAAAAATATATATAATATCTTAAAAATAGGCACAACAAAAAATTAAAGCATTAAGAATTGTACTCTCATTTTCTAGTAGTATTCATTAAATATTAATGTTTAGTTTTAACATTATAGATCATACCTTAATGGATAGGTGTGGATTCAAGAACTTAAATATAATTGGGCATTATTTTGACTTAATAATTCCCTCCATCTCTACCTTTAATTATTAGTATTATCTAAGAAAAGATAAGGGATAAGATTAAAAAGATTCCATTAAAGAAATGGCATTTAAAGTTTGATTGAACAATTGGATTTATTGATCATATTACTAGGAGGTCATCCAAAAGTGAACCATTGCATATAGTCAATAAAATTAGAAAGATTAATCAATATACATAAGTTAAATAGTATGTATATCCAAAGATGACATACTTATTTTGCTAGAGTATTTTTTATTGTTTATTACTCTATTAGAGTATGTTTATTTTGGTACATGTGTTTAAAGATTGATCAAAGGTGAACTTGAATACATGTTTAGGTTTTATAGAAAAGTTTTCAAATCTGTTTATAGTTAACTTAAAGCACTAATTGATAAGTGTGTATAAATGTCTCGTTACAGCTTCACTTAACATTTTCGCATCACGCAATGCTATGGTAAAGTTCAATGGGCTTAATTATACAAATTGATCCGAACAAATCTAGTTTCATTTGGGTGTTATGATTTTGGACTATGCTATAGTGACTAATAAAAAGCCTGCAGCTATCATGAATACTAGCTCAGAAAATGAAAAGTCTTTTATGAGATTTTGGAACCGTCTAATTAGGAGTTTGAACCTTATGAAAATTACCATGGCTGAAAAATATTAAGCTATCGATGTTGAGGACTAAAAATGCAAGTGAATTTATGCATAACGTTAAAAACTATTCTCAATCGGATTTGCAGGCAAATCAATAGTAGGCAGCCTTATGAGTGAGTTAACTATGAAAAAGTTTGATTGGTCTCAACCTATCCATGATCATGTGAATGAAATGTCAAATCTAGCACAATAAAACTTAAGACTATGAGGATGAATATCATTGAGACATTCCGGTACTATTAATTATTAATTTTTTTCCTACCAAATTTGGCCAGTTCTTGGTGAATTACAACGCCATTAAAGACAAATGGAACTTTAAAGAGAAAAAGGTCATGTTGGTGCATGAGGAATGAAGATTAAAAAACATGAATGATCACTCTATCCACCTCACATTTCATGATGATGTCATCAACAACAAAAAGAAAACTAGTAAAAGGGATAAAAGAAATAATAAGGCTCACATGAAAGTTAATGGGGGCCAAATTCATAAGTAAGTGAAGTGTTTCTTCTACAGACACTTCAAGAATGATTGTCTTAAAAGAAAGGCATGGCTTAAGAAGAAAATATATTTATTATATTTTTGTATGTTTAGAATTGAACTTTATAGAACTGCTTCATGATACAAGGTAGTTAGATTCAGGTGTCACTACTTGTCTCATTATTCACAAGGATTCCTTTTAATCTAGCCCATAAAAGAAACTGAACAGTATTTGTTCATGGGGAACATAATGAAGGCACGAATAGAATAAACTGAGACTTACAAATTGATCTTGGACATTATGTTTCATATAGATCTTGAAAAGTGTCTCTATGTTCCTTATGGTGCTAGGAATCTAATATGTGTAGGAAAACTAGATGATGTTGACTTTTATGTTAACTTTGGACATGAAAGCTTTTCCTTATATAAACAAAAAACACTTTTATGGTTTTTGTATTTTAAGAGATTCTCTTTATCGATTTAATCTTAATGTTGATTTTTCTGAATCCTTGTTTCATATTGACGTTGTGTAGGCCATAAACATAATGCACATAATGAAAGTTATGCTATCCAATGGCATCTCACATTTCCAAATATAGGTTAGTGAGGTTGGTTAATGATGAAATTTTTCCTCATTTGGATTTTAGTAACATGGATGTGTGTATAGAGTGCATTAAAAGAAAACATACTAAACACATAGTAAATAAGGCAGCCACAAGAAGCACTCAACTTCTTGAATTGATTCACACCACTATTTGTGGTCCTTTTGACGTTCTTTCTTGAAGCGAGGAAAATTACTTTATCACTTTTATCAATGATTACTCATTATATGGTTTTATGCATCTACTGCATGAAAAGTCTCAATCAATGAACATCCTCGAGGAGTTCATAAATGTGAGTGGTGGTGAGTATTATGGTAAACATAATAAAAGTGGACAATGTCCAGGTCCATTTACAAAGTTCCTCGAAAGTAGAGGCATTTGTGCACAGTCATTGAGAATGGTCAAATCAGTTGGAGTGAAGAAACACAAAATGTGAATATTCAGGATATTTGAATTAAAACTCATCCAACTAATGTTTATTCTAGTGGTGTTGTTCCTATTGTTGCATCACAGTCATATAACATAACAAAACAAGAAGTTAATGTCCAAAACCCATAAAATGAAAGTGAAACAAATAAAACAGTCATAGTTGATGAAGAGGGTAGTGAACTATAAGAGAAAGTAGTATTAAGGCGTTTGAAAGACAAAGAAAACCTGTTATTTTCGATGATTATGTAGTTTATTCTCTTGAACATGAACTTGACTTAAGCACTGATGTGGATCCTATCTTATTTAAACAAGCTATAAAATGTGACAACTATAAAAAGTAGTTGAATACCATGAAATAAGAGTTTAAATCAATGGATAACAACAAAGTATGGGATTTACTTGAATTGCTTGAAGGTTCAAAAGAGTCAGTTATAAATGGGTCTTTAAGACCAAACATGACTCGAATGACAATATCGAAAAGTATAAGACCAGACTTGAGGCCAAATGTTACACTAAACAAGATGGCATTGACTATAAAGAAACATTCTCTCCAATTTCAAAGAAAGAATTTTGAGAGTTATCATGACTTTGGTGGCTCATTATGATTTAGAGCTTCACCAAATGAATGTAAAAAATGCATTTCTAAATGGTGATTTGGAAAATAAAGTATATATGGATCAACTAAAAGGTTCTTGGCCACAAGTAAAGAAAATTTGGTGTGTAAGCTAAGAAAATCAATATACGAACTAAAACACGCCTCCACACAATAGCATTTGAAGTTCAATTATATCATTACATCTTATAGTTTTGTAGAGAACATAGTTAATCGATGTATCTATATGAAGGTCATTGGAAGTAAGTTTATCATAATAGTTTTGTATGTTAACGATATTTTACTTGATGCAAATAATTTGGATATTATGCATGATGTAAAGAAGCTTCTCTCTAAGAGCTTTGAAATGAAAGATATAGGTGAGGCATCCTATATAATTGGAATAGAAATATTTCAAGATAAATCTCAATAGTTATTAGGATTGTCTCAGAAAGGTTATATCAATAAGATCTTATAGATAATTAGAATGGATAAATGTTTTGCAGGGATAGCTCCATTACAGAAAGATGGCAAGTTTAATCAAAATCAATGTCCAAAAAATGAATTGGAATGAAAAGAAATGGAGAATATTCCTTATGCATCAATGGTTGAGAGTTTGATATATGCTCAAACATGCACCTGCCCTGACATCAGTTTTGTTGTTGGAATATTAGGTTGATATCAAAGTAATCCCGAAATGGAACACGGAAAAGCTGTAAATAAAATTCTTAGGTATTTACAAGGTACGAAAGAACACAGGCTTACTTATAAAAGATTCAATCATCTCAAAGTGATTTGATATTCATATTCATATTCAAATTATGGTGGATGCAAGATGCTGAGAAATTAACATTTGGATATCCGTTCCGATTAGCTAATGGAGCAGTGTCGTGGAAGAGTGCAAAACAATCCACCATTGTTGCATCTACTATGGAAACTGAATTTGTGGCATACTTTGAGGCAACTGTTCATGGATTGTGGTTGTGAAACTATATCTCAAAACTTAGGATTGTCGACAATATTTATTGTGATAATTCCACAACTGCTTTCTTTTCAAAGAATGACAAGTATTCTAAATGTGTTAAACACATGAAATTGAAGTATTTGTCTATTAAAGAAGAAGTGCAAAAAAATTTACAGTTTCTATTAAGCATATTAGTACCGATCTTATGATAGCGGATCTGTTAACTAAGAGATTACCACTCAAAACATTTATCAAATTTGTGACACTATTGAATTTACTTTTAGTTATTGGTTAAGTCGAAATTTGATATATTTTTATGATATTTAATCATGTTATTTTGGTAAAATCTTATTTAAATTATGTTCTTTTATGGTTATTTTACATTTCTCATTAATATTTTTATTTGAAATGTTTTAAAGTATTTTATAGTGTTATTGTAAAAATATTGTATTGTTACAATGACACGTGGTGGACACAAGGCAATGACAAGTGACGAGACATGTGCAAGACATGCGGCCCACTTGCCTTTACAAAAAGTCAGACGACGGTTCAATCAGAAGGTGAAATGTGATCAAGGAACTGAAGAAGAAACACGTGTCCAATCAAAAAGCGACACGTGATGGCTAATTGCATTCCTTTTGTCTTACCCATTAAACCTTATATTTCCAAAAAAACTCCATTTTGGCCCCAATATTTTAAATTAGTCAAATTTTATTTATTTTAATTTCAATTTTTCCCCTATAAATTTCTTTAAATTGGACACGATATTTACTAAATTTGTACACTATTTTACAACAAAAAACTACACAAAAATTTCTTCTCATTATCTTGTAATAGTTTACGTATTTTTAGAGTATATTTTGAAAACATTTTATATTAGATTTTAAGAATATCGATTAACTACTATCGGGATGAATTTAAGGAAAGTTATCCTTCTTATTGTTGATTTCATTTCTAAAAATTCTTTATTTGAATTGTATTGTGAGTAGTTTATTTACCATTAGCAATGACATGTATTAAAGTTATTAATTAATAAAATTTTGAAATAATTACCGCTATATAAAACGTTGTAGTTTATATTGAATTAGGACTAAATTAACATAACAATAGTTTGTTTTGCCAATATAACTTTTAACTTCTAACTTCTAAAAAACAAATTTAGTGTCTTTGGCCAACTTCAAACTCGAGTTCCCACAGATGGACTAGAAGCTTTTGGCCAACTACTATAGTGTCTTTGTCCCTAACTTCTAACTTTTAATTTCTGTACTTTTAATTTATTTTATTTATTTTACTGTACAATTTGTGGGTAAAACTCACCAAATTTACTTTTTGTAATTTAAATTTCGTAAACATAGAGAGTAAATATCTTCATCCTTTACTTTTTGTACTTTTTTATTGATAATCATAATATAATCTATTAATTTAATTAAATTGTAACTAATTGCTTAGTTAATTTAACAATGAATTATATAATTTAAATTGTTATATATAGTTTGATGTTGGTAATACATTATAAACTTAATGAAATTTAATTGAGAATCATATTCACAATAGTAGGTATTAGTGTTTAATTGAATTATGTATTAATCTATCTAATCTAGTCAAGATTAATCTAATTAGTAATGATAGAAATCTATTTGAGTTAATCAAGATTTTACAATCAATTACTCAATAAGTTTTTTATGAATGATTTATCCCATTAAAAATAATAATTTAATACAAATTCCTTATTAACATCTTTTATAAATTTGTTTTAATTTTTTTATAATTATTGTTTTTATAGATGTGAAAAGAGATTTGGATATTGATTTCTAGAAAATCTCAATCTTGACTTTATCAAGCATATATTCAACTTAAGTTATCCATATCTATTATATATATTAGAATTGTGTAAATTATTAATTTCCAAAAATATTGGAAATTAAAGTTAAAAATTTCTTTAGAAATAATTTAAAATATTATCTATATATATTATATAAAGGTCTTCCACCATTTCATAATCTTAACAAAGATCATCATTATATTTTTTTGCTTTTTTTTCTAGAAGTCAAATCACTCTTTTTGACTTAGTCACTCTTTTCAAATATTTATTTTATATATATATATATATATATATATATATCTCAAGAATTTTGAGTATATTTATAATCAGTAAATTATAAATATTCAAGTTTGCTGATTTTTAATCAATTTTATATATTCATAAGAACTATACATATTTTAAAATCATTCATTTTAATTAAATATTCTATTAAAAATTCATATAGTAATTAATCCAATTTAATCTATTGATATAGAAATTCTATCTATAATAGAAATTGCTCATACATCGATACATCGGTGCAAGACTAGGAATTTAAATAATATTTTATTCTCTTAAGTATTAATTTCATTATTATTATTAGTATATATATTATACTTTTAATATTACAATTATATAATTTTAATTATATGTCAATTATAACTATAAGATTATATATATATATATATATAAATTTCTCTATATATCCGAAATTGTATGTCCACATTTTATTTTGGAATGTCTAGAATTGAATGTCCACTTTCTTAAATAAATATACTGATCATCTAAAATTCAACTTACAATTATTCTTAATTTAAAGGGATGTACATCTCACTAATTCATAGTTTCAGACTACCCAAATTAATGAAAAGGATATTATAGTAATTTTATTGAAGTTGAAAGCTTTAAAGCTTTTAATGTCTTAATTTTGATTAATGACAAACATTGATGAGGACCAATGTCTTAATTGTATAAGTGTTGGGTTTTTAGGATTCATATGTTTAATCCATACAATATCGAAATTTCAAGTCTTCAGGAACGATCGAATATTATCAAACATTGAAGATAAACGGTTTCTGAATTAGATATGATCTATAGGTGTAGTGTTATTTTTTTTATATCATTAGATATTTCTAGATCTACCTCTATGAGTAATAATTTATATAGGTTTCAATAAAAGTGAAACGTTTTTCAAAATGCACTTCATAAAGATAAAACATGAGTTGAGTATTTGAAATGATTTTAAAAATACATGCATATACTTAAAATTCTATAAAATATATTTCACAACTTTTAGAGTTAATTGAAATCTTGTATTGCATAGTTTGGATGTATGTGCGGTCGACCTAACTGCATATGTGTAGGGATGTCAATGAAGCGGGGATTATTGGGGATTCGATTCGCCCCGCCCCGTTGAGATTCAGAATTCCCCGACTTCAGTGGGGGCGGAGGCGGGGGCGGGTTGTAAAATGTGGGGATTAGCGGGGGCGGGGGCGGGGGTGGGGATTGTTTTGTCCCCACTGAATCCCCGCGGGGATTCACGAAGGCGAATCCCCGACTTCGGCTTCAGTATCTCTAATAAAAATACTATTTTATTTCTAGTATTTTTTAAAAAAGAAAACAATTTTATCCATTTGGTTACTTTAAAAAAAATTTAAAATAAATTGAGTTATATTATTAAAGGAGTTTACATTATTATACCTAACTAACTATAAGTTTATATTATTAACTATGTGGATTCAAATGAGTTTATATTATTCACTAATTAATTATGAATCATATTATTAAAAATGTAAATTAAAATAGTTATATTATTATTTATGTAACTATATATGAACATTAAAAAAACTATGTAAATATGATTATTAACTATATTGATTTAAATGAGTTTATATTATTAAATATATACTTAACTAACTATGAATTATATTATTAACTTTATTGAGTAAATGAGTTTATATTATTAACTATGTAGATTAAAATGAGTTTATATTATTGACTAAGTAATTATAAATCATATTATTAACCATGAATCATATGTGAAGATTAAAAAAAACTATATAACTATAAATTATATAGTTAACTATATTAATTTAAATAAGTTTATAATATTAACGATATACTTAAAATAGTTATATATATATATATATATATATGTGATGATTAAAAAAACTATGTAACTATAAATTATATTATTAATTATATTTATTTAAATAAGTTTATAATATTAACTATATACCTAACTAACTATGAGTTACATTATTAACTATATATGAATATAAAAAAATATGTGACCATAAATTATATAATAACTATATATCTAACTATAAGAACCTCATTGCATAGAATGACATGTGTTGAATTGAAGAATGAAAGCTCAATTTTGGAAGATTGTTTATAATTTATAGTTTTTAAGGATAATGATTTATATTTATATTAGTGATTGTATTCGATATATGAAATATTTCATTATTTTGTATTTGAAGTTTTTAGTTTGGAAGCTTTATTTTTTAAAAAATTTTAGTATGAGACAGACATGTTTAAATGAGCTTGTGCCTTAATATTTGTAGTTTACTATGATGAAATATGCATTCAGTTTATTTTAGATTTTAGTGGTATGATGAAATAGTTTTTTTTTTTAAAAAAAAAATTTAAAAATTGAAGTGGAGTCAAACAGGGGTCAAACAGGGGTCAAAACGAAGCTGAATTGGGGGCGGGGACGGGTGTTCTAAAGCGGGGTCGGGGTCGGAGTCGGGGTTTCTTCAAACATTCTAAAGCGGGGACGGGGTGGGGGGCGGGGACGAGTGTTCTAAAGCGGGGTCGGGGTCGGAGGTAGGGGACTCCGGCCCCGCTTCGCCCCATTGACATCCCTACATATGTGGTCGACCCCAAAATCATACGGTCGACCGCACTACTCAGCTTATCATCCGCAGTATATTCAGAGATCTCTAAAACATTTGCAGATGATGGTGCAGACGACTTGTCTGATATACGGTCGACCGCACTTTTCCTAAGTGGGATTCAAACAGCCATTTTTATGGCCATTAATGCATACATATAAATACTCAATTGTTTAAAAAACTCAAAACAATTACTCTTTAAGAAAAAATCTGATTCTTACTATTCATAGAACATCTTAAAATCATTTTAAAACCCTTTCATAAGATTTACATTATGAAAATCATTCAAGAAAGGTCTTTACTAAATCATTGGTATTCTTGAGCAATCTAAAGAAACAAATTACTCAATGAGGTGTTTATGCTTCAAATTGATATATCTTCACATTAAGGTGATATCTATCAAACTTTCTATCTCTTATTATTAATTGTAATTGTATCAAAGTTGCAAATAACATAAAACCTTAAGTGTTATGGTGAGCATTGTGTATGTTGTTTTGTATTCAAGGTTTGTTTGTAAAACCTTTGGATGAAGCTTGAATTGAATTATATTGTTATGATTCACTAAGGAGAGTAGGGGTGCAAACGAGCCGAGCCGAGCTCGAGTCACCCCAAGCTCGAGCTCGAGTTCGGCTCGTGAAATTTTTAACAAGCTTGAACTCGAATAAAAGATAACTTTCGAGGCGAGCTCGAGTTTGAATTATTTTTTTAAAAAAAATAATTAAAAAATTGAAAAAAACTCTAAAAAATATAAAAATTATTTATTTATTTGGCTCGCGAGCGACTCGACAAGCCACGAGCCAACTAATTTTGGGTTCGAGCTCGACTCGAATTTTTAACGAGCCGGCTCGAACTCAAGTTCGACCGAACTCGAGTCGAGCTTTGACCGAGCAGCTCGCGAGCTACTCGGTTCGTTTGCAGTCTTAAAGGATAGTTGTGAGATTATTATATAATCAATGTTATGTTGTAAAACTTAAGGGTTGAATGAGCCTTGATTGGTTGAGAGGTTATTTATAAAACCTTAAGTTGAATTAGGTGAGCCTCTTTTATAATCTCATTTATTTTATTAATGAAGAGATTTGGTAAATCATTTAGTAGATAACTCAAGGTAGTGGATTATATTTTGTTGGATAAACCAAACAACTATAAATCATTGTGTTTATTGCTCTAATTTTTTCATTTTATTTGAACATATTATTTCTCACACAACTAGCACACCAAGTGTTTGATATTTATTGTTAGAGAGATCTTTTATTGAATTAGATTGAAAAATCTAGTAAAAACCTAATTTACCCCTCCTTTTAGATTTTCAGAAGTTAAAGACATTTTTTAAAATAATATATTAATACAAATATGGACATTCAAATTCGAACGGATGAAGTGTAATTTTATCCTAACAATTATATAATTTTAATTAAATTTTAATTATATATATAATATTTTATTTATATATAAAAACTTTTAAAAATAAAACTCATGTACATTTCACAAGTGAATAACATCTACAAATAAGCTATCATATTTGTACATCGTTTTCAGAAATTAAGATTTATTTGTATTACTCAAAATGAAAAGTTGATTCTCATCTAAGTGAATTTTTATTCTAAAAACGATTAAATTATATTTCAATATTCGTTAAAAAATCAACTTCCAAACATTACATGAATATAAAATTAGATTGAAAGAAACCTAATTTATTTTTATTATTTTATTTTGTTATTACAATTATATAATTTTAGTTATATGACAATTTTAACTATAAAATTTTATTTATATATATATCAAAATCATTAAAAAATATATATAATATCAAAATATATTAAAAATATATCTGTCAAAAAATCCTTTTCATGAATCCTAGGTCGTTGGAAACATATAAAAAATAAATTATTAATTATTAAAATAATAAATCATAAATCATAAATTATTTAGTAATATATTTTTAAAAATATAAATTTAAGTTTGATTGCAAAGGATCCTAATAGAGAGTCAAATTTTCACCTTCATGTGTGTAGCTTGTATTGCTTTAATCATTAAACAATGGGTATGAGCTCACAGACTGGGTACGGATGCAACGAGAGATGGGACGAGAAAGTGTCAATTTCTGTTTTGGCCCATACATATTCACTTTATTCCCATTTTCTCGGTATTTATTTTATAAAAAAAATCTTAACTTAAATGCAATCTTATTTCTTTTTTTTCTTTTTTTCTTTTTTTTTTTGAGGAAAACTTAAATAAAATTTGGCAAAATAAATTCTCACTTTTATCAGAGATGTTGTCATTCTTATAAAACATAGATGATTGTCTCTATCATAATTATCTATCACACATAATATATAAAATTATGGTATCAAACGGTTGAATAACTAAAATGGTCGTCTTGCAATATGCATTTGCACTTGTGTGCATGGAAACATTGAACAAAGAGTTAAAAGAGATAAATCCAAAAAAAAAAATTATTTCCATAACCACTTGAAGTGGAACAAAATCATAGCAAATAATCACCAGACACAATGTACCCTAACTACTGGTATGTAATTATTACTTGTTGCTAAATGCCGATTTTTTGCTAGAAGACACTTGTGTCTTAAAGCAATTCAATTATTCCTCACATAAATAAAAGTTCAATTAAATTTTACCCGAAACAAATTGTATGTAGTTACATTACACCACAAAATAAGTATTCGAGCCATATTATATAATTCCCACATCATATCCAATATGTGTTGAAAATGTAATAGTGGAAAACATAATGTTTTGTTATCCCTAATAGGAACAAGCGACAACAAAGCTATTGCTTTGATGTTTCTTTTACTTAGTTTCATTCATCTTGTCCTATCCATTCACTGGTCCTAAAACTATAGAAGTATATATACATAACCAATAATCAAAATGTTTCTCATTTAAGCTTGCTTGCTTCTAAATAATACCCCAAAAGAAAAAGGAAATGGAGGAGAAGATACTATGATTGATGCCCCACGTGTAAATACATTGTATGCTTCTAATTAACTATTGGAGATGATTATTTTTATTTTTTATACTTCCGTATGAGTCAATACAAATATATATATATATATATATATAAAAAGTATGCGGTAGAGGGATATTTTCGTCAATTTGCTTCCAATAAATAGTAATTTTGGACAAAGGAGTACATAAAAGTATCGTCGAACTCCCTTGTCCACGTCGACCCTGGAAAAGAAATTTTTCACTTGTCCTTGCAAACTGGAGAATTTCTCCAATTGGCTCTACTTCAACTCTTAGCCTAGGAGCAATTTCAGTTAGTATTTTCCAGTACTAACATCCTTCCCGGACCTCAAAATGACATCATTGAGACTACAGCAGCTTTTATTGACCAGAAAGTTCTGATATAACTTTGGGGGAACCCTTTTTCAATTCATAAAGAAAGAAGAAAAAACTAAATGTGCTACTGTCTGCGGCATCTTTTTGTTTTCGCATTAAGAAAATAGCAGTTACCAATGCAGTAATCACATTTGATAGGCCAATTCATCCCTTATGTTTGAAAAGGAACTCGATTTTAAGGGATTTGTTTTGTATGGTGGTCGAGAAGCAGTGATGGATCCAGTAACTCTGATATTGACATTTTTGGTTGTGAGTTTGGAATGGAGAAGAAGGATTGAAAAAAAATGAAAAGAAGAGGCCAACGTATTAAAGTATATACAATGGATTGGCTTTTATCCCTCCCTCGTTTGGTCAAAGCACATTTTACATGTACATTCTTGCTGCAGGGTCCCTTGAAATTATTAGCCCCGGTATATAATTATGGGCAATCTTTCCATTTGTATATAATTATTTAAATATTTTTATTACTCCCTCTTATTAGCTCAAAATTAAATATTATCATAATTTTACTTTGAGATTCATTGAAAATACATCTTCCTAAAATATACAATTTATTTATCTAAAATTCAAATAACAACTTTCTTAATTTAAAATATTACATCTCATCAATTGATAGTTCTCACAACGAACTTAATTATTCAAAGAATAATGAAGTAAATTTTTTAAAGTTAAAATTAATTTTAAAATTTTAAATTAAATCAAATATGAATATTCAATTTCGAATAAATAAAATATTTTATAAGATTAGATTAATTGATACACATTTTTATCAACTAATTCAATCCACTTCTTTGGTCTATATCTATCACAAGGCATAGAACTATTAATAGAAGTTTATAAGGCATTACTTTCTCAAATTTATATTCAATAATTGTAATAAAGTCACCAAATTTTCTTTTTCATTGAAACAACTCATGTTAATGAAATAATGAATTATTCATATTATACTTTTGTTTTCTTCTATTATCATTTTAGGTTTCCATTGTCAACTCCAACAAGTGACCAATATCAAAGTTAAGTTTAATCGTGATAGCGTGAATAAAATTTTGTTACATAGCAATTAATAATTAATTTATAATTATAATTATCAATTCACTTAACATAAATGTCAAATAAGTAAAAAGTAAACTTTAAAATATATATTCAATTCATAATATAAACAGTCAACTACACTACACATGTATCATTTATTAATTGGTAAATTTATTCAAAAGTGATATATGTTTTTTTCTCATATAGTGAGTCAACATGTTAAAAGTTGACATGCTTTAGAGAATCTTCAATACTTCAATGTCAATATAAAAAAAAATGTATCACGCGATCAAAGTTAAGTCAATGGTGTCATTAAATTATCTTATTTAATGTACATGTTTTAAAGTAATGTCGTGTTGATATGCTTATGACAGAGTCAATAAATATGTAGATCTCTTTACATCCAATTTAATATGTTAACTCAATAAATGTATATAAATATATATCACTTTTAAATAAAGTTGTCAATTAGCAAATGATATCTAATGTAATTGGTGATTGACATTTAATTCATTGAATGTTATTTGATAAAATTTATTCAATGTTAACCGTGGTTTGGTGGAATCTACTTGGCAAAATTTATTCACTAGTGTTAACATTGGATAAATTTTGCTAAGTGAGATTCAATGAATAGAATGTCAATCCTCGTTATATTAATATCAAATAAGTTGATGATAAACTTTAACATTCATACCTAAATAATGTCAACAACCAATTATATTGTCCACATATCTTTTGCTAATTGGTGAATTTATTCAAAAGTGAGATATATTTTTCTACATCTGCTGAGTTAGTATGTTAAACAATATGTTAAAAGATGACATCTTTGTGACGATGTTATAGACATGTCAAAATGACAAGACCTCAAGATTTGTGTAATAAATATAAAAATTTAATAATACGATTAATTTTGGTGCTAGTAATATTTTTTTTACATTGACATTGAAATTCAGGATATTTTTGTTGACACAACCACACACACACACACACACATATATATATATATATATATATATATATATACCACACACACACACACACACATATATATATATATATATATAGATGTAAGCATTATATGATCTCAAGACACGTGTATTGAAGAAAATTTTAATAATATTATTAACTTTGATTATATGATATACTATTTTTGTCCATTTTTGTAAGATACAACAAGCAAATTCACTAGTCTCTAAATATAAGATGTTTTACAATTTTTTATGATTATTTTGTATATTACTCTATCCATTCTTTTTTATAAGAAGATTTAAGCAATTTTACACAAATCAAGAAATTATTTTATTTATCATTATATCCTTATTTATTTTAATTTTTCTTTAAAAAATGAGTATTTGTTCAATCTTTATCTCTCTCTTAATAAAGTAAATGTGAATTTAAAAATAACATACATAATAATCCTAAAAAGTAACAAAAATATCTTATAATTAGGAATAATAGAGTTTGTTTGATGCATATTATAAAAAGAAATAGAGGAAGTATATTTTATATTAACCCTATTTATTTTCTCTTTATAGTAAGTACAATAAATACTTCTTATGAGAGAGAAAATAAATACTTCTTGTTTCAAGTATAATAAAAAGTAAAATAATTGATTAATATGAATTAAATTGTCTAAAACAATTTATAAAATGAGAATATTTTAAAATATTTAGATTAAAGCAAAGAAGATAATAAGAGGAGTTTGAGCTTATCGGGGAATTATCGAAGCACCAAAGTTCGGGTCTTGGGAGGAGAAAAAGAACGTTGGAGTGCTACCAAGTTAGCATCACGTCATCAGCAAGCCAATTCGAGTGGTGGTTTGGTTTGATGGATTGCAAAAATGGGACCTTGAATAAATGATGTTCCAATTCCATTATTTGGTGAAAAGATTGATTTCACGTTGTGACAAGGTCTTGATTATACATTGTACGATGAAAAATTCATGGTGGAGTATAATTCAAAAGAGAGCTGTAACTACAATTCGATCGGTATTAGTTAGCTTACACAAATAAAGTATTGGTGTTGAAAGGAACAACACTAGAGAAGTTTAGGAACACAGTACGTAGAGGAAAAGTCATGCCTAAAAGACCTTGACTAACTGTTTGAATATGAAGAAGGGTCCTATGGAATGGGTATCTCGACTTGAGATTACGAGAGAGGAACTTAAAAGAAGAAGATCAAGCATTACTTTTTGTTGGCTTCATTACCCAAATCTATTGGTAAATAAACATTAACACAAATTATATTTATAATTTTTTAATGTAAAACATATATTTTATTATAAATGAAAATTATAAGTTGCTTAATTAATAAATGAGTAGAATCTTAAACTCAATATAAAATTGTTCTTAACAAAAAAAACATTTTTTAAAAAAAGTTGCATTTTATCACATTAAAAAACATCAGTGTCAGTGGCGTGGTTTTTCTTGCCACATCTGCTATTGCCTTATACGGTACACACAAGAACGATATAGGCCACTTTGGTGCTTACCTCCCGATGGAGGTTATGTGATGTCGGATAACATTGTTGCGAAAAGGTTATTTCAGTCAAAAGTTCTGAATAACTTGAGTTGGATGATGTTCATGCTAACCAAGAATTTTTTGACACTGTATACACTAAAGAAATTTTGACTTCATCAATGTAGAAAAGAGTCTAAAGTAGAAAGTAGAAGATGTTGGAAAAGTTTGCCCAAACTCTACAACGATAGAGTTGGAGATTTTTTAACGTAAAATATATAAACTACTTAAAATTTTTGCATTGTTTTTATTATCACTTCATTTTTTCTTCTTCTGTTTTCTTTCATATATTATTAGAGTAATTGGCCTATTTAGCCCCTAGCGTTTGAGTCTTTGGAACGTTTTAATTTAAACTTTTAAATCTTCAATCTTTTTAATTTTGGACAAATTGGTTCAATTGACTCAAATCTGATCTAATTTTGACTAAGTCAACCCATCATACTAAATCTTATCAATTACTAAAGGTATTTTCGTTTTTTACTGTTCGGGTTATGAAAATAAATAAAAATATCCAATTAACAACATCATTTTTATCTCATTCACCATGTTTTTGGATTTTTTATAATGTAAAATAGTAACTGATGAAAATAACCCTTAATAATTTATTAGATTTAGTATAGTGCATTGGCTTGACTGGAATTTTACCTGATTCCTATCAATCGGACCAATTTGTCCAAGATTCAAAAAGTTGAGGACTTAAAAAGTTAAAGTGAAACATTAAGGACTTAGAAGTCCAAGGATTCAAATGTTAGGAGCCATATGGGCCAATTACTCTTTTTTTATAAGTAATTAATCTATATTATTATTATTATTATTATTATTATTATTATTATAAGGTTTCGATTTCAATGTAATATCCACAAAAAGCATAAAGTAATAGGTTAAAGGAAGAAATTGCACACATTATGAAAGTATTTTAGTTTCTAAAATATCTTATTTATTTTGTTTTAGAAATAAGAAAAAGAAAATAAAAATCTTTGTCTTGAGAATAAAAAATAAAATATATAGATGATGAGAGAATAAATTTTTATGTTTGGAAAAAAATATAAAGAAAAATTAAAGTAATTTTTTAATAAGAAAAGGTAAAGAAAGAGATAAAGATAATATAAAAATTAAAAAGTCAAATATTCCTATAAAATAATAACATTCTAAATATATTTAATGATAAGATATATTTTGCTTCTATAAGGACCGAGGAAGTTCAAGAATAGAATGAAAAATATATATAGTACATCCATCCCATTAAAATAGATAATTTTACAATGTTTAATATGACATTTTTAATGGCTTGAAATTGTGATTTTTTTTAAAAATTTTTTCTACTTTGTTTTTGTACTTAGTAATTAACACAATAATTAGGTTTTCATTAAAATATTAATTGTGTTTATTAAACTCTTTTTGATATTAAATAATTAATTATTAATTACCCATCATAAATGCATGCTTGAAAATTCTTAATTTAACAAAAAAATCACTCAAAATAATCAATTATTTAGCATTCTAAAACTATTTTGAAAATGAATATTATTGAGTGAGGTGTGTTGAACAACAGTAATTTAGTATTGAAACATAAATTATACTTTAAATAAAAAAATTAGACTATAAATTAGTAATACGTAAAAATAAAAGAAAATGGTTACTTAATAAAAAAAGAACCCTAGTGTTGAGATCGGGTTCATTTCCCAATAATTTTTTTATCCTAGAGAGATCATAAAAGAATTCAGTACTGTGATGAAGGAAATTTCATTCACATTGTTCCTAGCTAGAGAGCTACGTATAATAAGAAACCTGACCTACCAGTCATTTCTACTGTATTAGTAAATAGTAGTGGTATAAACCAACTTTTGAAACACTGGCCAGCAGGTCGGGGTGGCCATCCATGGCTGATTCTCCAAGAAGAACATTGTACTGGAGGATATTACACAAGATTCCAATTGGAAAACATCCAGTTTGTGACATCATGTGTAATCAATATAGGATATGATCACGATGAATTTGATCTCTCAGTCCTTGTGTGGAGAAATAGTATGAATGGTGCAGGACGCAGGGTCACTCGTGGTGTTGTCTTATTGATGAATTTAGAGGCATATGGGTACTGACTGAGAAATGGATAGACAGATTCAGAGATGCTATCAACACTTTTGTTTTGGTTTGTGTGGAGGGGAAGGAAAGGGAGGAAATTGTAGTCAAAGGTTTGAACGTGGTGTAGTATTTGGTCAAACTGACAAGGCCTCGTGCTGTCTCGAGCATTGTGTTTTTGTTAGTAACTTTAAAGAGGGAAAGAGACTATGTGATGAGATGATAGCGCATTGCTTAACATGCCCTTAAATTTTGATAGGATGTGACCCTGCCCATGTCTTTTTTGAGAAATAAAAAGATACAGTAATGAATTCTTTATATATATATATATATATATAATGAAAAATAGTTGAGAAAAATATTAGTATTAATTAGAAGGTTACAACAAAAGGGAGCGGGATCAGGAGAAACAGAAGGGGAATGAACTTTTCATCTTTATCTCATTATATCTTTTTCATTTATTTTTTCTCCAAGCTCGCACCATGTAAACCGGGCCTGAGTAGCTTAGAGTATGCAGTCAGTCAGCCAGTCAGTCTATTCTAAGTCAATTATACGACAATATCTCGCATTGTTTACACTTCTCCATCAAGCACCATAATATTACAAGACAATATTTCGTATTGTGTGACTTTTCCATCAATAGCTACAAATACAAATACAGTCTTATTTATTCATTTTAAATTCCTTTAATGACAACGTCTCTCATTATATAGACTCATTTAACAAACACAACAAAACTTGACAATAAATTTTGAAAAAGATTCGAATTAGAATTATATTCGAATATGAACGAATCACAAACACAACAAATCTTGACAATAAATTTTGAAAAAGATTCGAATTAGAATTATATTCGAATATGAACGAATCAAGTTTGAAGTCTTCAAATTCGAATTTAACAATATTTGAATATTGTTCAAGTTCGTTCGTTCGAACGTAAAATATTATTCGTGTTCGTTCAATTATTTATTTATAATATTCGTCGAATATTCGTGTTCAGATCATTTAATATAAAGAACTCAACTCGAATTGTTCGATTAGCTCGAATTTAAATTTGAATTTTATTTTTCTATTTTTTAAAAATATATATAATATTATATAAAAATAATATTATAATATTTATGATTGTTTGAACTGTTCATGAATATTCATTCGTTTAATAAACGTATTAATTTTTATATTTAAATTAAATTCATTTAATAAACAAATAACCTTTAATCACCTTTAATTGTAGCGAAAGAATTTTACTCGTAAAAGATCATTATTCCTAATTGATAGTTCTATTACTTTACTGCTACATTACATCCCGTTGGGGCTTTATTTGTCTTTTCTAATACTCGTTGAGGTGTTCTCAGCAAAGATGATTATACAAAGACCACAAAATCCACTTAAAAATGACAAAAATGATCGTGGAAAATAGTTGATACTTATATATTTAAAAAAGACTTAAAAATCATATTTTCTCAAGATTGTTTCTAATATATTCTTAAAATTTTTGAACTATGAATAACTTAAATTATGAATTACATAGTAAAATGTCTTGAAAAATTGAAGAGTGGAATACTTCATATATAATTTTAAAATAGGCAAATTAGTAATTTTAGTCCCTTATTGTTGTGAGTTTGGTTACTTTGACCCTCTCTTTTTCTCTAGCTCTTTGATCCCTTATATATTTTTTCAGCTATTTTGATATTTTTTATTTATAAGTTGACTCAAAACTTTCAAGTCAATTTATAACTAAAAATGACTGGGGAAAAAATATAAGAGATAAAAACTGGCTAAAAAAATGCGGAACCAAATAAACTAAAACAATAAAGATAAGAGACTAAAATAACTATTTTACATTAAAAATATGATTTCTATAGTCAACATTCTAATATTTTTTTTTTTCATCCATTGCCCCAAACCCCCTCTCCCTAAACCCTCTCTCAACTCCCTCCATATATTCCAAGCAAAAATGTTAGTATACACAAATTGCATCTTGTTATTCCATAATCATTATGAAAATAGCAAAATATGTCAATGTCTCTTAAATTTTTCACAAAAGATGTTCATTTCTCAACCTCAACAACATAAAAGGTGATTGATCAAATTCTATATAGTCTGACTCATATTGATCATTTGTCAAAGTCAAAGAATGACTTTGGTTATGAAATGATTGAACAGCATAGAGCAATTTACTTACGATACTTAATTCACATTCATAAAAGTATCTAGTGAATTATGAGCTCAATACATCTTGTTTACTCGAAATACAGATATTTTTATTTTTATTTTAATATTTAAATTTTAAAATGAATACTTTTGACACTTAAACTTTGAAATTGCATCAATTTTAACCCTTGTATCAATTTGTTCGGTTAAGTTCTCACTTGTTTTTCTTCATCAAAACTTTCTCAAGACACTCACGTGGCTATTTTTGTCTTCAACAAAACATCCTACATCTTTTAGGAGAAAAAAGAACATGAAGACAAGAAGATGAAAACATAACAAGGGACTGGTGGGTGATGTCTCATATATCAGATTGAAGAAGAAGCAAATGAATAAAGAAAATTAAATGCAGATTTGTAGGAGTTTTTGTTAGGAACAAAAATACTTCTCTAAATGTCTTGAGAAAGCTTTGCTGAAAAACATGTGAGAAATGAACGTAACAAATTGACATAAGGGTTAAATTTCAAGTTAAGTGTCAAAGCCATCCATTTTAAAGTTCTAAGTGTTAAGATTAAAATAGTGAAAGCTTAAGATGTTTTTAAAATTCAAGTGTTAAAGATCAAAATTATGAAAAATTTAAGAGGGAAGTGATATACTTTGCCCTTATGAAAATTGTCCTAAATGTAGCTAGAATTGAAAGTTCAAATTGTGTAATTTCTTTAATTTGAATGATTTATTTTATTTTTCACATGAAATTTATGTTCCTAAATGTGAAATAATTTTGAATTGGTATCAATGTTTTGTAATAAATTTAGTGCGAAAAACAAAAGAAATTCTGAATTTGTGGAATGAAATCATGGAGGTGCCGCTTAGCGGCTAGGCTCATCACGTGGGAGGGATGGGTGAAGGGTGCCCCATGTGATCCCGGGGTGTCAGAGGGGAAATCTCTATAAAATATTAGGACAGTTTAGTCAACGGATGTTGCGATTATTTAATTATAATTCAACAATAATTCAAAATAAATGAGTATTTCCTATTTAATCCTTAATGTTTTTTCTCTTTGACGAATTTTGTCATCAATAATTATTATTTGAACTTTTTTTGTCCTATGTGCTTTTTCATGTTCTCCTAAACAAAATCATGTGAATTATTTGATCATTCCATTACAAATTTCTTTTTTTTCTTTCTTTCGTTCAAGTGGATCAAAATATTTTGAAGTCAACCATTTTTTGTTCACTTTAAAAGTATTTGATTGACTTGGATAAATTAGACAAAATTTGTAATTAGACTCTTTAAACGCATCACTCAAATTAATTAATGCAACACTCGTAAAAATAGAGGTTTAAATTAGTCAAGCGATTCGCGAACAACTTGATCAAAAACTCGATTCGAGTTTGATCCACTGAATCTTGAGTCGAACTCGAACCAACTCGTTAGACAATTGAGTCAAACTCAAGTTTCAAAATACTTGACTCGTGACTTGTCGAACTATCTAAATATATATATTTTATTTTTATTATTTTTCCAAAAATTTTAAAAATTAATTTGAATTTGAGCTTTAATTTTCAAGTTTGATCAAGTTTAAGCCAATATAAAATAATCGAGCTAGAGCTCGACTCATTTATATTTCTACATAAAAGTATAACATGATATAAATGTCTTTCTTATAAGAAAGACTCATTTAAACTAAACTCTTACTTTTTACAATTTTTCTTTCTCAAAAAAAAAAAAAATCAAACATACTAATAAAAAATTACCAAATTAGGTATAGTTGTTCATACACCTCGGCCCAGATAACTGAGACCTCTTCACACCTATCGACAAAAATAATTGAGCCTCTCTCACACTCCTTGACAAAAATCAATGAGCCCCTTCTTTCCAATATTTTTTCAACAAATTTCCTTTTTAATTTAATTAATGCATTCCAAATACAATTATCATATCAATTACTTATAGTATAAAGAATATATCTAACTCAAAATATTTGATAAACAAACACAAATTATTCAAATATAATGATGAAATTTAAATGCCAAAGTTTAAGAAATTTGAGTGAGAGATAGTGATGGAGAAAGGTAATAGTTGGGGGGAGTGTGGTGAGGGGTGTGAGGAGATAGAGTGTTTTTGGAAACTTTAAATCGTTGCGTTTATTAATTTAAGTGTTGTGTTTAAAAATTATGTAAAAAAAATCTAATAATGTGCACATAAATATCTCATGGGACAAAAGAAAAAAATCAAAATAATAATCAATAGCCAAAATGGTCTACAAAACCCATGGACAAAAGAAATTGAAAATAATTATCAAGAACCAAAATGATCGAAAAAAGCCGAAGACTAATAAGGAAATTTTCCAATGAATAATTAAATATAACATGAATTCAAAATGATATTTTTTTAAAACTTGCTCATCTTGATTGAATTTATCTTTTACCTACAAAACTATATCGTTTACTTGTTCAATAAAGGCTACAATGGTCGAAATTCATGTACGTGGGGAAAAAAAAAAAAATTGAAGCCAGTTGGCACATTGAGAATACATTTCTAGAAGATATATTATGGAATGCATGTGACACTTAATAAAATGTGATATGTGAATACTAAATTCTCTTAATAATTTCTCACTTTATTATAACTTTCTAAGAAGAAATTAGTTTTGAATTGTGCATAATTTTTTTATATATTTTTTATGGGAGGAAGTGAGCATGAGTTTTTCTTGAAATACTATGTTAATAAAATGAAAACAAATAAGTTTTATTTCCAGTCCACAAATATAAACTTCATTATATTTTTAAAAGATAATTAGAGTATCAATTAGATCCACAAAGGAAAACAAGAGGGGGAAAAGGAGAAAATAAAAATCCTTTCAATATGAAATTATTGTAACATTAATGACGAGGTACATGCTTTAATATAATGATTAGTAGTTGCAGGACGTGTCAAACCTTTCAAAAAGACGGGATTAGTAAATAAGAACCATCTTCAAGGTTTTGATGATATATTATCACAAGTATAATCTCTAATATTTGTTGGCAGACAAATCAAAACCCCAAATGTGGTCCAAAGAACATAAGCCGCGGAAATGGAATCCCAGGAAACTTTTACTTCCTTGTAGGGAGCAAACTGAACAAATTAGATCATTTCATGGCTACTGGAATACCTTTTTTTTTTTTGTTGCCCTGCCCTCTCTATTTTCTCATGGATCTACATTATCTTTTATAGAGACTTGATTCACGTGTATTTAAGACTACTCAATTTAATTATATGGGCATATATTACTAAGCTTTTGGAGCTTTTACCCAAACTAGGGTAAAATTTGTAAAGAAAATATGTTGGGGGTAAAGATTTGAGAAGTTGCTCGAAATAGAAAGAAATGAATTTGGGAAATGAGTTTCGCATTTTCCAAAATTTTAATTATTGATTCCGATGTGTATTTGTTTGAAAAATGCATTACATTTTTGAGAATCACAAATGTTAATGCAATTTTTAAATACAAATTTTCCAATCTCGAATTTTATACGTTTTTTTAGACCCAAATTTAAACCATTTAAAGTAATTACAATTGGACCAAATATAAAAATTAAATCCAAGTTGTTTTCCTGATTACTAAAACTAATTTTAAAAATATATGTAATGAACATTATGTGTAATTTTAAAACTATTACACTATTGTAGAAAAATAAAAAGAAAACAAAAGGGCAAAGAAAAAAATATTTTAAAATCACTTTTAAAAAGAAAAAAAAATACACTATTAACAAAAAATCACATGAAATTGGAGATTGGAAATTTTGGGTCTGAATATTACAATAAAATTTGTGATTCTCGGAAATGTAATGCATTTTCCAAACACAATTTAGTCTCCATTTATACTCTCTCAGCATTTGGGAAATGAGTTTTGCATTTTTCAAGCACAATTCACCATTCAGAACGAACACTCGATAGAATTTGGGTTACAAGTTTGGAAAATGCAAAAGACATTCCCAAACACAATTCACCATCCACATATTAGAATCAATGATTACAAGTTTGAGAAATGAGAAATCCATTTCTCAAATTCGTTTCTTCCTATTTCGAACAACTTCCCCAATTTTTACCCCTCAATGGATTTTCTTTACAAATTTTACTTCAGTTTGGGTAAGAGCTGGATGCTCTTGGGATTAATTCTTAAGTTGTATATATAAGAGTTAGTTAAGAAATTTAAGGATCTTAGTGAAAATGGTAAGATTTTAATCATATTACTAATGTTGTTTTCTCAGAAGTATACACATTATATGTTTCAGGAAGCAAAGAGGGTGAGAACAGAGAAAGAACAGGAAAAACTTGGAGAGCATTTTTGTACCAGGAAAAACTAATTAATTCTTCTTCATACCACAAAGAACAGACAAAAGAAAACCACTCTTACACCACAAATTCATCCTGTCCTAGCCCTAACCCTAATATCCCCCCATGGGAAGACTCCTCACTATGCCCAACATTGGTGGTACTGGTAGTAGCAACTTCCTTCTACAGTTTAGTCTCCAACAGAAGGGTTGCAGTACGGACAAGTGCATATTTGAATTTTTAAAGAGTTTGATTGTAAAGATTGAAATAAAAAAATGTTAAAGTTTCAAAACTTGGATTAAAAAATAGTTTAGATACCGTTTACACAAAAAAGAATAAGAAGAATAGTTTAGACACTATTAGGGTGTTTCCAATATCGAATTTACTGAAATTTTTTAAGTTTTGTAGGCTTTTTTTTTAGATTTTAATAGGATTTTATGTAATTTAGTAGATTCAATAGAATTATATAAAAGTCTATGTCATGTAATTTGATGAATTTTTATTGAAATTTTTGTAACAAAATAGATAGAACAAAATTTGTATATAAAAAATATAGACAAACTAATTTATGTTTAAAATCGACTCAATTTTTCATCAAATTTTTAATAGACTTTTTTAATTGATTTTCCTTAGATTTTTGGTATGTTTTGCTACATATGACATTTTGAATAAAACTTTTATACTCAATGTCTTAGTTTTATCCCTAATAAAATTTGAATAATAATTTGAAGATTAAACAAATAACAAATTTTTCTACACCAAATCAAAATCATGAGTGAATTATAGAATAATACACCAAATTAAGTAGACGAATTACATGAAAATTTATGTTTTTTTTGTGAAATTTGGTGAATTTTTATTGGAGTTTTATTTTGTAATAAAATGAATAGAATAATTTGTACATAAAAAATACATATAAACAAATTAATATGTGTAAAAAATTCTTATCGTAAGAGGAGAAATGTAAAGTTAGGCTAACAAAGTTGAGAGATATATGTGATATCTTATTTTTTATATTTGTTATTTGTTAATTTTATTTTTTATTAATAATAAAGATATGAATTTTACAAAATTTTGATGGGCCACAAATAAATTTATGAAATAATTGTTTTTTTTTTCATTTTTTTTACTTCAAATTTCATCAAATTCCTTTAATTTCCATTGAAATTCATGAATTTTTAAGGATATGAAATCTTATGAAATTAATTAAAAATTAATATTGAGTACTTTAGATTTTAATGAAGTTCATAAAATTCTAAATTGAGAATACATAAAATATTATAAAATTTTAAATTCTATAACATACACAATTTTTCCTTATTTTTAATTTGAAAACTGGACATGTGTATGATCCAAACTTTTTACCTGTTAACAAATATTAAAGATAAACAATTTTTAGTTTAGGTATACAAGTTGAATTTTTTTAGTAGTTTGAATCCTTTAAGTAACTCAAAAAATAAGTAATTTTTAATGTGCCTTTATCATTTTTTTAAAAATACTTTTATGGGGGTGGTAATATTATTTTGCAATTATTATTCAAATATAACCTCTATTGCATATAAGAATATCGAATTCGAATTGAGTCCTTATTGAGCCTGGGCTCCAAAATTGACTCATACGTAAAGTTTAAAATACTGGGCTCCAAAATTAGAACAGGCTGAATCGCTTGGTATGGATTTGGGCTTCTCGTTCCCTCAAATATAATAGGAGGAGCCTTAGCCCTTAGCTGGTTGGATAGGAATACAGCCAGCTAAGCGTCTAATCAGAGATCTTTCTAAAACTACGTATTTTATATTTTCTCTCAAACCTCCTCTTTCTGGATCTCTCTTCTTGTAATAGAAAGGAAGGAAGAGAGCAGCGCCTGAGTTTGAAATTCACGGTTTTTATTCACCTTATTTCTCCTTTATTTTTACTACTTTTTGACCTCTTTTCTTTTCATCTCGTCTCTTCTCTCTTTCTCTCTCTCTCTCTCTCTCTCTCTCTCTCTATATATATATATTGGCTTTTCGGAGATCTCCAATTTGCATTTATTCCTTTGCCGTTAAGCAATATCGCAAAACACGATGTCTTACGCGTATCTATTCAAGTACATAATCATCGGAGACACCGGTAACTATTTGGATGAATTGTTTGTTTATTTCGATTGTAATTGTTTGTGTTCCGTTTGTTGATTTTCTCTTCTTCTCAATTCTTGTATTTTTTTTGCTTTTTATATATGTATGTGTTACTTGATTAATTTTGTATTTTTGTTGTTTTTTATATATTCATTTGATTTGATGATGATTTTCGCGCGTGTTTTATTTGATTGATGATGATCATAGAAAAGTAAAGAAAAATTGGTAACTGAAGTTATTGTTAATTTCTACTTGTTGATTTTGGATCTAAGCGTTATACGAGGAGCAATTGAGCTATACCTGAGAAGTCGAAAGTTGTGCTTCATTTTAGTTCGTGCATCCTCGTAGCTTCCATGAAATAATAACATCGAAAATATTGTGCTCTTTTTTGCATTTTGCATTATGATCGGTAATCGAATTTTTGTTATTTTAATGGTTCAAGCTGATAGATCTTGTTTCGCAAAACCTTCTACTTTTGATGGTGAATTCTTTTTTGAGATCCATAAAAACGATACCATGGCTGTTCTTTGGATGAGATGGGAGAATTATTTTGCTTGCTATCCTCTGAGGCAGGGGTTTGTGAGTCACCATGAGCTTTTTATCCTGAAAAAGGATAATATATATATTTTTTATGAATTATGAGAATGATAAATATATATAGACGATTAATATAGACTGTAGAAGAAAATGAGCGGTCTCCCAATTTTGTTGGACTAGGACAACTATATTTATGATTCCCGTGAGATATACAATAAATATGAAATACTACGAGCAATTGCTCAGTTATGCTTCAATTGAATATTTAATTCATTAAGGATTTTTGAAATCCATGAATTGCAATTCTTGTGATTAGATATATTTACAAAACTGCATTCTGAAAAATGATGGGATTACTGAGTAGAATTAATTGATACTTTGTGGGGTTTTCCACTGAGAGATAGCTAAATAATTGTTCTCATATGTATTTTCTTACATGCAGGAGTTGGAAAATCATGCCTTCTTCTGCAGTTTACTGACAAAAGATTTCAGCCTGTGCATGATTTAACCATTGGCGTTGAATTTGGAGCTAGAATGATCACCATTGACAACAAGCCAATAAAGCTTCAGATATGGGACACGGTGTGCATTTGCTATGATTTATCTATTTATGTGTTTTTTTGTTAATTATAATGACTGCACAGATGTCTGTATTCTCACATCTTCATTTCTTGCTGCAAAAAGCAATCCGAGGCATTTTATTAGTATACAATCCCTATCATTTTATTCAGGTTCTTGGAGTTATTATTCCTCTAATTTGGGATACTCTCTAGATCAACTGAATTCCTGTAAATGATTCTTCTATATATATATAACAGGCTGGTCAAGAATCATTCAGGTCAATTACGAGGTCTTACTACAGAGGTGCAGCTGGGGCTCTGCTAGTTTATGACATCACTAGGTATGGTTTCTTTTAGAATCTTTTATAGTTGTCTCTTAAGGCTGAGTGTGAAAATTAGACTTTTTTTCTTTTTGCTGTTCTTGAACTGAGAAGAAAGGGGAAGGATATATATATCGATAGCAATCTGCAAAGGTGACCTTTCTTTCCGTTAGTGGCCACACTATGGGACCCTGAAATCAGTATATGAAGTGTAGGACAACCTTCAGTATAAGGAGGTCTGTGGACGAATCAAGTCATGTTCAGTCTTTGGCTTATTGAAACTTGAGTTCACCCAATATACATGTAAAGGCGAGAACTTGTACAAACAATGTTTGGGGGTCTTTGGTTTATTTCTAATATTTGTTTTTAAAAAAAAAGTGACTATAAACTCTTAGCATCAAAATTTAAAAGTATTTTTTTAAAATTATCATAATTAATGGATTTATTTCAATTGTAAAAGGAAAAGATAAAGTAAATAAGATTAACCAATTGCATAAGAACAAAATACTGAAAAATACTTCAAAAAATAAGGTTGAATGTAAAAGCAATAGAAATTATATAACTGAGTCTGCTTTTATGTTTTAAACTTTTTCAGTTTTCTTGTTGTCCCCCCCCCCTCATCAACTATTATCCAGTTACATACTGATATGATATATCTTAGAACTACACAAGATAACTAGTTATTTATAATTAGTAGATGCAATTTTAAATAAATTATATTACTAGTCTATATTATTTAAAAAACAATATTTTGATGTGAATTAATCTAAAGTTTGTATAAAAAAGTATAATTTAGAATAACGTAGATCAAAGATTTAAGAGTACAAATACAAGATACTATCAGTAAATAAATAAAACTTAATTAAAGGATTTTAAGATAACTAGGTTACTTTTTCTATTATTTTGCTAGAAACTACACAATAAGATAAACAGTTCTATGCTTTATATATTTGTAAGTAGAAAGATACATTTCAATTTACAAACATGCATATATAGATACACGTGTGTATGTAAAACAAATATAAAATATGCTCGTATATGAAAATGCATGTATTGATATATTTATTTATTTGAGCACGAGTCTGAGCTTACTAGCCAATCATACAAGCGGAGTGCTTAACAAACTTCAGGCATCAAATAGGAGCTTTATTATGCTCGAGTCTTGACCTCACTCAACGACAAGCTTGAGCTAAGCTTTTTGACTCAGCTCTTCACAAACCATTTGCCAAAGCTTGGTTCTATTTCAGCTTTATCCTGAAAAGCTCAGTTTGTTTGCAGCCCTAACAAGGAATAATTAGCAATGATGATTGAAGACATTTCAGTATGATTTTGTCTTGCAAAACCCAAGCAATTAGTTCCATTTTGCATCTTTGGTGGTGCAAAAAAGTCTTGATCAAATATTTATGACTGTAGGAATATTTTCACTTGGGCTAGCTAACTGTATCCTGTAAGTATTTGTTAATAAGATAAATTTCTTTTAGTAAGGTGAAATCAGTTCTCCCTCCACTTCTAAGAAGCAGTTATTGGTGCCTGAATGAATCTGAATGAGTTATTGCTTATGGTTCTTTCTGTTCCATTTTGCTTGTCTTAAAGAATGATGCGTTTCAATCATCCAGGAGGGAAACTTTTAACCACCTTGCCAGTTGGTTGGAAGATGCAAGGCAGCATGCAAATGCAAACATGACCATAATGCTTATAGGCAACAAGTGTGATTTAGCTCACAGAAGGGCTGTGAGCACTGAGGAAGGAGAGCAATTTGCTAAGGAGCATGGCTTGATTTTTATGGAGTGCTCTGCAAAAACTGCTACGAATGTCGAAGAGGTGATTGGAGTTATTCCCTTCAATGTTGAAACATTGCAGGATGTCTAATTTTAGTTTTGCAGGAAATCATGTATCTCTTCCTATACATGTATTGTGAGATATTTCTTCATTTTGTTTTTCATTAGGCATTTATAAGCACTGCGGCAACAATCTATAAGAAGATTCAGGAAGGAGTGTTTGACGTTTCAAATGAGGTATCTTATACACTCTGTTTCTTCCCTGTAAGAGATTTACTTGAGTTTTGATGGCATAAAGAGTTTTCCTCGCTTTGAAGGAATTAAAATTAAGATTTGTTCAAGGGAAAATATTGGTTGGTTCAGAATCAATCCTAAAAGCAGAATTGAAAAGTTAGTGCTTCTAGTTTGTTGGCCTCAATTTATAACTTGCTGAATAGAATTGAAAATAATATATTTCAATGGTGAATTGTTTCCCCTACTTTGTGTATCCTTTTTGAACTCATGTCCAATGTAAAATTCTTCTTCACATTGGTGAAACTCTTGTGCAGTTCAACATTGGTGTAGCTTCGGTGAATAAATAACCTTGCATACTCCATGTCCTTGTGATGGTTTTCTGCTGACTACTGCAGCATTTTAATCCATTTATCTTATTGCTGCCTTTTTGGTTTCTTTGCAGTCGTATGGGATCAAAGTTGGATATGGAGGCATCCCAGGGCCCTCAGGTGGAAGAGATGGAGCTGCTGCCCAGGGAGGGGGTTGTTGTAGTTGAAAATTGAAATGATTGATTATCTGTGCTAATCATGTTCTTATGATTATGGTTGATTCATGGTTTTATAGGTTGTTTCTGGTTTCTATCTGTCTAAATTATGACACGTATGTGAAGAAAATAAGCAAAAAAGAGGGACGTACATAGCATTATTCTTTGTTATGGGGATTTTTCTGACTGTTGTAAACATTTTACTGTTGAAGCTGTGAATAGAGTTGTATTTTCTACTTTTTTATGTCCTGTGTTCTGCCCACTTTGTTTTGACATGTGTTTCTGGTGCTGCTTGGCTTTTGCCTAATAGGAACATCTTTTATCCTTATCCATGAAGTCCTGTGCTGCTACGTGGGTTATATTAGCTGAATTTTATTCTCGTGTTATCACGTTTCACTTTATTAATTATATGGGTTATCAGTTTGCTAGTTGTTATTAACATTAAATTAACTATTTTGCTATACTAATGATTATGTAATATAAACATATGTATACTCTAGATTATGTATTTATATAATATAGAAATATACACATGGATAAGTATCTCTTTATATATATATGTATATAATTACTCTTTCAATTTGAAATCAAATATTTATATTTTCTAAATATTTTTTTGAAAGATGGATACAATGAGAGTGGGTCTTGTTAAAAAATTATACTTAGCATTCTCACTTATCGCACTTTTTCATACTTCTCCCTAGTACTGCTTGAACTGAATAATTCTCATTCCTGTCAGGGTGAGGGCGGCAGAGCTCGCTAATACTAGGTGTTTTCGCCAGTTGATAATAAATTTGGAATTTCTTGAAAGAAATAGAGCTTGATATGTTCAAGGAAGAATGTGAAATGAGTTTTAGAGACCTATGGATTCAATCAATTTTTTTTTGAAATATTTGCTAAATATAATTATAAACTATTTATGACTTTTTAAAATACCTATTATCTTTATTTTTTTTAATAATCATACTTTTTACGAGTCATTAAAAATATCCAAATCAACCTTGGCATTTTCAGTGGGAAATAAATAAAACCAACTCATAAAAACTCTCTATGAAAGTGGAAACTTTTTTCCCAACTCCCTTAGTGCAAGAACAAGACCAACTACATCGATTTGTGAAAAAGTACAAGCGAAAGGTGGGAGATGAACTGGACAACCTAGTATGCATGAGAACAATCCATATTTGAACGCCTATCTAGTTGATAGAGGCGCATATGGAAGGTCCTATATTGACACTATTCGAGAGGGCAGAGTTAAACCTCCTACTATGTAGGGGATGGTGAGGAAGACGAGTTGGAACTCTTAGGTGATTGAACCATAATTAAATTGGTTTTTAAGAGTTTAATGTGTTATTTATTGAGATAAAATCTAACTAATTGTATGTTTATGTACTTAAATTGATTATTTACACTTTTATCTTTGTTTGTAGGTATTTTGAAAGTATTTTAACATGTTTAGAAGACATTGGAGGAAGATAGTAGCATTAAGAAGTTGTTTTGTAGGTAAAATGGAGTGGACGCGCCTTAGAAACCAATTGGACGCACACTCGAAGAAGTGGACGCGTCCCTATTCATCCACACGTCCATTCTCAGTAGTTTTGGAGCCTCACACGTCCACTTGGACGTTTCTGATTGTCTCGCGCGTCCACTATCCGAATTAAAGATTTTGGGCAGTTTTTAAGTAGTTTTGAATTAAGACTTTTATGTAACTAACCCTAGGACATTTTCTAACTATTTATAGGGCTTATTAGCTTAGTTTTTGGGGGGCCAAACACCTTAAATACTTTGTTCCCGAGCATTGTAGGAGATCGGTTGGAGCTTATTAGGAAATTGGATTTCCGTCTAATGAGTTTCTCTCTTTCCCTTAATCTTTCTATGATGTTTTCTTTTATGTATTGTGAGTAGTTTTCTTTAGTTGGCAAGGACATGCATTAGGTTTATGTTATTCGGGAATATGAGATTTATGTTTTGTCATTAAAAACCCGATCTTTTCAAAGGATTATTATTTCTATTTGGGTATTTGAAAAATTCTTAGTTTTATTTTATCAATTGAGTTATTTCAATTATTATTGGCCATCTTAATTGTTTTACACGGTTGATTAACTAGGGTTATGCAGAATCGGTTTTCGTTAACCAAAAGTAGTAACTATTGAATAATTTAAATATGTGTTTGATTAATTGATAGGGAATTGTTTGAAACAAATTGCATGATTTTAATCGGCCATTAATTTTATGTAATTTGTGTTGATGTTGTTCTTGAGCTGAATAACTTAATTGACTATTTTATGCGAGCGATTCGATAATTTAGTTTGATTAGGTTAAAGTTAATTTGTTGCGTTTCTCGGGAATTAACCTAAATTTACAAGAATCAGAATTTACTGTGCTACTTGAAATTCTAAGTCACTATTCAAATAGGTTATTATCAATGATTAGTCTTGAATAAATAAAATCGAAATACGAAGTCCTTGCTAACGTTTTTCTATCCATTAATTCTTAATTGATTTGTGAGTTATTTTATTTAAAGTTTTATTCTTTTAGATAAAAATTGAATCTTTTCCCCCAAATCTCAATCAGTTTACTTATTTTGAGATTTTACAAGTTCCTGTGAGTTCGATTTTACTTGCCATAACTGAATAAGTTGATTAAAGTTTGGAATTTAATTTGATAACGCAACGACATGCTCGTCATTAGGCCCAGACGACT
This sequence comes from Apocynum venetum, assembly GCA_019593545.1. NCBI lineage: Eukaryota > Viridiplantae > Streptophyta > Magnoliopsida > Gentianales > Apocynaceae > Apocynum > Apocynum venetum. The sequence continues at coordinate 754,802 of SRSM01000151.1, forward strand.
TTCTGATACTTGAAGTTGACGCCTCAAGGGACGCATCGATGCCATTATTCTCCTTGCCATGGGAGGAGTATCAGATACTGTGACATAAGTGGAAGAGAGCTATTATCCTCAAACTTCTTGGGAAGACTGTCTCATTGATGGTACTGGAACATCAAACTAAGGACATTTGGAAACTAGATTGGGGTTGTAAACTAGTTGATTTAGTGAATGGATACTTTGTGGCGAGGTTCTAATCGAGAGATGATTATTTGCGCGTTCTTGAAGGTGGTCCTTGGATAGTGCTGGGTCACTACTTCACAGTGGCAAAGTGGCGTCCTCGATTGACAGCATTTCCTCGACAATGGTATGGGTTCGTTTTCTAGATCTCTCCATTGAATGTTTCTCGGAGAGAGTCTTAATGGGTTGGGTAATATAGTTGGCAAAGCAATTTAAGTTGATAAGAACACCTCTGAAGCTACTAGAGGACGTTATGCATGAGTGTGCGTAGAAGTTGATCTAGCTATACTACTGGTACAAAGTATTATTTGTTTTGATAGAGTGCAGAAGATAGTCTATGAGGGCTTCATCAAATTTGTTTTGACTGTGGCAAGTATGGTCACCGAGCTGAGGCGTGCCCCCTTACTAAGCTATCGGTATGTAGCATCCCAGTTACTGGCCAATCCAGTGGAGAAGCAGAAGGTAGCAAATCAGATAGTTTGTTTGGTTCTTGGATGTTAGCTCCAAGAAAAAAGAGACTGGTACAGAGGGATGTGAAACAACTGGTCCAAGCTGCAAACACATCGGGACCTGCTCCAGGATCACAACCAAATTGGACTGAGTCCCCAGGGTTGACAGCAGTTACCTTACGTTCTAGCAGAGGAGAACGTGACCATGCCAGATATACATTGAGCCCTAATCCACAAAGTTTCCAATTCAGGGCTAAGCCCAACTAATCTAGATTTACAGTATTGGAAGGCCTCGAAGTCTATTGTGATGATGACCCATGGATTGAGGAAATATCCAACTTGAAAGAGAAAATTCATGCTATTCCTGGGCCTTCAAGGGCCTATCACAAGAACCAAACAAAGAGTAGGACTACTGGGCCATTTAAGAAAGGTAATCTCAAAAAGTCAAATACGGGAGGAGTAAAATTTCCAGAGCCATTAGCCCAGACTGCGACATGCAAGTTTGTTGTTGTGGGCCATGCTAAGGAACCTATGACCTTTACAAAAACACATCCTTTAATGGACATTTCAAATCAAGAACGAATACATAATCTCGTGTCAAGCTACGGGAGCCTAACTGGAGGAGTTCATATTCTAAACAGAGAGCTTATAAACGGTCGTCCAGTCTCTTCGCACTGATCACCCATTATCGTTAAATAACACCCCTGTATAAGAATCATTTATTGGGACCTCCTAATTTAGTCAATCTACCGACAGGAATGAAAGTGTGCCCTCAGCGAATAGATCCCGTTTAAGAGGAGGATCTGGAAGCTGTATCTTGTGTAGATGCATCACATACGGATGCCGATACCATCATGGAATCTGAGTAGGCTCTGCCTTCACCATCTTGATAATTTGATTAATGTCAATAAAACTTTTGATGTGGAACTGCTGTGATGCAAGTAGCGAAGATTTCTTGCTTTATCTTTTTGACTTAATCGTCATAAGCCTTCAATCTTGGTATTATTGGAGACCAAAACTCCCAACACCTGAGGTGAAAGCATCCTTAGTCAAACTAACATGACATATTTATATGCTTCGAAGGCAACTGGCTATTCGGGAAACATTTAGCTTCTCTGGAATAAATATGAGATTGCTCTTGAGCCGATCAATCATAATGATCAGATGGTGAATTTTGCAATTAAGTGCGGGCCAAGGGCGATTAATCTCTTCTCGGCAGTGTACGCTTCACCTAGGGCAAGTGAGAGGTCTGCATTATGAGAGTATGTTCATAATCTTAGTCTGTGTGTTAATATCCCTTTGCTTTTATTTGGTGATTGGAACCAAGTGCTGGAATCAAGAGAAAAAAAGGGAGCGGGGAAGGAAGATTATACTGTCATGAGCCCGACATTTTGGAGAGATTCTCGATGATTTATGGTGACCACAAATCAGCAAGTATTATCCCCAAACTCACCAAATAGGTTGCGGAAAATGTTGGACGATGTACTAGTCAGCAACAACCTCTTAGTGGGATACCCACGACTATATTTTTTAACGTTGTGGAAATAACTATTTATACCAATTCCCACTTAATATTTTGAGGAAAACATTTTGAGCTAAAACATTTATGTGCATCTTGTACATGATTTAAACTCTTTCAAAGTTTCAAATTAATTCAAATTAATCAAGAAAAGTTTTGATATATGAAAGCTTTAAAGCTTTTAATGTCTTAATTTTGATTAATGACAAACATTGATGATGACTAATGCCTTAATTGTATAAGTGTTGGTCTTTTAGGATTCATATGTCTAATCCATGCAAGATCGAAGTTTCAAGTCTTCAGGAAAGATCGTATGTTGTCAAGCGTTGAAGATAAGCGATTTTTGAATTAGATAGGATCTAGAGGTGTAGTGTTTTGTTTTTCACTTAGATATCTCTAAGTCTACCTCTTTGAGTAATAATTTCTATAGGTTGCTCAATCGTAGAGTAATAATCGTATGTTGTCAAATACGTTTTTCTAAATGCACTTTATAAAGTTAAAACATGAGTTAGGTATTTGAAATGATTTTTAAAATACATGCATTTACTTAAAATTCTATAAAATATAATCCACAAACTCTTAGAGTTGATTGTAATATTGTATTGCATGATTTGGATGCATGTACAATCGACCTAACTGCATATGTGGTCAACCACAGATCATGCGATCGACCAGACTTCTTAGCTCATCATCTGTAGAATGTCTAGAGCTCTCTGGTACACTTGCGGATGATGGTGCGGTCGACCAGACTACTCAACTTATAGTTCGCAGAATGTCTAGAGTTCTCTGGAACACTTGTGGATGATGGTGTGGACGACTAGTCTAACATGCGGTCGACTGCACTTCTTTGAGTGGGATTCAAACAACTATTTTTATAACCGTTGGTGCATACATATAATATCCAATTGTTTTAAAAAACTAAAACAATGACTTTTTGAGCAAAAAATCAATTTCTATACTTTATAAAATATTTTGAAATCATTTTGAAACCCTTTTATAACATTTACATTGTGAAAATCATCCAAGAAAGGTATTTACTAAATCATTGGTGTTCTTGAGCAATCTAGAGAAACATATTACACAATGAGGTGTTTATGCTTCAAATTGATATATCTTCACATCAAGGTGATTTTTATATCCAACTTTTCCTATTCTTATATTGTAAGTTTTATTCAAGGTTGCATTGAGCTTAAAACTCTAAGGGTTAGAGTGAGTCTTGAATTATAGATAATTGTGATTGTCTTAAGTGTATCTATTTCATTAATTGTTATATTATAGATAAATGTATAATCAAGGTTGTATTGTAAAACTCAAAGAGTTGGGTGAACCTTGATTGGGTAAGAGGTTGGTGTTGTAAAACCCTAAGGAGAATTAGGTGAGCCTCTATTGTAATATCTTGTCTTAAATTAGTGAAAGGTTTTGTGAAATCCTTGGGTAGATAGCTCAAGGTAGTGGATTAAGTTTTGTTAGATAAATCGAACCACTATAAATTGTTGTGTTCTTTGATAATTTCTTGAACACATTACTTCACACACTGTTTGAGTACCAAGTGTTTGTTATTTGTTGTCTTAGAAAACATTGTTTGAATTAAGGTTGTAAAATCGGATAAACCTAATTCACCCCCTCTTAGGTTTTTCAATATCAAATAAGAAATATCTTGAGTAATCTTGTGGAATATCATTCCAATAAGAGGTATTTGATCTTCAAATTGATATATTTTCACAATAAGATGAATTATATGAGACTCTTTATCTATTATAATTGATTGTAATTGTATCAATGTTGCAAATAACATAAAACCCTAAGTGTTGGAATAAACCTTGTGTGTGTTGTTTTGTATTGAAGGTTGGATTGTAAAATCATTGGGTGAAATTTGAGTTGAATTGTGTGTAAAGATTTTTCTAATTCTCTCCAAAAATAATATTTCCTAAAAGATAAAGCAAAAGATGACACAAATATATAGATAATATTTGAGATTCATTTTCCTTTTCTAATCCTAATAAACCTTCTAAAATATTACTTGAAAATATTTCATATTACAAAAGATTCTTCTCTCAAGATGTCTTTTTGGATATATTTTAGGATTGACTTTAGTTGACATTCAAAATCTCGAAATCTTTTTTTTTTTCCTTCACTTTTCTTCCAAAAATTCCGATAGTACATAATTAGCAAGTCATGTCCATATCAAACACAATTAGTGCTTCTGTGAGATTTCCAGTAAAATTGATGTGACCACGCCTAAGCTTAAGTATATTTCTGCCAAAATCTTTTGATTTAAAGTCATTTTGCACCAATTTATTCACCTACTTCACAAGACATGAAAGACCATTAATTGTACAACTTAAGTTATTAAAATAATCCAAGTAGGAGGAAATATAATAAGAATATCAAACAATTATGCACACTATCAACTCCTTTCCAAATTGGTGAAAGATTGCTCGTTTTCACACCATTTTCCCCATATTTAGCTTGCATAATATTAATGCAAGAACTCCATCACCCTTTAGTATTCTCCATCCCATTTTGGCTAACAAAGATCTTTTTCATAATTGTCAATAACTTTAATACCAACCCCTCTTGGTGTTTGGGTTTGCATATCTTAGACCATGAAATGGGATGGAAACTGTCTATTATCAATGTCACCCCAAAATAAATTTTGAAATATTCGTTTTATCTCATTATCACCCCAAGGAATCTTGGGGAATTCTCATAGAGTGCATGGTATATTGAGGAATAGTTGCTAGAACTAATTGAATGTTAATTATTTTAGCAGCTCTAGGAAGATTTTTTGCTTTTCAGCATTCAACTTAGTTTGCATCTTACTAATGGTAGATTCAAAAAGATTTTTTTGAACTCTACTGTGTAGTAAAGGAACTCCTAGATGGTAGATTCCCCAAATCAATTGTTTGAGGAGCTCCAAATTTATGACTAAATTATAGATTTTTGTAAATTCACTTTCTGACCATATTCTTAACAGAATTTGGGTAGTGTCAACTCCATAGTTTGGCCTGTTTCACTGTGGCCTCACAAAAAAAAATTATCATATGCAAAAAGGTGGGATAAACCATAATAACTTCTTGTTTTCGCTACATTCCAAGTCACGTTAGTCACTTCTTGATTAATATATTGTTCCAAAATCTTCATACAAAGCACAAATAGGTAAAGGGAAGGGGGATTTCCTTGCCTAAGTCCTCTTTAGGGAGTGAACGGGGAAAACAAGTGATCATTCTACGGTACTATAAGGGAAGCACTGGTGATACAAAACATAATCAAATCAATAATCTTGTTATCCAAATCCACCACTTCTAGATTAGTCGTTAGGAAGCTCCAATTCACCATATCATACGTTTTTTGAAGGTCAATTTTCACCACCATCCATAATTTCTTTCCTTTTTATGTCGCAAGGAATGCATGATATCTTGAGTTGCCACAATATTATCGATAGCCATTCTCCATGTAATGAATCTTTCTTATTGTAATTTGGCCAGCTTGGGCATCATGGGTTTCAACCTATTCGCAATAACTTTGGTACTCAGTTTCACAATAACATTAATAAGGGCTATCAGGTGAAATTGTGAAACGAATTTTGGTTTTTCCATCTTCGGTATCATGCATATCAGTGTATTATTTAAGATCTTGAAAATTGGACATACTTGAAAGCTTTCATATAAACTTTCCCACCACATCGCAAATGATATGCCAGAATTTTTGGAGAAAGGACGTTGGGATTCCATTTGGTCATGATGCCTTAGGAAGTGTCATTTGAGAGAGTGCCAATTGGAACTCTACAAGCGTTATAGATCGATTAATCCATCTCTTATAAGCCCCGTTGAGTTGAGGGAATTCCCATTGACTGTGTAGAGAGTTTTATAGTAATTGTTTGCCATCAGTCCCAATTTATCTTGCTCATTACACCAATTTCCCAAACTATCATTTAATTGTTGCACTTTGTTCCTCATTCTTCTAACCATAGTGGACACATGAAAAAACCTCGTGTTCCTCTCACCATCTTTCAACCATGTGTTGTGGGCATTTTGTTTCATTTTGTGTCTATAGGCATTTCAACTATTTCCCTATATCTGAATGACCCAGCATGTCTGTGTCATCTGGTTTGCCTTCGCCAAAGTAGATCGAAGGGTGAGTTTTAATTTGTTTGAACACTTCAGTGAAGGATTTTTTTGCCCACTCACCTCCGGGGGAAGGTGTGGAAGGAGGATTTGGACTATCTCCATCGAGGAGAAGATGTGTCTCATTGTTCATGTTCTTAGTTAATAGGCTTGTAGAACCACTTTTTCTATCTTTTATCTTGAATTTCTTCACTGATCTGCATAAGAGATCAGTTTCCTGTTTTGACAGTGAAATCTCAATTCTTTTTATAGAACTTTTGATTCAATCAAACAATATTCATAAGTGAGACTGGAATTGCTCAATTTCCCGATTCTTTACCTGCCTAAGTATTAAAACTGAGATACTATGTTGATACGAATTTTATGGATGAAAACTAAAGTGCCTATTCATATTTGTGGAGATCTATAATGCATGAAAGGGAGTTAATACAGTGCATTCTTACGGCGGAAAATGGAACGAAAATTAAGATTTTCTTAAATCGATTGCTATCAACCCAATATAGTTTCAAAATAGCTATGGTGTACACAAACACCTGACTTTGATCATAAATTGGTTATACTATGTAATCGGGCTATTTATTAGTTGTCATACCAATTTAAAAGATTCAAAATAAGTTTTACAATAATATGTAACATTCATATAGATCTCCCGTAAACACTCAAGCAATGTGTTGTTGAAATGATTGAATAATCAACCAGATGCGATATTTTTGCACTAATCCTCGTGCTTTGAGCCTGAACTTTTTGTTGCATTGGTAGTTAAATGCCGAGTCTTCCGAGTCTTTGGCCTTAGTGGACTAACCACTCAAGGTTTGGTACTAGCAACCCTAGTCATTTCACTCTCTGTCCTTAGTAATTTTCTTCTCTTCTATTCTATCACGCTCTTGAAATTGACTTGGTACATAATACCAATTACTCCAATCAGAGGCTCAGTAACGATAGTAGTGTTATTTCATATGAGAAGCTGCCTTGTGGCCTTTGAGCGTCTGAGTCGCAGTTTGAAGCAATTGTGACTTGAGGAACCCCCCATCATTCATAAGAACAGAATTAGTTACGTTCATCTATAGTTAAGCATAGAAAACCAATTGTCCCTTAGAACACTTCTATCAAATGTACTTAGCATTTTTATATTCACCCTCTTCCCTCTAGTCAACCCTGCATGCTCTAGCATCACGGATGGCCACTTGTTGTCCAAGAAAAGTGTTACCTTGGAACTATCAAGTTGTAACTAAATTCTGACCTTGTTTATGTTATTTACTCTTATATTAATGTAATGACATATTGTATGTAATAAATGCTTATGATTTTTCTTATATATTTTGTCAATGCCCATTATTTTGTTTCACATGCCCCATAAACCTCCATTCCTTTCTCCTAAAAATTGAGGAGAGTGAATAATTGAGTATGCAAAATTATAGTGATAAAATATTAATTAAGGTCACATTATTCATTCTCAATAACTTCTTAATGTGTGTGAAAACTCCCAAAATGACATTTTAAAATAAAACGGAGGAAGTATATGGTGGAACAAGATCCTTTGACAGACTATTCCTATATTGAGGAGCCCTTAGAACATAACACAATTTTTTTAAAATTTTTTTTCTAGGATTTAAAGTAAATTAATTATTATAAAAATCCAGCTTGATCAAATTCGTTTTCATATGAAAAAAAAATCCAACATGGTCTTTAATAGAAAAAGACAGAAAACCATATTGATCAAAATTTTAAATCATAGACTGAATGCATACCTTACTTAGAACATTGTACAAATTGAATTTTTAAATTAATTTTTTTAGAGGATTGAAAGTAAAATAATCATATAATATTAAAAGCGAGTCATTTATGAAATAATTTTAGCATTTTCCTGTTTTGACATTTCATGCAATCCAATTTGAATTTTCCAAAAATATATACTGCATACATTTTTGGGGAAAAATGGGTACCACGAATTTAACTTACAATCCAAATAAATACGAACAATTAAGAATTCTTGAGTTGAATGCACTCGTTGAATCCTCAATTGAAATAGAAGCCTCCAAACCTAGCTTTTCTTTTTTTAGAAGATAACACCGTTCTTAACTTTCATAACATCGTAAAAACACATGGACTAGTTAGTCAAGTTAATGAATCTAATTGATTATTACAAAGTACCCCTAGCTCAAGTCCTATTAAACTTATAAAAAATACTTTCTTACGTTCGAAATTGAATATTCACTTTTAACTTTCTTTAAAAATTAAAAAGTATTTTTTACTTTAATTAGCTTACTAAATTATTTTTAATATTAATTTAATAAATTGTGAGACCCATAAATATTAGTGGAATGCAAATTTCTTAAATTAATGTGGTGAGTAGAGGGACCATGAATTAGATATATAAATCATTTAAATTAAAGAGGTTATTAATACAATTTTGAATAAAAAAATATGTTTATTTAAAGAAAATTTATATTTAATTATGGACAAATTAAAATAAAAATGTCGACATTCAATTTGGTATAAAGAGATTATTAAAGAAAATGAGTTACGTAGTCATAGTGTATATAGTTACTAGGCCAAACATACTTTTAGTATCACATTTCACCTCATTTCTAGGTATATTGTAAATAAGGGTTAAGTGAGTCAGGCATAGTCATCTTAGGAAATGTTATCTCAAGCTTGGTAACAACATATAGACCCTTACCACCTCAAATTGTGAGCTTGAGCCAAGTTTTTGACTCAGCCAAATTTCATCCAAAAAAGAAGGGGAAAAAAAAAATGACTGCATTGTTACAAATTATGAAGTTTTAGTGCTTCTTCCCTTTCAATGGAGGGGAGTAAGAGATAAGAAGGCTCAAAGAAAAGGAAAGAGGAGGTAGATAGTTTATGGATTAGAGATTGATTTTTCTTGTTAATATTTAGAGAATTTATTGTGTGTGTATGTATATATTAAGTGACAGTGAGAGAGATAGAGAGAGAATTTATTAATACTAATCAAACTAAGCTTGTAGACTTCAGACGGTGGACCTGCTACTATGTCATCATATGGCAGCCTATCATAATGAAACTACATTTAATTAATTAGAGCCAAATTAAGAATTTCTTTTGCAATTTGTTTGTTTTTATATAAATGAAGAACAAATTAAATCTTAATTTGTAATTTGACCAAAGAAGAAGAAAAAAAAAAAAGGTTTAAGGAATTGGGGCAATTGTTCTATTCTCAGAGCTAATTTTATTCAGAAACAGACTTCCATACACGTTCTAAATCCCTAATTAACTGTTTTTCTCTACCAAAGATTATAGAAATATGGTCAGTGTTATCTATGATTTTAACCTCAACATTTGGAACATTCATACGCATGTTGATGCTACATTCTAGGGGAACTATTTGATCTCGAGTACCTTGAAAAACCTGAATTTTCACTTGAGCCATCCTCAAAACTTCCAAGTACTTGTCCATCAATTTAGCTCCTCCACATACCACATTATGCATTGTGTGCCAAGCCGAATGATGAGTATGCCGAGTCAAGTCGAGAACCGCAAAATGTAGATCCCTGATGTAAAAAACAAAACAAACCAGGTTTTTATATGAATGTACAAATTGCATGTTCTCACATTCTCTTTATTTCTGCATACACGTTTTAAGAAAATTAGTCAGTGAAAAAGATGTTTTAGATATTTAAACAGTTAAAATATAATGTCTCGAACCCAATATTCCCCCCAACCCCACCCCACCAAAAAAAAAAAAAATGCAGCTCAGCAGAACATTGGGAGTGTAATGGACTAGAAATGTAGTTTTACCTTTTCCAAGTGACAAGTTTCAAGATGAACTCCCATGTTTTGTGGTTTCGGCAAATAATAAAGCAAACACATCTGCCCAAGTGTTCATACCAAGACATAAACGAGGAACCAAACAGCAATGGAGGCCATATTCTTCTTGCTGCAAGTTTTTCTAGTGATCGTAGACTAGCATTCTCTTCTGCACAAGGGAAGTAAGGCTAGAATTCAAGAAAGGATGTTAGCAGACGGGAGTTAAACAGTAAGAAGAAATCAATTAATAGACCAACAATAACCTCAAAAGATATAATTGTTAAATTTTTATTTGCTATAAAAATTGAAATTAATATAAAAAGGTTGAATTTATAAACTTAACAAGTCCCTCATGTATAATCCGAATATAAATTTTCAATATAGACCTAAGACGTGAATAATAAACATTTAAATGATGAAAACACAATTGCTTCCGCTCTAATACTACTTTAAATTTCCACTTTGCTTGCATTAAAGTAAGATAGAAATTTAACAACTTAACAATAATTAATATTGCTCATGTAAAATTTTGAACTGTGTACTATGGATGGACTTAGTAGCACTTACCGGGGCTATCAGGACAATGGATTTGACATATTTTGAGTATTTTGCAGCCATTGCCAGAGCAATCACACAACCCATAGAATGTGCAACTATATGAAACGAATTTAATTGGTATGGATTAATCAAAGAGACCTCCATCATTTCTAAGTGATCCTTCAATGTGTAGAAACAGTCCCTCGGTTTGGGACTCCTTCCAAAACCCAATAGGTCTACTGAGAACAATTTGTAATTTCGTTGTCGAGTTTCAGATAAATTAGGGAACACTGTCTCTGTCCAGAATGATGAAGACGAAAGAAATCCATGAAGGAATACTACATTTTCTGTTTCCTTCTTTCTGCAACCCTCCAAGATAGCTGCAAAAAGGGGGAAAAAAATGCTATCTAAAATATGAATATGAATGCCAATACTTTAAAGCAGAACTAAATAAAATTTTAATTAGTTCTTTTGAAGTTGAGGAGAAACCCCAACAAGTAGTTCTTTATCTTTCTCATCAATCCATACAAATAGCTAGAGTTGTTGCAATATTAACCATATACTAAGAGTGGATTTGTCTCTGTTTATCTATTGCTCTGAGCATGCTTCATAAAGTGCAAAAATATTTTTCAGCTTCAGTAACTGGTCGTCCTGAGATGTACCAAAAATCAAGGAAACATCTGCAAAAATAAGCAGTCTATTAAGTAATTGCCATGAAGCTGAACGACATTCAGTCTCTAGGTTTCCATAAAACCCTGTAAAAAGCGCCATAGAAGAGACGAATCAAGATAAGAAATTGTGGCATCTATATGACCTTTAGAATAGGACAGAATGGAAACTGAATTTTGATCATTCCGAAGGAGTCAAAGTCCTCTTGAGAGCCCCATTATGTTGACACAAAGACCGGAGGGGAAATTTAAAGACATCCTATATCTAGCAAAACGGGAAGACGGACATTTTGTTTCTGAAAGAAAGACAAAGAAAAGGATTGCTTTCGCGGATGAGCTGCTGTAATTCCTGAATTGTCCGAGGGTTCCCAATTCCTCGGCAATTCCAAACGAGAGCATTCATTGTTCTAGGCGGGGCTGCTTAGCAGCCTTCACCTCTGGTAATGTCTGAGTAGTCAAGGATGGGGTCATCTCTAGTGAAAGACGTCGTCTCTGATTTGGTGAGATGTCAGTGAAATTAGGCATATGGCGTCTCTTGCTACCATTGGGCTGGGAAGCTTGTGTGAAACAGAGGCAATTCCAGGCTTGAAAGTACATCTGTGACGGAACTTGGGAGACTTCTTTGACTTATTGGTGCGATGCAGATTACCAGCAGAGGAGATTGCAGATTCTGGGATTGTAGGAAAGATCACTGTTTTTTTTTAATAACAAGAGCATTATTGTTGAGCATAGGTGAAGGATCCTCGCTACTTTGCAAAGGCAGTAGAGGTCTCTGCTCTGTGTTATTTGATGGATAAGAGAAGTTTGAGTCACCTTCATCGACTGAATGGGGCCCAGGAGTAGGATTGGGAAAAAGTGAATCAAACAAGAGATTGCTCTTTCGATAGGAATATTGAAGCCAGAAGCCATATTTTGTTTTCTCTCTATCAGATTTTGTGACTCCATTAGGGAGCAGAGGGCAGTATATGTTTGGATGGTCAAAGTGGCCACATTTATAGCAGACATAGAGAAGCCTTTTTTGTATCTGATAACTCCTCTTCAAATTCCAAATGAATGTACTGAGATAGTAACAATCTGATGAATTTTGGAATGTCAGCTCGAAAGCGAACGTATAACTCACCATCACTGTTCTCTCTAATTTGAAATATGGGACAGTTGGTAAGGCTAGATGCAAGTTTATTATGGCCAACGTCTTTTGTATAGCTTTCTCTCGAAAATTCGAAGACATTAAACCAGAAAGTTGCAAACTTGAATAAAGAGTTGTACATATCGAAGACCACGTCTTAAGAATTAGCAGATGATTATTGAAGTTCGACGGTCCGCGGTCGACAACTTGAATGACTTGATTGCCACTAACTAGAAATAAACGGTATCAGTTGTCTTTGAGTTTTACAATGTGTACATCAAGACAACCCCAAGCTTTGCATATCATCAATGGAAGGCCTGCTATATTAACAGATTTATTGGAAATAAATCTGCCAATACAACTATATTTGCAGGCAATTCTGCCTTCTTGAATGTCTTCTTCAGTGAGTTCAGTAGTAGTAAGGGCTTCATCATCATTTTAAGGTAAATTTGTTAAGTTGTTGTAGAACATATTTCTCCATGTGAATTGAGAAGTAGAGGCACAAATCAGATTGGCGTTAATTGTGTGAAAACTTCTAGGCGGCGAGCAAGTTTCATGAAGCGTTTCTTAATTTTATAAGGATTAAAAGTTATAAATCGAAAAAATATTGAGATGAAAAAGTAAAATAAACATTGGGGACCCGTCACCCCGAAGGTGCAAACGTTAGGGGTGAAATTGATCAATTTTCCTTATTTTTCAAGTGGACAATTATATTGGTCTTCAAATTTCAAATATCCTTATATTTTTAGAATGTAATGTCAATGTACTTATAAATATCATAATCCTAGGAAAACCTGACTTCCAATAACTGATTGATTATTAAAAAAAGAATTCTTTTGGATCACTTGATCTTCTTATATATAGTTTCTAGAACTTAGAAAACTTAAAATCTTATCGGACCACTTCTTATGGGAGAGAAAAAAGAGAGACAAATTAGCCCCATGATAGGCCTTTTTTAAAAAAAAAATTAAAATTTTAAAATACCCCACAAGATAGGGTTTTTTGCATGAAAATAATTTATTTCACATAATCTAATTTCGATTTTCTAAGGCTGTGGTTGAATTTTACAAAGATTGAGAAGCTACACAATTAATTGATATAAATGCCCTTCAAAATTTTCAATTGTAAGGATGACTTATATCGTTTGAATATCTAATTTTTTTTTATAAAAATAAAACAACAATTTCTGGATAATTTCTATCCACCCTTCTATTACCCTTAGGTCTTTATCCCAAAGTGCTTAATAGTAAATTGTGCCTAAGAAGATTACACGTATTAGTTTAAAAAACGGGTGGAAAAATCATATTAAAACTAAAAGCGCTTTGGTCAATGGATCGTTTGGTTTCTAAAATGCGGTCCCCATTAGGTACACGCAGTCCCTAAACCTAAACCCTTTAAAATGTCTTGAATTTCCTTTTTATTTTATTTTATTACTATCAACATTGCTTATTGTATACAAAAAAGTCAATTTTAATATTTTTTCTTCTTCATTTAATACATAAACAAGTTATGTTTTGACAGAAGTTCTTTTATGGCCAAATTTAATGAATTATTTGACAAGAATTGTACAGGTTGCTTGCATGTAAGTTTAGATTTTCAAAAAAATAAAAAATATATTAATTAACTAAATTATCTTTAAAGTGTTTTTGTACAGCTTAGTTTGGACCAATTCTTGTTTAGTTTTGAGATCATTTTGGTAAGATTTGGCTGTTTGAAGTCTCTGGTCTTTTCTGAAGCAATGTGCTGATTGTACTTTGTCTCTTTTAATTCAATATTATTCCTCTTGCCTTTCCAAAAAAAAAAAAAAAAAATTCAACGTGATCTATTGATTTTTCTTTTTTTGAAAATTTCATCAAATTTGACTGGAAAAGGACTTCTGATATGTCGTAATTTATTTTATTTGAGTACGGAGAAAATAGAATAGATATTTTAAGTATCTTGTAAGTAAATAATCCTAATTATAAGTACCAAATCGGCAATTTTCCCTTGTGAAAGTTAACTTTTAAATAAAGGATCTAATTTAACTTGCTTGAGTAATTTCATAAGGAAAATAGAAAAACAAAATAAAAAAGAAGAAGATATTTATCTCCTTGGTCATGGATCACAGACTCAAAACAAATACACCCACAAAACTCTTTATTTATTTATAATCAAAGAAACTTCTTTAAGATATACCTTTCTGCCTGCAAATTATTTTATTTTATTTTCCTTTGGTTCATCAATTAAGAATTAATTAGCATCTATTCCCCAATCAATGGAAAAAAAAAAGAATTGTAAAATATTAATTAATCATCAAAGAGATGCAAATTGAGAGAGAGAGAGAGAGAGAGAGAGAGAGAAAACAAAACAAAAGAGAAGTACCTTTGTGTGGTTCTTTAACCACAACGTGAAGCCTTGGATTATTACTTCCATTAGTGATCCACTGCGCACAAGACTCGCACCCACAATCGGACCATCGGATTCTATTAACGTTCGTCACCAAGCATTTGTAATCTCCTGACCATTTCCGTGGCCACATCATTACGGTCCTGAAGAAATTTCTCCTTCCATAAAGAGTTTCAGACAAGTACTCATCATTTTCTCCTTCAACACAAGTACTACTCTTCTTCTTTTCTTCTTCTGAAATTTTCATACAGTAGCATGAAGAAGCTTTTCCTTCCAGAAATTCATCCACCACTCTGTACAACATGCACATGACAATGTCCAGAAAATCAAGCAACAGGAAAACCAATGAACTGATGGTTGATATAAGAACCTCCACAACTTTTGCAAGCCATTTTCCTTGCAAAATTGCAGAGTCTGCCATTCTTTGGGTGAGGATTGGGGATAAGGCAACGAAAGTAGAGACAGCAAGGAAGGATAGAGAAAGAACGTCTTCTGTATATATAGTAAAAATAACGTTTGGAATTAGAGTAACGGGAGTCTATATATTGTCTCTTCCTACCTATATTAGTTTTTGTGGGTTTAGTCCTAATTTTGTTTCTTCGGATTTTTTGAACCATAGCTATTAATGGAATTGGCCCTTACTTTGTTTTTTAAAACATTTTTTGTCGTTAATATTTTTATTTTTAGTATGTTTGGTCCCAACTTTTTATATTTGCATACGAATTTGGTCTTTTCTTTTTGTCCAACTCTAGCAAAAAAACCAACCAACTCAATCTTTCCTTTAAATAATGGAGGGTTAATTTGGAACATCACTTTTTTGCAATGAGTTAATTGGTGAATTTAGTTCCTAGCTATTTTATCTTCTATAGATTTGGTCCCTAATTTTCTTTTTGGATTATTTGGCACCTACCCTCCTTTTTTCTTTTTTTTGCAGATTTGGACTTTAATTTTTTTCCTAAACTTGTTTGGTCCATAACCTTTTTCTATTTTGTATGTTTGTCCCAACTTTTTTATTTTTGCAAGATTTGATTTTTTTTTTGCCCACTTTCGACCAAAAATTTAGTCAACTCAATAATTTCCTTTAACAAATGGAGGCTTAAATTTGGAAAGTCACTTTTTTTGCAATAAAAAAATCATTTCACTCAAAAAACGAATTATCTTATATTCAAATTTAAGAAATAAAATAATGAGCTAAATATATCTACTAATAAAAAAAAGAGAATAACACTTCAAAGAGTAACACTCAATCAATTTTTCAATTTTTATTTTCCATTTTTCTGTTTTGAATTACCCTATCACTAATGTTAATAATAAGATAATATTTTTCCAAACAATGATTATTTAATAATAAATTACATTTTTGTTCATATAATCTTGCATTAAAATTAAATTTAAATTTGGCTTTTAAAATTAAATCATTAAACTAGGTAATCAATTTCATCTAATTGACTTATTATGAAATTGATAACTATGTGAACTATAACTCTCTCTCTCTCTCTCTATATATATATATATATATATATATTGTAAGCATTAAAACTTAGTTAAATTTAAATTTCAAAAATTCATTTTTTAATTAAATAAATGGTATAAATTTATCCATTTAATTAAAAAAATTTCATCCAATTAAGATACAAGTGTCATGGATGATAAAATTTGGCCCATCAAATATTTTATGAAATATTTAAAATAAGAAGATAATTTCTAAATTGGTAAAATGAACATTTTCCTTAGTCTTCTACTTGTATAATAGGAGGCTAACCTCAAGAAGAGATATATAAAATCTTCCAAGAGAAGCAGTGAAACTCTCACAGACAAATCTCTCACCAAATTCTGAGATTAAGCTTCAAGTCCTCAAAAAAAAAAATTCAAGAGAATAATCAACGGAGTTCTAGAGATTTTGTGACTGCTTAATTTGAAATCAATATAAATTATTATTTGCCACCATTTTTGTTATTTGTATATTTATTTTGCATACACAAATTTAGCATGTACAATTGGTATACCTAGTGGGACAAATCTCTACTGCTCATCTCTTTTCGTCAAATCTAAATCATAATATCATCAATGGCTCAAAAGAACAACAACAACAGGCTATTCTTGTCAAATATGCAACTGTGGGTGCACGGGGCCTATCACAATAGGCAAGGCGAGGGCTTTGCATTTGCAATAGCAATCTATGGAGAGCCCGATTTTCAATTACGTCAACACATATTTGATGTCACGAGCCCAGATCTTGGAGTGAAGAATGGAGTGATAAAGAAGACTATCGTTGCTAGATCAAGGTTCAGAATTGCAAAAATTGAAGCAATGAGAGACTTAATCTATTGTGAGCTCTTGAAAGAATGAGAAGCAAGGAGTTTGACACCTATTAATCCATGCTTACAATTACTGCACCTATGAAAATTTCAACCAAAGAGAGTAAGAAGTTCAAAGAAAAAGTTGATCACACACCTAATGTGGCAAGATAGAAATTTGACTTTGAAAGACATGCAAATGAAACAATACATATTCCTTGATTTTGATGTCTTTGAAATATTCGATGACATGTTAAAAGCTAGACTAATTGAGCTGCCTGAGATAAAGTGACCAAAAAAGGTAGGACAAACTTTTGATTCAAATTACTACAAGTATTATCGTCTGCTTGGTCATTCGATTGATAAGTGCTTCATCTTCAAAGATGAAGTGATGGAGTTGGCTCAAAAAAAAAAGGGCTTATTTTCCCCGAAGACAATGTAACATCAAACCAAACAAATGTCACTCCTGACTTTACTTCATTTTTAATATTGAAAAGTCTGCATATTCTCTGTACAACATTTTTGTTTTATTTAATATAATGAATCCCTTCCAGAAAAAAAAAGTTTTCATAAGATCAAACTTCTTCTGCAAAGGAGTTTCATAACAAATATTATGTTCATTTTGAAAAGGAAACATATTTGAAGTAAAGAGTGCTAAGAAGTCTATAGATGATGAACAAAAGCAAGATGAAAACTAAAAGGAAGAAGCTACTGATTTTTCTTCCTTGCTATGGTCCAATTTTTATGCTACATTCCAAAGTCAATGAGAAAAAAAGGTCAATCACCGTTCGTCAAAGTCAAATCATTCAAAAATCTTGTTGTCCAATTGACCAAAGTTGATGTTTTGAAACAAACGAAACTTGTTCTTAAGGGTTTTGTGCAACCTGTGAAATGACTAAAGTTGGAGCATGAAGATTTATCTATCAAGAGAATCGGAAAGGGTTTTGATCCTAACGTCTACAAATTGTTGGTCAAACAAACAAGTCTATTGAAATATCTATACGTAACAAGCTTGAAATAGCTACAACTTCCAAAAATATTCACAAACTTGAGAAGCCTTTTTAATTGTAGGATTGTAAAAATGAAGTTCGTAGTATTATTCCTCCTAAAATGAAGAGAAAGACTGCAATTTTTTGTGTGGACTGTGACAAGATGTTGAAGGCAAAACAACATACAATAGTATACACTAAACAAAGGGAGTGAGATGAGGAAAGTGTAGGTTCAACTTATCACATTAGTTTTGCTGATGAGGAGTCTTCCAAAGAAAAAGATGCTAAGGATACCCCTCATGACTTGAAGAAGATGTTAAGAGCACTGCGAATGAGTTGAAGGAGATCAACTTGGGCAATAAAAAGGTTAGAAGCCAAATTTATATAAATGCCAATTTACAACCAAATGAATAAAATGAGTATGTTAAAACTTCTACAAGAATTTAAAGATCTTTTTGCTTGGATATAGAAAGAAATATCAAGTTTGGATCCAAAGATTATTGTTCACCATTTAGCTATTAAACAATGAGCAAGACTGGTAAAACAAACTCTGCATCATTTTCAACTAGACTTGATCCCTTCCATTGAATGAGAGGTGAACAAACACATCGAAGCTAGATTCATTTGTGAAATCAAGTACCCAACATGGATTTCAAGCATTGTGCATGCAAGAAATAAGAATAAACAAATTTGAATTTTTGTTGACTTTAGAAACTTGAATAATGCTTGGTCAAATGATGAATTTTCACTTCCAATCACAAAGCTTATAGTTGATGCTACAACCGGATATGAGACACTATCTTTCATGGATGACTCATTGGATACAATCAAATACGAATGACACTAAAAGATGAGAAGATGACTGCTTTCAAAACTTCGAAAGGAATTTATTGTTATAAAGTGATGTCATTTGGTTTGAAAACTTCTAAAGCAACTTATCAAAGAGTAACGTGTGATTTTTTTGATAATATGCTTCATGAACTTGTCGAGTGCTATATTGATGATTTGGTGGTAAAATCAAGAAAACTAGAAGACCACATTAAATATTTAAAAAATGTCTTTGAGTGTCTTCGTCATTATCAATTGAAGAAGAATCCTTTAAAATGTGCATGTATTTAGAGTTACTTTTAGAAAATTATTGGGCTTCATTTTTCGTAAATGAGGAATTGGAATTGATAAAGCAAAATTTGATGCCATTTAAAATTCTCAAGCCAGATAATGTACATGAAGTAAGAAGCTTGAAAGGAAAATTGGATTATTTGCAACGATTAATTTCAAATTCGTTGGTTGATGTCAGCTATTTAATCGATTGTTGAGGAAAGATGTACCTTTTAAATGGAATTTAGCTTGTATCAATGATTTCAAAAGCAGCAAGTTATATTTGATGAAGTCCCTAATATTGAAAGCAATAATACTTGGAAAACTTTTGTTTTTTTACATTGATGCCCAAAATTGTTCTATGTGAGCTTTACTAGCTCAAGAAAATGAAATAAGGGTAAAGGAAATGCTCTATACTACTCTAGCAGAATGATGACTCCAAATGAATTAAAGTATTCTTCAATTGATAAGTTGTGCTTGGCTCTTATATTTTCTATACAAAAGTTGAAACATTACTTTCAAGCTCATACTATGAAACTTATTTCCAAAGCAAATTCGATCAAGTATGTGATGAGAAAGTTTGTATTATCTGATCGCTTGGCAATGTGGTATTTGCAACTACAACAATTTGAAATTGTTTACATTTCTTAAAAAGATGTAAAATGACAAGTATTTGTTGGTTTCTTAGATGATCATCATATAATGACAAAATGGGAATGAATAGATGATCTACCAGATGAAGATGTTTTCTTGGTCTAAATTTTACCACCATAGAATATGTATTTTGATGGTGCTTTTTATCGAAATGGCGCTAGTGCCAGGATAGTGTTCATGATTTTTGAGGGAGATGTGTTGCCATATTTTTTCTGTCTTACTCAACAATGCTCAAACAATATTGATGAATATCAAGCACTTATCCTTTGATTAGAAATGGTTAACATGAAACAGTTGCAATTAAAAATTTATGGAAATTCGAAGCTCGTCATCAATCAACTTCTTGATGATACCTATGAAGTGAAGAAACTTGAATTGCTTCCATATTACAAGTATACAAGAATGATAATAAGATGACTCGGTGATGTTCACCTTAAACATATCTTGAGATGTGAAAATCAACAAGTTGACATGATGTCGAAGCTTACTTTTACTTGTTCATTGTTGGATCTAATAACACAAACATCTATATGTCAAAATTGGATTGTGCTTCCACTACTTGACAATGAAGATAATAAAGATATGAAATATGAAGATGAAAATGAAATAGAATACACCTCAAATACTATTTCTACTTGTTTTGTTAGGGAAAATGATTGGCTGATTACTTGAGCTATGACATTATGCCCAAAAAACCTAAGATGAAAAGTGGCATTTGTCTATGTGCTCCAAGATTTATTTACTTCAATCAAACACTTTATCGACGACATTCCTTTGAGGGGTACTTTTGCAATGCTTTTGAAATAATGAAGCAAGACAAGCACTTAAAGAAGCCCATTCTAGAGTTCATAGTGCTCATCAATCTGGACTAAAGTTACATTTCCACATATAAAAAAGGGATATTATTGATCTACAATGGTGAAAAATTGTCTAGATTTTGATTATAGATGTCAATTTCCAAAACCATTACATCTAACTGTTTGACGGTTGCCGAAGTTTTCCACTAGACATGTATTTATTTTGGCAGCAACTAATTACTTCTCGAAGTCGTTGACTTTATTCGAGTAAACATTATTTTTCAAGATGAAGTTCAAAGATATATATCATCACGAACAATGAAAGCCCTTTTTGTAATTATTGAATTATGTGAATGTCAATGGTTTCGCTGAAGCTTTCAACAAGACCCTTTGTAATTATTGAAGAATGTCATTGATAAGTCGAAGAGAGATTGGCATCTCACTAGAGAAGCTTTGTATGCTTATCGCATTATGTTTCGAACTCTTGCTCAAGTAACACCTTTGTGCATTAGTATATGGTGTCAAAACTGTTCTTTCTTTGGAGCGTCAAATACATTTGTTAAGGATATCAGTCTAAGAAGGGCTTACTAAAGAAGAAAATGATTGTTTGGGTCTTGATGAAAGAAGACTGGAAGCTTAGCAACACTTGGAATGTTATCAAGCTCGTCTCTCAAACATATTCAACAAGAAAGTTCGTTCATGTTCTTTTCAAATTGATGAGATGATTTTTGTTGTTCGAAGACCAATTATCTTTCCCAAAAGATAAAGAAGTTTACCTGAAATAGCGCTTACAAACTTAGTGATAAATATGGTTTGAAGATTGGTCTTATCAATAAGAAGTATTTGAAACTCTACTATGCATAAGCTCAAGTCAAAATGTTCATTGGCGCATGAGCTTAAATTGTATGTTGCTTATTGATATGAGTCAAAACAGTCTATATATGCCAATAAATGAATATTCCTGTCCCGCATAAGGATAAATTGTGAACGACACCCACCAAATATGTTGTATGTGATTAAACTGTTAAAACACCCCAGCAAGTCCAAGTTGATAACAATGGATATTCTTAGCCCACACAAGCCTAAACCATGAATGAAAAATCCCACCAAAATTTTTCACACTCTTGAACAACGTTTGATTGATTGATTCGCTTTTGGGATACGTAGACAATTTGGAAGAGAACTTCTACGGATCAAAATTCACCAATCACTCAAGAAATTAATTCTCATTCTTAGTTCGTTTCTATTTATGTCGCTTTTTAGATCCATTCCTACTCCATCCTTGATTACTTGCTGTGGGTTGAGCCTTGCTTTAGTAGGAATTTTGCCATCTTAACAAATGATGCGATCCCTGCCAAACATTTTTCCTATACCATTGTTGAAATGACAATTTTGGTTTTTAGCTTCTTTTACAGCCAGAAAGCAAAAATATATTTCAGTGCATTCCAAAATAATCATTTTATTAATGAATCATTTTCCTAATACTACATGAGCAAGTTGACAACTAGCCCATTAAATAATTATATTTTTATTGAGTAAATGTTGAAAATACATTATTAAAAAAAAAATGAACGGTGTTAAGAATGAGTGGTGGATATTTTCACGTGCCATCTGT
Source organism: Apocynum venetum (assembly GCA_019593545.1). Lineage (NCBI taxonomy): Eukaryota > Viridiplantae > Streptophyta > Magnoliopsida > Gentianales > Apocynaceae > Apocynum > Apocynum venetum. Next base: position 777,065 of record SRSM01000151.1, read on the forward strand.
GAGTCCATCTCAAAATGTGTCCCAGAAAATCATGAGATACTAATCATCTAAAGATTTTTTCCAATAAATATACAAAAATAATGATTTAATATTCCCATATTACCCTCCTCACATAAAATCTCCACCGATAACTGATTAGGTTCTCCCGTAAATTTTGTCAAAACAAATGGTTAAAAGGAATCCGGATCTCATTTTATAAGAGGTTTCCCTTCTCACTTCTATACTGATCAAGTTCCATTTCCAACTCTCTATCTCCAGAGAGCGGAGCAGAGAGAAGTTGAGAGTGTGGGCGACGGCGGCGGGAGGTTATTTTCAATGGCTGCTATTGGATTGTCGTTGAAACTATCTGCTTGTGGTGGCATTGCCGCTGACAGGAATGCCGGTGGTGTTGATAGTGCTGCGGCTTCGCACCGAAAGCTTTCGTTTGTTTCATCCAATGTCTCGGGAGAGAAATTGATAGTTTCTAAATTTCATATGCAAGGAAGAGGTCGTCGTTCGGAGTCAAGGAAGCCGCTAATCGTGTCTCCGAAGGCAGTTTCTGATTCTCAGAATTCGCAGACATGTCTGGACCCCGATGCTAGTCGTGTAAGAAAATTTCTATCAAATTGTTCTCTGATATATACATACAAGATCTATTTTGACGTATGTTGATTGATTTTCTGATTTTAATTTCTGGAAACAGTATGTATGGTGTGTGTGTTGGGTCAAATGTATTTCATGTGTTTATTTTAGATGATGTGCAGAATTGATGTCAAAGTTTTGAACTTTTTGCTCAGTGTCGGTTTACGAGACGATGAGAAGATGTGAAGTAACTTTGTGATGAAGTCATTTTCGTCTTTACTTCTACATCCTGGTCCTGGATCTGCGTTCTCTCTCTTGCTATGTACATATACCGATGTTATTTATATGTGGTGCACATACATCGATGTGTATGGGCGTAATAGAATTTAGAAATGCGCATGAGACGGGATGCTCTGGCTGAATTTTGATATGAGCATTTGATCCAGAGGAACTGAATCTAATTTATTCAAACTATAGGCAATCGGACAGTAGATTTTGTCCATTATGACATTTTCACAAAAGAGATGCTCTTGGAATTTGTTTTCCCCCTCTCTTCTTCTTACTGTTATATCTTATATGGTGCTTGGAGGTGGCCAGATGAGAAAGGTCTGTCATGGTTTCTCTGAGTCTGTAGTTTGTAGATGTAAGTATAACTTAGGATGTTATTTAACTGAAATTTTAAAATTGAAAACTTGTCCAACACCTTCCTTTCCCTGAAATCCACGATTGGTTATATAGTAGCTCACTAAACATTGAAAAACCAATTCATATTTTCATTTTCAAAATATGAATGGACCTTTACAGGCGTTTACTAATGCAGTATTGAGCTCAAGTTCTTTTGTCATTTCCCTCTTCTGGGAGAGCAAAATATACCAGCAACTATCAGGCTTCATAAATCTCTGAATGAAATTATTCTTTGTTTGAAATAAAATGAAACTATTTAGTGATTTATGAATGAAATTATTCTTTGTTTGAAATAAAATGAAACTATTTAGTGATTTTGATTTTGTGCTATGCTATTTTACAGAGTGTCCTGGGGATTATTCTCGGAGGTGGAGCAGGGACCAGGCTTTACCCACTTACAAAGAAGAGGGCGAAGCCAGCAGTTCCTCTTGGAGCAAATTATCGATTAATTGACATCCCTGTCAGCAATTGCTTAAACAGTAACATTTCCAAGATCTATGTTCTCACGCAATTCAATTCTGCATCTCTGAATCGTCACCTTTCACGGGCATATGCTAGTAATATGGGCGGTTACAAGAATGAAGGCTTTGTTGAGGTTCTTGCAGCTCAGCAAAGTCCAGAAAACCCCAATTGGTTTCAGGTATGTATGTCATTTAAGCTCATTATTTTTGCTGTTTTCCCAATAGAATTTCTGAGTTTGACCTTCTAGTTTGCATAAGATTTTACGTGCAGGTCAGAATTAGTCTTCTAACCAAGGCTAATTTTGTTAAATATATAAATTAGTTATAGATAGATAACCGAAGCCTTAAGCTGAATTAGCAGCTACCCTTGCATAAGTGACTTCTGGGTGTTAGGTTTATCTAAAATCCATTAGGCATTGAGTTGTTTAGTAATGTACACTCATTTTTCCACTTGAGACACAAAAGGTGCTGATCAGAACAGTATTCCCTTTTATTTGGATCTCTTATTGTTGCTTGGTTTGCCAAAGCCATATAACCAGATGAAATGTGTTTAATCGTCAGGGTACAGCTGATGCTGTGAGGCAGTATTTATGGCTATTTGAAGAGCACAATGTTCTTGAGTTCTTGGTTCTAGCCGGAGACCACTTATACAGGATGGACTATGAGAGATTCATTCAAGCTCACAGAGAAACAGATGCTGACATTACTGTTGCTGCTTTGCCAATGGATGAAAAACGTGCTACTGCATTTGGTCTCATGAAGATTGATGAAGAAGGCCGCATTGTTGAATTTGCAGAAAAACCAAAAGGAGAGCAATTGAAAGCTATGAAGGTATTCATTTTAAGCAGTTTACTGAACTTCTTGATAATGTGCAATGTTAGTTCTGCAGTTTTATAGTGGTTCTCCTCTGAACCTCTCCTTTCAGGTGGATACTACAATTCTAGGCCTTGACGATGAAAGAGCCAAAGAGATGCCCTACATTGCTAGTATGGGTATATATGTTGTGAGTAAAGATGTAATGATAAACCTACTCAGAGAAAAATTCCCAGGAGCTAATGATTTTGGTAGTGAAGTAATACCTGGCGCCACATCAATTGGATTGAGGGTATGCTTACTAAACAACTTCATGCTTTTCATCTACCTCTTGAAATATTTGTGAGAATCGTGGGTCCCTTTGTTTGTCTAGGATAGTGTCCTTGTCTAACAGTGGCTCATATTTCTGGCATTCAGAAATAGATAATATGCTAATTCATTCCATCTATGTTAACAACATTTGGATTGCCAAATCTAGAAACTTGGAAAAAATACAATGTTGTGGTCACGGGCTTTGAGCTTCAATTTTGGCACTTTATTTGTTGCTTCTATCACAGGTGCAAGCTTATTTATACGATGGTTACTGGGAAGATATTGGTACAATTGAAGCCTTCTACAATGCTAATTTGGGAATTACCAAAAAACCAATACCAGATTTCAGGTTTCTTTTACTTCTTTTTTCAATATGGGGGTGATCTTTTATCCAGAGGGCATGGGGATTATATTCTGTTGCTCTACTTAGAACTGTAAGATTTTGATTTGGATTTTGTCCTTTCTTGCAGCTTCTATGACCGGTCAGCTCCAATATACACCCAGCCTCGATATTTGCCTCCCTCCAAGATGCTTGATGCTGATGTCACGGATAGTGTCATTGGTGAAGGTTGTGTAATCAAGGTAGCATTCAACCTCTAGATGGGATAACAAAGTCAAAATTCAATTTTCTGGCCAATAATTGCATTTCAGCTCCATACTTTTACTTAGCAGATTGCCTCAATATTGAATTTGTCTTATCAGCTCCTCCTAACTTGCATTAAGCCATTCATTATGTATATGAGCTCAAAGTTGAATGAATATTCATTCTTCTGTCTGGCGTGAATTGAATACCATGAACAGAATGTTAGTGGAAGTGTGCATTTTGTTTAGTTGCTTTTAATATCCTGACACTTCATAGTTTTCTTTTCTAGAATTGTAAAATTCACCACTCTGTGGTTGGGCTGAGGTCATGTATATCAGAGGGTGCAATTATAGAAGATTCACTACTGATGGGTGCAGATTATTATGAGGTAACGCTCCAAGTGAAATTGGAAAAAAAAATGAAATCACAATTGTATGTTCTGGAAAATGCTATACTTGGATATTGATATTAATGGATTGAGGGATACCATCTTCTTTCTCATTCTTTTCTTTGGCCAACTAATCTTAATTTTTATGTACTCAATCCAGACGGATGCTGACAGGAGGTTTTTGGCTGCAAAGGGTAGTGTCCCAATCGGTATTGGGAAGAACTGTCACATCAAGAGAGCAATTATTGACAAAAATGCTAGGATTGGCGAAAATGTGAAGGTACATATTTCCTATATGTATGCATGTCCCGCATTATTGCATGTGCATCACATTCAGTTACCTCCTTGCTTCCGTCTCATTCAAACTTGTGTTTTTCTCCAAAAGCAGACGTATAATTGTTGAATTCTGTTCGCAGATAATTAACAATGACAACGTTCAAGAAGCAGCGAGAGAAACAGATGGATACTTCATCAAGAGTGGGATTGTCACTGTTATCAAGGATGCTTTGATTCCCAGCGGAACTGTTATCTAGAGGTTTAGACCTCTTGTCCTTCATTCTGGATGGGTTTTCTTTCTTTTTGGCCTAAAAGCAGCAACAAATATCATAGGAAGCCAACCTACTCATCTGACCTGCATGGTATAAAAAATGTATATGCAGCAAAGAACAATAGTCTGACAGCATAATAGAGGGTACTTGTTAATGCTAAACAATGCTGTAAAGACTATCTTTCCTCCAAAAAAAAAAAAAAAAAGACTTTTATCTAATGGAATAAGGATCCTTTGCGTACACACTCTGCTTGTAATATCTTGACGTGAGTTTGGTTTCACCAAGATGGTGACAGGTGGAAAGGTCGAAGGATGCTTTATTTACCCAAACATGAGTTTAGTTTAATCAAGATGGAAGGAAAATCTAAAACCGCAACATATAAATAGTCACGCCGGTGGGCTCTGATCTTTCATCGAAGTGTTATAGTTCATCGATTGGTACTCCGAAAAAGTAAGGTCCAAACTTGAATTCTCAGCAAGATAGATACATTGAGGTCGGGGCATGGAGTTAGCTAGTCAGAAAATCCTTTGGGGACCACAGTGTCATTAAACTTACTTTTTTAAGAGTTAACAAATTGGCCAACAAGATTTCTTGATATATTTTTAACATGTTAGACTCAAAAGAAAGAAATATATATATATATATATGAATAAATGTATCACCAAAAACAAAAATGACACCTAAATATTACAATTAAGTATTAACATTAATATTATGTATTATAAATGACATTTAAAATCTACTAAAAAATCATTTGACATTAATTATAGATTAATATTTCACTCATTAAATATCACTTGGACAAAATTTATTAACCAAGGTTAATAGTAAGGTGTTGATGATGCTCTAAGGAATAGGGGTGACTCATGGCATACCATGGCTGAAACTGTCTCCAAGGATACTACTAAATCTCTGGCCTGAAAGTAGTTTGGAAGAGACATTATTAACCCCTATACTTATTGACTCTTTTGCGTCTACTATTCACATCCACAGAGACTTTCCAGTTGCTAAGAAGGTTCAGGTGTTACAACTGCAACGTAGACAGCTAATTCTATCGATACTTGGTTTGGATTCAACCTCAACAAAAGGGCCAAAATCATGTGGGCTTCAAGCATTGGAATTATATGTTCCGTCACATCTCTCCTTATGGTATCTTCATAATCTGCAGTAGCATCAGGAGTCTATGAGATTTAACACCACACAGTAGGGAAACATTCATTTTGCTTACGTTCTACACAACAGGTCTAGAAAAGAAGCTGCATATAGAACTTCTACAAAGTCTTTTCCTCACATTTCTTTTTTCTCCTCCTAGTACATTTTGTGAAGATTTAATGATATACTCAGATCCCTCTTTTGATAGTAAGAGGGGAAAAAAAAAAACAAATACATGTGATACAATTACATCAGTAGATCTCCAGCCAAGCATCTGCATCTGCATATCCCCATCTTAAAATCTTAAAATTTTGCTTTTCAGAATTTCTTAAGGGCATATAGTCGTTCATACTTGCAGGCGGGGAAGGATTAGCACCTCCAGGATCTTCACTGGCACGTTTCCCATGCATAAGATCTCCTTCCATTCAGAAACAAAACAGCCATTAAATGTTTGATAAAAAAAAATGCACAAATTATTAAAATGGATGAATTTGTATATGTATTGACAATTTTGGCCATGGATAAGCAACTTCTTTTGAAATAGCTGGAGGCAGCATTAACATATTGTCAAGGGAATAATTTTTCTCAATGATTGGTGATATCAAAAGCACAAGACTGGAACCTGATTCATGATGCAGAGAATCAGCTGTCTATTTTTTTTGAGTATGTATCCACTCAATGAGGAAAATGGAGAAAGAATAAGATGGATCACCTTGATCTCCAAGAAGCTGGATATTCTTGCTTTGGCAAATACATGCCAGGGGCGAATCAACAAAATAGAGGAGGTTATGGTTAAAAAATAAATAGTAGCAAGCTTACAGATGTAGCTCATTTTCCACTGAGAATATCTGCATCCTATAATAGAAATTAACTACCTTTGTATGACTTCCTTACCATATCCCAAACACAGGTAACTCTCATGCAATTAATAAGAGGACACAATCCATCCCATATGGCTTCAAATTTAGAAAATTATCCACCCAATATATGCTAATATTTCTGCCAAAGAGGTGAAAGTCTGACCATCCCACACCATACCACCCAAAAAGAAAATTCATACTACAAAGGTAAATCAGCTTGGGTAAAAATGATGATTTTCATTTTTCTGGAGGTAATCCCTTTATACCACCCACAAGCTTTATCATGGCACATAATAGAGCATAAGCTTTTATAAATAAAAAGTGCACTTAACCTAATTAATTATGCAAAATGAGATTATTGATTATAATGAGTCAAACTACATCAAACTCTCACCAATTCCACTGAGAGATGAAACATTTCTGATGCACACACTTGACTAGCATTTTGTAGCACTGGTAAGAACTTGACACCTGGCTACCCTGAAAAGACATCAATTCCAGTGCTTATTTATTGTTTTTGTCTGCATGCATATTAAAAAACACGCAACTGTTCATTTTATTCTAGACTGACATATATAGCCAGTAAACAGTGATTCGGTTGGTTTTACTTTTGCTTTTAAATTAAGAAATGCTTAAAAAGCCATTTTGGATAAACTACCCTAGGGAGACTTCTCAAAATAGCTTTTTGGTTATTAATATGCTCTTAAAATAAAAATGTCATATTAATTTGAAAAACCTTTTTTCAGTAGCTTAAATACTCCATCAACTGAGAACAGACATAGTTTATCGAAACAAAGTTTGTTGAAAGTGAGAATAAATTAAGATGACTACTCATCATTGATGTTATAAGAAACATCACCATTTTCTGTTTATGAGCATATACTTCATGTAGATAAAGTTCTAAACTATCTCTGCAATACAATTGGTTTCTTAAGAAATAAGTATATCAAGGACTGTGAGAGTATCTTTATTTCTCCATTATTCTATCTCACTATTTCCCATTGAATTGATTGTAGTATTCACTACCATTTTATTTTATTTTAATGTTAGTAGCTGCACTTTTTAGTAATCTCACTTCAAAATTGAATGTCCACATGTCCATAGGTTATCCAAAAATGAATATTCACTTTACCAAAAGGTACAAAACTTATTTCTTTGTTATCAATACTTACACAACTAACCTCCTGAATTAAGGGACAAAAAATTTCACAAACATAGAATTCCAACCAATAACTCCTCAATTAGGAAGGGTAAGCTTCTAACTCGTATATGATCAAATACTGTCCAAAATGTTTTGCCAACTGAAATGAGGGCATGCAATTAAATTTTGGATGGCGGGATTAATTTTTTTTTTTAATTTGCCAGGAGGCAACTTCTTCTAGGCACTTCAATTTGAATATGTATAACCAGCAATGCCAATATTATCTTATATGTTAGTTCAATTAAATTTAAGACCATCTCAATCTCAGTTCAAATTATCGAACTGCTAATAGTTTGTGCAGAAAGAGGATAAAGAGATGTTGACTATAACTTTAGGCTACTCAAAAACTAATTGTGGATTAAGGAATTGCTAGCTTCTAGGAAATGTAAAGTTTACCTTTTAGAACCTTTACGAATATCATAGTCTTGAGCATGTTCTAAACTCATTCTACTGGATCAGTCCATGGATTAGATACCAGTGACCTTTATTTCTCTAAATTGATTGCAAAAGTAGCGTTCTGTTTATGCTTGTGGACTTGTAAAAATAAAACTTGATATGCCATTTCCCAAGATTACAAATTTTAAGACCATTGCCATGATCACTAGTAAGAGAATCCCAAACCTGTGCATAGGTAGGAGGGCTTAATCTTGGACAAATGGCATACATCCCCTCTGCTCCAATATTTCTTCCTTTTGTATTTGTAAAAGAAATTGCCGCAAAAAAGAAAGGTAATGCAGAAAGGAAAGCAATGATGCAAAGAGTGTCTAATAAGAAATTGAAATAGCCAACTAATGGTAGTTGTGCTAAAATATCTCTAGTGCCAATTGCTATCTGCCTTGTAGTTAGGCATGTTTCTCGATCCATATCAGGAAAAAAAATCAAGATAGAAAAAGGGTAAAGGGAAAGAAATCAATTTACATCAGAATAAAAAAGTAATACCTACTAAGAGTTTCAGACAGATGCAAAGACCAACACAGAAACTCAAAACTGAAGGCAGCATGCAAATACAATTATGCCCCAGTATATTCTCTAAACCTTACCATGCAGATGACATGTTGAGCATTTGGAAAGAACCACTTAACGTTTTATCTTTCTTTGGCCAGCATGTTCCTCCATTTATCCTTGAGATCACTAGGAGTACGAGTATCATGAAAAACATGCCTGCCAAATTCCAGTATTTTCCTCCAAGGAATATTTTTGCTGTCTGTGCTTGAGTACTTCTGAACTCCTTCCTGCAGGTAAATAATATTAAAAAAATCACAGAACAATGTAACAAGCAAAAATAAGATGTACAAATCATGTCATCTGTACAAAAGTTAAATGCCGAGGTTTTCTATGCAAAGAAATAAACCAAAAATAGCCAATATAACAGAGAAGCTACTCTTTTTTTTTTTTTTTTGATAAATGACAGAGAAGCCACTTGTTACATATAAAAAAAGTGACAACCATTGAGAAATAAAATTATTGAGTTTTTACTTCACTGATGCAATACTATCAGAGTTTCAATAGAAATTTTTTCCACATCATAGCCAGCAGAGTACCACAAATAACTATATACGTATACATACATATATATATATATTCTTTTTTTTTTAAAGATCATTTTATTAAAAAATGATGTGGTGGGGGGAAAGAATGGCCTTGGAACAATGTTGTACCCAAGTCTCGAGCAACAAATCACCCAGCATTAGAATAAGTTACTTCAACAAATAACTATAAATTCCTAAGCAGATCTCTCAAATGAAATAGAAAGGCTTTAGCTCAATAGAGAAAAGTTAACACAGTTAGTCAATAACAGGAAAAGCTGAGAGCCATTCTAGGAATCAATCATGTGCCTCAAGAGCATTTCCATAAACAGAACATGCAACTGATTTTTAATTTTTCCATCTCCTTAGAATGCTTTTTTGCTAAATTTTCTCTTAGGCCAAAAAGATGGGGTAGTCATGTCCACATTTCTTCAACCAATCAGTTTAGCTTAGTTCTGTGCAACGAACTCCATAAACTGTTGGCTGTACCTTTTCCATTACTCCTTTTCAAGTAAAATAGCAATTTCTAAATAATCCTTGAAGCATGTGCAGAATCAGGAATAAATCTCAATAGAAGGAAAGTTATTACTTTTCTTGCAAGCAATAACTAAGACATAAAAATAGATAGAAATGGTAGAACAGTGTCAGCGCCTTGCTCTAGCTATTCTAACTAAGCAAAACTTTCAATCTGTAACAGGTAATTACCGCAAAAAAAATTCCAGGGATATTGGCCAATCATATCATAATACAAACAGACAAATAAAATGGGTTAGATAGATGATTTCATACCCTTAGCATTTCCTCCTCCTCATCTTTCCACAATAACTTCTTACGTCTCACACTGGGAAACATATACTGTGAACTGAAAAAGAAAAGAAAAAGAAAGAGAGAGTGAAAGGCTAAACACCTCAGAGTAAACTTGCATATGCTTATTGAAATATGCTGAAAATAGATTATAAGGGTAATCATGGAAACAGTTAAGTGAATTGTGTACTCACAACACAGGAGAAGGCTCCGTAAGTTGTTTCAACTCAGTGGGGGTAGTCAGCTCCTCAATTTGCTTCACATTAGCTTTCAGTGCTGAAGATGAAATTCGACATGATCTTTTCAAACAATTAACATCAGAAGGATAACCACTTTGTTTATCATTCTTAACATGTTTACTAGCAGTGGTAGGATCAGAAACTCTGCATAATATATCAGTACTTTCAAACCCCTCTTCTTCTTCCAAAGCTACCAGGGTAGCAGGATCAGTGGCAAAGGATGCAGTATTTGCAGCTTCATCATTTTTGAGTTGTTTATGATGCTCCAATCGATTCCATCTCCCAATTTCCACCATTTCAAAATGATTCTCTGACTCCTCTTCCTCTGAATATACATCTTGACCACAGGCAACTATGGGTCCTGAAGGTGTTCGGTGCCCAACTACTACAATTCGTTCATTGCAGTCACTTGGTGGCCTGGCATTGTCACCATATTTACTAGATAATGCATTATTTTCCTTGCCTAACAATACTGTATTAATTTCTTTGTACAGAGAGACTCTCCTGTCAGGAGCAAATTCATCTTCTTCTTGTTCCTTTTCAGGTTGAACAGGATTTTTCTGAATAGTAGCCTGATCCAGTTTACTTTCATTGCCACTTTCAGGATTGTAATTTCCCTTACTAGTATTATGTAATTTCCCCAATTCTTTGTGTTCTGATTTTCCATTTTCATGCATGTGTTTGCCTCCATTTATCATTTTCATGTCTATAAAACTTGACAAAGCTTTCTTTCTGAAGAGAGCTTTTTCTCTTGCCTGATGTGATTCTTCTGTGGCTCTCCTATAAGAACAGTATGGGCAATAGAAGTTACCAACTTCATCAAATTTAGCTGGGAATCCTAGGCACTTCTCATGAACAGCAATTGGACAGCTGCTATCACTACAAGATAAAACCTTTCCACCTTTGTCACATTTTATACAGAAATCCTTTTCTGATCCACCCATTTCTGACCAGTATATCTATATTTTTTTTCAACCTTCTCTTTTAGGGATAACAGTCAAAACTTCTCAGCAAGAGCAAATATTTCCACACTCTGATCAATGGGTAACACAAGGCACTGACAAAACTCATCACAAGGCATTGATGACTTCACAAATCATACTCTCTTAGGTATCCAGGCCATCATACAACTAATCAGAATTTGCTCTAGAGGAAGACACCTGCACAAAGGACGTTTATGAAACTCAATAAGAGTACTTGACACTTGGTATCACACAGCTGCCTAGTACACCAAAGTACAATTCTCTCGTCATATATAATAAACACATATATCAGCTAACTAAAATCTCAACCTTTTCAAGGTCAAATAAACATTTTTGGATAACAGAAAACTCCCTTTTAGATCAATTCATGCCTCTAACAGACCAGAGAAAATGTTTTCAAAAATTGAAAAATACTAAATCAAACAAGAAAATAAAAGAATCCTTTCACCTTTTAACAGATAAAAAACATCATTCATCATTCTCCAAATACCAATCAACATTGCAACTTGAGAGAATGTATGGTTTCATTCCAAGCTTTTGCATTTCTCACAGAAAAAAGGCAGAATTAGATAGGCAAGATATTTGAGATTTGGTTTGGCTAAATTGAGTTTTTTGATTAACAGATAAATCTCAAGACTAGCATTAAAAATAAAAACGTAATCAGTGAATTTAATATACTAATTGACCTTAAATTTAGAATTTCATGTCTGGAAAGACACTTTTACCTAAATTTATACGATGGCTATCAATTTCGATTATGCAATTCTAAAAGAATCAATAGCTTCACGACCTGTCATACCAGAGAAATGTACAAGAGTAATTTCACAATGTTCTCTTCTACCGAGCATTATCATTTCAACTTATAAGCTATCGGAATCAATCCAAAAAACTTTTACCGTATGAACCACGGAGTTGTTATATGCTTCTATACACAACAAATGCGTATGTATGCTTGTAGAATGGGTAGAGTCCATATATAGATACAGTGGAAAAAGAAAAATCGAAGAAATTTACCGGTGAGTTAGCAGCAGAGAATTTGAAAGAAGCTTTTCAGTGAAGAATTGTTGAGGCTTTGCACTAATTTTTCTGGCCCTGTTTACTATTTGCAATTCCAATTACATTAGACCAACTCTAATGGCGTAATTCTAATGGTGTAATTCTAATGAATCTAAGTCTCCACTTTTAGCGTGATTTTCATTATACCTCATTTTTTCACGTTTTACAATTTTTCTGTTGGACCCATAAATCACCAATTTTCATATACAAAATTATAAAACAATAGTGGATCATATATTTTTTCCAAATGAAACTTGAGTTACTTTTCAAAGCAATTTCTATTTCATAAATTGACAAATTTAAATTGCATTCCCATTATATGCAACTCTTAAAATTGTAAATACTTTACAATTCTCATCGAAATGGCAGGGTGGCGACTAATCTAAACATTTTTATATAGTTTTATTTAAGTGGCAATGAGAATAATGGAGTTTATAATTTATATTATCAATTATCTTTTTTTTATCAATCTACTTATCATCATTACAAGTCAAATATTATTTAAAAAATTATTAAAATCTCTAAAGCTTTAATTTTGATTATTGACAAATATTGATAGTAACTAATTCTTATTTATACACGTGATAATATTTTTGTATTAATACATCTAATCCTTTTAAGATCAATTATTCAAGTTTTCGATGAAGTTAATTTGACATCGAGAGTTGAAGATAAATTCTTATTAGATTAAATAAGAACTAGAGGTTTAGAGATTTAGTTTTATTTTGATATATTTTAAATATCTCTAATTTACCACTAATAGTGTTGACTTTTAAAGGAAGTTCTATTAACTTTAAATGTTTTTTTGAATGACTTTAATACGTTAAAATATGTTTTGAGAATTAAAAATTATTTTATCATAAACATGCTATCTTATTTTCAAAACTAAAATATTTTATAAACCTTTGTTGGAATGATATTATATCTTATTGGTTGATTGAGATCATTGTTTGTTGGTTGATTGAGATCATTGTTTGTGTGTTAGATAAGTTATAGATGACTAAAAGGATGAAGAGGTTGACCATAGTGTCTTTGCGGATGACCGCAATACTACATGCATCTAAGTAATGAGACATGGGTTAGACCTAAACGGATCGAAACAGAAAACTCTAATCCAGCCCACTATGTGCCGCTAGCCAAAATGGCCTAAATGAGCTAATCAGGCCAAAAATATCTCAAAAATATAATATATATTCCAAAATATAAAAATATAATTCATAAACTAACTTATACTCTTATACATCATACATTAGAATTCAAAACAATAACTAAGAACATAACTTTAATGGAATACATAGAAAAGACTAAAAAGAAAATCATAAAACCAACAAATCTCTAATTAAATTCATAAAAAATAAAGCTAACAACAAGTCTACAGTTTTTTTTTCTTGGATCAAATAAACTTATAATCTTCCTCTTCCTCATCAATAACAATATTTGAATCCACTTTAGAAAGCTTCACTTCCTCAATTAAATCATTATCATCATCTAAAATAAGAATAAAAATATGTTAATAAGTATATAAATTCAAAACTTTTCATAAAAAGACATGATATGATGCAAAATTTATAGCAAATATTTTCACTACAATTAAATTCATAATGTAAAAGCTCATCTACAAAACCATATAATCAATTACGTGTGCATATAAGAGCTTGCAATGTTTCATCAAGCATTAAACTTCTATATTTTGTTAAAACACGAAAGTCAATACTAAAAGAAAATTTGAATGCTACACTAATTATTAGAATGCTTAAAACATTGAGTCATCCTTGCTAGATCACCAAATCTAGCACTTCAGTATTTTCAATGACTCAAGACATCAAAGTTTTTTGAAACTAGAGTCCTTACCTCATCTAAATAAAGGTCAAGTTGAGACTTTTCATTATTGTTAGCTTCCAAGCAATCAAATGCTTCAAAATCTTACGAAATAAACAAATGAATAATTCATTGAAGCATTATTTTCTTACATGTACAAAACAAATTAAAAATAAATATATGAAGGGTTAACTTACATCATAATATGGTGTGGACATTGATGAGCTTGTCGTTGCACCAATCAAATTAAAATTCCTAATTTTCCTAACTAGATAAATAGGACAAGTCGAGTCGATCCCACAAGAAACTCGATTTAATTCCAAATATTCAACTTACTAATAAAAGAAAACAAATAAATACAAATAAACAAAAGAGGGGGTTCTAGATTTGGAAACTAATTTAAGTATTGAAAACTTAAAAAGTTTACAATAAAAACTCAAAACACTTTTGGAAAATTTATAATAAAAAGGAAGATGTTAGCAATAAATATATATTTAATCTCATTAATATGAGATAATCATTAATAAAAATATTTTTGAGAAGTTAACTTGAAATATCGCGTAGCATAACAATTCTGATTCTAATTAGAATAAATCAATTTCAAGTAGCGTAATAAATTAATCACTAATTTAATTAATAACTTTATTAAATAACTTGAAAAAAATTTATCAATCAAGTTGCAAAATGACTGAGAACATCATCAAAATAAATATCATAAAAATAATTTTCAATTAAATTCATGCAATTTATTTAAAACATTTTTTTATTAATTAATCAAACTAATTTCGTCAATTAATGATACTACAATGGAAAAATAAAATATCCAATTCTCAATTCCTTGTTAATCAACCATATAAATTAATTAAAATGACTAGTTCTTAATTAAAAACATACAATTGATAGCATGAATTATGAAATTGTTCAAATACTCAATATCAATTTAACATTAACTAATCAAATATTAAATTTATTCCAATTTAAGATCAATTCTTGAAGATACAGATCTTAAAGATATTAATCAAGAGGTTAAATATAAATATATGACTAGATTTTATCTAAAAATCCCATAATAATTTATCATAATACATACATTTGCTAACTTATAATTTACTCACAAACTTAAAACTACAAAACATGTAATTCACTAGAGTTTATATGAAATATAAACATGATTAATCCCTAAAAATCTAGTAAATTATGATTCAATTATACATCAATCTCATTTGTTTTTCCTTTTCTAGCATGAGTCAATAGTTGATTCACATCATAAGAACAAATAGCCATAGAAGTAGACCCGTTCTTATTATCATACTTTTCAAAAAGTGCATAAATTGCATTTTTATCGTTTTCTAATTTCTCTCCAAAGTGAAGTGGATCAAGTCTTGAATAAGTGTACTTCAAGAAATTAAACTTCTTTGTTGGATCAAGAATATATCCAAATGCAAAAGCCACACTATATTCACTCTAATACTTGTCAAATTTTTCCTTCATTTTAATGCACATGCCTTGAATGAACAAATCTTCATTTGACAAGTTTGTTCTTTAAAAAGTCTCTATTCTCCAAATTTATCTTATGTGTTAAGTAATTAATTAATTGATTTTTATATTATTTAATGAAAATATTTTCATTAAAATTCAGTTAATTATATTGTTTTATGAATATTTCTACATTTCCTACTGATTTATTTGTTTGTAAATTTTTGTAGTTTAATTATGTTCATTTTGGAGATAAACATAAAAAGATTTTTTTTATAAAAAAAATTCATGTCAACACATGACATGGCATGCCAAGAAAGCCATATCATCGAGCCAATGTCGATATGGCACCAAAGGACAAGTGTTAGCATCAAGGCCAAAACGACATCGTTTCATAGGTCAGCACTCCACAAGTGGCTTCCAGGAGTTATAGCGTCACCCAATCACACGCTAACATGTGACCTCGCTTGAAAATTTTTCCCAACAGTCGCGGTTCACCTAATTTTGGACTCAAAATTACTATTTTACCCCTAGATTTTGTCCCTATAAATATCATAACTTTCTTTTTCATTTCTTCATCAATTTAGCTCCAATCATTTTTATTTCTTTCTCTAAATATTATCTTTACATAAACATAGTTTTTAGAATTCTTAGAATAGTTTTTGAAGTCTTTTGTAATGATCAAGAAAGAAATGTTGTCCAAATAAATTCAATATTCTAAGAGAGTTTTTCTTTCAAATTCTCTTTTCAATTTTTATATATATAATTTTATATCTATTAAATTTTTCATACCATGTCAATTGTAGATATTCAATTGGGAATGAAGGGATATTGCTTGGAAGTGCTTAAAATTCTTTATCTTATCATTTCAAGAAAAGTCGTGTAGGATGGTGTTCCAAATTACAGGAATGACTTAACAAATAGGAAATAGAAGATGTAGAAAATTATAATACACTAGTAGTTAGTGGTCAATATACAATAATACACCAATTTGATCGCGCTCAATAATTAGAAATATAACATAAAAAACTTAAATAAATAAAAAAACTTGAGTCTATAGAACTTATGTATTAGAGAATTCAATAACAAAGTATTAAGTCTCCAAGGATGATTTAACCTTAATGTGTTCATATTTCAACATTTTCTTATAAATATGAAACACTTGGTTGAACAAAAACTTAGGGCCATAGCATAAATTAATCATGGAATTATAAAGAGCCAAACTTTTTGGGGACGCATCGACAATAACCTTTTTAATCTACGGGGTTATCCATCGAAAAATGTCAAGAGTCAGGTCCGACCCGATTGGGCTTTGAGGGCTTGGTTGACATTGGAGGGAGTGAATCATGGTTGGAGATTCTGGATCCATGTTTTGAATTGTTTTTCTAACGAGTTCGAGCTCAGGAATGGGTATTGGGACTAGGATTGCGATTTTGGAGAAGGGCTCGTTTCAAGGAAGAGAGGTGTCATCGAGAATGATGAAATGAGGGATAAACTTAGTAGGTAGGTTTAAATAGATAAGAGAGAAAGTGAAGCAAATTTTGGGGAGGCGAGATATGGGAGAATGAGGGAAATTGAAAATTTTAAGGAGAGTTGCGAGACACATTTCGGTAATAGTGTTCATTAATGAGTCTAACGTTTTCTTAAAAAATAATTCAATTAAAATATATAAACCAAAAATAAAATATTATTACGTGTTGAAAGCCCTAAAGCTTTTAATGTCTTAATTTTGATTAATGACAAACATTGATGAGGATTAATGTATTATTTGTACAAGTGATAGAGTTTTTTGATTCATGATTTAATCCATGTAACGACAATATTTCAAGTCTTCAAGGAAGTATACAAGTCAAGCATTTGTTGGATTAGATAGAAACTAGAGGTATAGTTTTAGAATTTAATATATTTTGATATCTCTAGTTTTACCTCTAATTGAGTAATGGTTTCTAAAGGTTGCTCTATGAACTTAAAACGTTATTTCAAAATGTTTTTAATATGTTAAAATATGTTTTGGTATTTCGAAAACTATGCATCGTGATTTCCAAACTTAAATGTTTCATAAACTCTTATTAGATTGATACCATAACTTATATGGTTGATTGAAAACATTATTTGTGTGTTAGAGTATTGTGGATACACAAATGAACATGTTTCGGTTAACCTAAAGTAGTGCAGGTATCGTCCACAAATTAATTTTTCTTGTGGATGCATGTGTTGTCAAATTTGTTCATCTGTCAACTTGTAGACGACCATGCGGTCGACCACAAGTGAGGTGAGGTCGACCGCAAGATGAAAATCATCATTCAAAAGTTGCCCAATGAGTTTGCGAATGATGTTACAGACGATGCACCGGTCAACCGCAAATTGCTAGTGGGTTTTCAACAGTTTTATTTTTTATCGTTGAAAACAAACTTATAAATACCAAAACCTTTAGAAGTCTTTCTAAGAACAATTTTTGAGCAAAAACATTGTATATCTTGATCCTATAATATCTTAGAAACATTCCAAAACCCTTTTAAACATCAATCTTGTTAAAATCATTCAAGAAAGATTTTTATATTCAAAGGTGAATTTTAAGCATTCTTGGAAAGTCATTACTCAAAGAGATGATTGTGTTTCAAATTAATATATATTCACATTAAGGTGATATCTATCAAACTCTCTATCTCTTATTATTGATTCTAATTGTATCAAAACCCTAAGTGTTAGGGTGAGCCTTGTGTAGGTTGTTTTGTATTCAAGGTTTGTTTATAAATCCTTTTGGGTGAACCTTAAATTGAATTGTATTGTGAGGACTTCACTAAAGAGAATTGTGGGATTATTGTATAAAGAGAGTTGTAAAACTCAAGGGTTAAGTGAGCCTTGATTGATTGAGTCGTTATTTGTAAAACCCTAAAGTGAATTGGATGAGTTTCTTTTGTAATTTCATTTATTTGATTAGTGAAGGGATTTGGTAAAATCTTTGAGTAGGTAAGTCAAGGTAGTGGATTAGGTTTTGTTTGATAAATCGAACCACTATAAATCATTGTGTTCATTGCTTTACTTTCTGCATTTTATTTGAACACACATTTTACTAACACAATTAGCACATCAAGTGTTTAATATTTGTTGTTAAAGAGGTGTTTTATTGAATTAGGTTGAAAAATCGGATAAAAATCTAATTCACTAGCATATATGATTGTTCCATGCCATCACATTAGATTTATTAAAGGCTAATAATTATTTTAACACGGACCATCATAAATAATAAGTAAACTATCTATGATGGTTGTACAAACTATCTATTTGTTGTTAAATGAAGATATGGACCATCATAAACAAATAGTCATATAAAATTATTTTTTGAAATGACGACAAGAGGAACCATTATATTAAGGACCTTTTTACCACGAGTTGTCATATTAGGGTTTTTTTTTTACCATGAGCCGTCATATATAGATCATTAAATACAACCATCTGTTGTAAATAATACTATTTTACATGACAACCTTAAAGTCATCGTATATAATTGCTTTAAATGACTGCTCATCTTTTAAGGGTACCATTTACTACGATTCCTTGACTGTCATATTAGACTTTGTCATTAATAGAATGTTTTCTTGTAGTGAGATGAACACCACTTATAATTTTTATAAAGCAAACTAAAATTATGAAAAACCTGTCGATATTTAACTACACTCTCAAGCATTATATAGGTGGAGTTCCATCTAGTAGAACAATCAAGCTTCAAACCAATCAATGTATTAATCCTATTCAACACATTGGAAAAACTATTTGTCCTACTTTTCCTCACCTTTACATAATGCACACTTTGTCTAATCTTGTGTAACGCATCACTTGAAACCTTTAAATCATCTTGAACAATGAGATTCAAGATATGAGCAAAACATCTAATGTGAAAATACTTTGCACAGTAATAGACTATTTGACAAATATATATGTTTTCTCAAGACATTTAGAAATATCATGATTCAAATGAGAAGTTCTAGATTTACTAGCATATGAAAACTCCTTCCCACAACCTTTATATTTACACGTTGTTTTGCCATCTTTAACCACCCTAAGTTTTAAAAACAGTTCTTGCCTTGGCCTTTTTGGATTGGGGTTGAACACCTTCTACTACTGATGTGGTCATTAATTCACTAATTTTTATGCTATTTGATGGAGATATTTTGATTAAAATTCAATTAATGTTATTTTATAGATATTTTCACATTTCTCACTTATTATTTGTTTGTAAGTTTTCTAATTTATTTACGTTTATTTTGGAGATAAAAAAAATAAGAAGAAATGTAGAAGAAGATAAGTTAAAAAAATGACAATGAACAATACCATAGATGATGATGTTACTACTGACGTCATGAACATTGCTGCGAATTGGTCAAAGTCAGAGTTAGACTCGATACAGTGCCGATAACAAAACTATGTCATTTTGAATGATGAATAATGCAGCAATCATACTCAAAACTATGTTGTTTTGGGCAATTAAGAGAGTTTTGAGAGCAATTTAAAACTATATTTCTATAAAACTGATATTTAATAAACAAATTGCAAAATAAATTAAGAAGACTGAAGCTAAATTGATTATCTAAAATAAGAAAAAAATACTAGGGTATTTATAGAAAAAAATTGAAAATAACAACTCTCTTAATCAAATGGCAGTGTTTACTTAATTAGCCTCCACTATTTAACTAACCTCAACTAAGAAAAACAAATCCCAGAATCGTAACAATTCTAAACATGCAGCTAATTGTGAATTTTAGTTTAATATGAAACTTATAGCTCAAGCCTCGGTGCCAGTATGTCGAACCATCACACTAGTATATTGTGTTGCTCAACAAATTGTTGATGGTAAAGTCATTTCATGAGATAATAGTATGAAATAATTAACAAGTGGCTTTAGTTATTTTACACAAACAATGTACAACAATTAGGCTGCCTTTCATGTGGAGTTAGACAACAAATTGGTTAACTCTTTAGTGGACTTTGATGACAAAATCTAATTGCCAATTGCCATTTGTTTTCTTTTACATATGGCTAAAATATATGACACTAATTCTATTTAAATGGTTGAAACTCGATTCTCATTCTCTATAAATAGAGAGGACTTCTTCAGTTGATCCTATCCCATCTTAAAGAGAAAATCTCTTTCTCTTTGTTAGCTTTTGTAGCTAAGTCCAAGCGTAATAAAATTATACTTTCTTTCTTGTATCTCAATTATTGTCAAGAGTAATAAATTATTTCCATTGCATCTTGGTTTTTACCCTATTTTGTTTGGGGTTTTCCACATAAAATATTTGTGTTCATTATTCTCAATTTTACTTTAGTTATGTTGATGTACTCATAAATTAACTGATTTTTATGTTATTTAATGACTATATTTTGTTTGAAAATCGGTTAATTATGTTATTTAATGGATATATTTTACGTTTCCCTTCTATTTCTTTGTTTGTAAATTTTCAGTGTATTTTAGTTTATTATGGAGATAAAAAGAAGAAGATGAAGAAATGTTAGAGAATATAAAAAAATTTTAAAAAAATAAAAAAATAAAAATCTATGTCATCCGATGATGTGGCGTAATGAGAAGATGACACGTGGCGCAATAAGAAGATGACAAGTGATGCAATCAGAAGGTGACAAATGGCGCTTCTAGAAGCCGCAACTTGGACCAATGAGGACGCGACATGTGGCGAAGTTGGGAAATTAGGCCACCAACTACATTTTCAAGACTTTGGGGTGCAAAATGACCATTTTGCTCCTGATTTTTGTGGCTATAAATAGAGAGCTTATTTTTATGATTTAGACACCAATTTAGCTCCAATCTTCTCCATTTCTTTTGCAATTTATTTCTTTTATTATTGTCTTCATCTTAGTATATTTTCCAGATTTTTTAGAATAATATTTCAAGGCTTTTTGTAATATTTAGTAAAGAAATTATGTCCGGATAATTTCAATATTTCCGGGGAGTTTATCTTTCAAATTTTCTTTCTAATGTTTATAAATTTCATCTTATATTTATTAAATATGTATTGTAAGTAATTTTCTTTTGTTAGCAAGGATATGTGTTAAGTTATTAATAAATGGGATTATGAGATAATTTTCTTTGTACTTAATTTCTATTTGGATTTATTTAACTGGACTTATGGTCGGTTTACCCGCCTAGTCTTTATTTATTTTGCTTTATGCACTTTAAATATCGCAAATGGATGGCCGAGCCACCTATTAGTTTAATTTATTTTTATGTCTTTTATTTTATGTATTATGGAAGGTCGAGCCTCATAACTAGTTTAATATATTTTTATGTCTTTAATTCTTTTTTTTTTATGGAAGGTCGAGCCTCCATACTTTTAGTTTAATTTATTTAAATTGCCGGTTGAACCGCCTAATTTCTTTAGTTAATATAAATCCAATCTTTCTTTCTATATATATATATATGTGTGTATTTATTTAATATACTTATATATATTAATTAAGTATTTATATAATTCCTGTTTTTACCAATATAATTGTGTAAATTAATTGGATTGACAATCTAGTTAATGAATGTGATTATATAGTTAGGATTATTAATCTTGTATTAATAATTCAAGTAGTATCTACTAGTTTAATTGAGTTGCAGCTCTTGACTTAATTAAATTAGTAGCGGAATTATATAATTTAAATTGTATATAATTAAGCTGATTGTTATATATAATTTAATGTTGGTGATGCTTTATTTGTTTAATGCAATTTGATTGAGCATCCTATACAAGCTGGTTGGTAGTGGTGTTTAATTAAATTAGGGATTAATCTGTCTGAGCTGATCGGGATTCTAAAACCAACTACTTAATAATGTATCTATTTATGATTAATCCCATGAAAAATATAACTTGATACTAGTTCCTTGCTAACGCTTTTTATATCATTTGTATTCCAAATTTCGTTTTAATTCTGTTTACAAAATCCAAAACCTCAAAAATATTTATTTTAATTGTTGTCATTTCCTTATTCTCAAAATACCAAAAAACCCCCCAAACCTTTTCCGATTAACGATTTTAATTTAAGAGTTGACAAATCTCTGTGGATTTGATCCTTACTTTCCCTATCTACATAGGAATTGTTAGGTTTAAATTTGAGAGCCGTACGACAGGCTTCGTCATGTGTGACAACTCTTTTAACCCAAAACGATCCTTATATTCCCTAACACAAATAAAAACCAATAAAAGAAAACCAACAAAACTAATGGTTGAAATTGCCGATACTTTTTAGGAAATAAGAAAAAAATTTGATAAAAAAAATGTTGAATAATCAAGAAAAACCTACCTATGTTTGCGTGAATCCGAGACTGAGGCCCACTCAAATCTTGGTGGCCAATGCCCAGAAGAATTGCAGGGCATAATGATTTTTTGTTACCCAGAAGCTCGTGCAACGATTGACCAATATGCCCCTGTTGCTGCGATTTTCTTGCCTTCTTGGGTCACTAAGGGAAGATGATAAACTAATAGAGTAAGATGGAACTGAGAAGAAGGGAAGTGGGAAATGAATATGAGAAACTAAGATCAAGAAGAAAAGAAACTCTGTAGTGTTTGCGTGATGCTAAGTTGAGGACTAATGATTGAGGATGCAAAGCCAAGAAGAATTAGGTATTTTGACACTTGACCACTTGACATAGGAATTTATTTTTCTTTTTTTTTTAAAAAACAGAGAAGAAAATGAACTAAGGTTGGGTCATTCAGGCCACACGGGTCAAGATCGTTTAGGTCATGGGCCAAATGGCCTGAGAGTTATACAGGCTCATGATTTATGAACTAAGCCCATATTTTTTAAGAGTCAAAATGGGTTTGCCCATATTCCCAGTACTACAGGCATTATCCGCAAGTCCACTATTATACTTTAATACATTTGCGGATGATGAAGTGGATGATCGCAAAACTATAGGTATCATCCGCAAATCCACGAGAGTACTTTAGATACTTGCGGATGATGAAGCAGACGACCAGGTAGTCGATCGCAAGTTGTCTGAGTATAATTTTAACAGTCATGTTTGTAATCGTTAGAACATATCTTTAAATATCCAAACCTTTAACAAATGAAAAACTAAGGTTTTATAAGAAAAAGATTAATATACATTCATTACAAAATATCTTGGAAACATTCTTAAACACTTTCTAAACATTTAGATTGTGAAAATCATTCAAAAAAGGTTTTATACATTCAAAGTTATTCTTGAGCAATTTTGTCAAGCCAATACTAAAAGATGTTGTACGACAATTTAATATATCTTCACAATAATGTGTTATCTATCAAACACTATCTTTATTATCTCTTAGTTTTATTTATCTTCAATGTTGCATTTACCTTAAAACCCTATGTATTAGGGTGAATTTTGGATTGAAGATAATTGTAATTATCTTGTTGTGTGTTTTCAATAATTGTTGTATTTGATATTATTATATTGTCAAGTTTGTGTTGTGCTCATTGATTCATTGATTGAGTGAACTTTGATGGGTTGGGAGGTTTATGTAAAACCTTAAGGCGTGTTTGGGTAGAGGCTTTTGAAGAGGGATTTAGTGAAGGTATTTTTGAAATCATTGGGTAAATAAAAATGTATTGGACTAGATTTATTATGATAAATCAAATTATTATAAATTTGTGTTCATTGATTTATATTGTGCAATTTACATGACATTTTATTACACACAACTTGTACACTAAGTGTTTGATATTTGTATTATTATAAATGCATAATCGAATCATGTTATGAAAAAACGAATAAGAATCTAATTCATATATAATACCCTTATTTTTTTTCTTTATAGAAAAAAATGAGAAATAATTATCTTGTGATGTTCTCATAAACTTTTATGCCATTAATTACAAAAGAGTGAAGAAAGGGAATATAAATAAAATAAAAAGGAAAAGAAAACGATTAACTGTGTACACTAAATCATTTAGGTGGCCATTATAATATTCCATTCTAAAATTTGTTTTAGTTTAAGCTTCTATATGAGATCATTGTATATATTTTTTATTTCCTTCCATGTGAGGGAGTTTGATGAAATTAAGCCTTAAATGAAAGTGTGAGAAGAGAGGAGTTGGCCAACTCTGAGAAAATGTCGTAAGTGTAAGGGAAAAGAAAATGTCGTAAGTGATAAATAAATAAATTTTTATCAAATTCCGTTATATAAGTCAAAGGAATGAATAAGTCTTTTTTTTTTAAAAAAAATTTAACCACAATGAAAAGTAGGTCTAATTACATTTAAAATCATATCCGTTGATTTTACTTTAGTAATCAAAAAAATTTAACCACAGTGAAAAGTATGTCTAGTTACTTTTTAAAATTGTACGGGTGATCCTATTTTCTAATCAAATTGAACTTAATTGTCAAAATAATTAATAAGTTAGTCTATTTAATATGACTTTTTTAGTAATCATTTATCAATTATTCACAATTTAAAAAACAATAAGAGATTCACAAATAAATAAGAAATTATATTGTTTGGATTTATGGAAATCTTGTAGTCTTTATGCGGTAAAATTAATATTTTTACGATAATATGTATGATGGTAATCGAATGACAATGATAAAGTTCTCATAAATAAATTTGTTGCAACCAAGTAAAAATATCATAGGTCTAAATTTTGTCCTTTCTTTTCTAATGGGTCGAGTTTATTTTTATTTTTTTGAAATGGAACTATTAATTGGAAATATATGTTTTTCTTTGCAAAATATAAACATTTTAAGAAATTTCATAAGTATTTATTGATATTTTTTTAGGAAATTTGCAAAAAATACCCATTGACTATTTTTGATTCTCTTTAAAATAATTTATTTTTATTCATTAGAAATACTCATAATCTTTGTCTTTTATACATGGTAAATTATTTTTGAATCATGAAAAATATTTAAATAATCATGTAGAAAAAATGAACCAACAACTCAATAGTACCAATTTTAAAGGGTAAAATATTCCAAAACTATTTTCTCTCCAAAACTGTTCCAAAAAACTAATAAGTGTTATTAAATCCAAAGTTGTTATGTAATTAAAGGAAATGAATGAAAAATTACTTATTCTATCTTGAAAAATAGTGTAAGGACAAATTTGTTCTTCAAGTTTATATTGCAAAGTCGCAAATGTAAAATACTATTTCTATTAAAACCATTATTTGCCAATGTTTTTAAGTATTTTTTACGGAACAATAGTAGTTTACAAGTATAAAAAAGAAAAACAAAGATTATGATTATTTTATATTTTTCATGAATTTTTCTTCTTTTTTTATTATTTCTGACATTAGTCTGATTTGTTTCTCTCGTCTTAAATATTAATTTATTTGTTACTTTTCAATTTGTTAGTAATTTAATTGAAAACTTTCCGGTAATTTAACTAAAAATGATTTTGAAAATTTTAAAAATTTTCAAAAACTTAAAATGATTATGTTTTGAAATAGAGATATCATTTTATAATACAAAATTTAATTTTTTTAACATGCTTATAAAATGGTAAGGAAAAAGAATTAAAGAATAAAAAAAAGAAAAAAGAAAAGAAGAAGAAGAGATCTTCGGCATCCATGTGAATGTTATACCAGATTCTGGTCCAAATCCGTACTTGGATGCCAATTGCACCATATCTGGGCGGGGCCCTATAGTTTTTCAGTGAATTCCCCGATAATGATGTTTGATCCTTCACATTCTACAGCATTGTTTTCTTCAGGTCCCTGATTAATACAAGCCAACAATACCTTCAGTAACTACCTCTCCCGCGCACACCAACCGCCTATGCGCTTCACTCCGAAAACCGCGGTCTACAAAACAGAGGAAAAAAGGTTAATTCTGGAATGAATTTCAATTTGTAATTAGCAAAAGATAGATTTTTTTTTTTTTTTGGCTTGTTTTGACGAAGTCCCTTTAAAATTGTTTATGGGTTGACATTAGAGGGTCATGCACATCACGAATTTGGAAATCAAGCAGCATATGTTGACTCCAAATGTGGGTTCTCTCCTAAATAATTGTCTCTCTTATTTTCCATTTGTGGAATTGCTAAAGAAAGTGGGGGTGATTTCTTTTGAAGTGTTCATTTTATGGATAATTTCTGGGCGTCTTGGTGTGGGTTCTTTCAAGAATTTTGATTTCATATGCCGTTTTCCACTCACAATCTTGTTTATGGCATTCTTTTGTTGTTAACTCTTTTTATGGATCGATGGGATTTGTGTGTTGTCTTCATTTTCTGTTTGTTATTTGTATGTTTGTTTGTTTATTTATTTATTTTTTTGAGGAATTCTGTTTGTCATTTCTGGTTGAGCAGTTTTGCCATGAATGAAGATGAGAGGACCTTCGCTTCACCAGTCGCGTATCGTAGATAGTAGATGACTGATAGGAATTCACACATCTCAAAAGTCAATTCACTTGTTGAAGTGAGTTTCCTGTCCCTCTGCTGAATATTTTGATTTCTGCAATTAATTCCAAGAAAAAAGGCAAAAAGAATTAAATCAAATTGGTAGAAAGCAGTTGAATGCAGAATCTATTCTTAACTGAATATTTACAATGCAATTACAAATCAGTAATGGGGAATAGACAGGCGAGGGTGCACTTTCTGTTGTCCCATGACTGGGCATGGTGTTGCATCTTTAGTGTATGTGATTCTTTGCCATTGCTTAATATAGGGTACTTGGCGATTGTAGTCGCAAGTGGTTTTTCATTCTATCAAATTTCCAGTAGTGGTCTAGTCAAATTTTTCTATCCACTGGCAAGAGGAATATAGTGAAATAGCAACATAAGAAGTAAGAATGCACTTATTGTTTTAACAGGTCTTCTTTCGATGAAAATTTCTAACTAATGGACGTTGGTTTAGCAGATGGGAGTGTCGGAAGGTAGATCAGTGCTTGAGCTTGAGGATGAGAATCTCATTAGCCCTAGTAGGCTTGACATAAAGACATATCCCAATGATGCTGCTCCTCACAGATCTTTTCATGATCCTGGTCTACAAGATCTTACTAGTAAATGCAGATTTGGGGGAGCATGGAAGAGCATTAAAATTGTTTTATTCTCTGATAAGTTAAATCTACTTGTCCCTTGTGGCCCTCTGGCTATACTTGTTGAAAAATTGACAAACCATCACGTAAGTCCCTTTCTCCTGCTTTTTCTCTGTATGTATCATATATGTAATGCTTCTCAGCTTTTCTTTCTCTTTTTAGGGAGGGGTCTTCTTTTTGAGCTTATTAGGTATCATACCTTTGGCAGAGCGACTGGGTTGGTCCACAGAGTAATGCTCTACACCTAATAACTTCAATTTCATTGCATGGGAATAGAATATAAATTTGCTCCTAGGTCATGCCAAACGTGAACTATTCCGACCCATGTTTTGTGATATGGGAGAGGACAGATATACTTAACATTTTAGAGACTATGAATTCATCCGATTGTGTT
This sequence comes from Apocynum venetum, assembly GCA_019593545.1. Classification (NCBI taxonomy): domain Eukaryota; kingdom Viridiplantae; phylum Streptophyta; class Magnoliopsida; order Gentianales; family Apocynaceae; genus Apocynum; species Apocynum venetum. The sequence goes on from SRSM01000151.1 coordinate 804,933, forward strand.
CCTTTTCGCTGTCCATATATGATTGTGCTCCTCCTCTATATTGCTCTTGCAAGGGAAATTACGGAGTGTTGAATTTCTTTCCAGAGGATGGCTATTGTGCATACCTTAAACAACATCTGCCATAGTTGAAATTCTGCATAATTCTAATCTATAGTCACGTACTATAGTAGTCACATATAGAAAAGTGATCTCGCATTTAATATTTGGTACATTTCGAGCAGTATAGCATCTTGGCCGTTTGTGTATTCCAGCATTTCATGGATGTGTAACAACAGTTGCCTTTTCTCTTACCTCAGGCAGTTGGCTTTCTACACTGGTCCAACAGGTACTGTACTGTCTTATATCCTTTTTCTTCCTTTATAATCTTCATGCTATACATGTTAATATTCTTTTGGAGATGTGTATCGTAAGATGCTGGCTTTATTTTTACAGGAATCACTGATACTATGCAATGAATTTACACCTTGTATTCAAATGAATTTACACCATCTTCGTCTTTTCCCTACATAGTCATTAAAGTTTGTTAACCACTTTAAGAATGAAATTTCATTTCTCAAATACTTTGTTTAAATATTGTCATGAGCATTTTTCTGGATGTATCGTGATCACAATTTTACTTCCATTATCAGTTCCTAAAATAATAAATTCATAAACTTCTTGTTACATGTCTGCCACATTTCATGTGGAATATGTCATATGCATTAATCACCAATGCATTTGGTTGGAATTTTGCAGTTGGAGGTCTTTTAAATGCTACTTTTGGAAATGCAACAGAGCTTATAATATCAATGTATGCATTGAGAAATGGCATGCTCCGCGTAGTTCAGCAGTCACTACTGGGCTCAATTTTGTCAAACATGTTGCTTGTTCTTGGATGTGCTTTTTTTGGTGGTGGAATTGTTCATTCTAATAAGGAGCAGGTGTTTAACAAGGTTGGATAACCATATGCTCACTTTTATGATATTCTCTTCTAGCAGAGGAATGCATTTCGATCTGTGTTTTTTTCCTCTCTATATTTGGTGAACTGTGTTGACTTACAGGAATTCACAAATACTACTTGATAGGGAACTGCAGTTATGAATTCAGGGTTACTTCTGATGGCAGTGATGTGCTTATTGTTCCCAGCTGTCTTGCATTTCACCCATACTGAATTGCATTTTGGGAAGTCTGAGTTGGCTCTTTCAAGGTTTAGCAGCTGTGTTATGCTTGTGGCATATGGTGCTTACCTTTTTTTCCAGCTTACAAGTGAAAAGAGTTTGTACGCTCCAATAAATGAGGTCATTTTTTTTCTTTTCATTGTCACGCTGTCTTCATGTATGTACACACACGCTCTACAAAAACCTTGCTTTACTCTTATGATATGGAAAATAAAATAAGTTAATGCTTTTTCTTCTTCAGTGCCCAGAAAAGGAAGGAAATGAAAAAGCAGAAACATGATTTTCTTGACTCTGATTCTAATCAAGAATCAAATGATAATACTCTATACACCTGATCACATGATTCCTAAATTTATTTGCAGGTTGAAAGTATATTTACTTTAGTTTTTAATTAGTTTCATGATAGATCCTCTCTAGTTTGTATCCCATCCATTGATTATTTAATGGTAATTTTGTTTATCAGTTCCATGAAGGCTGATTGTTCTCACTTATACATACAATGTCATTCTGTAATTCCTGAAGCTTCTTGATTACAAAGTTCATCCTTCTCCACTAATGCTAACAAAGAGGATCTATGATAAAAGAGAATACACAGTTGACTGTATATTATTATCTTTCTATCTTTTTGCCAACTAACATTGCTCTTCTTCACATTGGAGGAACATATCCTTACAGGTTTTCTATAACTTCTGGGTTATATTTTAATTTTACTCCTAATATAATCTATTATTTTCAGGACGGCCATCAGAATGATGGCAGCTCAGGTGATGAAGAAGAATTGCCGGAAATCTCAAAGTGGGAATCAATTATATGGCTCTCCATTTTAACTGCCTGGATATCAATATTATCTGAATACCTAGTTAATGCCATAGAGGTGATTACATCTCTGTGACATTCTTGGGAGCAAAAGGAACTGTAGCTTTTGTCATATCATAGAATCTTCTATATATCAACTCTGTTTTAATTTTAATCTGTCTTGGGTGGTACTTCCCATGCATCTCTCGGCTGTTTTTTGATCTTTTTCTAATTCTTCACTGAGAATTCCTTATCAACTCCTTTCTCTTCGTTTTCTACTCCTTTCCTATCTTATATGTTTGAAACAAATGCTTCTAGTTTGTATGATTAAATTTCCTTAGGCATCTGATGGCAAGAACCATCTTCAATGTGTTTCCCATAGTAGAATGAGGAGTAGATGTGTTTGCCACGATTAATAGCCTCTGCAAGTTCAGATCGTTTTGTAATATAATGTGACGGACTGTTGGTTACGTTTTTAGGGGGCATCTGTTGCACTGAATATTCCAGTGGCATTTATTAGTGTCATCCTGTTGCCAATTGTTGGGAATGCAGCGGAACATGCAGGTGCTGTGATGTTTGCTGTGAAAGATAAACTTGTAAGTGCTTGTCTTGCTTCCCTGACCCAAAAGGGGGAAAAAGAAAAAAAGAAAAAAAAGGAAAGCAAAGAAAAAGAAAAAAAAAGAAGAAAAAAATATTCATTCTTATTTACTTAGCATTGGTGCAGGACATTTCATTGGGAGTGGCTATAGGCTCCTCAACTCAGATTTCCATGTTTGGGGTGCGTAGTAAATTATATAGATAATTTATGAATTGGCTCATGCTAACACTTATTTTGTTCCAATGCTGATAGCTTGTTAAGTAAGTCTTCTTCTGTTCCAATGGTTTTGCAGATACCTTTCTGTGTAGTTATTGGTTGGATAATGGGGCACCCAATGGATCTCAATTTCCAACTGTTTGAGACAGCTACACTTTTCATGACTGTCCTTGTCGTGGCCTTCATGCTTCAGGTCTTGTTATTTAACTTCTAGTTGAAGTCTAATATAGTGTTATTTTTTCATAGTGCTCCAATATTTAATGTGTGAATACTGGGCTTGCAGGAGGGTACATCCAACTATTTTAAAGGATTGATGCTCCTCTTTTGCTATCTGATAGTGGCTGCAAGTTTCTTTGTACATATTGATCCCAAATCTATATGTAAGTTCCTTCTTTTATTTCTTATCTATTCACAATCTGTATATATTTTCTTCTCTTCTCTGACGTTTTCAGAATATTATTTTCGACATTGATGAAGAAATGATTATGTGCTTCTTTAGGACCTGAAATTGCATCATCAGTAGATAATTCCAATTTTATGCAGTTTGATTTTTTTTCGGTGGTGGGGAGTGGGGAGGGGTGCAGGCCAAACAGGGTTGTGTTGATATCATTATTAGAAATCAACACCTATATTGTATGACATAAAAGTGTGTGCTAAGGCTCAGTTTTGCTATATAGAACTTCATCGGCTTTTTTACTAATTTAACTGGTCTGATGATATATGTACCGCGATTACGACATCATGAAGTTTGTGGCTACTCTGATTCCTCCTTTGCATCTTTGGAAATTTGTTTCCATTACTTTTTCTTGTCCTATGTTCTTCATTTGTCTTTTTATTTCCTCCTTTAGGTTCCTTGTCTTTTGTTTACTTAACAGTGCTTTGAATCCTGATCTTTGACAATGCATTTTTTGTTCTGCAGAAGACAAATTTAGGAGGTCTATATACATGTATACAAAATGAAGCAGGGATGATGCGCAAAGCTGAAAAATTGTACAGTAAAGATAATGGAAATGCACAAGAGAAAGAGCTATCAACTTGAACAAGTTCTGCCCAATTCTTGAGACTGTAGTGATAAATGATAGATACGCTGTATTGACTATTGACTTGCATGTTGATCTGGTTGGTGCTTCTTCGTTAAGACAGCTACGGGAACATGTCGATATTGAATATGAAATAGTTTCTTGCTAAAATTGATGACATGGTGATAGTAATTTTAAGTGTTAAAATGAGCAGTTCCAAGCTTTGCATAGTTCTCAGTATAATATATACATATATGTACGATGTAATTTGGCATGATAATAAGTTTTAATTTAGCCCTCAAAAATTTTGAAAAATTCAATGAAGTCTTTTTATTTTTTCTCAAACTTGACCGATTCAGTCTTTTAATTGGAAAAGGAAATAAATCCTCGGTTGATGCATCTTCTTTTCTGTTGCCCCTTGGCCATCAAGCCTGTTTGGAATGTCTAGAACATGAAGATTTCTGATTGTTTGCTGCGGGTTTCTCTTAATTCATATTGAACTGATAGCTTGGTGCTTAGAGCATTCATCTCAGATCAATTTCCGATTGATAGCTTCTACCTTATGGAATACATAGAAAATGGTAGCATTTGATCATGTCTATATACAACGCTGGAGTTCATCTCTGAATTGGTGAATCAGCAAACTAATGAATATTGCAACTAATGGATGGTTTCTACAGCTTCGTTATGCAAGGTCCAAGTTCATTTCTGGCAACTTGAGTCCTTTAACTGATCAATGTGAGCTCCTAACAATATTAGAAGGTTTTTGCCTTGCAATGGATATATTCACTTACCTTGAAGCTGAGAGAGTGATTCTCTTTAATTTTGTTCAAAGAATATTAAAGAATCATTAACATCGCTTCTCTTTAGGTAATTCGTTAAATTATGTTAGGTCTCTTTTCTAAGCCTTTTGTTATTTCTTTTAGCTTTATTAAATGCTTGGTTAATATTTTTGTGCATTTGATAGATAAGTAATTATCAATTTTTTTTTTTGCTTCATCACGAGTACCTTGCATATTTTGTGGAGGAGGTAAATCATGGAACATGTGATGCATAGTAAGAAATCGAACTTGTGATATTATATAATATAAGAGACTACGGCCATTAACACTACTCCACTGATGGATAAACGTCACTCCTTCCATGATTTCCTTACCTATTATAGCTGATTTTAATAAAATTTAGTTTTCTTTTTGTTTCACAAAATTCATTTTGTGAATGGATTTCAATTTAGTTCTTAAAAACAATAATTAAATATTTACTTCTCAAAACGTAATAAAAAAACGCAAGTCATTTCTTCTAATTGTATAATTGTAGTAAATAATGATTTGATTGAGTTTTTTTTTTTTAAATAAGAATGAAAGTATCTAATTATTAATTTTGAAAAGGACCTTGAGATTTAGCCACCAGCCAAGGGAAGAAATTCCATCTGGCTCTGTAATCTAATACACCAGTAGTACTGCTACTGATACCATGAATAGACCTAATAATAAACTTGCCCCAGTTTTAGCCGATCTTCCATTTTTGTCTACTACTTATTTGATACCCATTTTTTTTTTTTTGATAGGTTACTACTTATTTGATATCAAACTGCTGAAACATTAACCAATAAAATGAAGGGCTAAGTAATGCAATAATGGATCTAAATATGACTAATGGTAGGGTCCAAGTTGAAGGGAATGAGGTAAAATGACCAAAATACCTCTTATCATTCTTCTAAATATCCGTTAAAATAACTCACGAAGACATTATCATACCTTTTAAATGTGATGAATTCCATGTTGCAAAATAATGTTCCATATTTATTTCACTTTAATTCTTAAAATACGGAGATAAAGATTATTAAATTAATTTCACTCATTAACAAATTAAAGAATATCAAGTTAATAACCATAGTTCATTATTTTCTAAAGATTAAGGTATTATCTACGAAAATCTTTAATATTTAGTTTGTAAAGTCAATAAACTCAAATTAAATATAAGTGGTTTAATTCAAAATATCAAAATATATTCCTAATTTTATTACAAAAATCAAAGATATACTTTGATAAAATTAAGACAATCACATAAAAAATTGATTGTCCAAAGTATTTATAGATCGCGAATCATTATTTTCAAATGAAATTATAAATCAAGTCAAACACTTGATTTATAATATAAAAAATTCGTGCATATAAACAAACTTAGACATAAATATACATAATTTAATTTTAACTAAAAATAAATGTAACAAATACATTTACTCCATGAGCATAACTAACCGGAGGAGCAGCAGCAAAACCTCAAAATGGGGAGGCAGTGAAACTCCTCGGAGAGGGGAGAGCAAAAAATCAAAACCCCAAGATGGGGAGGATTCTGGATTTCTTAGATTTTCTTCTGTATCTGTAGGGCTCCCCGTACAGGAGATAGAAAAAGTCCCGAGATGAGGAGGCGATGGAGCTCCTCGTACAGGAGAGAGTAAACACCCAAGGTGGCATAATTGTTAAAAGAATTATTTGAAGAAAAATTCTTAAAAGATGTAGGAGTTAATTACCTCTTGGAACTTGCTGGAGTGGCCTTCGCTAGCGAGAACTCTTTCACCAAGCAACAAGATGGCTTACTAAACATTAATTGAACATAAAAGAAATAATTGAAAAATAATATACTAACCCAAAAAAGACTCCCAATCGAAGGGGCTCCTTCATAGTCCCTATCCTTCCTGGTCTCTAGTATGTCGTGAACATGTCCCGGACTCAAACCTAAAGTTCTCTCATTGATCCTTGATCAAGTTGTTGCTTTGGTGCACCTCCCCATTCTTCAATAGTTCTCTCATTGATTCCCCTTTTTTCAATTAACTGTTGTAGCATTGGATTTCAGTATTGTTCTAGAAAATTGTTTTCAACATTGCAAAATTCGTTTGAGGATGAAGGAACTTTAGTGAAGAAACTTCTGTGGAAGTCATTCATGAGTTTAAGAAAATGATTAATGATCTCTGTTATCATAATGCAATGAATGCCAATCACTAGTTAAATTACCCGAGTGAAGATAATAAGTGTTCAAAGGTCCAAAACTTAGAAGAAATTGTAGTCAGTGTCATTGAAATTCATGATGATAATTGAAGTTGGAGATGATTTGATACTTTTGGAATCAATACACAGAAAGGAAACTCTCATGATGACAACAAATCTTCATAATTTTTGTTGCATTTCGAGAGTACACGACAACGAAGCTTTTGGATCAGAAGTGTATGCATGTGGAAGAAAGTGGAGTTAAAATTAAAGCAATTTATTTAGGAAGTTTTTCTTGGTTTTTTTTTATATAAATGGTGAAATCCACATATTTTTTAATGGAGAACCACCATTTTTGTTTTCCTTTTATATGTGAACACCACTTTGGAAATTTTCCAGACGTGCCATTGTTTTGGATGCAACTAGAAAATTTAGAGATAAAATTTACTTAGATTTAAATTTCATGAAAAAAATAATAGATTCAATTTTACTAAATTGGTCTAGTTATGTTTGTAATTTTAAATAATTATTAATTTATGATATTGAGAAAACTATAGATTTATATAAAGGTTTTTCTAAAAATTATTATATAATTAATTTATTAAAATTACAAATTTTTTGAACTGACCCAAGTTGAAATTAGACGAAAATATTATTTTAAAAAGAGTATTAATTTATAGAGATTTTACTGATCTCAAAAGGTATAAACAGAACATCATCAAGACACCATTTGAGATTAAAAATGGCACGTTGGATGATGTAATTTTCTCCTCGGTGATTGTCAGCAGAATAATTACTTACTTTCAAGTGATTAGAAACACAAATGAACTTAATAATGTTCAACTGCTGGATGCAAATTTCTAGTTCCTTGCAAGAATATATGCACACATGATGAGCCAAATATTGAATCCACTTCGTGAAAATGAATATATATTGCTAAATATAGCTACATATATATATATATATATATATAACTAAATACTTATACTATTTATTTTTTTTAATATTAAAATGATGAAAGAAAAAGATAATTTGTTGAACAAGAAGGACAAAAATGAGAATCTCCAATAATTCTAAGTAAGGTGAGGATTGAATAGGACCACGACAAGAATTAGGTTCCCACGATTGCCAACCCAATCTCTTAACGTGTTAGGATCCATATATTTATGTGACATGTGATTCATAGTCCTGATATTACATACACAGAAAAGACAAACTTAAATATCCATTTTAGGAATTGCAGGAACAACGAAGCAACTTTCTATTGACTTATGATAATGAAGGTCGCTGTGGACCAGAAAAATATACACAATCCAGTTTGCAAAAGAGTACTGAAGTTGACCGCAAGGACATGGCAAATGCTACAAGGAATTAAAATGACTTTGGCAACTGACCAAATCACGACCATGGTTGCAAAATACTTATATAAGGATAGATGTTAGTTCGATGGCCGAAATAAGAAGCAAAATTAAGTTCATTCATTTTAATCGTTTCTTGCAAATTGAGTAGTAGTAGTAGTAGTTATGGCAGGCGAGTTCCCTTTGCCCGCTAAGATTATACTGATTGTATTTGGCTCGATTTTTGGGCTTTCCATAGTTATGTCATTTGTCATCTCGGTTTGCTGTCCTAGTCAACGTGGCAAGCTTGGTGGTGGCAGTGGTGGTGGTGGACATGGAGGTGGTGGACATGGAGGTGATGGCGCTGATGGAGGTGGGGGTGGAGAAGATGGCACTGATGGAGGTGGTGGAGGAATTTTTGGTGACGGTGGTGGTTGTGGCGGAGGTGGCAGCGGAGGATTTGGTGATGGTGGGGGTGCGGGTGGGGGTGGCGGGGATGGCGGCGGAGGTGGTGGAATTGTTTGATTAACCTAGCATGCATGATAAGAGATTTCATCGTTATCTTATTTTCCTTTTTTTTTTTTTTCATTTTAGACTCTTGTATATATATTCTTCCATTGTATGTTTATTAAAGAATCTATAGAATATTGTCTACAAATGCAATGAAGTTTCAAATATACAAAAGCCTGGGGACAGTCCAATTTTGTTTCTAAATTTACATCTAATCTTGCAAATTTCTCACCACTGGTGGTGGAGGTGATCTAGTGGAAAATTTTCTGCAAATTTCCAGAAACTGTTATATTTAAAAAGTTCTATAACCCTCTAAATTTTTTTTAGATTCAATCGTCGAAGTAATCAAAAAAATTCTTCTTCTTCTTCTTCTATCTAGTAACATTTTCCATTAGTCCAAAGGATTGAACAATATATATGGAGAAAAAATCAGTCATTGTTTAAACTTGTGTCAATGCAATATACATTCTTTTTTTCCTTTTTTTGAGAAAATAACAAAAAAAATCATTAAATTAATAAACTTACGTTTTGAAATTTTACATCAAAAGTTAAATATTCAAAAAAACAAATTTCAGTTTTAAAATTTTAAAAATAGAAATATGAACATTTAATCTAGAATACAATATAATTTAATGCAATTAATCAAGTATTTGGATAAAAACAATTGACTCTCTCACAACATATGAATGGTGAAACGGAAAAAATAATTATTGATTTCACAAGTTTCTGTTGCCTAAGAAAATAGAACGGTATATATATATATATATATATATATATATATATGTGTGTGTGTGTGTGTGTGTGTGTGTATATGTGTGTATATATATATTAAGTTACTCATTTAGTAATGATATCACATTTTAATTTTTTATTTATTTAAGAAAAATTCCTAATTACATTGAAATTGTTGACCATAGATTACCATTCACTGAAAAATTCCACCAGTACTATAGCTAATTGACGTTACTAGAAGTTTCAGAAGTAATTACATAACTCTTGTTTAATTACTCTTGTCATTAATTTTTAGTAGTTGAACTTGATGCTTGTAAAGTTCGATCACCTTTGCATGATAAAATATTCCTTTAAGGAATACCAAAATGTGAAGTAATTGAATAAGACCTTGGGTAATAATAGCGTTTTGTAAAACTGACTAGAAAATGATTTGATTTCTTAATGCCCTTGATTAGTCTTTCTAATAAGATTCTACAAATTCCAATCATGCATTATTTTTATTAATTAAATCTACATATACTAGTTTATTAATTGAAAATAGGAATTTTGTATTCGAGAAATCGGACAAAGTTTATTTAAGGGAATTTCACTATTATTGTCATTAGTATATAAAAACAAGAGCTTGTTAAATTCTAATTTTATTAATTGTATTCTAAGTTAAAACAAATACTTATTTCATCTCTCTCTCTTTCTTAGTAAATCTAACTCTAAAATAGAACTATTACAAATTTACAACAATGGCATCTGAAGCGTGATTAGGCTTTCAATTATGTTAGACATAAATATGTTCATATGGTTAGCTTTTCACATTGAAAATGGTGAGCAGGTGCCATTATGGGTTAGTAAATGAGTTGAGTGTGGTCGGCTTAGGTGTTGCTCAAGTCTAGTTTGAGTTAGCTCATTAAGTATTCAAGTTGAGCTAGAGTTTAAAAATATTTAACTTATTAAGTCGTCGAGCCACCTATATATTTAAAAATAGTTCAAGCTCTACTCGAAACCTAGCCTTTAATTCTTTTCGAATTCAAGTTGAGATTGGAGATGCTATAATGTACTAGAGCTCGAGTTTGACTCAGCTCATTTATACCTCCAAGGTGCCATGCAAAAGAAAGAAGGATCATAACTGATCATCATTATGCTTGGGATGATTGTTATGATTGTTGCGATAATTTCGATAGTCATCTTTAGTTGTGGAGACAGTTATGAAAAGCTGAATCAGAGTAGATATCATGGTGGAGCAATTGCTGAGTGGATGAGTTCCATGTGACGACAGTGGATGCTAGACTTGTTGACACAACATATAAACGCAATCCTTTATTTTTTTTTCACCTCTTCTAGCTAATTGGTCTTTTTTTCAAAATAAAAAAAAATCTATTTGATAAATTCACAAAAGTTAAATTATCCTTCGCCTGGATTTAAATGTAAACAAAATAAGAATAGTTTTTATTCAAAGTTTCACTAACAAACTTCTTTTTAAAAATGATTTTTCATTAATTAATGTAGTCTCACTATTAGAGCATTTCCAATACTCAATTGTTAACATTGACTAAATTTTGTGAAATGACATTCAATGAGTGGAATGTCAATCCACATCAGATTAAGGCCAAATAAAATGACGGTAAATTTTTAAAGTAATTTTCAATGCCTAACAACAACAACCAATTGCACTGTTCATGTGTCATTTTCTAATTGGTGAATTTATTCAAAAGTTAGACATGTTTATCCTCATCTATGGAGTCAACATATTAAATAGGTTGTCAAAACATGACATATTAGTTGACACTATCATGGACATGTCAGTATGACATGACCTCAAGACATGTGCATTGGTCAGGGAAATTTCGTGAGACAGTTAACTTTGGTGTTGTGTCACACGCTTTTGACATTGATATTAAAACTTTGAAGATGTTACAAATTTAGTGCAAAGCTTGATTTGCAGTGACACGGGGAAAGTGGGAAGTGAAAAACATAATTGGCACCAACTATTTCTTTATTAAAGATGTAATTGGAAACTATGTCTTTTCTAAAAGATGTTGTTGGCAATATGTCTTCTACAAAACGTTGTTGGCAAGTATATTTTTCAAGGGATGGAAAAAAAGTGCATGACGTTACTCTAGGTTGTGGGCAATACAAAAGAAAAAACATAGAGATAAAAGTAGTTTTGCCAAAAAAAAAGAGAAGTAAGAGATTAGAAGTATGTTATAAATGTGCTAGATGGAACTGCAATACCAAATGTCGTTCTCTTGAATATTTATCTAGAAATCGGGAAGATAAAATCACTTTCATAAAAAAAAAATTGAGTAAAGAATCATTGGATGACATCCGATTACCTTTGAGATGCATCATTGTGAAAGTGTACAATATGAACTTCTGAAATTGTGGAAAAAATTCAAAGATGAAGAACAACGTTATAGTATATGAAACTTTACTTTAAATGATATTGTATGCAAGTTTATATAAAAACTTGATGAGAAAAAAATTAAATATGTAATGCGAATGTATTTCATGAAGTTTGTTGATGTAATATATTTGAAATTCTATTAACGTACTTTATGAACATGCTTGAGGTATTAGGTTAGTTCCAATTTTCTTCTCAAGTAATCAGACTCCTTTACAAACTTCCTTTTAACATAACATACATGCTCACTCGTGTATTTTAATAAATTTTTTTTTCTTATGTTAAACTTATCCTATAATACTTTTTAAACCCTTTTTTTTAAAAATAAAAATAAAGTCAAAATTATTTTTAACCTTTATTTAAAAAAAAATAAAGTAAGTTCTTTCATACAACAATTATATAAGCATAACTCACTTTTTATCTATTTTATTGCTTTTCAATTTAAGTGAAGTTTATTTTTTTTATTTCTATAATATATATACTACTTTAAAATATCATATTCATTCTTCAATACAATTTCATCCGAATGAAAAATATTTTTATTTTAGCAAAAGTTACTCCATCTATTATATAGATTGTTGGTCTTTTCTCATTGGATTCTGACACAATTTTGGTCAGTTAAACATACCAAAACAGTCATAATAGTTAAAGATAAAACATTATAATGGCTTGGGGAAAAAAGTATCAAAATTGATCACAAAATTAAACTTAAAATACTAAATTGACTAATTTTTCAAAATTAAAAGCGAAGTTCAAGAGAAAAAAAAGAAAAGAAAAAGAACTCGGTCCAATGGCAGTCTCAATTGGCAATACAAACATTTGAGCCTCAATTTGCAGTAGGTAAACACGTGTTTCTTCAGGTGGTTGCCGCAGCTTTAACTAGTCTTTTTAGTTTCCCTTTTATCTATGATTAATCTTATTAATAATTTTTTTTCATACTTGTCCTTGCTAATTGTTTATTTTGACTGTATTTTTTCATTAGCTTAATATATATCAAGATTCACTCCATGAATTTAATTGTTCATTTAGCTATGAAATTTGAAATGTTAGAATAAGTTTTCTTTAACTAAGACAAAATGTGAAAATTAGTTACTATATTAATGGTTTAATTACATACCTCTTGTTTAATTACTCTTGTCATTAATTTTTAGTACTTGTACTTGATGCTTGTAAAGTTTGATCACCTTTGCATGATAAAATATTCCTTTATGGAATACTAAAATGTGAAGTAATTGAATAAAATCGTGGATAATAATAGCGTTTATAAAATTGACTAGAAAATGATTTGATTTCATAATGAGGCCTTTGATTAGTTTTTCTAATAAAATTCTACAAATTCCAACCATGCATTATTTTGTTAATTAAATCTACATCGAAATATACTAGTCTATTAATTGAAAATAGGAATTTTGTATCCGAGAAATTGAACGGAGTTTATTTAAGGGAATTTCACTATTATTGTCAATAGTATATAAAAACAAGAACTTGTAAAATTCTAATTCTTTTAATTGTATTCTAATTTTAAAAAATGACTTATTTCATATCTCTCTCTCAGTAAATCTAACTCTAAAATGGAACTACCTGAAGTGTGACTAGGTTTTCAATTATGTTAGGCATAAATATGTTCACATGGTTATCTTTTCACATTGAAAATGGTGAGCAGGTGCCATTACGGGTTTGTAAATGAGTTGAGTGTGGTCGTGTTAGGTGTTGCTCAAGTCTAGTTTGAGTTAGCTCATTAAGCATTCAAGCTGAGATAGAGTTTGAAAATATTTAACTTATTATGTCATCGAGCTAGCTATATATTTAAAAGTAGTTCAAGCTCAACTCGAAACCTAGCCTTTAATTTCGAATTGAGCTTGGAGCTTTTATAATGTACTCGAGCTTGAGTTTGACTCGGCTCATTTACACTCCCTTGGTCCCATGCAAAAGAAAAAGAAGGATAAGAGGGGATCATCTTCATGCTTGGGATGATTGTTATTGTTGTTGCAATAATTTTGATGGTCATATTTGGCTGTGGAGACAATTCTAAAAACCTTAATAAGAATATATATCATGGTGAGCAATTGCTGGGAATGGATGAGTTCCATGTGACGGCGGTGGATACTAGACTTGTTGACGCAACATATAAACGCAATCCTCTATTGTTTTCACCTCTTCTAGCTAATTGGTCTTTTCTTAAAATAAAAAAAAATCTATTTGATAAATTCGCCAGAGTTAAATTATCCTTCACCTGGATTTAAATGTAAACAAAATAAAAATAGTTTTTATTCAAAGTTTTACTAATAAACTTCTTTATTTAAATGATTTCTCATTAACTAATATAGTCTCACTATTAGAGCATCTCCAATACTCAATTGTTAACATTGAATAATTTTTTTCAAGTGACATTCAATTAGTGGAACGTGAATCCACATCAGATTAAGGCCAAATGAAATGATGGTAAACTTTAAAAGTCATCTTCAATGCCTAGCATCAACAACCAATTGCATTGTCAACGTGTCATTTGCTAATTGGTGAATTTATTCAAAAGTTAGACTTGTTTATCTTGTCTGTCGAGTCAGCATGTTAAATGAGTTATCAAGAGATGACATCTTAGTTGACAATATCATGAACATATGCATTGGCGAGCAAAATTTCATGAGACAGTTAGCTTTGGCCTTGTGTCATACTTTTGACATTGACATTAAAACATTAAAGATGCTACAACTTTAGTGAAAAGCTTCATTTGTAGTGATGCGGGGAAAGTGGGAAGTGAAAAATGTAATTGGCACCAACTATGACTTTCTAAAGGTTGTAATTGGCAACTATGTCTTTTCTAAAAAATGTTGTTGACAATATGTCTTCTACCAAATGTTGTTGGCAAGTATATTTTTCAAGGGATGGAAAAAAAAATGAATGACGTTACTCCAAGTTGTGGGCAATACAAAAGAAAAAAATATGGGGGTGGAGGGAAATATTGCCAACATTTTTTTATTTTTTGTTTAATATAAAATATATATATTTACATTAAAAAATTAGGAAATATTTTTTTTTGTTAATGTGTATTTATTAATATTGAAATTTTTATAAAATTAGATTAAATTGCATATAAATATTTTAATTATTAAATAAAAAACAATGAAAGTAAAGATAAAATAAAGAAATTATATAAAACTAATACATTTTAATAGCAAATATAGAAGAAAAAAAAGCAATAATAGCATGCACAATCATGACCCCAGATGCACCGTAACCACTTGGTCTGGATCGTGGTCGCGAGTGTAAATCCATCATATTGTATATATGGGCTCCATTCTTAATAATGTCTAGGTCATCCAAGAGGGATAATCAAGTCATTTTACAAAAAAATGGCACAAGAGGCCAAAGAGAAAAGAGTTGATGTGCCTCCGATGCCATTTTTTCAAACCGTGTTGTAAATTGACACAAAATGTCAAAAATTATAAAAGATGATGGAACATTTTTTCAAATCAATTTGAAAAAGTGGCACAAAATGACAAATTGAAGAAATATAATGAAATTTAATAATCCAACGAAATTGAATTTATTTGCTTGAAAAAATTGGACAAATGCCAAAATAGAAAAATAGATGATCTGTATATATATATGTGTGTGGGGGGGGGGTCTATCTCTATATATAGGGATTGTTATTAGGGAAAAAAATCCTTCTTTGTCAATCCCTTAATCATCATTTCAATTATTCTTCTTCTACACAAATCCAATTAAAAACCTCTTTATTCTTCCTTTTCTTCTTACTATATTTACAAAATGGATAATTCAATTCGTACATTTCAAAATTACTACCCTTTATTCTCCATTAATGCATTGACAAAAATATATAACATGAGAATAGAAAGATTGTGAGTTGGTGGCTGGTGTACCCGCTATAATTCAATTGGGAATGTGGGTAGGAATGAGTAATATATTTTTCACTCGTGGACGGGGTTGGAGGTAAAAAATTTATCACCACATAGTAAGTTGCCATCCCTAAATTACATTCTCTACATTCTGGACGTCATTGCAAATCAAGGTATTTTCTTCTTCTCTTTTTCCTTCTCTTGCTTCTTTTATTCTTTCTAGTTACATTTTCCATTAGGCCAAAGTCAGATTCTAGAATTATATCATTGTTGATCATCTTAGAATTTATATCATAAATTGAGAAGTTCTCGTTGCTCACTTACACAAGAATGCGTCACGAGAGTCACTCAAATGTCATCCATTGACTCTTTACTCTGTCCATCCTTTGGAAAATTAATGTTATATTCTCGATTTCTAGATACATAACCAAGTGAATGACATTTTTTTATTGCATTTGCACTTGGCACATATGCAACACACTTCTAATCTCTTACCTCTCTTCTTATTTGCAAAACTACTCTTACAGAAACAAGGTAGGCGTTCATAAAAAGTAGCTAAATGTTCACCAATTAGTCGGACCTTGAGTTCAATTAACTATCTAATATCCTTAGACATTCATTTGAACATTAGCAATCTCAATTGCTCAATTCTCATACAATAATTTTTTGCCAATGCATTAACAAAGAGCAATAGGTAATATTTTTGCAGTTTAAGAATTGAATCATCCATTTTGTAAAGAAAGAAAGAATACAAATTGAAAAATAAACTAAATATGTATGGAAGAAAAACTTTGAAATGAAGTAGGAAAAGAAATGAGTGACTCTCATAATGGAAAGAAATTATTCAAAGCTATTTATAGAATGTAAGGAATTTCTATTCAAGTAAAAGAAGAAGACAAGGACAAAAAGATTGATAAAGAAAGCCATCAAATTCAAACGAGTTTGAAAAAATAAAAAAATGGCAAAGGAAAAAAAGATGCGATGTGATCAGATTGATAAAGGAGAGCCACAGAATTTAAATGAGTTTGGAAAATTGAAAAAATACGAAGGACAAAAAGATGTGATGTGATTGGATTGATAAAAGAGAGCCATAAAATTCAAACCAGTTTGAAAAATCTAAAAAAGACAATGGACAATAATATGCGTTTATCAAACATGTAATTATTGTTTGTTACTTTACAATTCTTCTTCTTCATATTCCCGTAGTTTTTCCCAGTCGGGTTTTCTACATAAAAATTCTTGGTATTGATTTTACTACTTTGGTTATATTTTTCAGTTTTGAACTATCTATTTTATCACAAGTTGGGAAAATTTAGATTGATCTTCAATCTGCATTAAATTATTAATTTATTGTAGTATCAGAGTATTTTTCCCCAACAGGTATTATATTGGTAGTTGTATTCAGTAGTTCCTGTCTTTTAGTAATGTCATTTTCATTTTTTCAGTTGCGAGGGCCAGGATAGTATGTTCATTTTTTCAAAGTTCCATGTGCAATTATGAACTCATGGTATAAATTCATATCTACTTTTAGAAGGGAAAGTTCAATTGTACAACAAAGGGAAAGAAATTCTACATATCTAGCTTCATATCTGGAAATTCTACGTGGTTTGTAAACTCTTTGTTTCTACCGATACCATGCGAAGGTTTTATAGCCATCTTTCTATTTTTGTCTACCATTTGGTACCGAACTGTTAAAAATTTAACCCAGTTTTATGCATTACATAAGCATGACTAGTTGAAATGTTCCAGTTTCAGAACAAATATGAATATATATTCACTAAAAATACTAAGCTATAACAAATTAACTATTGTCAAAGTGAGTCAAGTGTCAAGATAGAGTCATCCAATTACTATATCAAGGTATAAACAAGTGAACATCATCAAGACACCATTTGAGATTAAAAATGACATGTTACATGATGAAATTTTCTCCTCCGTGATTGTCAGCAGATTAATTACTTTACTTGCAAGTGATTACAAACCCAAATGAACTTAATTATGCTCAACTGCTGGATGCAAATAACTTAATTTTGCTTATAACATGACGAGTCAAATACGACACAAAATTTGATTAAAATGTGTTATTTTATCCTCTTTTTTTCGCTTCCTATATTTCTTATTGATTTCTCTAATGGTTTCCTCGTCCATTTCTTAGCTGTTATTCACTCCAGAACCCAGTCTCTGGTCAATAATTGGTTAATCCTTATGCTTCCATAATTTCCATCTTGGGTTTAACTGCTAGGAAAACAAAGTTGAATTAAGACAGAGGGCCTATCCTGAAGAAAATTTCCAGCTTTGACAACATGAAGGGAAAGTTGATTTGCTAAAGGCACGACAAAATTCTCTTCTCTCCAGACTTTGGGTTACTAGCTTTAATTTCCGATTTTGGCTATATATACATCTCTTTATTATGCTCATATGCACTGGTGCAAGTTCTTCCAAAGCCTCTTTTTAGACAGAAAAAAGAAAAGTCAATGAAATACGGAATTCTTGAATATGAAGAAATCAAATGAATAGTATTGAATGTAACTTCCAGAAAATTTATATATATATATACACAACTAAATACTTGTACTATTTAGGTTTTTTTTTTAATATTAAAACGATGAAGCAAAGATATTTTGTTCAATATCAAGAACAAGAATTTTCAATATATATTTTTTTAAAAAACACACTATAATTGTAGTAAGTATAAGTTGAATCTATAATTTCTAAATTATAAACCAAACTCTATCCATTAACCTACGCCAATTGTCAATATTTAATAATGTTAAGGCGTAGACTGAATGGGACCAAGACAGTTGGAGATCCTCGTGGCCACCTTCTCTGTTGCCATAACGTGTTAGGACCATATATTTATGTGACTTGTGAGGCATAGTCCTGATATTACATACCGAAAGAAAAAGACAAACTGAAATGTGCGAGTGTTTGCTGCATCTAAGGAATGGCAGGAACAGCGAAGAAGAAACTTTCTATTGACTAATAATGATAATGGAGTTTGCTGTAGACCAGACAAATACACAATCCGGTTTGGAAAAGTACTGAATTTGA
Source organism: Apocynum venetum (assembly GCA_019593545.1). Taxonomy (NCBI): domain Eukaryota; kingdom Viridiplantae; phylum Streptophyta; class Magnoliopsida; order Gentianales; family Apocynaceae; genus Apocynum; species Apocynum venetum. The sequence continues at coordinate 823,587 of SRSM01000151.1, forward strand.
CCGAAGGATATGACAAGTACTACGAGGAATTAAAATGACTTTGACAATTGACGAAGTCACGACTATGCTTGCAAAATATATAAGGGAATATATGTTAGTTCAATGGCAGAAATAAGAAGCAATATTAAGTTCATTAATCATCTCTTGCAGATTAAGAAGCCAAAGTTCATTAATCAACTTTTGCAGATTGAAACGTATACGGTGTTATGGCAGGCCAGTTCCCTTTGCCAGCTATGCTGATACTGATTGCATTTGGCTCGCTTTTTGGGCTTTCCATAGTTTTGTTAATTGTCAAATATATTTGCGGTACTGATCAACCTGGAAAGCCTGGTGGTGGGGGTGATGATGGTGGAGGTGGAGGTGGAGGTGGAGGTGGTGATGGTGGGGGTGGAGAAGATGGTGCTGATGGAGGTGGTGATGGTGGCGGGGGAGGTTTTGGTGATGGTGGGGGTGGTGGTGTCGATGGAGGTTTGGGTGATGGCGGAGGAATTGGTGATGGTGGGGGTGGCGGCGGCGGAGGATTCGGTGATGGTGGAGGTGGCGGAGGCGGAGGTTTTGGTGATGGTGGGGGTGGTGGTGGGGGTGGCGGGGATGGCGGCGGAGGTGGTGGAATTGTTTGATTAACCTAGCATGCATGATAAGAGATTTCATTGTTATCTTATTTTCCTTTTTTTTTTCTTTTCATTTTAGACTCTTGTATATATATTCTTCCATTGTATGTTTATTAAAGAATCTATAGAATATTGTCTACAAATGCAATGAAGTTTCAAATATACAAAAGCCCGGGGACAGTCCAATTTTGTTTCTAAATTTACATCTAATCTTGCAAATTTCTCACCATTGGTGGTGGAGGTGATGTAGTGGAAATTTTTCGACAAATTTCCAGACTCTTTTATATTTAAAAAGTTTTATAACCCTCTAAAATTTGTTTAGATTCAATCGTCGAAGTAAGCAAAAAAATTCTTTTGGATAATTTTGAACATTCCCAATTGAATTGAAAAGTTCATCTACGTATACTCACTGCAAGCCATCTATTCCGAGCAAATTGCTGGTTTTTCCAAAACAGAAAACGAACAAATTAACAGCACGAGTTTTGACCATTTTAGGCTAAGTGTGATTGGATACAGAGGAAGAAGCTTCCTGTTGACTTGACCTTAGATAGTTATGTGTTCATTCTAAACTCTTTTTTAAAAATAAAATAAAAAGAGAGAATCTTAAATTAAATTAAGAGGATGAATCGATATTAACAGTTATGATTACATCAAAAGGGTATTCTGACTATTATTCTAGCGCAGAAGAAGAAGTTAAATCTACGAATAAAAGTCACCCCAAAAGAAAAAAGAAAGAAAAAGAACTGATAGATCTCTAATGACATCAAGTACATGGCCAACAACAGCAAAATTTGGACCAAAGAAAAATGAAAAATACATCAAGTAATGAAGTGTTCATTCTAAAAAATGAATTTGGACCACAGAAAATACTCTCTTCATCAGAAATTTGAACATTCATATTTACATTTTAACATGTTTAAAGTATTACTAATTTCATTCTTAATTTAAAATATTTATATATTTCTAATTAATTAGTTTCACTATATATTTATTACCAGTCATGTGATAACTTTTAAAATTCTTCTTCATTTTTAAATTAAATTAAACGTGAACATTTAATTTTAGATCGGTAGAGTAACAAACACTAAGAAATAAGAATGCAATAAAATCAGTTATGATCTAACAGATTTTATTTTCTTGTTTCTCTCTTTTCCTTTTCAACAATTAAATCCGTTAGTCCCTCTCCTATAATTAAGCCACCTGCTAATTACTGCATGCAGTAGTTTATTTCACAATAACTGCTATCCAGTGGATGATCTTTTACGGAAGCTAATGAACGAAGGTGAAAATTACATAATTTTCAGTATGAAAGTAGGAGCTGAAAATAAATATTAACTTAAATGTTTAAGCTAAATCAGTTAAAATACTTCCTAAGACGTGCTTAATTGTGTTTACAACACAATAAATAAAAAGCACTAAAATTGAGTAAATTTTGAATCACAACTTACAGTTAATTAGGTAGTAGATATTGAAGGAAAGAAGAGTAGTTATTACCCATAGGATCATATATGTCGCTTAGTTTACCTCATTCTTATAGTTCCATCAATTAAAAACTATTACATGTCCGCCTATTTTCTCTAAAACTATCACAAAGTTAAATAAAAACATTATTACAAAAGAAACACTAATCAGATTATGAAGGAAAAAGAGATAAAGATAGGAATAGAGGATTTGATTACAACAGTCAGTGATAGAATATTTATAGTGTTTTAATACTTTAGAGTAATGAAAATAGAAAAATGATTAAATTACATTTTCATCTATATATATTATATAAATCGGCCGGAATAGGTTAGAGATAAATATTTTTAACCCACTTTTTGGTATCAAACTTCTTCGATGACATTAACCGCGCATATATAATAACACTCACGTAGTTGCATACCTGCATGACAGGAATTTACCTAGTAAATAGTAACTGCAAATATTTCTTCTCCCTTTTTTTTAAAGTTTAGACTATTTCATATAGTCATGATAAAATCATATTTTTATCATTTATTTCCCTATTTTCTCACTTAATTTTGACATTAAATTTATCTTTTAATTATATTAATAGGCTTAAATGACTTTTGATTCTCAAATTATTTATGTTAACCATATTGTGAAATTTTTCTTATTTCATGGGTATGTTTCGAAATTCCTAAAAATGCCTTTGAAAAACTAGTCATTTGCGATTGCGAGTCATGTGGCCTTCTCTCATTGGATTCAGACACAATTTTAGTCAGTCAGAAGTACCAAAATAGTCATAATAGTTGAAGATAAAGCATTAAAATGACTTGGGAAAAAAGTATCAAAATTAAACTTAAAATACTAAATTGACTAATTTTTCAAAATTAAAAGAGGAGTTCAAAGGAAAAAAAGAAGCAGAAGAACTCGGTCCAATGGCAGTTTCAATATATTTGTTCCTTGCTAATTGTTTATTTTTTACTGTATTTTTTCATTGGCTTAATACATCAAGATTCACTCCATGAATTTAATTGTTCATTTAGCTATGAAGTTTGAAATGTTAGAATAAGTTTTCTTTAACTAAGACAAAATGTGAAAAGTAGTTATTATATGAATGGTTTAATTCAATAACTCTTGTTTAATTACTCTTGTCATTAATTTTTAGTACTTGTACTTGATGCTTGTAAAGTTCAATCACCTTTGCATGATAAAATATTCCTTTATGGAATACCAAAATGTGAAGTAATTGAATATGATAATGGGTAATAATAGCATTTTTTAAAATTGACTAGAAAATGATTGGATTTTTTTAATAAGGCCTTTCATTAGTTTTTCTAATAAGATTCTACAAATTCTAATCATGCATTTTTTTATTAATTAAATCTACATAGAAATATACTAGTTTATTAATTGAAAATAGGAATTTAATGGAGTTTATTTAAGGGAATTTCACTATTATTGTCATTAGTATATAAAAACAAGAGCTTGTTAAATTCTAATTAAAACAAAGACTTATTTCATCTCTCTCTCTCTCACACACACAGTAAATTTAACTCTAAAATAGAACTATTACAAATTTACAACAATGACATCAGAACCGTGATTAGGTTTTCAATTATGTTAGACATAACTATGTTCATGTGGTTATTTTTCCACATTCAAAATGGTGAGCAGGTGCCATTACCGGTTTGTAAATGAGTTGAGTGTGGTTGGCTCAGGTGTTGCTCAAGTCTAGTTTGAGTTAGGTCATCAAGTATTCAAACTGAGCTAGGGTTTGAAAATATTTAACTCATTAAGTCGTCAAGCCACCTATATATTTGAAAATAGTTCAAGCTCAACTCAAAACCTAGCTTTTAATTCTTTTTAAACTCAAGTTAAGCTTGGAGCTGTTATAATGTACTCGAGCTCGAGTTTGACATGGCTCATTTACACCCCTTAGGTGCCATGCAAAAGAAAAAAGGATCAAAGCTGATCATCTTCATGGTTAGGACGATTGCTATGTTTGTCGTGATAATTTCAATGGTCATCTTTGTATGTGGAGACAGTTATGAAAAGCTAAATAAGAGTAGATATCATGGTGGAGCAATTGCTAGCAATGGATGAGTTCCATGTGGCGCCGATGAATGCTAGACTTGTTGACATAGCATATAAACACAATCCTCTATTGTTTTCACCTTTTCTAGCTAATTGGTCTTTTTTTAAACTAGAAAAATTTATTTGATAAATTCACAAAAGTTAAATTATCCTTCTCCTGGATTTAAATGTAAAAAAAAATAAGAATAGTTTTTATTCAAGGTTTTACTAACAAACTTCTTTATTTAAAGGATTTCTCTTTAACTGATGTAGTCTCACTATTAGAGCATATCCAATACTCAATTGTTAACATTGAATAAATATTGTCAAGTGACATTCAATGAGTGGAATGTCAATCAACATCACATTAAGGTCAAATAAAATGATGGTAAACTTTAAAAGTCATCTTCAATGCTTAATATCAACAACTAATTGCACTGTTCACGTGTCATCTGTTAATTGGTGAGTTTATTCAAAAGTTATACATGTTTATCCTCGTCTATGAAATGACCTCAAGACATTTGCATTGGTAAGGAAAATTTCATGAGACAATTAACTTTGTTGTTGTGGCATACTTTTTTGACATTGGCATTAAAATATTGAAGATGTTACAACTTTAGTGAAAAGATTCATTTGCAATGACACAGGGAAACTGGGAAGTGAAAAACGTAATTGTCGCCAACTATGTCTTTCTAAAAGATGTAATTGGCAACTATGTCTTTTCTAAAAGATGTTGTCGGCAATGTCTTCTACCAAATGTTGTTGGCAAGTATATTTTTCAAGGGATGGAAAAAAAAGTGAATGACATTACTCCAGGTTGTGGGCAATACAAAAGAAAAAAACATGGGGGTGCAAGGAAAAATTGGCATCATCTTTTTATTTTTTGTTTCCTCTAAAATATAAATTTACATTAAAAAATTAGGAAATATATTTTTGTTAATGTGTATTTATTAATATTGGAATTTTTATAAAATTAGATTAAAGTGCATATTAATGAAAAAAAATGAAAGTGAAGATAAAATCAAGAAATTATATAAAACTTGTGCATTTTAATAGCAAATATAGAGAAAATTCAATAATAACATGAACAATCATGACCTTAGATGCACCATAACCACCTGGTCTGGATCGTGGTGGCAAGTGAGTGTAAATCCATTTATTCTCCATTAATGTATTGACAAAAATATAATACATGAGAATGGAGAGATTGTGAGTTCTAATGTCAAAAGAAATGCCCGAGGACATTAGATACTTAATTGAAGCCAAGGTCCAACTAAGTGGTGTGCATTTATCTACTTTTTCCAAGCGTTTACCTGATTTGAATAAAAGTAGTTTTGCTAAAAAAATGAGAGGTAAGAGATTAGAAGTATGTTATAGATGTGCTAGATGAAACTGCAATATCAAGCGTTGTTTCCTTTGATATTTATCTAGAAATCGAGAAGATAAAATCACTTTTATAAAAAAGGGATTGACTAAAAAATCATTGGATGAATCCTATTTACCTTTGAGACGCATCATACAACGAGAACTTCTGAAATTGTAGAATAAATTTGAAGATGAAGAACAACGTTATAGTGTACGAAATTTTATTTTAAATGATCTTGTATGCAAGTTTATACAAAAACTTGATGCGAAAAAAATTAAATATGTAATGTGAATGTATTTAATAGAGTTTTTGATGTAATATATTTGAAATTTTATTAATGTACTTTATGAACATTTTTTTATTTAATGCACTAGTTATTTTTTATATGTATATATTGAAGCAAGTGGGGACGGAGAATTTTGCATACTCACCTGGTCGGTTGGCAGGTGTATCCGTTATAATTGAATCAGGGATGAGACACGGATGAGTAATATATTTTTCACACATGGCCGAGATTGGAAATAAAATATTTATCACCATATAGTAAAATTGTCATTCCTAAATTACATTCTCTACATTCCGGACGTCATTGCAAATCAATGTCTTTTCTTCTTCTTCTTTCTTCTTCTCTCTTCTTCCTTCCCTTCTTTTCTTCTTCTTCGTCTTCTTTCTAGTTACATTTGCCATTAGTCCAAAACATTGAACAATATATATGGAGAAAAAATCAGTAATTGTTTACACTTGTGTCAATGGAATATGAATTTTTTTTTCTTTTTTTTGAGAAAATAAAAAAAATCATTAAATTAATAAAGTTACAATTAATCAAGTATTTGGATAAAAAAAAATTGACCCTCTCACAACATATGAATGATGAAACCAAAAAAATAATTGTTTGTTTCATAAGTTTCTGTTCAACTTTTTATCGTTGCCTAAGAAAATAGAACGGTATATATGTATGCATATATATTAAGTTACTCATTTAGTAATGATATCGCATTTTAATTTTTTTTTATTTTTAAGAAAAATTCCTAATTATATTGAAATTGTTGACCACAGAAAAATTCCACCAGTACTATAGCTAAATTACGTTCCTGGAAGTTTCAGAAGTAATATTTTTCAGGGAAAGTTGAAATCAACCTCATCCAAACTTGTGAAAATTCTATACGTATCTGCAGGCATATATTGTGCTGGTACCATACTATAAAAACAAGCTGACCAAGTCAAGTTTGAAAAATTAAAATCATCCATTAAAAAATAATGGATTTTCTCGGAAATGAACACTAGACTTTATTGAAGATTATTCAAATTTGGACAACAACAACTATGCACAGAAGTTGTATATAAGTAATGTGCATATGTTATCTTATCTTAATGGAATAAAACCATTGCAAATATATAGTTTCAAGCTTTGAGCACTATTTGGGGTTCGATCAAAATGGCCAGGTATGTTCTTGCTACAGGTGGTGGTGGTGAAACAGGAACTATGGATGGATCAGGGCTGATATTCATGGTTGGCATGATTGTCATGTCTGTTGTAATCATGTCCATGCTCATCTTTGGTTGTGCTGACGGCTATGATGATGACAACAAGCCTAGTAAGCGTCGCAGTCGATTCTATGGTACTGGTGCAGTTGCAGGTGGAAGTGCTTGTGGCGGTGGCGGAGGGGGAGGTGGAAGTGCTTGTGGTGGTGGCGGTGGTGGCGGGTGCTAAAGGGATGTTTAAAGGGTGGAATGAGGATAATTTTCTTGTGATCATTCTGTCCTAAAAAGTATATGATTATTCAATTATCTTTCTTAGAAATCAATTTAGATGTAGAAATAGGTTACGTTACTATATGTCATCTTACCTGTAGTTATGATTTCTGATGTATATGAGACATCTATAAATAAAGGACTCTATTCTGTTTTACATTCTCTTTCTTTTTCCAATTGTTTTTAGAATTGTGGAGAGGGAGATCACGATCATTCGTTCTCGTGTAAAATATGCACTTGAGAACACCCTATGGAACTTGGTATCAAATCCATTTAGTGTTAATTGGAAGAATATTAACGTGGGTATCTATCATGGTGGAGACAGACAGTTCGGATCGACAAGCCTAGTTGTCTCTTTCTTTTGCGAAAGTCAAAACAAAATTTTATAAATAAGAAAATAGTCTGTATTCTCTAACAAATAACAAAATCTTGTGCTACCAATTTTATAAAGTTCAATTTTTTATTTTATTTGTGAAAAGAAAACAGCATCTGCCATGAACTTAATTCACTTTATAGTTCAGAATGGATAATCAAATTTGGCATAATTCTTAGCCAGATTTGTGCTCGTGGGATCATATGACAAGGTTATTTGTGAAATTTTAAATAAAATATATATTTTTGAATGAAGATGAAATATATATATATATATTTATTTTAAGAAAAATTAAAATCTTTTATTGGACATTTTTAAACAAAATTATAAATATTCAATTTTAAAAAGAGATAAACATGTTCATAGATATGAAAATGTATTCCTCACAACACATGGAAGATGAAATGGGAAAAATAGCTTTTGGTTTTTAACTTCGAAAAGATCTATTGCTTTATCAATTGTTTTTCCATCTCTATCTATGGTTCCAATACTAAGGGCGCAAATCCATCTGTTTCGTAAGGATGAGTTGTTTTCCCTTAATTGCCTTTGCTATTGGAAAACCATTAATGATCAATGAGAACACAACTTCTCTTGCACGACCAAGTATTGCTTGAATTGGATTTGCACTAAAATTGATCATTGAATTTAGTCGCTGCCAAAAATCGATTTCATACTGAAATGTGACTATTAATTTTTCGAAGACTTTGTTCTATTTAGGCACTTTATTCTAGTTAGAAAAGGATTGTTACTTAGGTATATATCTTGTTTTAATTAATGCAACAAATTATGTGGTTACCAAGGAAACATTGTTTGAAAACTTTTGTGATGAATATTGCCACAACGAAGCAACGAATACTCGGTGCATCAAATCATTGACCTACACTCACTAATTCTTCACAACTTTGCTTACGACATTATGATTACTTTGTGAGGACAAAAATATCCTTCCTAATTAATCTATATATCGTATATTTGCTATAAATTAGGTACTGCTTGTTCGTAATACAATGAATTAATTTATTTTTCGAGAAGTAAAAAGTCATCACAAATCCTTTGCTAACGGCTTAGGATTTTAGACTAGAAAAATTGAAAAATTACCCAACAAAAAAGTCGTATGTGTGTGCAAACTCTCATGCGTTCGAGCCCTTTGTTAAATGAGCTAGTTTGAGCCGTGAGCTTGCTGGGTGAACTTGTGTGAACTCGGAGATACAGAGCAAAATAATTCTACCCTTTCGCATCCTTGTTTCTCACACCAGGGTTCACACGCGTATGCTAAGAGATGTACTCAAAAAAATTGTTTAGCTTTGTAAGATTCAAGTTACTTCTTTGAGTAATAATTCTATAGATTGCTTTATGAATTTAAAACATTTCTCAAAATATGTTTTATAAGTTAAAACTTATCATAGGTATTTAAATTTGTTTTCTAAATACATGGATTTGCTTTAAAGTTTTATAAAATAAGTTTCACAACATTTGGGGTTGATTGGTAACTTAAATTGCATGTTTAGAAAACTTGAGGATGACTTTTTTATGCTTGCAGTCGATCGGATGATAGCATACATCGTCCGCTAACTATCCAGAGGAGTCTGGTAATATAGCGGACGCTCAAGCAGTTCACCGGTAAATACCAAGCATCGTCCGCTAACCACCAGAGGAGTTTGGTAATATAGCGGACGTTTAAGTGGTCGATCGATAAATACCAGCCATCATCCGCTATCCATCTATAGGAATTTGGTGTTTCAGATGACGATCTAGCGAATGACCAAGCTTCGTAGAGGTCGACCGCAAGTCTCGTGAGTAGAATTTTAATAGTCACTTTTATGACCATTGCAACACACACACACACACACATATATATATATATATATCAAAATGTTTGAAAAACTTAAAAACACGATTTTTTGAGCACAAATTTTATTCACATTCATTATAATATAATTTTTGTTAGTAAGGACATGTATTAAATTATTAATAAATGAGATTATGAGATAAATTTTTTTATACTTAAATTTTTTCTAGATTTAATTAACTGAATTGTTGACTCATTCAACCACCTAATATTTACATTGTAGTATACTAGTGGGTAAAAATTGTCGATTTTACTTTATGCAATTTAAATTGTATGTAATTCAACATTAATGTTGTCAATTTTACTTTATACAATTTAATGTTGTTGATGTTTTATTACTTAATGCAATTTGATTGAGTATCCTATTCATGATGGTCGGTAGTCATGTTTAATTAAATTAGATATTAATCTTTATGAGTTGGTTGACATTAATCTAATTATTAAGGATAGAAATTTGTCTGAGTTGATTAGAATTCTAAACCAACTATTCAAAAATGTCTTTATCTATAATTAATCTCATAAAAATATAACTTGATACTAATTCCTTATTAACACTTTTTATTAACCTTGTTTTCAAAATCCTTTTTAATTCTATTTACAATTTCAAGATTCAAAAATATTTCTTTCAATATTTTTTGCGTGGATTGCAATTTTCGTAAGCATTTTTATGTTGGGTGTAATTTCTATCACTCCATTTTTTGCATTGCATGCCATGTCATAAATAGGTCATATACTCAAGTTGTGAAGTCTTACCTAATTAAATGAGTGATCATTACTGTCCTATACTTAAATTTGACACTAGTAAATTATTTTGCTTATCTTGTGTTGTTTTTGTATGTGCTTCTAAAGCAGGAACGCTACTTGATGCTTTTTCTTTAGGTAGAAAAAAAATGAAGCAATGGCTACTTAATTACAGAAAATACTTTCAACTAGCTATTACTTGATAGGGATGGCATTGTGGGCAGGCAAAGCCGGGTCCCCTACCTTCAAACTTGCCCATGCTTAGAGATATTGTCCCCGCCCTATCCCCACCCCAGGCTAAACCTTAATTGATATCCCCGCTCACGTAACTGTGGGTATGCAACCACTATCGCCTCTGCCCACTAAACACCTTAAACAATACAAACATATAAAAATCTTAAATAACAAATGTATTAAAAAAACCTTAAATGTCCATAAAATACAAAATAAACAAACTTCATAAAATACATTTGTAATACATAGTTGATTTCCTTCCTATCATTTTTTGTATAAACTGGCATACATGGTCATTTAAAGTATTCAGAAGTTCTTATTGAACATTTCCACGAGGATGTGTCTGAAGAGTTAATCAGAATTCATCCAATGATTATTTATCCAATCCATCCTTTATGAATTCACATTGGTTTGAAAAATAAAAGAACAAGACAAATTGAAAAAAGGTTGATGTAATAAAAAAATCACATCAGTTTGAAAATAAAAGAAAACAAAACAAAACAAAAAAGAGTTGATGTGATGAAAAATTTTAACCATGTCGAAAATAAAAGAACAAGACAAAATGGAAAAGAGTTAATGTGATAAAAAATGCAAATCAGTTTGAAATAAAAGAACAAGACAAAATGGAAAAGAGTTGATGTGATAAAAACTTCAAATAGGTTAGAAAATAAAAAAAATAACACAAAATAGAAAAGAGTTGATGTGATAAAAAATTCAAATCACTTTGAATATAAAAGAGGAAAACAAAACGGAAAAGTATTGATGTGATAAAAAATTCACCCATTTATATATATGAATGATTGGGTGTTTTTCAAACATATCAAATTAAATTCTTAATTCAACCTAGCCAATAGGGTAAGTTGGGTCAATTACACATATATTCGTTTGATAGATATATAATCAGACCTTCCAAAAATCTGTTTTGATAGATATATAATCATTTGCAACAACAAACTCTTTAATAATTGAAATTCAATGTTCAACGCTTTTCTCGGCCAAATGATAAGCAAAAAAATCTTATTAACAAACTTTACACAAATAAGATATATTTCTTAAAAAACAAATTGAATATTTATTTGCAAAAAACCGAGATACATCATGTGTATAACTCAAATCATGAATAGCATAGTCAAAATTCAACACCAATAATGTAGGAAATAGTAGATGCGTATACTTTACAATCATAAATCCAAAGATTCTTGTAGCATAGTTTGAGCAATATATGATACTTCATGAAGTACTTAAATCAAAGTTAAGCAATGATAAGATATAAATCTAAAAGTTATCATAAGGCACCTCATCAATAATGCATGATATTAATTTGAGAAGTCAAAGTACCTTCTTCTTCATATCCTTCACAAGGATTGCCAAGTGATGAAATTGTTCATTTGCTTGCAATTCTTTAGTACAATATGCTTACATTGATCATTTTATTTGCATGTATGATGATTTTCTTATATTGGAAGCTTTGAGATTTCTTATATGAAAACTTGAATATCAAATCTCATAAAAAAATTGATTAGGATCATACATATATCATACAACTCATGGTTGCAAAAATTATATTAAAAACAAATACAAACATGATATCATGCATGTAAAACAATACATCATGGCATAAAATGAAAACTAAAGCTTAAAAAAATTGATCCACAAGATGGAAACAATTCAACAACTGGAAATGGTTCAGCAACTCAAATACCTAAATTTTTGCGAGTGTAATTCCACTCCTCTTAAACATCTCTATGGTAGAATCATTGGATATGAGGTACAAGCAAAATCATTCTATAAACACATGTCACTCATGTTGCAAAGTTCAGATGCATTCATAGTAATACCAAGAGGTTATTAAGTATTAGAGTAATTATTTAACATATCATTTTGATCTAACTTGAAAATGCATAATAAGTCAATTGGTCTTTTAAATGTTGATAATTTCTTTTATGGTTGATTAACATTTCTTGACATGGTTGTTGAACATAAGTTTTTATCTCCTATTGCACTGAAAATTATTGTATCAGCACCATCAACTAAGGAGTTGTTGGATAAATTGGAAATTTATGTTCTAGAAACATATTAAGAAGTATTTCCTATAAATTGGCCATTTTTCGGTAACTGATGTACTCATAAATTAACTGATTTTTATGCTATTTAATGACTATATTTTGTTTGAAAATCGGTTAATTATGTTATTTAATGTATATATTTCACGTTTCCCTTCTATTTCTTTGTTTCTAAGTTTTTTAGTGTATTTTAGTTCATTATGGAGATAAAAAGAAGAAGAAGAAATGTTGGATAAGTTTAAAAAAAAAATTATATATCATTCGATGACGTGGCGCAATAAAAAAGATGACATGTGGCGCAATCAGAAGATGACAAGTGGCGCAATCAGAAGGTGACAAGTGGCGCTTCTAGAAGCCGCAATTTGGACCAATGAGGATGCGACATGTGGCGAAGTTGGGAAATTAGGCCACCAACTAAATTTTCAAGACTTGGGGTGCAAATGACCATTTTGCCCTGGATTTTTGTGGCTATAAATAGGGAGCTTATTTTTATGATTTAGACACCAATTTAGCTCCAATCTTCTCCATTTCTTTTGCAATTTATTTCTTTTATTATTGTCTTCATCTTAGTATATTTTCCAGATTTTTTAGAATAACATTTCAAGGCTTTTTGTAATATTTAGTAAAGAAATTCTGTCCGAATAATTAAATTGAGTTGCAACTCTTGGCTTAATTAAATTAGTAGTGGAATTATATAATTTAAATTGTATATAATTAAGCTAATTGTTATATACAATTTAATGTTGGTGATGCCTTATTTGTTTAATGCAATTTGATTGAGCATCCTATACACGCTGGTTGGTAGTGGTGTTTAATTAAATTAGAGATTAATCTATCTGAGCTGATCGGGATTAATCTATTTTGTAAGGATAGGAATCTGTCTGAGTTGATCGGGATTCTAAAACCAACTACTTAATAATGTATTTATCTATGATTAATCCCATGAAAAATATAACTTGATACTAGTTCCTTACTAATGCTTTTTATATCATTTGTATTCCAAATTTCGTTTTAATTCTTTTTACAAAATCCAAAACCTCAAAAATATTTATTTTAATTGTTGTCATTACATTATTCTCAAAATTCCAAAAAAAACCCCCAAAACTTTTTCATATTAACGATTTTAATTTAAGAGTTGACAAATCTCTGTGGATTCGATCCCTACTTTCCCTATCTACATAGGAATTGTTAGGTTTAAATTTGAGAGCCGTACGACAGGCTTCGTCAAATTTTGGCGCCGTTGCCGGGGATTTGTTTTAATTTCTTCTATTAAAATTGTTAATCTTTTTATTTTGTTACAGATTTCATTCCTTTGGTGACACCAGACAACAAGTTCATTGTTGTATGCACTTAAGAAGTGGTAAGATCACCGAGGAAGAACAAAGGAGTAAAACACCAGTTGAGATCAGAGAACAAGCTACGGATCTTGAAGAAGGCAAAGCAGAAAATCAACCGGATACCCAACTTATTTCTGGTGATATTCTTCATGCTCATCTTTTTAATATGGCTTTGAATCAAAGATCTCTAAAAGAACTCACTGCTCCTACTCTTGATGAACAACCTTTATGCATTATTTTTCCACAAGTTGATGCTAATTTTAAAATGCATACTGGTTTTATACAATGTTTGCCAACATTTAATGGATTACTTGGAGAAGATCCACTTAGGCACATTAAGGAATTTCATGTTTTTTGCACTAATTTAAAACAAGAAGGTACGAGAGATGAAGTTATTAAACTGCGTTCTTTTCTTTTTAGCTTACAAAATAGTGCAAAAGATTGGTTATATGATTTGCCTTCGAGATCTATTCAAGATTGGACTGGAATGCAAAGAGCTTTTCTAGCTAAATATTATCCTGCATCTAGAACTGCAACTGACCGAAAGGATATAAGTGGCATAAGACAACAAACTGGCGAAACATTGTATGAATATTGGGAAAGATTTAAAATATTATGTGCTAGTTGTCCTCATCATAAAATACCTGAACAATTATTAATTCAATATTTTTATGAGGGTTTGATTTCTTATGAGAGGATGACTATTGATGCTGCTAGTGGTGGTGCTCTTTCAGATAAAACCCCACAAGCTGCACGTGAATTAATAGCTAATATGGCTGCTAATTCACAATCTTTTAACACCAGGAATGATACCGTAAGAAAGGTAAATAAAGTAGATGCACCATCATCATCATCATCATCTACACAAATTGAGCAAAGACTAGATCATCTTACTAATTTAGTTAGTCAATTACATGAGAAAAGAATCAATGCACCGGTAAAAACATGTGGAATTTGTTTAGGCAATGACCATCCTACAGATTCTTGTCCTACACTATTTCAAGATGAACAAGCCAATGCCATGGGTAATTTTCAGAACCAACATCAGAGAAGACACAATCCATTCTCCAACACATACAATGAAGGGTGGAGAGACCATCCTAACTTTAGATGGAGTAACCAAGGGGTTAGGCCACCAATGAACCCACCAGGTTTTGTTCCTAATCAACACCAAAATCCTCATCAACCTCCTCAGAACCAACAACAGAGTATGTCTTTAGAAGATATGTCAAATCTCTAACTTCAAGTTCTATATCTTTTCAGAGAGATACCATGTCCTTCCAAAAGGATGCAAAGTCCAGCATTCACAATTTGGAAAATCAGGTAGGGCAAATGGCTTCTGAGTTAGGTCAATTGAAAACACAGTTTTTCAATAAACTTCCATCACAACCACTCAATCCCAGAGAGAATACTAGTGCCGTAACATTAAGAAGTGGTAAAGTGTTGGAAGAATCCGGTTTGGAAAAGTACTGAATTTGACCGAAGGATATGACAAGTACTACAAGGAATTAAAATGACTTTGACAATTGACGAAGTCACCACTATGCTTGCAAAAATATATAAGGGAATATATGTTAGTTCAATGGCAGAAATAAGAAGCAATATTAAGTTCATTAATCATCTCTTGCAGATTAAGAAGCCAAAGTTCATTAATCATCTTTTGCAGATTGAAACGTATACGGAGTTATGGCATGCCAATTCCCTTTGCCAGCTATGCTGATACTGATTGCATTTGGCTCGCTTTTTAGGCTTTCCATAGTTTTGTTAATTGTCAAATCTATTTTCCATCCTAATCAACCTGGAAAGCCTGGTGGTGGGGGTGATAGTGGTGGTGTCGATGGAGGTTTTGGTGATGGTGGGGGTGGTGGTGTCGATGGAGGTTTTGGTGATGGTGGGGGTGGTGGTGTCGATGGAGGTTTTGGTGATGGTGGAGGAATTGGTGATGGTGGGGGTGGCGGCGGCGGAGGATTTGGTGATGGTGGGGGTGGGGGTGGCGGAGGCGGAGGTTTTGGTGATGGTGGGGGTGGTGGATGTGGAGGTGGTGGAATTGTTTGATTAACCTAGCTTGATAGGAGATTTCATTGTTCTCGTATTTTCCTTCATTTTTATTTTTATTTTAGATTCTTTTATTCTTCTTTAATATGTTTATTAATGAATCTATAGAATATTATCTACAATGGCAATGAAGTTTCAAATACACAAGAGCCTGGGGACAGTCCAATTTTGTTTCTAAATTTACATCTAATCTTGCAAATTTCTCACCATTGGTGGTAAAGGTGATCTAGTGGAAATTTTTCGACAAATTTCCAGACTCTTTTATATTTAAAAAGTTTTCTAACCCTCTAAAATTTGTTTAGATTCAATCGTCGAAGTAAGCAAAAAAATTCTTTTGGTTAATTTTGTACATTCCCAATTGAATTGAAAAGTTCATCTACGTATACTCACTGCAAGCCATCTATTCCGAGCAAAGTGTGATTGGATACAGAGGAAGAAGCTTCCTGTTGACTTGACCTTAGATAATTATGTGTTCATTCTAAACTCTTTTTTAAAAATAAAATAAAAAGAGAGAATCTTAAATTAAATTAAGAGGATGAATCGATATTAACAGTTATGATTACATCAAAACGGTATTCTGACTATTATTCTAGCGCAGAAGAAGAAGTTAAATCTAACTTAGGTAGACAATGTACTTAAACATTTACAGATCTACGAATAAAAGTCACCTCAAAAGAAAAAAGAAAGAAAAAGAACTGATAGATCTCTAATGACATCAAGTACATGGCCAACAACAGCAAAATTTGGACCAAATTAAGAAAAATGAAAAATACATCAAGTAATGAATTGTTCATTCTAAAAAATGAATTTGGACCACAGAAAATACTCTCTTCATCAGAAATTTGAACATTCATATTTACATTTTAACATGTTTAAAGTATTACTAATTTCATTCTTTATTTAAAATATTTATATATTTCTAATTAATTAGTTTCACTATATATTTATTACTAGTCATGTGATAACTTTTAAAATTCTTCGTCATTTTTAAATTAAATTAAACGTGAACATTTAAATTTTAGATCGGTAGAGTAACAAACACTAAGAAATAAGAATGCAATAAAATCAGTTATGATCTAACTGATTTTATTTTCTTGTTTCTCTCTTTTCCTTTTCAACAATTAAATCCGTTAATCCCTCTCCTATAATTAAGCCATCTGCTAATTACTACGCATGCAGTTGTTTATTTCACAATAACTGCTATCCAGTGGATGATCTTTTACGGAAGCTAATGAACGAAGGTGAAAATTACATAATTTTCAATATGAAAGTAGGAGCTGAAAATAAATATTAACTTAAATGTTTAAGCTAAATCAGTTAAAATACTTCCTAAGATGTGCTTAATTGTGTTTACAACACAATAAATAAAAAGCACTAAAATTGAGTAAATTTTGAATCACAACTTACAGTTCATTAGGTAGTAGATATTGAAGGAAAGAAGAGTAGTTATTACCCATAGGATCATATATGACGCTTAGTTTATCTCATTCTTATAGTTCCATCAATTAAAAACTATTACATGTTCGCCTATTTTCTCTAAAACTATCACAAAGTTAAATAAAAACATTATTACAAAAGAAACACTAATCAAATTATCAAGGAAAAAGAGATAAAGATAGGAATAGAGGATTTGAAGTAAGCTAATTACAACAGTCAGTGATAGAATATTTATAGTGTTTTAATACTTTAGAGTAATGAAAATAGAAAAATGATTAAATTACATTTTCATCTATATATATTATATAAATCGGCCGGAATAGGTTAGAGATAAATATTTTTAACCCACTTTTTGGTATCAAACTTCTTCGATGACATTAACCGCGCATATATAATAACACTCACGTAGTTGCATACCTGCATGACAGGAATTTACCTAGTAAATAGTAACTGCAAATATTTCTTCTCCCTTTTTTTTAAAGTTTAGACTATTTCATGTAGTCATGATAAAATCATATTTTTATCATTTATTTCCCTATTTTCTCACTTAATTTTGACATTAAATTTATCTTTTAATTATATTAATAGGCTTAAATGACTTTTGATTCTCAAATTATTTATGTTAACCCTATTGTGAAATTTTTCTTATTCCATGGGTATGTTTTTAATTTCTAAAAATACCTTTGAAAAACTAGTCATTTGCGATTGCGAGTCATGTGGCCTTTTCTCATTGGATTCAGACACAATTTTAGTCAGTCAGAAGTACCAAAATAGTCATAATAGTTGAAGATAAAGCATTAAAATGACTTGGGAAAAAAAATATCAAAATTGATCACAAAATTAAACTTAAAATACTAAATTGACTAATTTTTCAAAATTAAAAGAGGAGTTCAAAGGAAATTTTTCAATATACTTGTTCCTTGCTAATTGTTTATTTTTTACTGTATTTTTTCATTAGCTTAATACATCAAGATTCACTCCATGAATTTAATTGTTCATTTAGCTATGAAGTTTGAAATGTTAGAATAAGTTTTCTTTAACTAAGACAAAATGTGAAAATTAGTTATTATATTAATGGTTTAATTCAATAACTCTTGTTTAATTACTCTTGTCATTAATTTTTAGTACTTGTACTTGATGCTTGTAAAGTTCAATCACCTTTGCATGATAAAATATTCCTTTATGGAATACCAAAATGTGAAGTAATTGAATATGATAATGGGTAATAATAGCATTTTGTAAAATTGACTAGAAAATGATTGGATTTTTTTAATAAGGCCTTTGATTAGTTTTTCTAATAAGATTCTACAAATTCTAATCATGCATTTTTTTATTAATTAAATCTACATAGAAATATACTAGTTTATTAATTGAAAATAGGAATTTAATGGAGTTTATTTAAGGGAATTTCACTATTATTGTCATTAGTTTATAAAAACAAGAGCTTGTTAAATTCTAATTAAAACAAAGACTTCTTTCATCTCTCTCTCACACACTAAATTTAACTCTAAAATAGAACTATTACAAATTTACAACAATGACATTAGAACCGTGATTAGGTTTTCAATTATATTAGACATAACTATGTTCATGTGGTTATTTTTCCACATTCAAAATGGTGAGCAGGTGCCATTACCGGTTTGTAAATGAGTTGAGTGTGGTTGGCTCAGGTGTTGCTCAAGTCTAGTTTGAGTTAGGCCATCAAGTATTCAAACTGAGCTAGGGTTTGAAAATATTTAACTCATTAAGTCGTCAAGCCACCTATATATTTGAAAATAGTTCAAGCTCAACTCAAAACCTAGCTTTTAATTCTTTTTAAACTCAAGTTGAGCTTGGAACTGTTATAATGTACTCGAGCTCGAGTTTGACTTGGCTCATTTACACCCCTTAGGTGCCATGCAAAAGAAAAAAGGATCAGAGCTGATCATCTTCATGGTTAGGACAATTGCTATGTTTGTCGTGATAATTTCGATGGTCATCTTTGTATGTGGAGACAGTTATGAAAAGCTGAATAAGAGTAGATATCATGGTGGAGCAATTGCTAGCAGTGGATGAGTTCCATGTGGCGCCGGTGAATGCTAGACTTGTTGACATAGCATATAAACACAATTCTCTATTGTTTTCACCTCTTCTAGCTAATTGGTCTTTTTTTAAACTAGAAAAATATATTTGATAAATTCACAAAAGTTAAATAATCCTTCGCCTGGATTTAAATGTAAAAAAAATAAGAATAGTTTTTATTCAAGGTTTTACTAACAAACTTCTTTATTTAAAGGATTTCTCTTTAACTAATGTAGTCATATCCAATACTCAATTGTTAACATTGAATAAATATTGTCAAGTGACATTCAATGTCTGGAATGTCAATCAACATCAGATTAAGGTCAAATAAAATGATGGTAAACTTTAAAAGTCATCTTCAATGCTTAATATCAACAGCTAATTGCACCGTTCACGTGTCATCTGTTAATTGGTGAGTTTATTCAAAAGTTATGCATGCTTATCCTCATCTATGGAGTCAGCATATTAAACAGGTTGTCAAGAGATGACATCTTATGGACATGTCAGTATGACATGACCTTAAGACATTTGCATTGGTAAGGAAAATTTCATGAGACAATTAACTTTGTTGTTGTCGCATACATTTTTGACATTGGCATTAAAATATTGAAGATGTTACAACTTTAGTGAAAAGATTCACTTGCAATGACACGGGGAAAGTGGGAAGTGAAAAACGTAATTGTCGCCAACTACGTCGTTCTAAAAGATGTAATTGACAACTATGTCTTTTCTAAAAGATGTTGTCGGCAATGTCTTCTACCAAACCTTGTTGGCAAGTATATTTTTCAAGGGATGGAAAAAAGAATGAATGACATTACTCCAGGTTGTGGGCAATACAAAAGAAAAAAACATGGGGGTGCAAGGAAAAATTGGCATCATCTTTTTATTTTTTGTTTCCTCTAAAATATATATTTACATTAAAAAATTAGGAAATATATTTTTGTTAATGTGTATTTATTAATATTGGAATTTTTATAAAATTAGATTAAAGTACATACATATTAATGAAAAAAAATGAAAGTGAAGATAAAATCAAGAAATTATATAAAACTTGTGCATTTTAATAGCAAATATAGAGAAAATTCAATAATAACATGAACAATCATGACCTTAGATGCACTATAACCACCTGGTCTGGATCGTGGTGGCAAGTGAGTGTAAATCCATTTATTCTCCATTAATGTATTGACAAAAATATAATATATGAGAATGGAGAGATTGTGAGTTCTAATGTCAAAAGAAATGCCCGAGGACATTAGATACTTAATTGAAGCCAAGGTCCAACTAAGTGGTGTGCAATTATCTACTTTTTCCAAACGTCTACCTGATTTGAATAAAAGTAGTTTTGCTAAGAAAAGGAGAGGTAAGAGATTAGAAGTATATTATAGATGTGCTAGATGAAACTGCAATATCAAGCTTTGTTTCCTTTGATATTTATCTAGAAATCGAAAAGATAAAATCACTTTTATAAGAAAGGGATTGACTAAAAAATCATTGGATGACATCCTATTTACCTTTGAGACGCATCATACAACGAGAACTTCTCAAATTGTAGAATAAATTTGAAGATGAAGAACACCGTTATAGTGTATGAAATTTTATTTTAAATGATCTTGTATGCAAGTATATACAAAAACTTGATGCGAAAAAAATTAAATATGTAATGTGAATGTATTTAATAGAGTTTTTGATGTAATATATTTGAAATTTTATTAATGTACTTTATGAACATTTTTTTATTTAATGCACTAGTTATTTTATATATATATATATATATATATATATTGAAGCAGGTGGGGATGGAGAATTTTGCATACTCACATGGTCGGTTGGCAGGTATATCCATTATAATTGAATCAGGGATGAGACTGGGATGGGTAATATATTTTTCACACATGGCCGAGATTGGAAGTAAAATATTTATCACCATATAGTAAAATTGTCATCCCTAAATTACATTCTCTACATTCCGGACGTCATTGCAAATCAATGTCTTTTCTTCTTCTTCTTTCTTCTTCTCTCTTCTTCCTTCCCTTCTTTTCTTCTTCTTCGTCTTCTTTCTAGTTACATTTGCCATTAGTCCAAAACATTGAACAATATATATGGAGAAAAAAAGAAAAAAAATAATTCATATTCCATTGAACAATATATATGGAGAAAAAATCAGTAATTGTTTACACTTGTGTCAATGGAATATGAATTTTTTTTTCTTTTTTTTTGAGAAAATAAAAAAAATCATTAAATTAATAAAGTTACAATTAATCAAGTATTTGGATAAAAAAATTTGACCCTCTCACAACATATGAATGATGAAACCAAAAAACTAATTGTTTGTTTCATAAGTTTCTGTTCAACTTTTTATCGTTGCCTAAGAAAATAGAACGGTATATATGTATGCATATATATTAAATTACTCATTTAGTAATGATATCACATTTTAATTTTTTATTTATTTTTAAGAAAAATTCCTAATTATATTGAAATTGTTGACCACAGAAAAATTCCACCAGTACTATAGCTAAATTACGTTCCTGGAAGTTTCAGAAGTAATATTTTTCAGGGAAAGTTGAAATCAACCTCATCCAAACTTGTGAAAATTCTATACGTATCTGCAGGCATATATTGTGCTGGTACCATACTATAAAAACAAGCTGACCAAGTCAAGTTTGAAAAATTAAAATCATCCATTAAAAAATAATGGATTTTCTCGGAAATGAACACTAGACTTTATTGAAGATTATTCAAATTTGGACAACAACAACTATGCACAGAAGTTGTATATAAGTAATGTGCATATGTTATCTTATCTATAATGGAATAAAACCATTGCAAATATATAGTTTCAAGCTTTGAGCACTATTTGGGGTTCGATCAAAATGGCCAGGTATGCTCTTGCTACAGGTGGTGGCGGTGAAACAGGAACTATGGATGGATCAGGGCTGATATTCATGGTTGGCATGATTGCTATGTCTGTTGTAATCATGTCCATGCTCATCTTTGGTTGTGCTGACTGCTATGATGATGACAACAATCCTACTGGTGCAGTTGCAGGTGGAAGTGCTTGTGGCGACGGCGGAGGGGGAGGTGGAAGTGCTTGTGGTGGTGGCGGGTGCTAAAGGGATGTTTAAAGGCTGGAATGAGGATAATTTTCTTGTGATCATTCTGTCCTAAAAAGTATATGATTATTCAATTATCTTTCTTAGAAATCAATTTAGATGTAGAAATAGGTTACGTTACTATATGTCATCTTACCTGTGGTTATGATTTCTGATGTATATGAGACATCTATAAATAAAGGACTCTATTCTGTTTTACATTCTCTTTCTTTTTCCAATTGTTTTTAGAATTGTGGGGAGGGAGATCACGATCATTCGTTCTCGTGTAAAATATGCACTTGTTCGTAGAACACCCTATGGAACTTGGTATCAAATCCATTTAGTGTTAATTGAAACAGACAGTTCTGATCGACAAGCCTAATTGTCTCTTTCTTTTGCGAAAATCAAAACAAAATTGAATAGGGTGTTCTCTTTCTTTCATCTTCCATATATTTTTTTGAATGAAGATGAAATATATATATTTATTTTAAGAAAAATTAAAATTTTTTATTGGACATTTTTTAAAAAAATTATAAAAATTCAATTTTAAAAAGAGATAAACATGTTCATATATATGAAACATGTATTCCTCACAACACATGGAAGATGAAATGGGAAAAATAGCTTTTGGTTTTTAACTTCGAAAAGATCTATTGCTTTATCAATTGTTTTTCCATCTCTATCTATGGTTCCAATACTAAGGGCGCCAATCCATCTGTTTCGTAAGGATGAGTTGTTTTCCCTTAATTGCCTTTGCTATTGGAAAACCATTAATGATCAATGAGAACACAACTTCTCTTGCACGACCAAGTATTGCTTGAATTGGATTTGCACTAAAATTGATCATTGAATTTAGTCGCTGCCAAAAATCGATTTCATACTGAAATGTGACTATTAATTTTTCGAAGACTTTGTTCTATTTAGGCACTTTATTCTAGTTAGAAAAGGATTGTTACTTAGGTATATATCTTGTTTTAATTAATGCAACAAATTATGTGGTTACCAAGGAAACATTGTTTGAAAACTTTTGTGATGAATATTGCCACAACGAAGCAACGAATACTCGGTGCATCAAATCATTGACCTACACTCACTAATTCTTCACAACTTTGCTTACGACATTATGATTACTTTGTGAGGACAAAAATATCCTTCCTAATTAATCTATATATCGTATATTTGCTATAAATTAGGTACTGCTTGTTCGTAATACAATGAATTAATTTATTTTTCGAGAAGTAAAAAGTCATCACAAATCCTTTGCTAACGGCTTAGGATTTTAGACTAGAAAAATTGAAAAATTACCCAACAAAAAAGTCGTATGTGTGTGCAAACTCTCATGCGTTCGAGCCCTTTGTTAAATGAGCTAGTTTGAGCCGTGAGCTTGCTGGGTGAACTTGTGTGAACTCGGAGATACAGAGCAAAATAATTCTACCCTTTCGCATCCTTGTTTCTCACACCGGGGTTCACACGCGTATGCTAAGAGATGTACTCAAAAAAATTGTTTAGCTTTGTAAGATTCAAGTTACTTCTTTGAGTAATAATTCTATAGATTGCTTTATGAATTTAAAACATTTCTCAAAATATGTTTTATAAGTTAAAACTTATCATAGGTATTTAAATTTGTTTTCTAAATACATGGATTTGCTTTAAAGTTTATAAAATAAGTTTCACAACATTTGGGGTTGATTGGTAACTTAAATTGCATGTTTAGAAAACTTGAGGATGACTTTTTTATGCTTGCAGTCGATCGGATGATAGCATACATCGTCCGCTAACTATTCAGAGGAGTCTGGTAATATAGCGGACGCTCAAGCAGTCCACCTGTAAATACCAAGCATCGTCCGCTAACCGGTAAATACCAAGCATCGTCCGCTAGCCACCAGAGGAGTTTGGTAATATAGCGGACGTTTAAGTGGTCGATCGATAAATACCAGTCATCATCCGCTATCCATCTATAGGAATTTGGTGTTTCAGATGACGATCTAGCGAATGACCAAGCTTCGTATAGGTCGACCGCAAGTTTCGTGAGTAGAATTTTAATAGTCACTTTTATGACCATTGGAACACACACACACATATATATATATATATATATATCAAAATACAGTTTGAGATATTTTATTTTATGTCTAGACATGGATGTTAGAGCATATCCACTCATGGTGCTCTTATTAAATGTATTCTTTCCACTTTTTGTGAGCTCCATTAATCCAAATAAGTTTTTCTTACAACTCTTGCTCAAATTATATAACTTTATATCTTATATCTATTAAATATTAATATATTCATCGTATATCTATTAAATATTAGTTGTAAGTAGATAATTTTTGTTAGTAAGGACATGTATTAAATTATTAATAAATGAGATTATGAGATAAATTTTTTTTATACTTAAATTTTTTCTAGATTTAATTAACTGAATTGTTGACTCATTCAACCACCTAATATTTACATTGTAGTATACTAGTGGGTAAAAATTGTCAATTTTACTTTATGCAATTTAAATTGTATGTAATTCAACATTAATGTTGTCAATTTTACTTTATACAATTTAATGTTGTTGATGTTTTATTACTTAATGCAATTTGATTGAGTATCCTATTCATGATGGTCGGTAGTCATGTTTAATTAAATTAGATATTAATCTTTATGAGTTGGTTGACATTAATCTAATTATTAAGGATAGAAATTTGTCTGAGTTGATTAGAATTCTAAACCAACTACTCAAAAATGTCTTTATCTATAATTAATCTCATGAAAATATAACTTGATACTAATTCCTTATTAACACTTTTTATTAACCTTGTTTTCAAAATCCTTTTTAATTCTATTTACAATTTCAAGATTCAAAAAATATTTCTTTCAATATTTTTTGCGTGGATTGCAATTTTCGTAAGCATTTTTATGTTGGGTGTAATTTCTATCACTCCATTTTTTGCATTGCATGCCATGTCATAAATAGGTCATATACTCAAGTTGTGAAGTCTTACCTAATTAAATGAGTGATCATTACTGTCCTATACTTAAATTTGACACTAGTAAATTATTTTGCTTATCTTGTGTTGTTTTTGTATGTGCTTCTAAAGCAGGAACGCTACTTGATGCTTTTTCTTTAGGTAGAAAAAAAATGAAGCAATGGCTACTTAATTACAGAAAATACTTTCAACTAGCTATTACTTGATAGGGATGGCATTGTGGGCAGGCAAAGCCGGGTCCCCTACCTTCAAACTTGCCCATGCTTAGAGATATTGTCCCCGCCCTATCCCCACCCCAGGCTAAACCTTAATTGATATCCCCGCTCACGTAACTGTGGGTATGCAACCACTATCGCCTCTGCCCACTAAACACCTTAAACAATACAAACATATAAAAATCTTAAATAACAAATGCATTAAAAAAACCTTAAATGTCCATAAAATACAAAATAAACAAACTTCATAAAATACATTTACAATATATAGTTGATTTCCTTCCTATCAGTTTTTGTATAAACTGGCATACATGGTCATTTAAAGTATTGAGAAGTTCTTATTGAACATTTCCACAAGGATGTGTCTCAAGAGTTAATCAGATGTCATTCAATTCACATCAGTTTGAAAATAAAAGAAAACAAAA
This sequence comes from Apocynum venetum, assembly GCA_019593545.1. Taxonomy (NCBI): domain Eukaryota; kingdom Viridiplantae; phylum Streptophyta; class Magnoliopsida; order Gentianales; family Apocynaceae; genus Apocynum; species Apocynum venetum. The sequence continues at coordinate 849,698 of SRSM01000151.1, forward strand.
CAAAACAAAAAAGAGTTGATGTGATGAAAAATTTTAACCATGTCGAAAATAAAAGAACAAGACAAAATGGAAAAGAGTTAATGTGATAAAAAATGCAAATCGGTTTGAAATAAAAGAACAAGACGAAATGGAAAAGAGTTGATGTGATAAAAACTTCAAATAGGTTAGAAAATAAAAAAAATAACACAAAATAGAAAAGAGTTGATGTGATAAAAAAATTCAAATCACTTTGAATATAAAAGAGGAAAACAAAACGGAAAAGTATTGATGTGATAAAAAATTCACCCATTTATATATATGAATGATTGGGTGTTTTTCAAACATATAAAATTAAATTCTTATTTCAACCTAGCCAATAGGGTAAGTTGGGTCAATTACACATATATTCGTAATTTTTTACAATTTAAGTTTATTAATAGAATTTTTGGAGTTTTTGGTTTAAAAGTTATTCTTAACCAAATAAATTAAAACTAAACAAACAAAATAAAATTCTAACAAAATAAATAAAGTTCTAACTAAATTAAGTAAATAAAAAGAAACTAAGTTAGTAGAAAGTTATGGCAAACAATTCCAATATCTATTTTCATGGGATAAATCATAGATTAAAGATATTAAATAGTTGATTTTAGAATCTAGATAAGCTCTATAGTTCCTATCCTACAATTCCTTATTAATCTAATTAAGCATGAGCGGATAACTTAATTAAATCAATAATTGATACTTAAATCATTGATTTTAGATTAATAATTTAAGCAAAATAATCATGCTAAACAATTAATTTTCCAATCCAATTAATTTAACATAAATTATATAAATGAAAATATAAATTATATAAATACTCAACAAAAATAAAATTTAAGGACAATATTTAAACAAATAACATTAGGCGGGATTCCCAACCATAAAAATAAATAAAATAAAAACTAACTAAAATTGAGCGTTACTATCAATTATTTAACTAAATAAACATGAAATAAAATATAATACGACAATTTAAATTAAATTGGGCGACAAAATTGGGTAATATTATTAGGTGATAGAACCTCCCAATAATAAAATAAAAACTAACTAAATTGGGTGATAGAACCTTCAAATTATTTAACTAAGAAAGCAATAAATAAAAATAAGCAATAAAAATATTGGGCGGAAAGCAATTAATTAAGTCATTAGTAAAATCTCGAAATCTCAATTATTAAGTCCTTAGTAAATATCATTGCCAAGGCATATTAGTTAGAGTTACATATTTAAAACCCCAAGAGGGGAGTGAATTAGGTTTTTATCTGATTTTTCAACCTAATTTAATAAAACATCTCTTTGACAACAATATCAAAGACTTAGTGTGCAAATTGTGGGAGTAATAATGTGTTAAAAAAATACAAAAAGTAGAGCAATGAACAAATGATTTATAGTGATTTGTTTTATAAAAAAACAAAATTCGCTACCTTGAGTTACATACTAAAGGATTTACCAAATTCATTTACTAATCAAATAAATTATATGACAAAAGAGACTCAAACAATTCACCTTAGGGTTTTACACATAAGTTCTCAATCAATCAAGGCTTACTCAACGCTTGGGTTTTACAACACAAACTTGATAAACCGAATCTCACCACTCTCCTTAATGAAGTCTTTACAATATAAATACCAATTCAAGGTTCATTCAAAAGTTTTACAATCCAACCTTGAATACAAAATAACCCACACAAGGCTCAGCCAACATTTAATATTTTATGCTACTTGCAACATTGATACAATTACAATCAATTATGGTAATTAAATAGTATGATAGAATTCACATTGATGTAAAGATATATCAAATTAAAACACAATCACCTATTTGAGAAATAGCTTGCCAAAATTACTCAAAATACACCGTTGAATATAAAAATCATTCTTGAATGTTTTAACAAGATTGATGTTTTGAAATGGTTTAGAAATGTTTCTAAGATGTTATAAAATCAAGATATACAATGTTTTTGTTGAAAAATTGTTCTTATAAAGAATTCCAAAGGTTTTGGAATTTATAAATTTGTTCTCAACAGTTAAAAATAAAGTTGTTGGAAACTCACTAACAATTTGCGATCTATTGTTGCATCATTCGCAACATCATCTACAAGCTCACTGGTCAACTTTCATATAATGGTTTTCAACTTGCAGTCCACTTAAAGTTGACTTGAGGTCGATCCCAACTCATTTGTGGTCGACCACAGGGTCGTCTACAAATTATCCGATCCCAGCACATGCATTCATGAGATAAACCAACTTGTGGACGATACCTGGACCACTTTAGGTCGACCGAAACATATTCAATTGTGCATCCACAATATTATAACACACGAATGATGATTTCAATCAACCATATAAGTTATGGTTCTAATCCAGCAAGAGTATATGAAACATTTAAGTTTTGAAATCATGATGCGTGGTTTTCAAAATATCCAAAACATATTTTAACATATTAAAATCATTTTGAAAAAACGTTTTAAGTTTATAGAGCAACCTTTTAAAAGCACTACTCAATTAGAGGTAAAACTAGAGATATCCAAAAGATATCAAACTCTAAAACTATACATCTAGTTCATATATAATCCAACAAACCCGTGTCTTCAAAACTTGTTAATCTTGACTTGTATACTTCTTTGAAGACTTAAAATCTTGTCCTTGCATGGATTAAATCATGAATACAAAAACTCTATCACTTGTACAATTAAGCCATTAGTCCTCATCAATATTTGTCATTAATCAAAATTAAGGCATTAAAAGCTTTAGCAATTTCAATCTCCCCCTTTTTTATAATGGCAAATATTGATGTAATGTGATAAATAAAGAATTTAGGCATAAGGATTCAAAGTGAGAAAGAATTTATAGAATATGTATAAAACATTTAAAATCACTTCCCCTTATGATATGCTAGGTATTTATAAGATATTACATATAGCATATAAAACATTTATAATTTAATGATATCAAGAAACAAATTAAATGAAATATTTTGGAACAAATATTATATCTCAAAAATTGAAAAGATTCATTGTAAGTGCATGAGATCACTACCTACCTTATATAGGTTCAAAGAGTTTATTTTCCTACCATTCTCCGTATCCTCTTTTCTTCCATCCATATAAACATATAGATAGGTTTATAAACACATTTATAGAGTTTCCCCTATTAATATGCATGAGTTTTGTAAAACATTTGACAGAGTTTCCTTTGTAACTCTATAATGAAGAAAATGACTGTGTTGCAAAAGTGGTCTGCAGAATAATAGTGGCTTCAACTATTAGATGTGAATCATCAATAGAAATAGTCACTACAATGGTATCATCTGGAATGATGGTAAAGAATGTATCAACAATGTACAATATTTTGTGCGCGGTCGACCAAACCTTCTGTAGGTCTCGTTCAGAAGTTTATCAGACCTTCCAAAAATCTTTGTTTTGATAGATATATAATCATTTGCAACAACAAACTCATTAATAATTGAAATTCAATGTTCAATGCTTTTCTCGGCCAAATGATAAGCAAAACAATCTTATTAACAAACTTTACACAAATAAGATATATTTCTTAAAAAACAAATTGAATATTTATTTGCACAAAACCGAGATACATCATGTGTATAACTCAAATCATGAATAGCATAGTCAAAATTCAACACCAATAATGTAGGAAATAGTAGATGCGTATACTTTACAATCATAAATCCAAAAATTCTTGTAGCATAGTTTGAGCAATATATGATATTTCATGAAGTACTTAAATCAAAGTTAAGCAATGATAAGACATAAATCTAAAAGTTATCATAAGGCACCTCATCAATAATGCATGATATTAATTTGAGAAGTCAAAGTACCTTCTTCTTCATATCCTTCACAAGGATTGCCAAGTGATGAAATTGTTCATTTGCTTGCAATTCTTTAGTATAATATGCTTACATTGATCATTTTATTTGCATGTATGATGATTTTCTTATATTGAAGGCTTTGAGATTTCTTATATGAAAACTTGAATATCAAATCTTATAAAAAAATTGATTAGGATCATACATATATCATACAACTCATGGTTGCAAAAATTATATTAAACACAAATACAAACAAGATACCATGCATGTAAAACAATACATCATGGCGTAAAAAGAAAACTAAAGCTTAAAAAAATTGATCCACAAGATGGAAACAATTCAACAACTGGAAATGGTTCAGCAACTCAAATACCTAAATTTTTGCGAGTGTAATTCCACTCCTCTTAAACATCTCTATGGTAGAATCATTGGATATGAGGTACAAGCAAAATCATTTTATAAACACATGTCACTCATGTTGCAAAGTTCAGATGCATTCATAGTAATACCAAGAGGTTATTAAGTATTAGAGTAATTATTTAACATATCATTTTGATCTAACTTGAAAATGCATAATAAGTCAATTGGTCTTTTAAATGTTGATAATTTCTTTTATGGTTGATTAACATTTCTTGACATGGTTGTTGAACATAAGTTTTTATCTCCTATTGCACTGAAAATTATTGTATCAGCACCATCAACTAAGGAGTTGTTGGATAAATTGAAAATTTATGTTCTAGAAACATATTCAGAAGTACTTCCTATAAATTGGCCATTTTTCAGTAACTGATTTTTATGTTATTTAATGACTAAATTTTGTTTGAAAATCGATTAATTATGTTATTTAATGGATATATTTCACGTTTCCCTTCTATTTCTTTGTTTGTAAGTTTTTTAGTGTATTTTAGTTCATTATGGAGATAAAAAGAAGAAGAAGAAATGTTGGAGAAGTTTAAAAAAAAATTATATATCATCCGATGACGTGGCGCAATAAAAAGATAACATGTGGCACAATCAGAAGATAACAATTGGCACAATTAGAAGGTGACAAGTGGCGCTTCTAGAAGCCGCGATTTGGACCAATGAGGACGCGACATGTGGCGAAATTGGGGAAATTAGACCACCAACTAATTTGATGCTCCTCACAGAGAAACCCAGATATGTAGATGAAAATGAAGAAGCCAACCTAGCTTTGATACCATGTTAATTTTGCAGAAAGAAATCTAGAAAGATCTCTCATTTACATAGCAAGATGAATACAAAGAATTTTGGGTTTACAAACTTGTGTTGGATGGCCATATTCAACACAACAAAAGTGAAAGATAGATGTATACAATATAACCTAACACTAGAAAATAATAAATAATAGAAAGAAAGACTTTATTGACCATAATACAAAAGGAAAATAACTAAAATGTCATTTCATCTTTTCTGTCAAGTACTGTCAGGGTTACAATTGAATTTTCTCAAGTAATGCTTCAAAACTGCTTATCTTGCATCAACAATAGTACTAGCCATACTCTTCCCTTGCTTTAATCTAGTTTTAGGTTTACTGGGAACTTTGAAGGTATATTTTCTATATATTTGGCAAAACAATATAAGGGCTTGGAAAGGAACCAAGATAGTTATTCAGGCTTTCTGCATATTCTACTTGCTTTGCACCTTTTCAACAATCATTGGTTGGATCATTTAAAAGAACATCCTTTCAAATATCTACTTTAGTCAAGCAATATAGCAATGTGATATTGATAATGTGATAGTCCTAAATAAGAGCATTTTAACATTTTCACTTTCATTTCAAGTCATCACAACCTAAAGAGTGATTTGATTAATTTTTTACTATAGTTCAAAAGGCTACTGTATAAATGAAATTCCTTTCATCCCAATTTTATAGCCTTAATTTTTCACACCAATTAACAAGATATAATTAATATGGTTAGAAATGTATAAGTATTCCTAAAATACATTCTAAATATATTGTCATTGCATGTTTCAATTGTTTTTGAAAGAATAATTTTACTTATTCACCCAAGAAAATTAGTAGCAGTGATTAATGAGTTATGAATATCCATTAGTAGTGGCAAACATAGAGAAGATTGTGATATTTGATTGTTTCAAAAATTAATTAAGTATAAGGGGAACACATGTTCATGACCATATATCATTCCAAAAATTTAATGCATTTTTTAGATATAATAAAACTCATTTACATCTAAACAAACTTTTTTTAAAAAATAAAACTCATTTACAACTAATCAAATGTTTTAGAAAAACAAAAATTATATGAAGGGTAAATGGCACCATTTGCCCCTTAATTTTCAGATTTTTTTTATTTTTACCCTCCAACTATGATTTGTAAAATGGTTACCCTCCAACTATTAGACACTATTAATTGTTGCCCTTCCATCCATTTTAAACTTTAAATGCATACATAATCGAATGACTTTCTCTTGTGCTTCTTTTCAAGGGTAATTTCGTCAAAGATTACAAACAATAAGAAACAAATTCTCACTAGAAAACAAGAGGTCTCTTTCTCACTCTAACTTTTTCCCCAACCCTATTCTCATTCTATCTACAGTCGTCATCCCCACACTCTTTTCTACCCACAATCAACATATGCAAATCGATCTTTCGAAGAAATTACCAAAGTTTACTATCATATTAAAGACTATGAAAAGAACCCAACAAAAAGGCAAGGAGTCTGAGATGACACATAGCCCTCTTTCTCGTATCAAAAATTCCCAACCATTAAACATTTCTCAATTTAAAGATTGGAGAATCCAAAAGGGCGACGATGATTCTGTTGATCCATACTCATTATATGGTAAGATTATGAGATGTCAAACCTTTTTTAAATTGGAATGTGGGTTGTGTTATTTGTTGATAAATGGAGCAATGAAGTCTGGTTCATTCAATTGTTTCTGATTATATATGTTTGAGACCATGATTCATATATATTTTGAAAAAAATGTGTGTATTTTGGGTCCTACCTAAACAATGGTTGACTTAAAGTTGGTATCTTCCTAAATATAAGAACGAATCACTATATGTCATGGAATATTACTTTTAATAAATTGTTTTCTATTTGAAACATGAGTATTTTCTCATATGCATAGTTTTATGTGGTCCTTTAAGTTTAATAGATTTTTTATTAACTTTTATTTTTTTTGGGGATAGATATGAATAATGATTACTTCACTTTAAAAATATATCATGGTGGGTATATTTCTAGGGTCAATGGTGACAAGGGACATAAGGGTGGTCCCATAGATTATGTAGACTATTGTTGGAGAAAAATAATTTCACTGGATTCCATATGTTTGATGTTGAAATTTTTAGGTCATCTGGAAAAAGATGAATACCCATTCTATTATTTGGAGCCAACAGGAGGCATTACGAACTGTCTAATTCCAATACGAGGTGATAATGACATAAAAAAAAGTGTAAACTTGTTGACAAAGTGAAAGTGATTGAGTTTTTTTGTCATGGCTGCAGAAAGAAAGAGGTAATAGAGTACCATCTATCTGCACCACAATTCAAGGTGCAAGTTGTGAATACTAATGTTGTGATTAAGGAAATTGAAGAATAGAAGAAAGATGTTTTTGAACCAACAAAAAAAAAGTCGATGTTAACTCTTGAAGATTGTTGATTGAATGGATGCCAGATGAAGAGGCTGAAGTGGTGGCACAACCAATTGTTTTACAAGGGTCAGATGTTGCATTAAATCAACAAGTAGATAAAGAGAGTCAACAGACATTTGGTCTTCCAAATATAGAGATTGTGGAAAAAGTTAGGAGTAAAACAATTACAGTAGATGTATGGGGAACAGATTATGTGTTTGATAATATAGACTAGGAGAGAGTGGGGGTTGATGATGATGAAATCCAATTAACATCTAGTACAAGTGTACATGTTGAGTAAGATCAAAATGTTAGGATTGAATCGGACTCACTAACTGCCACTGATCAAGAACATAATAAGGCTGATAATGTGGCAACTTATCAAGTTCAAAGAGATAAATATGAATGCAGTTAATGACATTGAGCATAGGTCATATGAATTCAAGGATGATATTTGCTAGTGTTGAGAAAGCCACAGGAAGCACTGATTTGGTAATAAACTCAACTAGACTACAACACACAAATTGTAGTCACCAATCGAAAAATCCATTGATAATTTCAAACTGGATTTCCAAGAAGTTATTAGAGAGAATTAAACTTCACATAGACATGCCTATTAAGCTTATTAAACAACAAATAAATAAGGAATACAAGTCTAAAATAAGTCAATACAAGGCATATAAGGCAAGATGATATGCAAGGGATCTGATAATTGGTTCTCAGGAGAACCAGTATGCACTGATATGGAGGTATGCAACAAAGCTTAAAAGAACTCACCTAAACACCACAGTAGAGGTTTTGCACTAGAATTTTAGAGAGCAATCTCACAAAGGATCAAGATTTATGAGGATATACTATTGTTTAGGCTCCCTCAAAGAAGGATTTCAGGCTGGTTGTAGACAACTAATTGGTTTGCATGGGTGTTTTGTTAAAGGCCCTTATAGAGGGCAAGTTCTCACTGCTATTGTTGTATATGCTGACAATAGGTTGTGGTCAATTGCCTATGCGTTGGTGGAAAAGGAAGCAAGGGAGCAATGACATTGGTTTCTTGAACATCTAGTAGATGATCTGGACATTCTTTGTCAGGGTTACAACTGGACTATAATATTAGACAGACAAAAGGTTCATTTGAGAAATATTCAGTCTTGATTTGTTAATTTTTTTTCTAATATTCTCTAATATCCTTTTTTTTTTTGTTGTCGCAAGGTCTTGATACAATCTTGGCTGAATTGCTGCCTATGTGCCAGCATAGATTCTGTGTGCAACACTTGTATTGTAACTTTAAGAAAAAACATAGGGGAAAATCACTTAAGGATATACTATGGAGAATAGCAAGTGCAACCAACAAGCAAATGCATGATGCTGCAATAAAATAAATGGAACAATTTGACAAAGATGCTTATTGTTAGGAACTGAATGGATTGGATCCAAAACACTGGTGCAGGGCTTTTTTCCCTAAATTAACAAAGTTTGATATGTTTTGCAACAATATTTCAGAGTCATTCAACTCAATCATCAGATATGCAAGGGACCAACCGATTATATCAATAATGGAAACTATCAGAATATTATTGATGCAGAGAATTGAGCGTAGGAGGACATGGATGATGAAAAAAGAGATTGGTCCTTGTTGTCCCAGAATAAGAGAGAAGATAAATAGTAGAGTGATTGAGTTTAGAAAGTAGAAATCAACTTGGAATGGTGATGATGGTTACCAAGTTGCAAGGCTTGGTAAAGAGCAATTCATTGTTGACATGATGAAGCTAACTTGCAGCTGTGAGAGTTGGGCACTTTTTGGAATACCTTGTGTTCATAGCATAAGTGTTATGCACAAGAAGTTAGACCCTTGTAATTTTGTCCATGGATATTATAGCACATAAAGCTTCTTGAGGACATATGCTCATGTATTACAACCAATTAAGGGAGAACATCAATGGCCGAATGTAGATGGAGTAATTATAGAACTAGGAGTGTGCAAAAACCGAACCAAACCGAAAAACCGAACCGGAATTTTAAAAATGGATCGGTTTTATGGTATTTCGGTTTTTTCGGTTCGATGAACCGAAGTTTACCAAAAATTCGGTTCGGAGTTCGGTTTTAAATTAAATTTTTTCGGTTAACCGAAATACCGAAATTGTAACATTAACTAAAAAATTATTTTGTCAAAATCACCCCTAATTTTAATAAAAAAAAAACCCTAGCCTACTATCAAAAATTATCAAATTCTGATTTCTTAATTTCTCTCACAATGACAGTCGAGAACTTTACTTCTCTGTTTCTCAGTCTCAGACTCCCTCGCCTCGACTCGACTCAGGCTCTCAGTTCTCTCATCTCTGTTTCATCTCTGTCTCTCTCTCAGTTGAACCTCTAGCCCCAACCCCCAAGCACTGAACGGACCTTCTCTGACTCCCTCATCTCTCTGCCTCAAGCTCAACGCAGACGTAGTTATGCAGGCGCAGACTCGCAGTGGCGCTGGCGTACCATTCCTGTATCAGCAAATTCAGCACTACATTGTCGTCGCTGTCTCGTGATCTGGGCTTGCACGGTCGCACCCTTCTCTGCATCGTCGAGACGTCGCCAGTCGTTGTCCTTGCTTCCCTGGATTTGGAGCTCTCTCATCTGCACTCTGCAGTCTCTGCCTCTCTCTGTCTCTCTCATTTCCATCAGTATCAGGTTCAAATAATTTTATGGTATGAGTAATGTATTGATTGCAAATTTCATCTTTGGGGAATAATGCATTGCAAATTTCTGTGAGTGCTTAGTGCTTACAAGTTACATCCGATTTCGATTTGTTGGTTGTTTCGAATTCTGACTGCATTGAATTAATTTATTTTTTTACTTATTGCTGAATTTATTTTTTTTTTGCTTCCACAAGAGATTAAAAATGCAATTTATGAATATGGCTGTGAGTGAACATGTTTTGCAGCTATGTTTTAATCTGCGTTTTGCAGGGAAGTTTTTTTATTTCTAATTTCTTTGGTGAGTGAACATGTTTGTTTGGCTGGATATTTAAAAGAAAATGTAGTTCCAGTGAACTTGTTTGTTGGCTGTATTAAATCATTTTAGTTCCCTAGTCCTGGCGTCATCTGCGTATATTTATGATGCTTCCATAATGACTTAGAATATGATGAGTATATATATAGATATAGTTGACAATGCAGTGGCATGTGCTATTTCAACAAACATAAATCTCATATTTCCAAATAACATAAACCTAATAAATGTCCTTACTAACTTAAGAAAACTACTCAAAAAACATAAAGGAAAACATCATAAAAAGATAAAGGGAAAGAGAGAAACTCATTAGACGGAAATCCGATTTCTAGAGGAGCTCCAACCCTTCAACTTCTACAATGCTCGGGAGGAGAGAATTTAAAGTGTTTGACACCCTAAACTAAGCTATTAAGGCCTATAAATAGTTAGAAAAAGGTGTTAGGGTTATTTATACAAGAGTCCTAATTAGACACTACTTAAAACTTGAATTCGGAAAGTGGACGCCTGAGTAAATGAGACGCGTCCACTTGGCTGTCAAACTTCTGAGGGTGGACGCGTGAGGTCTGCTGGACGCGTCCACTTTTTGGCCTTACGCGTCCACTTCTCCTCTCTGTGCGTCCATTTCTTCTTTCTTCCAAATATCCATCTTCAAGTTTCCAATTTCATTCCAACATCTTCTGAAAGCCCTAAAGCTTTTAATGTCTTAATTTTGATTAATGACAAACATTGATGAGGACTGATGTCTTATTTGTACAAGTGATAGAGTTTTTGGATTCATGATTTAATCCATGCAAGAACAGGATTTCAAGTCTTCAAGGAAGTATACAAGTCAAGACTATCAAGATTTGAAGACAAGCTTTTATTGGATTAGATAGGAACTAGAGGTATAGTCTTAGAGTTATATATTTTGATATATCTAGTTCTACCTCTAATTGAGTAATGGTTTCTAAAGGTTGCTCTATGAACTTAAAACGTTATTTCAAAATGTTTTTTATGTTAAAATATGTTTTGGTATTTCGAAAACCATGCATCTTGATTTCAAAACTTAAATGGTTCATAAACTCTTGTTGGATTGATACCATAACTTATATGGTTGATTGAAATCATCATTTGTGTGTTAGAGTATTGTTAATACACAAATAAACATGTTTCAGTCGACCTAAAGTGGTCCAGGTATCGTCCATAAGTTAGTTTATCTTGTGGATGCATGTGCTGTCAAATTTGTTCATCTGCCAACTTGTGGACGACCATGAGGTCGACCGCAGGTGAAGTGAGGTCGACCGCAAATGAAGTCCGGTCGACCGGAGGATGAAAAATCATCATCCGGTGGTTGTCCAGTGAACTTGAGGATGATAGTGCGGACGACCAAGTCTGATTTGCGGTCGACCGCACTTCCTGAGTGGGTTTCCAACAGCTTCTTTTTTGACCGTTGGGAACAAACCTTTAAATACCAAAACCTTTGGAATTCTTTCTAAGAAGATTTTTTGAGCAAAAACATTGTATATCTTGATCCTATAACATCTTAGAAACATTCCAAAACCCTTTCAAAACATCAATCTTGTTAAAATCATTAAAGAAGGGTTTTTACATTCAAAGGTGTATTTTGAGCAATCTTGACAAGCCATTACTCAAAGAGGTGATTGTGATTCAAATTGATATATCTTCACATTAAGGTGATATCTATCAAACTCTCTCTTATTATTATTGATTGTAATTGTATCAAGGTTGCAAGTAGCATAAAACCCTAAGTGTTAGGGTGAGCCTTGTATAGGTTGTTTTGTATTCAAGGTTTGTTTGTAAAACCTTTGGGTGAACCTTGAATTGAATTGTTGTGTTAGGATTCACTAAGGAGAGTGGTGGGATTATTGTATAATCAAGGTTGTGTTGTAAAACTCAAGGGTTGAGTGAGCCTTGATTGGTTTGAGAGGTTATTTGTAAAACCCTAAGGTGAATTGGGTGAGCCTCTTTTGTAATCTCATTTATTTGATTAGTGAAGGGATTTGATAAATCCTTGAGTAGGTAACTCAAGGTAGTGGATTAGGTTTTGTTGGATAAACCGAACCACTATAAATCATTGTGTTCATTGCTCTAATTTCTGCATTTTACTTGAACACATTATTTCTCACACAACTAGCACACCAAGTGTTTGATATTTGTTGTCAAAGAGGTGTTTTATTGAATTAGGTTGAAAAATCGGATAAAAACCTAATTCACCCCCCCCCCTCTTAGGTTTTTCATCTTCTAAATCTTCTAAAGACCTAAAAAAAAAATTAATAGTGTGAAGAATCATTAAAATCACCAAAACACATAATTAGTTAGATTTAAACTCAATAAACATCATGATAAACAATAGAAAACCAAGCTAATTATGGTTCAATCATGTGTACTGACATTGCACTTGTAATTGATGCTCTGTCATTATGCATTGAATGGATTTCTGGGGCATTTTGTAAGTTGATAAAAGTAGTAGACCTGCGTTTTGCATTCCCTGTATTCCCTTGGCCTGAAAATCACAATACATCCATTAAGTTTCTTCAAAACAATATCTCATTCATGTTCTTTCTGATTTTTTACTAAAAATTAATATGTCATCTGTGTATATTTACAGTCAAATTTAGCTTTTGCTTTATAGAAATTAGTTCAGCTTTTGCAGTTTTTACATCCATTAATTCTGTCACCAAATTACAGAATCCATTAATTGTCACCAAATTACAGAAATTAGCTTTTACATCCATTAATTCTGTCACCAAATTACATAATTGTTTCATTTCAGCTTTTGCAGTTTTTAAACTCTTCTCTAAACTAGTTCTTTTATTTTTGTATATAAACTTATATTAAACTGTTTTTTATTTTATTTTAACAGGATGTCCGAACAAGCTGAAAATTCACTATCTCTATCAGATTTTGGAAATAAGAATCTCAATTTGGAACAGCAGTCCAACTCCAACATCTCAACCTCACAAAGTAGTAAAAAGAAGAGAAAAGCAATAGAGCCCCATTCAATTGTATGGTCACACTTCACTAGGTATACAAAAGATGAAAAACCAAGAGCCTATTGCAACTATTGCAAAAAGGATTATGCAGCTAATACATCAGTTAATGGCACATCTATGTTGAAGAATCATATGGAGGGGTGCATGAAGAATCCGTACAATAACGAGACTCATGTAACTAAGCTAAATCAACAACCATATTCAGTTGGAGGTAAGGTTGGTTCAATTGTTACTTGGAGATTTAATCAAGAAGATACTAGAAAAGCATTAACAAAAATGATTATTGTGGATGAACAACCATTTAGTTTTGTTGACAAGCAAGGATTTAGGGATTTCATGGCTGTAGCTCGTCCATCTTTTCAAATACCATCTCGTACTACAATTACAAGAGATTGCTATCAATTTTATTTGGAAGAGAAAGAAAAATTAAAGAGTTTTTTGAAACATTCATCTACAAGGATTAGTCTTACTACAGATACTTGGACTTCTGAGCAAAGAATTAACTATATGTGTCTCACTGCTCATTTCATTGATGTTGATTGGTGCTTGCATAAGAAAATTTTGAATTTTTGTCCAATTGATAGTCACAAAGGTGAAGCCATTAGAAAAGGGATAGAAAAGTGTTTACTTGAATGGGGTATTGAGAAAGTTTTTACTATCACAGTTGATAATGCAAGCTCTAATGATGTTGCAATTAATTGTTTGAAAAGAAGATTCACTAATTGGGGTACTAGTTTGCTTGGGGGTAAATATCTTCATGTGAGATGTATTGCTCATATAATAAATCTTGTTGTGAATGATGGATTGAGGGAGATTGTGTCTTCCATTACCTGTGTAAGGGCTGCAATTAGGTATATAAGACAATCCCCAAGTAGATTGAAGAAGTTCAAGGAGTGTGTTGGAATAGAAAAATTAAAGAGTAAGAGGTTATTGTGTTTGGATGTCCCAATTAGGTGGAATTCTACTTATTTGATGTTGGATACAGCTTTAGGACTTGTCAAAGCTTTTGAAAGATTTGAAGATTTGGATTCAAATTATAAATTTGACCTCATGCAATTAGAGGGTGGTGGGCCACTGATGTACTCATAAATTAACTGATTTTTATATTATTTAATGACTATATTTTGTTTAAAAATCGGTTAATTGTGTCATTTAATTGAAATATTTCACATTTCCTTTCTATTTCTTTGTTTATAAGTTTTTCAGTATATTTTAGTACATTTTGAAGATAAAAAGAAGAAGAAGAACAACAAGTGAATATGAAAAAAAAAATCGATGAACAATAACTCCGGTGAACAGTACCACCGTTGATGATGACATCACTGTTTACGTCATGAACAGTATCCGTCGGCTGGTCAAAGTCAACAAGTCAACCTGCTACAGTACCCGGAAGTCAAAATGACCATTTTACCCCTAGAAATTTCCCTCTAAATATGCTAGCTTCATTTCTCATTTGGGACATCAATTTAACTCTAATCTTCTTCATTTCTTTTGTAATTTCTAGAATTTTTAGAATAGTTTTTTAAGTCTTTTTGTAAAATTTAGTAAAGAAATTCTGTCCGGATAATTTCAATATTTTCGGGGAGTATTTCTTTCAAATTTTCGTTCTAATGTTGATAAATTTCATCTTATATTTATTAAATATGGATTGTGAGTAATTTCATTTTGTTAGCAAGGATATGTGTTAAGTTATTAATAAATGGGATTATGAGATAATTTTCTTTGTACTTAATTTCTATTTGGATTTATTTAACTGGACTTATGGTCGGTTTACCCGCCTAGTCTTTATTTATTTTGTTTTATGCACTTTAAAATCGCAAATGGATGGCCGAGCCACCTATTAGTTTAATTTACTTTTATGTCTTTTATTTTCTTTTTTATGGAAGGCCGAGCCTCCATACTTTTAGTTTAATTTATTTAAATGGCCGGTTGAACCACCTAATTTGTTTAGTTCATATAAATCCAATGTTTCTTTATATATATATATATATATTTTGTATATTTATTTAATATACTTATATCTATATATTAATTAAGTGTTTATGTAATTCCTATTTTAATTAATATAATTATGTGAATTAATTGGATTAACAATCTAGTTAATAAACGTGATTATATAACTAGGATTATTAATCTTGTATTAATGATTCAAGTGGCATCTACTAATTTAATTGAGTTGCAGTTTTTGGCTTAATTAAATTAGTAGTAGAATTATATAATTTAAATTGTATATAATTAAGCTGATTGTTATATACAATTTAATGTTGGTGATGCATTATTTACTTAATGCAATTTGATTGAACATCCTATATACGCTGGTTGGTAGTGGTGTTTAATTAAATTAGAGATTAATCTTTCTGAGCTTATCGGGATTAATCTAATTTGTAAGGATATGAATCTGTCTGAGTTGATCGGGATTCGAAAACCAATTACTTAATAATGTCTTGATCTATGATTAATCCCATGAAAAATATAACTTGATACTAATTCCTTGCTAACGCTTTTTTTTATATATCATTTATATTCCAAATTCCTTTTTAATTATATTATCAAAATACCAAAAACCCCCCCAAACCCTTTCCGATTAATGATTTTAATTTAAGAGTTGACAAATCTCTGTGGATTCGATTCCTACTTTCCCTATATACATAGGAATTGTTAGGTTTAAATTTGAGAGCCGTACAACAGGCTACGTCAGCCGCCTTGTGAGGATGATTTGAGAGATATTGCACGATTTGCGAAATTTTTGGGACATTTTTATTCTCTCACATTGAGAGTTTCTGGCTCATTATATGTGACTACTAATCAAGTGCTTCATGAACTCAATGATGTGGTTAAATTGTTGAACACTTGGGCAGAAAGTAGTGACCTTGAGTTGAGGCAAATGGCAAAGAAGATGAAAGAAAAGTACAATAAATATTGGGGGAATAATGAAAAGCTGAATTTACTCATCTTTTATGCTGTAATTCTTGATCCTCGGTTTAAGTATCATTATGTTAGTTGGGTGATTGGGAAAATGTTTCAAGATGATCATATTATTCTTGAGGAAAATGTAAAATCTGGAATTTATGCACTTTTTGATGAATATAAGAGGTTACACACGTCTAAAGAATGTCAAGGATCATCATTGCTGTCTTCATCTTCAAGTATTTATACTAGTTGCATTTCAAGTCAGAATTCTACTATGAGTGAATATGCAATGTTCATTAATGAAACAGGAGGAATTGATAATAGGAATGAATTGGACAAATACATTGCAGAAGACAGAGAAAGGAATGGAGATGAGTTTGATATTTTAAAGTGGTGGAAAATGAATGCACAAAGATTTCCTATTCTTTCACAAATGGCATGTGATATATTTGTTGTCCCTGTTTCTACAGTTGCCTCTGAGTCAGCATTTAGTATGGGTGGTCGTGTTATTGATTCATATAGGAGCTCTTTGACTCCAAGAATGGTACAATGTCTTATGTGCACTAAAGATTGGTTGAGGAATGAAGCTTATCCAATTAACATTGAAGAAGACATGGATATGCTTGAAAAGATTGATGAAGGTATTTTATTTACTTTAATATTTTACTCTTTTTATCTTTTTATTTCTTAACAATTTATTCTTATTATTTAATTGTTTGACTTATACATGTTTTTATGTTTTAGACTTTGGAAATCTTGCTAATGAAACATCTATTTTGGATATTTGAAAATGAAATACAATGCAAGGTAAAACTTTTTATATTTGTCCATCTTTTTTTTCTTTAAAGCATCACTTGATTTTACATTATTTATCTCTATCAGTATTCACAGATTATTCAAATTTGAGAGATAGCTTGTTTGGTAATGATGGTGCATGTGCTTTGAAGTGATGATGGAGATGAAAAATTTTGATTTAAAGCTGTAATTTTTATTTTAGAATTTTTTTAATGCAATTATGTTAATTTTATATTTTTTTAATGAGGACTTTATTTTTATTTGTGGTTAATTTTATATTTTTGTCATTTGTGAATGAGGATATTGATTTTTTGACACATTTAGTTTTACATTGGATTAATGGATTGTTTTTTTTAAAAAAGATATTACAGGGTTTTTTAAAATGTTAACAGAATAAGATGAAATTTCAATTCCGAACCGAACTAGTTCGGTTTTCGGTAGTTCGGTTTTAATAAAATTTCGGTTCGATTCGGTTTGTTTTATATGAAAACCGAAAACCGTACTATCAAACAACCGAACCGTATAACCGAACGATCACCCCTATATAGAACCACCAATTTTAGTCAAACATCCTGGTAGTCCTAAGAAAGCCAGGAGAAAGCAATTTGATGAGATGCAAGACAAGACCAAACATATAATAAGGAGGACGGTCCTTCATTGTAGAGGTTGTGGTCAAATTGGGCATAATAAAAGGAGATGTAAGGATGGCCATACTCAACAGACTTCATATGGGGAGGAATATGCAAAGGACAAGACAAAGATAAAGCACATGGTGGTTCTCATGAGCCAACAAGTCAAAATGTAATGCCATAAATTCTATCTTATTAATTTCCACCACTTTTTAGATGATGACAATCACTAATCACTTTCCACTTTTTGTTTTTAGAATTCAAGGAAAGCAATAAAGTTCCCTAGGCAATCGGTCCCCACAAACAAAGCACCTATAGAAACACAAGGGTCTCAAACTACAACAAGAGTAAGACAATTTTTTCATTAAAAAAAGTAGAACCATTTTAATAGTTTTGCCACTGATGTGTCCATAAATATCTATTTGGTATTAATGTTAAAAAGAGTAAGACCCAACAAGGAAGCCAAGCTAGGGAGGGAGGACGAGATGAAAGAATATCAGCAATGGGTAGTGGTAGTCCTTGCAGAGGAAACGTACATAGGGGAAGAAAGGCTTCAAATTCCCCTGCAATTAAGGCATATGAAAAATTTGGAAGAGCTTGGTTGGGAGATGAGAATCCAAGAAACAGGTATTCATCTTCAACACCAAGAAAGAGTAGGGAAAGACTAAAGAAAAATTAATCAATGTAACTGGAGTCATTTTTCGATTGGTTCACTCTTATCGACAAATGTTGTTGTCTTTAATATTAGGAAGCTTCTTGTTAGCTTTTTATTTGTTTAGTTAATCACTGGTTTGCAGTCAAATGTTTTTACCAAGTTGAAATGTGAATTATCATTTTTGTCAAATTCTTCATTTCACGATAAAGTTGCAAGCAAATATTCATTTGAGATTCTTGTGCAAAGCCATTTATCATCGCAGTGTAATATACAAACCTAACAATGGAAATAATCAATCCTAAAAACTAACAAATCCCTTATTTAAAACTACTATTTTTTTTCCAAAAAAAATAATAATAATAGTTGGTCACCTTTGGAAAGATTTTGGGTATATTTTTCTTGGTGGGTGGTTTGGAATATCGTGTTTTACTCCCCTAACTAGTATTTATTTTGGTAGGTAGAGTCCATATTTTCACACTCAATTACCTTTGTTTTTCTTTTTATTAGTATTATTTTTAAAGGTATTAGATAATAGATAAATTGTTATAAATATTTTATTTGATTCATTTAGTGGCCAAAATAGCCTATATACCAACAAGTTTTTTGGCGTTGACCATTTTCATGTTAGGATGCTACTAGCTTAATATATATCTCCATAATGAAATATTATTTAAACTGACTTTTAAAAATTCACTACTAGTCTAACGTAACATAATTTGTCTTTTTAGTCTTGAAAATCCTTATATACAACAAAAAGAAAAATATATATATAAATAATCTTTGAACATTGTCAAGAAAATATATATATATATATATATATATATTTCTGGAATGTTTTTTTTTTCTAGAGATAATTGATAAATGGGTTCTAGGTTAATTTAGGTATCAATTTTGGCACTAAATATTGCAGCCACATACGAAAGCTGTCAAAAACCTTCATTGCATTACATGGGGAAGTAGTGGGATTCATCTGTATCGCTACAAAAAAAAACAAGAAGCTACACTAGGAATTAAAATACAGATAACTAATTGTTCTCTGGCTAAGAGATGGATCGACATCACCCTTTGCATATGTGTAAAAGAGATATCCAAATGACATCGCACACAAAACCACAATTACAGACACAAGGAGCTTCATTCTACTATTTTATGCACACAATTTTTGGTACTTTGACTTCAAATCTTCGACATTTTCCTCGCAGCTTCTCACTTTCATATTAGCAACTTCAACATCCACCTCCATGTTTCTAATTCGCCTCAACAAACTTGGGATGACATCCAATGCTCTTTTACACATCTCGGGATCTAACCACTCAAAAAAATCACATCATTCACCCTTCACATTAAAAAATAATCATAGAAAGAAGTAAGAAATTGTGGATTGAGGTTCAAAACAATCTAGGTATCTTGTTTTAAAAAAAACAAAACTTTTAGCTCGTATTTTGGTTCTTATCTGTTCATGACATCCTCATGATTGATGGTCTCCATCAATAGCAATTTGGTAGGGTGAAGTTTCTTCTTTTTCTTGCCATTGATGCACTTGTAGAGCTTTAAAGAAGAATATGGGTTTTTATTTGTTGATTTAATAGAGATTAGTTGCCATATCAACTTGGAAATTGAGGGAAATATTGCCCCCATTATTCCTACCAAGTTCATGGACGAAATTACACTTGAAAAAAAGCACAAGAAATCCACTAGATTCGATTATGTATGCACCTAAACGGAAGGGCACAATTAATAATGCTTGATAGTTGGAAGATAAACATTTTACAAATCATACTTGGAGAGCAAAAATAAAAAAATTGAAAGTTGAGGCCATTTACTTTTATATAAATGAATGACAGAGTAAGTAAACAAGTCTAATACAAGGAATAAAATCATCAAGATTATCTAAATTTGAAATGAAGTAAAAGCTAAAAGGTAGAATCAAGTAAAACTTTTTAATTTTTTTCAAAACGAGTTGACAAGACGTAAACGAGTTAAGCGACTTCAACCTTATCAGATTGATTTAATTTCGACAAAAATCTAAAAATCTCCAACTCTAACTTGTTATTCCCTAGTCGAATTTGTGTTTTTGTTAGGAAATCATATTCAATATTACCAACTCTATTTTTTTTTTTTGATAAATATTATGGCCCCTAATTCTAATTTGTATATATTTTTTTTAGCCACAATAATCCATAATATTTATTTTTAGTCATAGTGGTCCATCTATATATATTTAATATTCTAAATTGGTAATTTTTTTCAATCATAATAGTCATGGTAAAAAGGACAAAAAAATGACTAGTTTGATCGTATTAAAAATAAAATACATTAAAAATATACATTAAAAATAAAATACATTGAAAATAAAAATATGACTATTTTACTAAAACAGTCTAGTGCAGGGACTAAAATTACCAATTATCCTTCTAATTTCTGAGTCCCTTCCCAGTTGCTAAAGTCTTCTTCTACTCCAGTTGAAATCCCATCCCCCACAGTATCCATTTTCCCAAATGCATCTCTAATCTTTCCAAACCCTAATTTAATCTCTTGAACTTATCATAATATCTCTACGTATACGAAGACATATTCTGCTTTGTGTACATAATTCAGACTGAAAGCGGTTGTCCTTGGTCTGTAAATTTCGCTCAGTTTCTGAATTTGAAGTGGTTTTCTCATTCATCCGAGAATGGTTAGTTCTATCTTTACTTCATTGTTTGTGGTTTAACTTTTATAGTGAAGTTACAATTTTTCTTTTTTTTGGGGGGGGGGGGTGGAGGAGTGGTGATGGTTGTTAGGTGGGGAGGCGACTGAGTTTGGTTTTGAATCAGAGTTATATTTATGAACGTTTTAGAATTCGAATTTAAGTGCTGATGTTAATCACCAGATATAGAATTTTGAAAGGGCGTGTTAAAATTCTCCAAAACATAGAAGTTGAGTAGCCGTATATAGATTAAAGGCACAATAATTCCATCAATGGGGGAGCTTAACTTGGATTGCCTAATAGAGGTCTTTTTTTTTGTGGTGTAATCTTTGCGCAAGATAACATGTTATTATTGTCATTGTGGAAAATGTGTGTCATTTGCGTTATTTTATTTGCAGAGTAGCAGAGGACGGGATAGATATCGCAGGGAATACCCTCCAAGATCTGAAGAGAAAGGCCATCATGGGCGGAGCAACCCGCCTTCAAGACACCTTTGGGTTGGGAATCTTTCTCATAGTCTGGAAGAGACTACTTTGGCACGTCAGTTCCTACAGTTTGGAGAGCTTGAAAGTGTTGCATTTCAACCAGGTCGCAGCTATGCTTTCATTAATTTTAAAAATGAGGATGATGCCTATGCTGCCATAAGAGAACTCCAAGGGTTTAGTGTTGCTGGCAACCCACTTAGAATTGAGTTTGCAAAGGCGGTTAGTTTTGACAACTTTTGTTTGATTTCCTTTCACTGCTGTTGTATACAGTTGACATTCAGACCTATGGTACATAATGATAGATATGCTCAATGGCTTCTGAACCTAGTTGTTCAAGATACAATTAACCCTTCAAAATCCTTCTCGGTTCTCAAATTTGTAGAATAAGAGAGGGATACAAAATCAGCACATATCGCTATGCTTTTCGATCTCATCCCACCCTTGTCCATGGCATTATCTTATTCATGCTCAATGTCAAGAGGCTCCCCTCAGCTTCCAAATAAGATCTGGAGCTAATCATGCACTCAAAGGGTGAATTACAAAGAAACAAAAGAGAAAACTAAAATAATTCCAAAACTATTGCCTCATCTTTGCTGCAACAGTTAGATTCTAGTGAACTGGAGCATCATCATTACATAAATGCTTATCTAATATTACGAAATTAAGCATGCCCAAGCCAAAAGAGAAGGAGATGGAGGGGTTTCATACAGAACTTGAGCATCCAATTATCATTCGCTCCGCCTTCCAAGTCAACATAAAAATTCCTAACATTTCCTTTTACCATTTGTCTCTTGTGTCTATTGACATTTCATACAAAAAATCTGACTGTGCTATTTAAAACCATTTCTACAGTTTGTTATTGGGTGATTATAGATTTCTGCAATCATACAGCTATAGATGGTGAACTAAGATTTTTGAACATATCAGTTTTGCACCAGGCTTGAGTTCCTTCTCATGTTTTTTATCTTTCATTTTTCGGTTCTGTTCATCTTTCGTAAGAATCCTACGAGTTCAATAACTCATCATGCTGATCTTTTTATCCATGTCTTTTTAATGCATTGCAGTTTTTAAGACATTCTGTTAGGTGAACTAGTGTTTATAGGATTTTATGACTTCTGGTCGTACCGAAGACTAGTGTTAACATAGTCTGTGCAGTCTTAGTCTTTGGAATTTTGGCACCAACTAAATCTCCATAGAGTTGTTATAGAATCTGTAAATGTCAATAAGTGGATTTCCTGAATTCTAAATTGAATATGGTAGCTACCCTCTGCTGCCACAGATTTTTCATGTTCTTAACTAGGCTATGTCAATCTTAGTTCAGTTAAACATCAGCTTGCAATTGTTCCATTGATATTGAAAGCATTCACCTTGAGGAATTTGATAATATACAATCATCATCTAAGATATACACTGCTTCAGAACAATGTCCATGCTGTCTGATTGCAATCCAGGTCCACTGTGTTTTATCAATTGCAAAAGCAACCGCAGCTGCATTGCCATAATTCTGGGAGCAGCAACAATATCAGCGTGTGCATCTCATATTGAACTTCATTATCTTTTTAAGTTATGCAGTTTGAAATGTCCAATAGGAATATTAAAAATTTATACTAATGGTACAGTTAGAGTAAAAATAACCAGTGCAAAAACCTGTTGAATTTTAGTTGCTAATGGTAGGACTCTTGCGCTGAAGAAGAGAAAGATAACAGTTCTGAACTTTATGAGCTTCCAATGCTCTATTACACAAGGATATGCACTTATAGCAAATACTAAAGCTCCCTTTATGTACATCTCACATGGATAAAATAACTAAGTAGTTTTGTAAAAGATGTGAAAGATGTGTTATAGGAGGCAAAGCAAATCAATCTGTAACGACAAGTACTTTCTTGTTATTCTTATAGCAAATACTAAAGCATCAATGCAGTCCTATCTTATTGTAAATCTAGCAATGCTGTGACCCAAAGAACACTGGATGCTATTTCCCAAAGAGATGATAGCAATTCAATTCATATTACATGAAAAAGAATCACTGTTTTGGTGATTGTTTGTAATATGGTGTTCAATTTTGCATGAGCTTTTACTAGCTAGTGAAAATTGTGAATTGCGCCTATTTGGGTTGTTAAGAATGAAGCCTGAAGCTTCTGCCTCCAAAATGCAAAAACTTATTCAGACAACTTGGATGGATTCTAAAGATTCAGCCTTGAGCTTTTGCTTGTACTCTGAATTCCTTCTAATTACTGTCTCAAATGAGCTTAAATAGTAAGTAGGTTGGACTTCTTCCCACTAAAGAAGGGGAAGAGGAAAGGTTGAAGATTCACCTCTATTCTAGAATATGGTATTGACCTCGCTTTAGATTGTTACAGGAGGTGACCTGAGTTTTTAGTCCCCAAAAAACTTCATAATTCCTGACAATTCCAAACTATGCACCGTACATGAAAACATCACTTGAATGAAGTTAAGACTGACTTTTACTTCGTAAGTGTTATTAGTAAAAATCTGGTCCTGCTGCATATGCAGAGGCAACAAAAATATGCTTCAGTGACAGGACGATCTTGGTTGGAACGGATATAGGCTTAGGAAAGTTTTTCTATTATACTGCCATTAGTACCTCTATCCTCTGGTGTGTGGCTGTTATACGAATTCTCAGTCTCCAGAGTCAGTGATGCAGCAGATTTTAGCTCTTTCAGGTGTTGCAGTTTGCATGAAAATATATTTTGTAACACTTGTTGATTTCATTCGGTGATGTAGTGTGTTGTACATCTGGATAACAGCTATCAAGCATATTTCCTCACCTTAGGCCTGACAAAGATATGTTATTGAGGATTGCCACCCAAGAAATGTTACTTTTTCAATGAAAATCAATGCTACAGGAAGTTAATGGACAGCATCAATTCCACATCACTAACTTTCAGCACAACTATTTTCATCATTCTGAGATTTTTACCATCTGCAAGTAGCTCCACTTTCGACTGGTCATAGAATCAGGCCAGTGTATCCTGTCTCTTCTTTTACAAAATTCTGAGATTTGAGAGAAAAGGAGTGGGTCCTTTAAAATAAGCCTATGTTTTCGAGCTTTCTTTATTTGCAGAGCCATATGCTTATGTAAATCTGGAGAGGAGATAGAATCAAGGGGCTCATGTCACTTGTCATTAACCAATACACATTCGCTGTTTTGGGATTTATATTCAGTTATCTACTTAGGCAACTCAAAGGGGCAGTTTAAAGTGATCTGAAAAGTATGCAGCATTCCATAAATACTGCAAAATATCTTGTGCTTTCAGACTGATCTTCTTGTCATTCAGTGACTTGTGCTTGAAGGACATTGACTTGATTCATTGAATTCTGTTTGGAGGGTGGGACACTTAACATTTTGTCATTGTTAAGCCTGTGCTTTTCTGTTGAATCTTATACACTACTGAAAGTTATTGGTGAATCATCAGGTAAAATGTAAGTGACAATGCTTGCAGTTTGATTTAGGCTTCGTTTGGTTGGGATGAAAGTAGGAATAAATAGGGAAGGGAAGTAAATGGACTTATTTGATTGATTTACATTGCCTGATTTGGAAGTAAGTAGGACGGAGAAGTAAATCTTGCAGGATTCCTTTCCCTATCCACGTGAGCTGTTCAGTCCCTCCAAAATGGGGTAGATTGATCATTACTTCCATTTTACTCATTCCAAACAAAATCGAAGTCAGTTACTCTTTTTAGGAAGTAAACATTACCCCTTCCCTTCTCCCTTCCCCTTCACCTCCCCCTACCCCTCCCCTTCCGTGAACTAAAATAGGCCTTAATCTTCCAGAATCAGCTTCTACTAAACTCATGGTTGGCAATTTACTGATATATACATGCTCATTAGATTGACATAAAACTCTGACTTATTGCTTAAAGGTGCTTGACAATGAATTTTCAACTAGAATTTCCTTTTTAAGTGTCATAACTTTTGTTAAAGAGATACTGTTCATTATGGTCCTTTAGTTGCTTTCATCTTCTTTTTCATAATGCAGCCAGAAACTGGCACAACTAGCTTGTATTTCAAATTATAATCCCTTAAAGTAACTTTGGATGAGCAGGGCAGACTAATGTAATTGGATTGAGGAAGTGTTTTTCATGACACTCAATCCTGCTTCCTATTTATAAGATAGTTGGAAGTTGGTAAACCAAGCATGACTAAATCCATTTACCAGCCAAATGTGTTTCCCTATGGATAAGTGGCATGAGATATGTGTTCTTTCCAACAACCTCCTGGAGCATGTGTGTTCTTTTGTGGCATTTATGCTTGTGTTCTGTTGAAAGTAGAGAACAAAATACAGGACGAAGTTGGCCCTTTTTTGTTGCTTCGGCATGTTTGTGTCTGTTATCATCCTTGTGACTGGAAGAGCAGATAGTTCCCTGGACTGCTGAATTTGTAAATTGAATTCGCTGGTGTTTTTCCTTACATGTTTGAAGGACACAGATGTTAAGGAAAAAACTCCTATAAGAGTTAGTATTTATAGCATTAGATGTCTCTAAAATTTCATAAAGTGCTTTGCCATTTTTTTCTGTATTCCTGGGGAGAGGGGAGGGGCTGCATAAACAGTATGGTTTCTTTCTTCATCCTGATTGGTATGCTTTGGAGATCTATCTTCTTGTCCTCCTGAAAAGTTTATTATCCAGTTGATCCTCTTTGGAGTTTCTTATTGGCCTCTCCTACTGGTGCTTGATATTTTAATCAAGAAAACTTGCAATGCCAAAGAGGCTTGTTGTTGCTTTCTTCTTTTTTGAGTTGTCTTACTGATAACACATGCTCCCTTCAATCTCTTCAAAATGGTTCCTCGCCCCCCCCCCCCAACCAATTCTAAGTGCACTAACCTACTTCTTTGGTATTGCCTTTTTTTTGTACTATATGAACATGCATATTTAACCTTAGAAATAAAATAAAAGGATAGGGTTTTTGAACGTGCTGTTCTTCATAATAACAAAACTGTATAATTTATTCTTGTTCATGGTTATTGTTTAGAGATACGGTTTTCTAAACTTATTCTACCATTTTATTTCTCCTAGGAGCATCACACTGCTTCAGTCACAACCTAGTAAATTTTGGCTTTCAATTTGTCTTTGTTGAGTTGTTGTCTTGTATAGCAAGTCCTTCAGCACCATTTAAGTCAATTGACAAGCATGTATTTTTTCTCTGAAGGTGTTTTTGTATTGCAGGAAAAATCTACACCACGAGATGATGACTACCTGCAACACCGAGAGGAACAACGTCCTGTAGTAAGATCATCCTCTTTTCCCCAGAGGGACTCAAGAGCACGCCATTTTAGTCCTGATGTAGAAAAGTCTAAGATGAATGATAAAGGTGGAGAACCCAGTGAGGTCTTATGGATTGGTTTTCCTGCTCAACTAAAAGTGGATGAATTCATTTTAAGGAAAGCTTTTGCACCTTTTGGAGAGATAGATAAGATTACCGCATTTCCTGGCCGTACTTATGCTTTTGTTCGTTTTAGAAATGTAATGGCTGCCTGTAGAGCAAAAGAAACTCTCCAGGGGAAATTATTTGGCAATCCTCGTGTACATATTTGCTTTGCCAAGAGTGAATCTGGAGTATCAAACAGAGAAAGGAACTCATTGAATGCTCCCCCATCTCCGCATTTTGGTGGCTATGCACATCCCGGAGCCTCAGAGGAAATTCGTCATGACAGGGATTATAGAAACTTAAGTGGAGATCTCACCAGAAGTTCTCCTGGTTACCTGTCAAATCATGAGCTTGGTGATCCTGATGTAGTCAGTTTTGGCAGAAAGAGGAATGCATGGGCAGCTGGAGATGGTGCATTCGAACACAGGAAGTTCCCTGAATTAGGCTCTGAACGAGGAATACCAGGAAGCATGTATGAGCAACGAAATAGTCCTTCAATGGACAGAATTGGTCGCTTTCGTGAGTTTTCTCCTGAGGGATTCCCTCATCAAGGCCCAGAATATGATGATCCTTTTGACTTGCCGGAGGATCCATTGCTCTTTCATGAAGTTAAGAAATTGAAAACCAGAACCTTACCTGCTCAGAATGAGCTTCCTGAGTATCCTTTTAATAATTCAGGACAAGGAAATCGTGTCCCTTCTAGGGCACTTCCTGATTTTCAGCCTGATTCTTACGGGAAGAACTATGATTCAGAACCTTATGATTATAAACAGATTCCAAATCGTCAGATGAAATCAGTCCAACCTTATGGGGAGAGAAGTGACCAGAGTACATCTTATGATAGCATTCATATGGGCTCTGTTCCAATTTCAACATACTCTGAGCAACAGAGATTGACCCCTGAATCAAGTCTCTTGTCGAAGAAAGAAGAGTGGAAATGGGAAGGGACTATAGCTAAAGGAGGAACTCCTGTATGTCGTGCTCGTTGCTTTCCTGTGGGTAAAGAGCTGGACATGAAGTTGTAAGTATTAATCTTACTGAAATAGAGCACTTAAATTTATGACTGAAATGGATACAAAGTTTAGAGGCATTGAACTGTTCTTGGTTTTTCTTTCAATTATAGCATCTACTTCTGTTTTGCTCACGTCATAATCTATGTTGATTTCTCTCTCTCTCTCTCTCTCTCTATATATATATATATATATATATATCTGTGTGTGTATTGTTATGGTTTTTATCTTCTCTATTCTGTCAATTGTCAAATAGATGTACTAAGTGGGAGAATCTTTTTCACATGATAAGCAGATCTTGAAAAGCAAGAAATTGAAATATGTAGTGGAGTTGATCAGGAAGTTTAGTGGTAATGAGAGGAAGATTGCGAGGGTCTAATGAATTTTGCCCTTATTTAGCATGAAAACATTTTGTGATCCCATCCTTGAAGTTCAGGAAGAGGAATTACCAAAAATTCATGACTTGCCAGTTTCAATGATAGTGGAACTAATGTAATGATTCTTGACACACATATATATATATATATGTGTGTGTGTGTATATATATATATATATATCTCAGATGGTCGTCTTCTCAGGATCAACTTGCAAAATAAACTGAATTTTCTAACTGTGAAACAACAAAATCATTCTTTTGAGTTCTTTTGTCTAGTCATTAAAATATCTGTCCACCCCAGACACAGAGTTACATCACTCAGATTATACCATCTGAATGTTACAGGCCTGAATTCTTAGACTGCACTGCAAGAACTGGTTTGGACATGCTTTCAAAGCATTACTATCAGGCAGCTGGTTCTTGGGTGGTATTCTTTGTTCCTGCAAGTGATCCTGATATGATATTTTACAATGAATTTATGACCTATCTGGGGGAGAAGCAGCGAGCTGCTGTTGCCAAATTGGATGACAGAAACACATTATTTCTCGTCCCTCCTTCAGAGTTCTCTGAGAAAGTACTGAAAGTACCAGGAAGACTGAGCATCTCCGGTGTTGTTCTGAGGTTGGAGCAACCTGGTTCGACTTATGGGTCTTTTCACCATCAACAAGAGAAGAAAGAGCCAAACTTTGCATCTTTGCATGGGGATCCATTAGCTATAAAACAAGCATCACCTTCAGGGCCTTATTTGTCGGTATCAACAGCACCAAATTTTGAGAGACCTGGAGTGGGAAGTACTTCTATTACTGGTACTTTTTCTACAGGACCTTCATCTGCACCACACGCAAGACCTGCTCACCTTGTGGGCGATTTGCCTGAACATGAATATGCTCTTCATCAACACAATATGACGATTGGTCCCAGCTGGTCTTCTCATGATGTGCAAAGCGCAACTAATACTAGGAATATTGCATCACAGTTGATGAATAACCCATCTAATTCTATCGGCCAGGTATACAACCCGAATCCTATAAGTAGGGCTAGCTGCCAGCCTCTTCAAGATAAACCTCCCATCCCTTCATCAATGCCTGTTGCTTCTCTTCAGCCTGAGCAACTTGCGCAGTTGGCCACTTCTCTTCTTGGACAGCAGAGGCAACCAGGGGGTCTATCAACAACCTCTGACTGGCCACAGCAAAGATATTCATTACCAAATACTCAGGTTTCTTCTGAGATTTCATCATCACAATATGCTCAAATGCAGCAATTGCAGCAGCAGATCATCTCACATATGCCCCCAGCACCTCAAAAAGAGTTTCAGCCCAGTTCTCATGTAAATCAACAGCCACAATATCCAGAACAGGAAGAAGGTGACACAGAGAAACGATTGCAGGCTACTTTGCAGTTGGCGGCGGCTCTTCTTCAGCAAATTCAACAGGGTAAAGGGACCTGAGGAATAACATTAACATCTTTTTTGATGCATCAAATAGTTTGTTTTCTAGTATTCTGAATGGAAGTATATATACCAACTGTTTCTGCTTTGTTCGTTTAGTACAGATTGGGTTCAATGGCTATTGGTTGTTCTGTTTCCTGCAATAGTAATATGTAGAACTGTGCTTAAATCTTCTTCTCTGTGTACCCTCAGCGCAAGTAGTTACTGAACAGTAACCATGGAATGTATTTTCCTTTATAACCCATTATATAAAGTGTTGTTTTGATGGTAGGTAGTGCAAAGGAAACTTGCATAGGTAGTCTGAACTCTGGAACTGGAAGGATCTCAAGTGAAGATTTTACATGCTCAATTCACAAACCATTTCGGCCCATATATTTGGAGTACATACAAATTCTTAATTCTTAACTTTGTGGGTATATAAAATCGAAAAGTTTTTGAATCTAACTACTAGCTTCTTCTCAATCCAAATTGTTCATAGAGTTAACTTAATGAGATTGACAATTCTAAATTTTCTTACTAGGATTTGTCATAAATAATGCATGTCATGCCCTCATTTTATATTTTAGTATAAATTCGAGGATTAAATCTGAATATGGTTCGTCTGCCATAAATGAAAAAAAATTACAATTAAAGTCATTAGGCTACTTATACCATAGAGAGAACTGAGTTCTATTTAATTTAAGAATAAAAAAAAAAACCTTCTAAAATCATTAATCTATTTCAAAATGTGTAAAACCATAATTACAGATTATATAGCCCATAGCAAACTTATTAAAGGAAAATAATAGAAATTCAAAATCAACCAGAACTCAGAAATTCCAAGATCCTAAACTCATAAAACCCAAAATAGCAACTTTAAGATTAAACTAATAAATCCATCAAACCGGATCAATAATGTTTCAGACTAAATAAACAGAGTAGGTATTTCTATGAAATGAGAGTTAAGAAAAAATCCCCCCAAAGTATTAAAAGAAAAATTAAATTTAGACTAGCGAATCAAGTACCCAAGGCAGGTGCATGTCTATGTCTTCTTATCGATTATCTTCGTAGGAGCTTCCTCATGTCTCTTAGAAGTGTTACCACATCTGATTACCATCCGATATAATCACAAGAAATAGCACACTCAATAACAAACTAGTTGAAGCAGTTTGCGCGCGCATACTTGCTGGTGCTTAAAATCCCAATCCTTGTTGATAATAATCTTTTATCTATTGCCAAGTTGATAATAATTTGAAGTAAAATAATGAAGATACTTAGATTTACGTGAAAAATTCTCAAATCACAAGTGAAAAAGAATTTCAGTGTTAGAAAAATAATAGGAGTTATAATTTTTCTTTTTATATTTCAAGGAAATAACAATGATAATCTCTTTTAAAATAGGAGAAATTGATTTCTGTCTCTTAGGATTTTTCTCTTTCTTTTGCTGGTATGAAGAATTGATTTCTTGCTGGCAGACTGAATTCTTAGACAAATTCCAAAACTTCTTTCTGTGCCAAACAACTTTGAGGCTTGTTTTACTTTCGGTGGTGGGATGGCACTTTCAGTTGGTAGGTGCAAGCAACCATTTTTTACTGGCCACTTTATTTTTCTAACATTATCAAGTACATATATACAAGAAGTGAAAACCTCTATGAGAGTATCATGTTTCTCATTCTACCCTTCCATTTATGATAATAATTAATCTCATTCAAATAAATCAAAGCTTCATAATTCAAACAGGAAAATAATGAAAGAAGACTACCTAAAATTATCCATTTTACATCCTTTTTTTATATCCCTTTGCTTTCCCAAGTACTTCCTCCTTCAAACTCCCCCCAAACAAGTAGTGTTTGCTAGTTTGAGATACGTCCATAACGGAGATCAGAGCATCTAAAAAACCAAAAGGTCTCACACATATTCACTTGTTTAGCTCAATTTCCAATCTTTTCTAAATTTTACTTCCTTTGAGTTACTATGAAAAGCATTCAACGAATAGTTAAAATATTGAGACAATTCTTTGCTACTAAAAAAAATGTATATTGTTTCTAAATACACCAAAATAATGTAACACCAAAAGTTTCCTTCGTTATTGAACACTAATTTACAAAGAATCGACATTTTACATACAAAAGAATTGCAAGGTTCCAAATATGGCATAATTAGTTTGTAAAGAATGCCCTGTGCAACTTCTAGAAGTACAAGTAAGTTGATGAGTCCACTCCATTGTTTGTATCTCGGCAAAGAATTGATCGAGCTTCAGTTATCGATCGAGGGGGCTCAAGATCTTTCTCTTGTAGAGCATTTCCTTGTAATCGCTGCATTTGCGAAGCAAATATATCGTCTAGAATCTGGGTACAGGCAAAAGCAATCATTTAACTCTTTAAACCTTTTGTAGAAGTGTAAGCTGTAGGCCTATATTTTGTAGTAACAGAAACTACACATTTGAAATTTTCCTAACAAGATTCTGTTTCCATGGGATTATTTGGTGAGGGCACAGAGGAGAGGATGTAGAGATTTTATAGGAGCTACATATATTTATGTATTCTTGATACTGTTGACTATAACTGTATCCTTTCCAAAGGCCTCAGAGAATACTTACCCCAAGAGCATGATAAGATCCATTGTACCAGACTCTATTTTCTTTCCTGCCCTCCAGAAATTTAACGACAATCTAACAAAACAGAAGACTCAGCATCACAAGAATATCAAAGGATCCGGAAAGCAATACTATGAATTTTGAATATCTTACCTGCCCCATTTTATCCCAAAATCCACGACAAATTGCCACAAATATTCGACTTGTAAAGACCTCGTGCAACTTGGATATGGAGTCTGATAGTTGTGTATTTAACATTTGCATTCTTTCACGGATCTCAACTTCTCCATCTGTTACTTTTGTTTCCTCCAAGATCCTCTGTAGCCTCGTGTTGCGACTAGCTTGTATCTGAGACAGTTGTTTACTTATTAATTTTTACCATGAAATTTGGAATCACACAACAAATATGCACCTTAATTGTCAAAAACTTGATGAAATTCTTGCTTTCATCAAGCAAGTTGGCCAATCATACTGGTAATTCTGGGACAGTAAAATTGAAAATCACAGCTTTGAAAATATATGACACAAAGAGGTCTTACATTGCTTGCAATTTTCACCACTATTGCTTGCATGTAGTTCTTGTACTTGGTTCTTAGTAACACTGTAACACCATTCATCTGCTCCCCAAAACTATACTTCTTGTCCACATTGACTGGCAGATACAAGGCCCATGCCTTGAGGATATCCTCAACTCTGCAGTGCAGAACATCCAGTATTCTCTTGATAGTGTTTAGAAAGGTTCCCAACTGCCATAACAGCATAAAAAAATTTACATTGTACCATCAAAAACATTTGCATCAAGGGAAAATTCTTTTGGTTGAAGACTTGGCACGTGACGTAACACATGTAAATGTAAATGAAGGTAGATTTCTATTTAATAGCTTTTTATGTTTATTGTGTGTCATAAGAAAATAACTAATAGCTGTAGCATGTCCAATCCGAACCACTATCTGTGTATGAGAATTGTTTGAACTATTATTCAGGCACCTGATTTTCATTCATCAACAAGAAGAATGCAAAAGTTCAGATGTGTTAGAGAATCAGTTGATGTAGCATGACTGCACTTACTTGGGGTGGAACAGAGTAAAGCGAAGTTGATTGCCTTCTTGCTAATTTCTGAACTTGCATTCCGAGCTTTTTAGGAACACTATTCTTTAAGGGAGTCAAGATATCATTGTACTGCCTTTCCAATGCTTTTATAATAGCCCTTTCCACATTTGCCACAGCCTGTGGAATTAATTAGAGCTAGTTAAAATCATTCACAAACTTGAGAATCACCGTTAACTTTAAGAACTCAAAAATCTACTTCTGATGATATCAAGAGGAAAAAACAGAGAATTGTTGGGAGACAAAAATAGGCAAACTAAATGAATCCAAATGCCAATATTGATTTGGAACTTGGTGTTGGGTCCACCAGAACTCACATTCTCTAAAACTAATGTGTATTGTGGCCATCGGTTGATGACTACTGCATACTCATGTAGCATTGATTTGAGATTGTCGAATACTTCCTCCGCAAAAGGAGAGGTAGAATAATTTGTTATTATTCCGGACCAAGGTACCTGATTCATTGCAGGAGAAACAAATTTGTTGGATGTCATATGGATGGATGTACTACCTCATTTTAACAGGTGGAATAATTCTTCAATACATCAGAGAAAAATATTTTACCTTCTCTGCCTTACATATCTCAAGTAGTTTAAGCTGCAGATCCTGTATCCAGACCATAATATAATTGTGGTACAGCTCCCTTGAGTCAAAACCAACGGTGCTGTAGCATATAAAAGCAATGTCAGGACAAAAAGCTTTAATTTATTCCTATAGAAGGAAACTATGCAATCCTCGAAAGTTACTAAGGAACAAACAAATCACAGACATTGTCACTTGAAAACCTTAAATGACATCAAGGGTTTTAAATTTAATACCTGATCCTCCAAGAATCAAGATCTCTTTCAAAGTCAGCAGTGGCTTTCAATAGTTCATTAACATGTGGCATGGGGCCTGATGGAGGCCATGCAGCAAGAAAACATCTAAGCCTCTTAAATAACTCAGTGCTGTATACTGTTCCAGTGATGCTTGCCAGGTCAGTTGAACTGAAAATGTGGAAGCACATATCAGATTTACTTGTTAAACAGAATAGTAAAAGTGGTCTTAAAGAGTGTTGGGCTATAAATTAAAAAGAATAAAGCTAGGCATAACAAAACATTGTAGTTGGTAAGAAAATGACCAGATTTCCCTGATTTTGTTGAAACTAATCATGAAGTGTGACAACATTAGTCAATTTTTAATTGCACACATCAACCAGTTTAGGAAAATTTGAAGGATCTAATACCTCGGCAGTATGTGTTGATCATGGATCTTAAGATCAGCCTGAATCTCAATGCCTATATTGATGCAAATATTTTTCATCTTCAAATATGCAGTGGCCATTGTTGTAGAATCCATAACAATACCATCAGAGTTGCTTGATAGAAACTCATCAGTATCTACCATGTGCTTCCGGCACCGTTTCAATGCTGCTGTCTGTAAAGATAGCCTTTAATTTGTACTTTTCTTGATAAATTAAGAGTTCAATATCAAGGAAACTTGCTGCTTATCAACATAAGTAGTAATGAGAAAATTTAGAAAGAGGGCTCAAAACCATTCTTTAAGATATTCTAGTACTGACAATTTTCAGGAATATTGACAAAGCTATAAACCTTTTATATTTCATACCCCATGATAGTTTTTCTGCATTCATTTTACTTTATAGGAGAGGCAACTCTCATAATATGAATGTTGGCATTTTGTGGGCATGTCCCCAGAGACAAAGTAAAACTCACTTCTAAATAGTTTCTCAGGATTGTCTGAGCATCCTGAGCCAGTATATCGTGAAGAAGTGTGTATACTTTCACAGCTGGAGCTAGAGCTGGTGCTGCAGTTTCTGATATTGGACCTGACATGTCTGTTAAGCCAGTGGAAGAGTTTTCATCTAATGATTTGTAGTTTTGAAACACATCAGCGAGGAGACTCTCGACTTGGGTTTCACAACTTAACAAAATACTTTTCTGCAGCACAAGTAATAAATAAATATTGTCAGCTGCGAAAGGAACAAGCAACCTATCAAGAATAGACCTTCCTATACCTTCTAAAATTGATTTTTTTACCACAATGAAATCCAATTTTTTCATACTTTAAAAAAATGAACACATTATGAAGACCAATCCATGTCCTAGAATGGAGACTTGGCACATTCTTCAGATCTTGTGGTCACATTTTTCACGTGCGTACTAGTGACACAATAAATTTTCTTGGTTTATATCAAAACCCCTAAAAGACAGAAAGGATTCTAACCCCTAAACCAGCTTCACTACATAAAGAATAATTTATTTGAAAAGGCTGTATGAAGTGAAATGTCACAGTATTTCTTTGACACATGCCAAAGTGATGGAAAACAAAAATTTTCTTTTCCTTATCAACCATGTCAATTTTCAATGAAATGCTAAAAGGAAGCGTATTTTGGTCTAGTGCTGGTTAATTCTATTGAACAATATTATTGCGTATGCAAAATTTGAAAACCATGCAGTAGAATAAATATGAAATGAAATAGCTAACAGAATCCCATCTTTGCACTACTCCTAGCTATTGGACCCAGTTTACATTCTATTCAGTTTTCCTTTTCACTGAGATTCTAATGTCAGTTTATCCATATTTGTCCTGATCCTGCCTCCTGGATTATTTAAAACTTTGAGATGGTTGAATTTGCAACCCAGTCGTCACACAGAAACGAAAATATTAAAGGTCGATCTAATTTTTGCTCTGCCTGTATATGCAGGGCTTTATCAAACTTCTTCTGTAGATTGGTAAAATACACTTTCCACTGTAAACAACACTAATTAATATGTGAAGTAATGGGTACAATCATGTTTTACTGAAGAGCAAATGAAAAAATTCAAATCTTTAATAGTTAGAACTTTTGACTTCACAGGCAGAATTTGGGTGGTATATTTTTTATAAAGTTTTTAAATGTAATCTTTTCTTGTCAGTTTTATGAGGCTTTTGTCCCACTAGATCAGTAAATAAAGAGATTGTCGAAGTGTACCTCTTGCCTTGTTAAACTTCTATCATTTCGGGCCTTCAATACAGGCATAAGCAAATCATACACAAGTTCTATACAATCTTTGGTTGGAGTTGCAACATTCATTACATATGAGAGGTAACTGCACATGTCAATTGCAAATATTAAGCAAAGTAATCAAAATTTTCTAAATTTAATACTGCAATTGTCTAAAAGCTAATATTTGAGAACCTCAGTCTAGTATACGAATCTGAAACTCCATAATACTCAGCAAACTCTTTCAGCAGCCATTTCCAGCGTCCATTTAGTTGCAGATTTCGTGCCTGAAAATGTTGTGCACGCATGGCAGCCTCCAGCAACAGGTCATAAGCAAGGGTTTCTACAACGGGTCCATTCTACAACAACATTTTAAGAAATGGTTACATATCAATAAATATATCTACATATGAGGATACATGATCATATATTTGCAGATATATCTACTATTCAAAGGCAAATGTCAATTTATTGCTGAGTCAAATAGTCCACTGGGCAAGGATATAATAGCTCCTCAGTCAATTGAAACTCCTATTGTGGTAATTTCGGGCTAGTTTTCTTGTTTCAGCAATTACTATTTCTATTACAATTCTTCCTGCTGTCTGAGAATTGAGATAAAAGACAATAAAAAGATTCATAACTATGTTTATCAATGAAAGTACAGCAGAAATGTGTAGGTAAACTCAAACCTTTGAGTGGGTTGTTTCATCCTGTGAATATGAACAAGTAATACAGAGTTGAACTTTTCCGACACATTCATGATCACCAAGATATATAGGCCACCATTTAATTTTATCAGTCTGCAAATTCAAGTCTATGAGATAAGAACCATGCTGGTAAAAAAAGTGCAGATTCATTATAAAGATCTATTTATTAGTGATACCACGTACAAGGTTGTCAGCCATCATTGAAACTGGAACTGTTGCTCGACCTTGAACATTTTTATTTGTATCCTGTACTTCAAGTAAGATAGAATCTCCTTCGCTCTCTGGAAAACTGAAATAGCAGGTTTATATGGTACAATCTAGAGTTAATAAGTTTCATATAATTACGAGGAAAGGTAAATCTTCTGATTTGAATTATGCAAAACCTGTAAAGGGAATATTATTTCATGGTAAATCCACTAGATTTCATGATTTTTCAGCACATATAGGTTTGAGAAATAGAGAGAACTATCCATACAAATTAAAAATGGGATTTGCGAACTTACAAATCATGGTAATCACCACTTCCAGGCTGCAAACGGACAGCGGAATCCATTTCAACTTGATTATCTTCTGGCATACTCTTCAGCAACACTAAGCATGATAGTGATTCTGTTAACAGGATAAGAAGCAAAAATAATTATTTCTTCCACATAAATTCTCCCCCAAGCACATATATAAAAGATGTATGAGGTGCACATCTGATTTCCCTCACCATTCATGCAAAGTTAATAAAAGGCGAAAATCAAATCATTGCATAAGCTTTAAACTAGGATTCTGTTTCTGCTTTGGTAGCTAGATGATAGACAATTACCCTGATCTAGGGACAAATGACTGTAGAAGGTTCAAGTTTTGCTTCTTGAGATATACATAACAGTATAGTTTGCTTTTCCAAGTATGATTAAGCCATAAAGGAGTTTCTGAAAGCTTTTAAAGGACAAACCTTCAGATGTCAATGAAAATGAAGCAAGTTTAAGAGAATTCATTCCACTTTTCACAATTGATGAAACCTGCCGGGCATACTCAACTCCTGCTTGCATGTACACCACCCCTCGCATTGAGTTTGTGCTCTTAAGCTTCCGCCTTGATACAATTCGCAGTTTTTTTACTGCCACATTGTAACGAGTTAGTCAAGAAAAGAGTGTTGCCACATTTTACTTTATCAGCTATCCTCCTCCAAGCAAGTCCATTAAATGGCAGGAAAATTTACATGCCAGAACTACTAGCTCATGAAATGACTTGACATAGATCAAGAAAAAATAAGCAACTAAAGTTTAAGAGCTTCTTGTCAGGACAGAGAATAACCAATTTGAAACTTGAATTTGTGAAAAAGTTGAATCAAGAAAGAAAGAAATGACAGCTGTAGACAACACACATCGCTCAATTCCATCATTCTATCAACTTACTGCTAGAGAAACAGATAAGCCTGGATTGAGCGACATACCTTCCACACGAATCTTCCCAACTATCTTTCTCCCTTTAGGGTGAAATGCTTGTGCAGTTGTTGTCCTTGACCTCTCTGATGCTTGTACACTTTGTGGTTGCAAGAGAAACTTGTGTAGACTAAATTTAAGAAATGAGGTAAATTTTTTTAATGACAATAATAAAACAGAAATTTCAAATCTAATATAGTACATGTGGGGGGTTAGGCACCATACCCAAAGGCTCTGCGAAGAATCAGACACTCATCTCTTAGAAATTCTGGTGCCTCTGTACAACTTCTAGCCCAGGCATTCAGACATAAGCGAACACACGCATCATATGCTATCAAAGTCTGCCAGGCATTTTGATCGCTGCAGTTAAACAAGAAACTTTCTTTCATGAGTTTGACTAACACAGGGAAAAAACCTATTGGAGAAAATGTAGGTCTACAAAGGCCTTAACATAAAATAACATCAGTAGCATTGTACTGTCCAATTAGGAGCCATAGTTCCACTGCTTCTGAGATCCTATCCGCATAGGCGAATTTATTGATGAAAACTTGTGTTTGGAAAATGATTCAGAAATTTGATGACAGTAGTGCATCAATGAAAACCATGTTTGTAAAAATAAAAGTTAAGTGTATTACAAGTGTTTTTCACCTTGCACCATAACAGAGTGAATTGTCCATTGAATTTTCTTGCCAAACACCAGTTGGTGCTTCTGTTTCCAGGGTTTCTCCATTTTCCTCCCTGCAAAGAAAGATGGTCATGTTCATCTAAACCATTTCACACAAAGCCAATGCAGACAAATCTTCATCAACAGAATTACAGTAGCTGTGATGAGAAGAGTACCTTTTACACAGATCATATCTTAGAGAATCCTGTGCTGATTCCTTGGACATGTTTTTCTCATCATTTTTCAGGTCACACCCTGACATACCAGGGTTTTCATCAGATACACTTTCAATCTCAGAGTTATGCTCCTCTCTTCCAATATCTATAATGGGTGGAGCACTTGGAGTTCCTAAGTCCAATGGATCATTTAACTTAGCAATCGGTGTAGCCTGCATTTATAAACAACAATCAACCCAATAACCAAAAGTAGTATCTTAATCAAAATGCGAAAGAACAGATATCCTCCTATATGAGTGATTCTTCTAGGGAATATTTTTTAGCATTTCTTACATAAGCACTTTGAGATTGAAACTTTTCTTGCAGCCTTGCACTTCCCGTTGAAATTGCGCTTCTTTGCCCACATCCCATAGAACCTGACTCATTGTCAAAATATCTTCTAGAATTACCTGGCACTTCAATATGAAGATTTTCTTTAGACAATCCTCGAGCGAGTATACCCTGTTGAATACCTATGCTTGTTCCTCTACCTTGATATGAATTTGCAGTTTTCTTCAAATCAAACATTGATACATCAAAACCATCTAAAATTGACTTATTCGTCGACTCTTCATCAGAGCAATTCTCATCAAGCTCATCATTGACTGATGCCACACTCTCACTGTCAGGATCAGTTTCATCATCCTCATAGTCATCTTCATTGCTGCTATCAAGACTTAGTGAGACAGGATTATGGGCCCCAAGAAGGCCTGAATGGAACTTTAGAGGGGGCAATGCATGTGCACCACCAGGAATGGAGGCTAAAGGAGATCTTGGGATTGGGTATTTCTGATCTAACTTCTCATTTAATGGTGAGCGTAATCGAGATTGTTCTACATTTGACCCCTGCAAGGACAGTTCTTCCATTTTCATTAAAAAAAGAAGAAGGTAGCCAAAATGTGTTATCATACATTAGGTTACTGCAAAAGCAATTTCAGGAGCCAGAGTCAAAAAACTTAGCACTAGCAAAAGAAAAAACTAAACATAATGCATATCACATCAAAAGGAAATTTTCATGTCAAACTAAACATAATGCATATCATGACAAAAATAAATAAAAAGGAATTTTTCAAAACTATTTTGTCCAAATAAAACCTAATTTATACCATTAAAAAAATAAAATTGTAGTAGAACAGTAGATACATTCTGTTATGTCCTTCTATTTTTTATAATCCCTTCAAATATGTCAATTCCCTGAGTAATAGATTATGTAATTAGAGGAGCATACATACAAGAAGAACCGGAGACGTATTGTGGACCCTATGCAAAAACTTTATCACTATAATTTCAGAAAAAAAAACCCACCAAAAATTATCTATGAATTCAAGAACTTGATGACCCGGAAGCTTAGATTTGTTTCAGAAGGCAAGAGACGAATGGAGATTATCTATGTAATCATTACCTGTTTGATCCAGTTGATTGCAGATTCATCCAAGCCTTCAGTAAACATTCTTGCACTGCAGCTGCTTCTCTCTTTCTTGCAAATTACGAAGAGTATGAAGACGAGAGATTGGAGAAGTGGGATTCTTCAATAATGTAGTGGATATCAACGGTGAGCTGAAATTGATTAGGTAGTTGATGTAAGAAGTCACAAAGGGAGACAGAATAATAGAGCGTTTCGGTGGCTCTAACGGCTAGTTTTGAAAATACTAAGAGATTTATGATATGGCGCAATTGCTGATTCTTTTTGCATTGAGATTTGGGAACTAGACAACCCGAGTTTGAATTCAATATGGGTTGTCCGATCCATCAGCCGCAGCCAAGTACTATCCAATTTTGGATGAATTTTAATATCATCCTTGGAAATGTTAAAAAAATTCAATCACTTCATTCCTTTTTCAATTTGGGTCTATTGATTTGGAACATACTTTCAATTAACTCACTCCATCAAATTTGTCTTATTTTTATGAAGAATTGGAAGCAAGGATTTAATGGAGAGTTTCTTTTTCTTTTGCAAAAATCTATTAGTTCTTCAAATTGTTAAAATTTCTCAATTACCACTTCTTCTTCTTTTTAAGAACTCAATTAAATATTTAATTTTAAAAGTCTCAATTAAGTGCCTTATTGTTAAAAGTATCACCATTTGTTAATGAATTTAGAAGAAAAAATTTAGATGAGAAAAATAAAAATGATAATTTTTGCAAAAAAATGAAAAAGAAAACCAAAAACATTTAAAGAATTTGACTGAAAAATTCGCACATAAGGGCTAAAATATTTTTTTATAAAAAATTATAGGCTTAAATAAAACTTTTTAAAAGTCAAGAAATTGTTTGAGGATCATTGGCATTTCGAAGACTATTTTGCACTTGATTGCTATGTTTGAAAAAAAGAGATGACTAAAGTTGTTAACATCTATATATTTATATATTTATGTAGTTCCTCATTTCCCCCGGACACTTGTTCACAATATTTGTTTTAGAAATATTAATAATAATAACAATATAAGCAAGTTGTATGAAACGACAATATATGCACGTGTCATAGTAATTTTTCCTAGAAAATAGTTGTAGAGCAATCTTTAAAATTGAATCACATTCAATAACGAGTGTAGTAATCTACACCATTATTAAATCTGATACAACTATATAGATTTAGGCGAAAGTATTTTTATAAAATTTAAAAAAAAAGAT
The DNA here is from genome assembly GCA_019593545.1 of Apocynum venetum. Lineage (NCBI taxonomy): Eukaryota > Viridiplantae > Streptophyta > Magnoliopsida > Gentianales > Apocynaceae > Apocynum > Apocynum venetum. The sequence continues at coordinate 891,849 of SRSM01000151.1, forward strand.
AATAGTTATATAATAATCACTCAAATTGCAATCATTCAATAACACTCTATATGGGTTATTGAAGTTGGGAACACTATATAGAATCATGAGAGTATAAAGTAAATAATAAAAAGTTTTAGAAAAGAAATAAATATTTGCTCCGACGATAATGAAGTCGTCATCAATTTCTCACAAATTGAACATGTGAATCAAAATTAACTCCACGTGCTATTAAATATTTATAACCCGAGCAAGGGATAAAGTAGTCACACTTGTACATCTATTTGGAGGGCAGTGATTAATCCTCCAATAACCACTAAACTTACGTGTTTGTAAAGCAGAAGAAAAGTCGATGATTAAGTTTCTCGAAAAAATATTTTATCATCCCGATGTAGTATTCAAACCTTGAAGAGTGAGTATAGCTTTGAATTAAATTTTTGTTTTTTCGATTTTGATTAAAACAAGCCTTAAAAACCAAATTGACTGATTTTTTGGTATAAATAGTTGATTTGTTACTATAAATTTTACTATGAAAAAATTATCACTATTGCTTCAATAATTTCTTTATTCTTATATACCCAAAACACCAAAGCTTTCAATTGCATGAACTAAAAAACAAATAATTCTAACTTATATATATATATATATATATATGTGTGTGTGTGTGTGTAGGTTTAGAGTGTCATTATTTTAGAGTGACAGAGAATCTAAAGAGCATGTAATTCAGTACTATATTGCCTTATTAATCTTTCAATTGCATGAACTGAAAAATAAATAATTTTGATATATATATATATATATATATATATGTGTGGGGGGAGGGGCATAAGAGGGCATTATATAGGTTTAGAACATCATTCGTCATTATTTTAAAGTGACATCGAATCTAAGATACATGTGTGATAAATTTTTCTTTTTAATAATTTGAATAAATTCAATTTCTAGATTCGAGAATAAGATGTATAAGAAAATTTGTTTAGTGGAACATACACAAAGTTAGATTAGAATGATAGGCAAGGAGCATATCCTGCCATATAATAGGAGCCTAATTTGATGCATCAACAAAAGGGCTTGTTCTTTACACTTGTCACAGTGATCACAATAGTTAGAAACATTTTGAATCTCTAAAGTTCAATGCCTAATTATTATTTTTTTATTGCCCTTTTTGCCCGTTAATCAAACTCATAAACATTAAATACTTCACAGTCATTGTCTTCTTGTACATGATTTCTTACCTGTATTTGTCCAATTCCAGTTCCTATTAATTGAACCTTCAAAAATTGGTGACCGAACACCGAATGACAAATACAAGAACAAACTGTACAAGTTCTTTGAAAATAAAAATAAAAAATCACATTAAATCAAGAAAAAATCTCACACAATTCTATTCGACTTCGCCCAAATTTGCTGGTTTTTTTCTATAAAAAAATGCAACATTTATCCTAAAATTATTTGTTCACATTTTCTTTCTTTCTTTTTTAGTTTTTTATTATTTCTCCTCTCTTTAACTAAAAGAATCATTTGTACTTCATTTGTCCATAATTGAATGTTTAATTTTGACTTTAGTTAAAAATTAATATATATATATATATATATATATATATATATGTGTGACTTTAATCAAGTTACTAAATTAATGTAATAGATGATGTAAATCAAGTTAGTGATGTGTTAAGTGATGAAATTCCTAAGTTATTGAGAAATAAATATCTTAAATTAAGTAGGTTATTAATGGAATTTTGAATAAAAAAATATGTTAATTTAAGGAAAATGAGCATTCATTTTTTGAAAAAATAAAATAGAAATGTGGACATTTAATTTCGGACTAAGTGAGTATGTTTTTCCAATTTTATATTTATTTAAATCTCACATATTTTTCCAATAACACTAATACTTTGATGACTTAGTTTTATAATAACACTAATATATATTTTGCTTCTATAAATATAAAATCCATGAATATTTCTTTTTTTGTAGAAAAAAATTGATAAAAATTAAATCATTCCCTCCAAAAAAATTTATTCCGTCATTTGCCTCTTATATATTCCTCTGGTTTGTTCTTTCTCTTGCTAGATATAGTTGAAGGTTTTGAGAAAATTAAATAATCAATTTTTTGTTTCTCTATAATTCCCTATTATAAAATTAAATAATTTTTTGAGAAAAATAAATAATTATTTCTTTATTAGTGGAACTTTAGATGATAAATATGTTTATTTTATAAAATAGATTTTTAATTTTATACATCCAAAAATAAAATTGTAAATATTTAATTCTGAATGGAGGGAGTACCATATATATAATTTAATGAAACTCTAATATTCATATAGAGATGACAAAGTGGACAAATAATTTTAGGTAAGAATGTGTATTAAAGTTAATTTATCAAACAAATATAATAGCACATATTGAATCTGGCAATTAACATAGCAAAACAAGAAATTTAAGCATGAAAAGAAAGTTCAAGAAAGTTCTAGAATATATATATATTAACTATCCCAATAATCATCAAATACTTCCTTCAGAATTTCTAACTAATTACCATTCTAGGTAAAATCACAAAAGGATAAAAAAATCAAGAAGTACAACTCAGCCTTGGTTTGGCCCCACAGGGAGTGTGGGGCCTTTCCTCTTTTCTAATAGATCTCCATAAGGGTCTTGAATTGAATGGTCAACAACAAAAATCTTAATGTGGCATAGAAGCAGTAAAGAAAACCAACAAAAAACACAGTTGAGAAACAAAAGCAAAGAATTCAAACAAGTCGAACACGTATTGCCACATGCAAAAAATCCACCACCCAAACCCAAACCCAAACCCAAAAAAACTCAATCTCCATCCTCTCTTCTTCCTCTCCATCGGTTTTTGGATGTTTGCAATTCATGAAGTGATGATACAAAAGACCTCCCCGCTCGTGCGTTGAAATTACGTGTAGACCTTGTTAAATACCTTCCATATAATCTCATCCAAAACCATGCAAATGTCCACTTTTGTCTGTATTTCTAAGTTTTAGCACTTTTGACCATCAAATTAAGGATTGAAATGAGGTGTAATTTTCTTTGTATAACGGCATTCCTTTGGTTAAAAAATAAAAAAAAAAAATTCTATAAGTGCATGCGGTATAGTGCCAATATATAGTGATCCAAAGTGCAGAGAAAGAAATTATAGCAAACGTAAGCAAGCAGTGAGAGAAAGGAAAAAACATGTATCAAGGCCTACTGTCAACTTTACTCCCCACGAACCAACAAAAGAAGCCGGTGAATCGCTACGATCACCGGCCTTTTGGGCTGCAGCCGGAGAGGATGTGTGGAGGATTAATGCAGCCTTCTGGAAGATCTGCAGGGATGAGATTTTACCCTGAGATTCGTGTGAAGTTAACCACTCCTGATTCTTATCTCAAGAATTCCAAAGCCAAACCTCGGCTTAAATGGGAACATGAACTTCAGGAACGGTTTGTTCAGTCTGTCGATGCTCTTGGTGGAGAACAATGTGAGCCTTTTTCTTTAATTTTCTCTTCTTTCTCTCTATCATATCATATATGATTTAAATGTTATAATTCTCGGATTTTAATTATGTAATCTTTTTCTCTTTCATGGTTACAGTTTTTATGTTTTCCTTTGACTAATTACAGATCGGTTTCTTGCTACGGGCATGCAAGTGTTTGGAGTTTGATCATCAATTTTTTAGATAATCTAATTATAATTAAATTCTTGCATGGTTCAATTTATTCTCCATAAAATTTGGATTTCAATTAGAAGTCTATAGGATTATATATGTAGTTCTCTTAATTAATTAGTTGAGTTTTGGACGAGTAAAAATTTTCCCTTTCCACCCTCTCAATTTTTCTTTTCGTTACAAAAGTATATTGCTTTTATTGAAGGCAGGCTTAATTATTTTGCTGAAAAATTGTTCTGATGAGTTTCTTGATAAAAGAAATTCCAATCCCTTCTAGAACATCTCACTTGCCAAGATCATACAATTCCTTTCTCTGGGTCTACCTAAATCATGCATTGGAAAAATCCATCATGATTTTTTTTTTCAATTTTTGATAATTACAATGTATTTTTTTACCAAAATCCAGTGTGTTCTTTCCCTTTCTTATCTAGCTAAGATTTTGCCATCATCCCCCCCCCCCCACACACACACACATCCCAATTTTTTCCTTTTTATTTTCAATTATAATCAGTGATTTAGGAAGAATGTTTTCAAATTTGATAGCAATTTTTTTTAATCTAATTAGAGGATTTTTGTTATTTAATTTGTCTGAGTGCGCTTTTTTCGAATTGACAGTGTATGTTCACAAAATTCCATAATATGTAATCCTGTTATTTGTCGTTTCGAAAAATAGTTTCCGTTAGATTTTCTCACGTCACCGTGGATTTAATATGATTTACAAAATTCACATAATTTGTAATCTAGTAATTTATTGACGAAATACGTTATATAATTTGTAATCTAGTTATCCATTGACGCTATACGATATATTTGTCGTTTTGTTAGAATATTTGTCGCCTTTAGGCGATCAGGTGTTGACTTAATGTGAATCACTAATGCTTTGTAAAATAGTTTTTATATACAAAAATAGTTGTTAGATTGTTGATTTAATGTGATATCATATCAAAATTGCATTATTTTATCATTTATGATTTCTTTGCATAAACTCTATGCTAGCATCTTCTTTAATTTTTCCCCCAAGATCCTTTACTAGTTGTTCCACCAAAATTTTCTATCATTGGCAGTTAATTTGTTGCACTCTTACTATAGTCTCCCATTGTTATAAGAAGTTAAAGTTACTATCCTGGAATGCTTTACATTAATGCTTTGATTATCCATACAATAATTGATGATTATGAAATTAATATAGTATATGGCTATAGCATATTTCATGTTAAAACATAATAAATTATTTCCATAATCATGAAAAGTGTTTCGCCATCTCACCATATATACTAAAATTTCCTGATCTTCTGCAGATACAACACCAAAGAAAATCTTGTACATGATGAATGCCATGGGATTGACTCTTTCCCATTTGAAAAGTCATCTTCAGGTCATCCTTACTATCATTTACTAATAAAATGAAGTGTTTTATCAAGTAATATATATCCCTTCAACCAGAAATTGATTTACATTTTTTGGCTTCTTGCAGAAGTACAGAATAGCTCAAAGAGCTCCTCCACGCCGACCCCGGATTAGTAAGTATTAGTTTGAATTTGATCTTCATGCTCATCTCTCAAAATGAGTAGAGAATAAGATGCTATGTATAACAAAATGTTTGGTAATTCTAGAAAACCACAGTAGTTGCATTCTAAAGATCCCTTTCTATATAGAATTTTCACTGTTAAAGCTGATATTGTTTTCCCTAGATCGCAAGAAGAAAGCACTCTCAGCACCTGCATCCTTGGGCCATCGTGGATCTTCAAGCTCTACAACGAAATCAGGAACAAATAAGTAAGATTAAATTCATCTCCTTAGCCAGCATATATATACAGATTTCAATTTTCAATGTTTGATATTATATTATGGCATCATATCCAACAGCTTGACAAGTACAAATTTCATGCTTTGCTTATTTTCTCTCTCAATCAACATAGATTTAAAGCTGAATCATCAAAAGCCCGGAAACGAAATGGAAGTAAGCCACTCAAAATTCAGGTCAGTTAATACCACACTCCAATCAATATTAATGAGTCTGATTTCATTTCTCTTATCCCCAAACACTATCGATTAACCTTTTCATGTAAATGCAGCCGTTTAATGACTGCTCTTTCTTCTTTTATGTGTGGTGTATCCTACTTGGGAATAACATGTCTGCTGAAATTGAAATTTGCATTAAAAAATGTAGGATATGGAAATGCCAATGGAGGTTTCAAACAAGACATGGGGCGACCAGGCTGTAGTTGCCCCTCCTAATAGAAAAGGGAAGGAGCCTGCACTTACACCATCATTTGCCAGCAGAAAGAGGAAGGAGTCTGAAATCCAAACCATGAGCAATCAGTTTATAGGGGAATCTTCATTTGCTAGTTCAAAGGGGAAGGAGCCTGCAGTCAATAACGTAGCAGCCTCTACAGTTTCTAGCTCAAATGGGAAAGAGCCTGTAAACCAGACCATGGGCAACCATATTAAAGGTGCATCTTCATCAATGGCTATCACCAAGGACAAGGAGCTTGCAAACAAGACCATGGGCAGTCAGATCGTAGCAGCATCTACACTTGCTAGTTCAAATGGGATGGAGGCTGTAATCCAAAACATGGACAAGATTCCAATAATAAGTGCATTTACATTTGCTAGCTCAAAGGGGAAGGAGACTGCAATAAGTCAGAACACGGGCAATCAGATCATAAGTTCATTTGCATTTGCTAGCAGAAAAGTGGCGCCTGCTTTAAATTTTGGAGCTAAACCATATCCACTTCCACCCAGCATCTTTGATATCCAGCTTGAAAACTATTATCCAGTTCATTACTCGCGGGAAGAAGTGATAGTGCAGAGTTGCAATGTTGCTACGTATTCCATACCTGACTCAAGCAGCTCATGTAGACATACTGGAGGGAGTAGAAAAATATTTGCTAACTACCAGATGAACACTAGTTCAAGCTTCACCTCAATTTTTGAGAAGTCAATGGACTCTGCAGCTGCAGGTTTGCACTTTTCCTCACCATATTTTGAGAACACTAACGACACAGGTTCGAGCTTTTTATCCATGTTTGCAGATTCTATCAACACAGGATCCAGATTTTCCTCAGCATATGGTGATGTGAATGCTGGCACAAGCCTCTCATCAACACTCAGTGATTTGATGAATGTTGAACCCAGCTTCTCCTCAATGCTTTGGGCGGACTCTGAATCGAGCTTATCTTCAATGTTACCAACCCCAGAGGAATTACAGGGTTCAAGCTTCCCTTCTATGATTCCAAACCCAATGGGACCTAGTTCAAGTTCAAGCTTATCCCAAATGATCGCAAATCCAAGGGGACCTGGTTCAAGCTTCTCCACTATAGCTATGAATCCTTCAGAACTTGGTTTAAGTTTCCCCTCCGTGATGGGGCAAAATTCGATTGGACTTGGTTCAGAATTTCCCTCCATGAATGCAGATCCAATGAGACATGGTCCAAACTTCTCCCCAATGGTTGCAAACCCAACGGGACCTGGTTCAAGTTTCTCCCCAGTGCTTGCTAACCCAATTGAACCAGATTCAAGCTTCCCCTTGATGTCAAACCCAATGGGACCTGCTTCAAACTTCTCTTCAATGGCTGTGAGTCCAGTGGAAACAAATTCAGCAAATCCAATGAAACCCGATTCAATCTTCTCCTCAATTGTTGAGAACCCAATAAATCCTGGCTTGTGCTTCTCCTCAACACTTGGAGGTTCAGAGGAAAGTGGCTCCAGCTTCTCCTCAGCATCTTATAGCTCCATGGACACTGATTTCAGCTCCTCAGTGTTGGAGAACTCAATGGACCCTGAAACAGGAGCCTACTATCTGGATGAGAATGTTACAAGCATAGGGGACTTTGGTTTGGATTCAGGCGATTTCTTTCATAGAATTTCAGGGATCTTTCCATGAATAGGATTATCAGCAACTAGGCGATCAGCTATTTCGACTTTCAAATTTCAATTTCTATTTAAACTGGTATCTTTGTGCATGTTTGAAGTTTTAACCTGCTAAACTGCCTATGGTTTGTGTCTTTGTGAAATGGTAAACTATGCCGATTGTCTCTTTTCCAGACTAGCTAAGGACTTGCTAATGTCATTGTTATTTCTTCAAACTTACCTTAACCTAAATCATAGCTGTCTGATTTTGCTATGGAAGATAGGCTAAAACTATACACACCTGCAACTAACATATTATCCAATCATTTGATGGTCAGAATTAAATTATACTCCATCAATCTGGATTCAAATCCATGCAAAATTTACAAAAATTAACAAATTAGAAAGAATAAATTATCTAAATAGTATTTAAACTTTTTTGCACTTTAACTTTTATTATTGATTAGCATTTAGAAGGAAGGTAAAAAGTTGAAAATTGTCATGCTTTTGTCTTGAAATTTTTATTACTTTTATATAATGACAAAAATGCACTTAAAAAAGTTAGATATTGCATGTGAAAGATGAAAATGATAATATAATATAATTTTGAAGAGAAATGTAAAAGTTTAACTTTAAAAAAGTTTGAATGTTGAAGTTGAACAAGTTCAATAACTAATAAAAATAGTAACATATAAATGAAAGTGCAAAAACAAAATTATTAAAAGTTCGAATATTAAATTTGAAAGAAAAAAGTTCAAATTCAGAATTCAAAGGCTGAAGTGTTTTAAAAAATTTGGTGTCAGTTAAATAATTTGACCTACTTGAATTTCAAATCTAACACTTAGTGACATTAACCCCTACATCAAACATGTGTGTTGACTTTTTGCAAGGGCATTATTTAGAACTTATATATATAGTCATTATTAATATTGTTTTTCACATATATATATATATATATATAATTGTTTAAATATTTGTATAGTCAATGTTTTTTATAAATAAAAAACGATTGAGAAAAGGTTTGATTTGTTTCCACATTATCTCTGTTTGGAGACGAGGGAAGAGACGAAATTAACTAATATCTACGATGGCGCAACAAGACTGAGACAATAATTTTCAATAATTTTAAAAATAAAAATGAGATAGAGTTGTTAAATGCATATCCTATTTAATAAATACACCCTTCATTTTTTCATTTTGTCATTTTAAGTTCTCTCTCTAGTTTATCTTTCTAATCTAAAATCTCTCAAATTCAATTCTAAATTTATCAATTTGTAGTCATTTTCATTAAAACAAATGATTGAAAGTGCTAGTTTACTACACTATAACAACATTTGTTCATTTATTACATGAATTTCATGTATTTTATGCTTTAAATTGAAAAAATAGTCATAATCACAAATCGGAGGACAAATTGCATTTGTCCCGTGAGGGTGAATTGATTTTGCCTCACTTTTGTGCAAATAGGTCAGGTTTGAGCCGAGTCAAATTTTTTTTTCACTTAAAAAATGATAAAAAAATAATTTTTTAAATAATATAATTAATATATTAATATATTAAAAAACTATGAAAATAATAATAAATTAATTATTAATTAAATATAATATAAAATAAAGAATTTAACAAGTCATGGAGTTTCATGAATATGGTCATTGAGTGGGTTCAATAAAGCAAAACAATTTTAAGCTAAGTTGAAACTGTTTCATTAAGAAAAATTATATTTGAATTATTAATTTTAGTAGTAAGATGACACAAAATAAAAAATAAATTAATCACATCATCTCATCAAATTTAATTGCAAGAATAGATGAAATGTAAAAGTAGAATGCCAAAAGAGATCCAAAAATTAATAATATATTCTTACTATCGATTTGTTATGAGAATATAAGTTATGCTTATTTAATTGTTAATTTTTAAATGCCTAAATTAAATTAATTTTGTTTTTTCAAGTTTGAATATATTTGTTTAATTGAATTGTAATTTAAATCATTAGTTGAAGTTTATAACTCTAGTCTAGTTAAGTAGTAGTGATAATTGTCTTTCCCATAAGAGTATTTTTTTTTTATTAATTATATTATTGATTTATCTTACTTATAAGGATTGAGGGCATTTTGGTACAAAAAATGTGAAATTTAGTCAATTAATGTGAAATTTAACTATTATGTTACAATATAACATATATAATTAATTTGATTAAATGTATAAACAATTACAAAAACATGCAAATTTAGAAATAAATTGACTTGACTTGAACCCAATCCGTCCAAACAAAAGTGATGGCAAAACTAATTTGTCCTCACAAGACAAATGTAATATGACCTCCAATCCTTGAGTATGATAATTTTCTTCTAAGTTTAAAACATAAAACACATAAAAATTGTATAATAAATAAGTAAATGTTGTTAATGTACTAAATTAGCATTTTTAGTCATTTGTTTCAATGGAAACGACTACAAATGGATGAATTTAAGATTGAATTTGAAAGATTCTATTTTAGAGAGAGACAAAAGAGAAAAAATTGAAGGGTAAAATAGGAAAATGAGTTGTGTATTTATTAAATGCATTTAGCAACCATGAAATGAGACGAGACAAAGTGTCCTGCCGCACCCCAAGCTCGTTGTCATTCCTAATCTTTAAAAGAAATGCTCATTACATAGTTACCAAATGGTAATCCCATGATCAAGAATTCAGGGATGATATAAGAAAAAGAAAGTTAAGGGTAGAGACAAGAAAAACGATCAGGCTTAAGAATGAAACAACTTCAATACTTTCAAAATTCTAGCCACAAAATTAAAGAGGAAAAAAAAAGAGGGTAACTTTAGGCCATTGAGGCACTTAGAGACAACCTGAGAGCCTATTGGGTAAAATGGTATGATAGAACAAGATCTTTAGAAAAGAAAAGTACAAAGCAGAAAAGTTAAACTTCCTCCATCTATTCTCCTCTCCAACTAGCCAAGAACTATCTTCAATCAATCTTCACCGAGGAGAAAAGGTAATGGACAAAATAAAACGATGTGAGGAAACCAATGGCGCCAGTGCACAACATGATTGCAATTGCCATGATCAGCGAGTAACCAATATAAAGAATAGCCGACACTGGCCCACTCAAACTCCGAAGATCAAAAACCAAGTAATTGAGGGAGTACAGGAACACATACAGGGCAACAGAACCAGAGGCATAGAACGCTTTCCACCACCACATCCAATCCTCAACACAGAGGTGCATATAAGTTAGAACAACAGAAACTTCAGCGCAAACAATGACCAACAGCACGAAGACAATCAGGAGAAAACCAAATACATAATAGAACCTTCCAAGCCAGATGCTAGACAGAATGAAGAAAAGTTCAATGAAAAGTGTTCCAAATGGAAGAGTCCCAGCACCAAGAACAAGAAGCCATGATGGGTATTTCCGAGAAGGTATCTCCCTTGGAATCTGGTTAGTTCGTACTGGGTATTGAATAGGCTCAGCTTTTGTTCCTAGATATCCTCCCAAAAGCGTGAGGGGAACCGATATGCAGAACCAGAGTGACAAAAGAACAAAATACAAGGAAATGGGAATAGCACCAGTACTCTTACTACCCCATAGGATGAAATTCAGAATAGTAAGAATAACAAAAACAATTCCAGGGAAGAAGCATGCAGTTGACCATGAAACAGACCTCCACCCTTCTGAGGTTCCCTTTATGGTTCTCCACAGTCGAACACCAACATATCCAGCTGCAATTCCCAGGAAAAGATAAAGAAGTATCATCCCTGTAAGCAGCATTCCTCGTGAAGCTGGTGACATGAAGCCAAGGGCTGCAAAGACAATACTTACAATTGCCATTCCTAAAATCTGAACCCCATCTCCTACCATCACAGAAAGTAGCTTTGAGTGATTTGGTTCTCTAAACACATCACCAACCACAAGTTTCCACCCTGAAAGCTCCTCATTCATCTGGGCCTGAGCTTCTTTGTCTAATTCCTCATACCTCGTCAAATCCCTTCTCACAGTCCTCAAAAAGATCACAAAAACAATACCAGCCAAGAAGAAGATAACTATCAGGGAGTTAAGGATTGAGAACCAATGAACACGAGAACCTTCCATCTTCAGATAAGCATCCCACCGAGAGGGCCATCTAACGTTGCTTTTTACAAATTGAACTTCATACGTAAATGACACCCGCTCTTGCTGTCTTATCACTTGAGAGTTATCAATCTCCATAGGACAGTTCACTGAAGGAACGGAGTCATACATGTGCAGTTTTGCCATCTTCTCAGGGTCATATTTAACACTGCAGGGGACAACCTCAAAACCAACAATCTCAAATCCAGAAGCCTTTTTCTTATCAGCCTCTGTGATGACACCCATACCTTCTTCCCCAGTTCCAATTATCTCCACTCCAGCCCCTTCATATTCGTGAATCAAAACCATAAACTGGAGGTGATTGATTATGTAGTCCTCAGTACTCTCAGGTGGCGTGTAGCCAACTGGAAACCCTGTCCACTGTACTTTAATCCCATTTTGGTTGGCATACCTCATAGCAGGCAAATTATCCAAAATCATGTTCACTTGATACAGATCATGTGTTCTCTGTTTCAGGAGCTTTACCTCATGCTCACTCAGGGGGGGAGTGGTGCAGAGATAAACAGACTGATTGACATTCATCTTGAAACGGTAAGGGGAGTTATCAATTTGGTCTCCCATTAGCAGTTCTCCAAGATTCTCAGCACTTTTCTTTATGCCCCCTTGAGGCTGGCAATAAGGAAGACTATAGTAACTGAAGGGGAGCTCAGTTTCAATTGAAGTCAAGGAATTCACTTTGACGGTTATTTCATCTCCAGTAGTATAAGTGTGCATGTACGTACCCGGGAGATAAAACCCATGACAGATAGGAGATACCAAAAGCAAGTAAATGACAGTAGCCCAATATTTCCTTTTACAGATCGATGGCAATGCCATTTTTCAATAAAAGGAACAGGAAGCAGATCCCTTGAAAGAACTCAATCTAAGCCACTGTTAAAAGATTTTCAAGCTTAAATGCCTACAATACACAAAATCCTTAATGTCAGCCTTTTACTCCTCTTCTCCATCTAAAGCAATCAACTTCATGGAAATGCTTATTATATTATTATACTTATTTATTAAAAAAAATTATGAAAGTACATTTGCATGTCTATTTACATTTCATATGAACTAATTCACAAAACAATATAAAAAAGACATACCATTTACATGATTCTGAAAAACTATGTGGTTAAGGATAGGACGGATACTACATTGGCACAATATAAAGGAATAAACAAATTTTTGTTATTCTTTTTTCTCTCCTAAATTAGTAACGTTTTGCCAATTAAATGAAGAAAATCATTATCAACATCTCACAAACCTCAGATCTACACATTATTTACACATCACTGATTAATTTGCACCTGCTGAACTCATTGAATTTCCAAACAAAAAACATAAATACTCACTAAGGATATTTGAAAATTACAATTAATAATCATTTCAAGCATTTATACATGTCTGCTCTCATCATTAGTTATGTTACCTGTACACTTGTTCATCAATACAAAGAACATTCCAAAGTAACAAAAAATTTCAAACAATTACCTGATTGCATGTACATACATATTAGATACAGCTACATTGTTAAGAAATCACAACGAACAGGTCCTCTTGTCATTCAGTAAAATCAAATTACGAAACCCAAAATTTATCTCAGATCTATCAAATTTTAACCAAGAAAACTATCAAGACCAAAAACATGGGGGGGGGGGGGGAAATCAACCAGTATAGGTTAAATCAAAATTTCCTATACCTAAATAAGCAGAAACATATCTAGCTAGAAAGCAAAAACCGAGTAAAATTGCCAATCATAATTCAAGCATAAACAAACACAGATCTAAACATGCAGATATGTATATTCACGTCAGTGCGTACCGGAGGTGGATCTGGAACGGAAAAACGATTTAGTGGAACCGCGAGCAGGTTAGGGTTTGGCTTCAGGAAATCGAGAGGAGAGTGTAGCCGAATAAATCGATGAGAGGGAGAGAAGTGGTTTTCTGTTATTCTCAGACATCTATTCTCTAATATTCTGTAATGGAGTCGAAGGTGGAGTTTAGATCTCGAAGGTGAAATTCAACTGCGGTTAGATCTTCGATTACTCTTCATGTTTTTTCCAGTTTTACTGCTTTGGGTAACCAATTTAGCAATTTTGGATACACTCCCTGTTAAAAAAATATAAATGTTTGAAGTAAATTATCTTCTCTCAAAAAATAAGATGTTTTATTAGTTTATAAGTTATTTTGTGCATTATTTATAATTATTGTTCCTATTAAGAATACACAAAATAAATAAGGATTTTTTAATATATATGTAATCCTTATTTATATATATTAAAAATAGTTGGATTTGAATTTGACCCCTAAAAATAGTTGGATTTAAAATTTGACCCCAAATATTTTTATTTTTTGTCACTAAGGTCCAACGTTTTTCCTTTTATCAAGAATCTCACCAAGTCAAACACCGATCAAACCTGGTTAAGGGCATATTAGTCAATTTATTGTAGTAATTTTTTTATTAAAAATAGAATAATTGTTGATTTTAGTTTCACTCTTTTTTTTTTTGCCCTAACTCTTTTTTTTGTCACTAAGGTCCTCACATTTTTTTTTATTTTTAAGATCGCAACCTTTTTTGTTACGGTCCTTTTATCAAGAATGACCTAGTCAAACACTGATCAAAACTAGTGAGAAACATATTAGTCAATTTATTGTAGTAACTTCTTTAAAAAAAGGAATAATTGTTGATTTTAGTTCTAACTTTTTTGTTTTGTTAACTAGGGTTCTAACTTTTTTTTATTTTTAGTGGTTAAGGTCCTTTTACCTAAAATTTGGCTAGTTCAAAGAAATATTTTATTTGATTTGAGTAATGAGGAGCATATTAGTTAATTTATTTTAGCAACTTTTTTAAAAAAAAAAAAGAAAAAAACATCCACAATAAAAAAAAAAGGATAAATCAAGTAGAGCTCTTATTCACATCTTCTTCATCATATGCATTGTTAGTCCAATTAGAATTAGGGCTTCTTGTCATAGTGGAGAGGTTAAATGACGGAAGAGATTGGAGAATAAGGAAAATTCGCAAGAAAGGTGATGGGTGAGGAAAGGGAAAGGAAATAGGAAAGTGGAAATTGCAAATGAGTTGGTCACATCTTCTTCCGACGAGCATCTCCATCCCCTCTTCCTTTTGGTAGTTTGAAACAAATGTAGGAACCTTTTGATCCTCAACAACACTGTCTCGATTGAGAATTTGAAAATTAAGGTTTTAAAAAATAAAAAAAAAGTTGCTATTGTTTTTTAGGATCCATTCTCCCAAGAGAGTAAAGAAAAAGTAAATGAAAAAACAAACACTAATAGATTCATATTTACTAATGTTTTATTGTTTGTAATTTTAGAGAATTATTAATTTATGATATTAATGAGATTATAGATTTATATAAAGGTTTTTTATTTTAAAAAATTATCTTATTACTTTATTGGAATTACTAAATTTTTAAGTTGGTTTAAGTTGAGATAGACAAAAAATATTATTTTAGATAAGCCAATAGTGGCAAAATTGCATTTTTAGCATACAAATATTTTACTTTGGTAATTAAGGCACTTAAACTTTAATTTCAATTTTTAAGATATTCAAACTTTTTTATGTTGGTGATTATGGTACTTTCGTTCAAAAATTTGTCAAGCAACTATTTGTCCAATTTTTTATCAAGGGCATTTTTGTCCATCCACTTTATCATTTCCCCCAACGTTAATTAATCTAAAATATCACTTCAATAGTGATAAATGATCTCATCTTCTTCCACAAAAATCTTTGTAGACTTTCAGTCTAAATCCAAATTCCTTAGAGAAAAAACCAAATTCTCAGTACTTAGAGACGGTCAACCCCCCCTCCTTTTTGTGTTTCTTAAATTGTTTGCACATACTCTATTTTTTCTTGCATGAGTTTGATGGTGGCTAACAACAAAAATGCCTCAATTGTGATGAGAATTGAGACATCATAGCAAGATGCAACCACAACTTAGCAGAAGAGTTTATATAAGTAGTTGTAGGGGTGTCGGCAACCGTTCTTCTTCACAGCAGTAGCAGAACTTAGGGCATCAACAATTTCATTTAATAGGCAAACACACATTTTTTAGAGTTCTTCTGGGTTTTCAGCCTAACTTCATGGAATGTCGATGGAGTGGACTCTGAAAGAACAAGCTATATTAGATGATAGGTTGATCAAGCGAGTGAATTTTTTGGTTGATTTCTTGAAATATGGGGTTTTAAATTTAAATTTTGAGAGTATTCTTATTTTGAAATGGGGTTATATAATGATTTTTGTTTACTTCCTAAATTCGATATCTAGCATCCCTTCCAATATGTTTGCGTTTATACTAAGGCTGCAAACGAGCCGAGCAGCTCGCGAGCTGCTCGATCAAAGCTCGACTCGAGTTCGGTCAAACTCGAGTTCGAGCCGAGCTCGAGCCACCTCATTAAAAATTCGAGTCGAGCTCGAGCCCAAAATTAGTTGGCTCGTGGCTCGTCGAGCCGCTCGTGAGCCAAATAAATAAATAGTTTTTATATTTTTTTAGGGTTTTTTTCAATTTTTTAATTATTTTTTTAAAAAAATAATTTAAACTCGAGCTCGAGCTCGGCTCGAAAGTTATCTTTTATTCGAGCTCGAGCTTGTTAAAAATTTGACGAGCCGAACTCGAGCTCGAATTTTCAAGCTCAATCGAGCTCGAGCTCGAGCTCGAGCCAGCAAAATATAGTCGAGCTCGAGCTCGAGCTTGGAGTGGCTCGAGCTCGGCTCGGCTCGTTTACAGCCCTAGTTTATACCTTTTGTCGCACCTTTCCATTGTCACACAACACTTTTTTTCCCATCTTTGAACTTTGTTTCTAAGTGGTTTGAAAGTAATTCGCGTTTGATTAAAGTAATAAAGTGGATGGACCAAAATAACCCTAGTAAAATTTTGATTTGAAGTACCATAACTAGCAACATAAAAAAGTTTGAGTGTCTTAAAAATCAAAATTAAAAATTAGGTGCTTTAATTACAAAGTAAATAATTTATTTGTTAAAAATGCTAACTTGTCTCTAATAGTTTATCGAAACAATTTATGAAAGTTTTAAAGTATATATTTTGGAGTTTTATATTAATTATTTTGGTTATATAGTCATTGTTGAAAGATAAGTTGCGTTTGATTCGACCTTATAGTATATAGTTAGCAGGAAGCTTTTAACCAAATTAACCCTACTTTTTCATAAATGATCCTAAATAACCCAATAGCCTCTTTGCATTAATATAAGAGTTTTTTCAACAAAAAATACCAATATCAAAAGTGTTTTCTTATAAAAAAGAATAAGCCATGTCCTTCCATGATGTGGAATTTTGTTTTTTTAGTCGAAATTTATTTGAAGTGCAGGATGTGTTTTTTCTTTTTGTCTATATTATAAAATGTATCTTTAGATTAAAAAATAGATAATACATTTTTGTTAATGATTATTTATTGATACTGAAATTGTTGTAAAATTTTAAAAATTTATTAATGTAAAAATGATGAAAATGAAAATACAATCAAGATATCTTTTGATAATTTTAATGTTTTTTACCAAGATAGAATAAATTAATTTTTTTTGTTAATATAAATTTTTTTAATCAAGATAGAATAATTTTTTTTGTTAATTGTATATAATATCTTGATTGCATTTTCATTTTTGTTAGTTTTGCATTAATTTTTTAAAATTATTTTATAACAATTTCAATATGCATAAATAAACATTAACAAAAATGTATTACATATATATTTTTTATATGAAGATATATTTTATAATATAGAAAAAGGAAATAATATAAAAAAACATAACCCGCATCGCAAAAGTTTTTCATGAAAACACCAATTTCAATGACATTTTTTGTTGAAAAAAAACTCTAACGCCTTTGCAAGAAACGTATTGTGTTATTTTGATTTGTTCTTCAATTTCAAGGTTATTTTGAATTATGGTTGAAAAAGTACGATTAATTTGGTTAAAAGGTTGTTAGTGGGAGCACCACAATTCTATACTTTTGGGCGACTAATTTTGCTTGGAAATGATCGTCGTATAGGATTTAAAAAAGCGCAAATTTGATCTCATTATATTGTAAGTATCATTATAATGTTATTGTCTTAATTAAAATCGCATCTTTAAATAAACTAACTATATTTAAAATATTTATATTTCATTAATTCATAATTAAATGTTTATATTTTTATTTTGATATGTTTGAAATTAAATATTTTCATATATAAAATAAACATATATTTTTATATAAAATTTCAATAACGAACTTTCACCAATCCTAATAATAAGAAAGATATTCTACTAACTTCCTTAATTCTTCTTATATTAAGTAAAATATGATAATTAATTCTAAATGGATGAAGGAATATTATTTATTAGGTTAGAACAAAAAAATCATATCAAACTCTAATTATATACCCTTCCAAAAAAAAAAAACAATTCTAATTATAAAACAAAAATTTCTTGTTTAAATACAATAACTAAATAAAGAGAAAATTACATTAAGAAGTCTAATTCAAATAAAATCAGAGCACAACTAAATTTACCGGAGGGTAATATTTTATGTTGCTCGGACAATACTGTTTCTTTTCACGCTTAAGGATCGCTTGGGGTTTTTGTTCTTAATAGCTCTCTCAATTGCTGCTGTCTTCTTTTCCCAAAATCCGGCTTCAAGAAATCAGGTAACTTTCTCTCCTTTTCTCATAGGAAATTAAGGTTATAAAGTCACTTTACGGGTTGCAGAAATTTCACTGACTGACCTGTTGCTAAACGCTATCCATCCAAGGATTGAAGCCTTAATGCAAGTTATGTTTATTTATTTGTATATATATATTTGTCTAATAATGTTTTGGTGCATTGGTTCTGTTTTAATTATTAGTTTGCTCTAAATTTCCCATTTTTATTTTATTTTATTCTCTTCATACTGCTTTTGATTTCTCTATATTAGCTTCAAAATCATGTCCTTACATGTATATGTTTCCAAGTGGAACTCTTTATTGTGTGGCTGTCAAAATTTTAAATCTTTGTTGTAAAATTAGAAGACATATTTGTAATCCTATAGCAATTGTAGTTGTTTGTTTGCTGATATGCTTTCAGTAAATGTTGCAGAAATATGAAAACAGGTGTCATAAAGAATTATGGACTATACTGGAGATATGGAAGTCATATGATATTAAAAAGGGAACAATGAATATAGTTTTATATTTGGAGAGCAAACAATAAGATGAAAGTCATTTTCTTTCTCGTTTTCCTGGATTGAAACATCTAAGAAGCCAATGGGATCTAAACAATGTGTCTTTTGCTGAATTTTTCAGGTTTGTGTTACGTATAAAAATGGGTCTCGCCACAGGTATAAAAAGGCCTATTCTAATCCTTTGTAAGAGGATGAATAATCCTATTCATTCTGGATTTGGCTACTCTACTGTGGCTCATAAAAGGCATTCCATTTCTGAATTTAGAGAAAACAGGAGCCTTTTTTCTTCTAATTTTACAAATGCATACTGTGGCCTTGGAATTTCGTTCAGAAGATATTCAGCTGAAGTCTCTGCTTCTGGACAAATGAGTTTTATTAAGGAGCTGAGGGAAAGAACAAGTGCTCCTATTAAAGATGTAAAGTCTGCTCTTATTGATACCAACTGGGACATAGGCAAGTTTGAAGAACCATTTTTTAGGTGAATTTTCAATTCTTCTTCCACCTATAATGGCTCTTAATTAACAAATATTAGTGAATTGATGCAGAAGCTGCACAAAAGGAACTGAGAAAAAGAGGGGTGGTTCTTGCATCGAAAAAAGCATCTAGAACTGCTGCTGAGGGTTTACTGGCACTGGCACAAAATGAAAGGAAGGTGGCTGTAATTGAACTTAATTGCGAAACGGACTTTGTCGCCAGGAATGAAATTTTTCAATACTTGGTTAGTTTGAAGCTTCTGGGCCCCTTCAACCTTCTGCAATATTTGAGAAACTAAGTGTGATATTTCTGGAACAGAAATTATTAGTTTCCGTGGACCTTTATCCACCGCAGAAACTGTTATTGATGTGAACTGATGTATCACTCTTGGTTCCTCATTCCTTTGAATATTGTCACAAGAACTCTCCTATTTTGCTATGTTCATTTACATTATTTCTACTGATAAACTTATAATCCTCCAGGCCCTATCTCTAGCTAGATTAGCATTGCTTGCAGAAGGTTCTCAGCAATCATCTGGTGCAGTTCCTGTTGGACCTGAGTTGTTGGAGGTAGGGGATCCTTTTTGTTTATCATTACTGAAAAGGAATTGCAGTCTTTTACTTCATGTCTGAAGGTTTCTCTTGATTTATTTGATTTTCTCAGAAAGCTAATTGTTTACTTGTATTAGCCACCCAGGTTTCACCTTGATTCATGACTTTGATCTGTAAAATATGATCATTTTACTTTTACCTCTTTATCACCAGAATTAGCCTTCTGATATGATTAGCAATTGCAACAATGTACTGAAAACCTTCTTTGATTTTCTAAATTGTTACCCTCAGATACCATTGCATTTAAAAGTGGCATAAGAGAGGCTTCACATTTATTATTCTTTAATTCCTTCTACCTACTTGATATTTTGTTCCCATACTAGGAGAAAAAGCTTTGTAGGAATAAAGTTGATGAACATGGTTCTTATCTTCCTTGTTTCAATGCTTTAATTCTTTCCGCAACAACCAAATAGCTACGATATGCAGGAACACATCTTGAGATCAATTCACTTGAGCTCTGTCCAGAATTTTGTCCGTCTAATGAGAACTTGAGCTGCTCCACTTGGAAGTCAGAGCCTTAAGCCCTTTATAATTCTTCAATGTTTGCAGGAAATGAAAATTGACTTTGATCATCCTAAATTAAGTGGAGAGAAAACTGTTCAGAATGCAATAATTGAGGTAGCTGCAATGATGGGAGAGAATGTTAAACTCAGAAGGGGTTTTGCTATGCCGACACCTTCATTTGGTGTCATTTCAACATATCTCCATACAAGCCCACAACCTGGTAGAGTTACATAACATTTGTCACTTTTTTTATTGAAGATATTTTGAAAATTCCTGTAAATCTTGATTCTTGTATGCGTGGTACATACTCTTGTTTTCAGGCAATTGCAACCTTTTCCAAAATGTATTATGTTATTAATCTCTTTTTCCTACTCAAAGAAATTTATACCAATGAAAATTCTCCTTTTTTTTCTAGGTTTGGGTCGAATTGCTGGGCTTTTGTCCCTTGAAGTAGAGGACAAAAATGCTTCAGTGGATGCTCTCAATCGAGTTGGATCAGAACTAGCAATGCATGTAGTGGCAGCAAAACCTCTGTTCTTGACAAGGGAACTTGTTTCTTCTGAGGCTATAGAAAGTGAGCGTGAAATCCTCAAGTCCCAGGTATGCCCCCTAAAAGAAAAAAAAGAAGGAGAAAGGCTTTGTGAATTGTAAACAAGCACCGGAAGATCTGTGTCTTGATTTGTTTTTATTGTCATAGCTTGTATGATTGCGGTTGTTAGTGGAGTGTGCACAAAGATTCTTTACTGTTGATGTCATCACTGTCCCTAGGACTTAATGCTGCGTCGTCAACTACTGTTAGCATCGAGTGCTACTTTAGTTTTCATATTTATTTTTTAACTTGATATTTCTTGTTGTGAAGATCTTTATGTATGTGATCCTTCATTTCTATCTGGTTAGTTTTTTATGTTGTCCCCAACAAGTGTTTTGAATCCTTCCCAATAAAAGCAAAAAGATATATGGACAGAAGTGTAAGGGATTGAAAAAGGCACTATGTGATTACTGGTGATAGAGATTCTTCTCTTGTTATGATCATCCAATAGTCAATCTATTATATGTGTCTCCTGCATTTGCATTTCATACCAGTTGAGATTATTAAAATTTTTATTTGCTTCTCTTTATCAGGCTGAAAGTACAGGAAAGTCTCAGATGGCAATCGATAAAATGGTTGAAGGAAGGCTGAGAAAGTATTTTGAGGAAGTTGTTTTAATGGAGCAAAAGTTCATTGTCAATGATACACTAAATGTGAAGGTAACTGTTCTATTAGGTGATAAATAGTTTTTTTTCTGTCATAAGTTTATTAGTAGTTTATCGTATTTCTAGAAGTTAGAGAGTGTACTTGATTTGTTTGTTTGGTATGATTCTCTCTTCTTTTCTTCAGGGTACTTCATATTCTTTTCCATCTTGGGATATTCTTATCATAATCCTCTGCTTTGAGTTTCCTTATTCTTCACCTTTTTGATTTGTTTAGGATTAGAGATGTAAGTTGTTAGTGTCTCCTTCAATAGAATTGCTTAACTAGTTGCTAAGATATTGTCAGATGTCAAAATATGGAGCACCTTGATTTTGTATGCACACTGTAGAAGACTTACTAGTCTATTTAATAACTTGATTGTACAGGAATAATCATTAGACTTTTAACACAATAGTAGCATATTCCTCTCAGAAAGAAAAGACAGTTCTTTCTCAACCAAAAAAGAAAAGAAAGAGAGAAAAATAAAGACATAAAGTAAGTAGTGTAGGCATCACACTGCTACATCTGTTAAATACTCGTCACACCACAAAAAAAGGAAGAGAAATTTGCCATCTTATGAAATTAAATACTATCTATTATACTTTTTCTTACTTTACCTTTTTCTCTTTTATGTTTTTTTTTTGTCATATCTACCAACAAGTCACATATATCCTTTTCATGTCCAAAAAGGGTCAATTCGATCTTTTCCTTCCAAACTCTATAAAATTTAGAACTTTCTCCAAATTGTGACAAGTATTTGAGAACGGAGGTAGTAGTTCTGGTCCTGGTCATGTCAATCAGTATTTGTGATATTATCTTCCCAGACATTAAATTTTTTCATTTTATGTTTTAAATTTTATCTTAAAATGCAACTAGACTTTCTCATCACTATACCCATATAAGTCCTTAAAACAATCACGTATCAATTCGAGTTGGTTTTTGTATTTTTGTGTGTGGGATTTGCCAGTCTTATGAAACATAGGCCCCTCTTTTGTGGAACAAATTCTACCCGTTTATAGGTCAAAGAGGCACATCAGTGAAAGTGTTAATCCACCACTCTTCCGTATGATCAGGATCTAGGCTGCTGATTTTCATATTCAGTAGGTTGATTTGCCAACATATATGGTGACATGGGTTAAGTAGATCAGAGGGTTCAATGGAGAGGGTCAACTTGCCTTATTTATTACATTGATATTCTTTTTAGCTGTTGCTGGGCTATATTCAAGCAACAACTTGTCTATTGACTCGAAAGTGATTCTTTTATAATATTCTCTCTTACTTTTCTGAACTTCTAGCTATGTGTTAAGTTGCCTTTCCTTCTTTTTAATAATTCTTTCTTACCATTTTCCATCCTTTAAATGAACACTTCCATAAAGCAGCTCATTAAAGCTTGACTTCTTTCGCCTTTCGCCAATAATGGCTTTACATATCTTTCATCGACCAAGGTAACTCAACAAAGTTTTGAGCCTCTTCTCTTTTTTGTTAGAGCATTATTTTGTCCTGCCTTGGTTGTCACTTTGAACAATTAATTTCTGGGTTTGATGCTCTTTGTCTCTTGTTACACATGCAAATCATAATAACTGGATTTTTACTTATACTATCAAATTTGAATAGCTCTAAATTGATTTTTCTGTACACTACTGCAGACATTACTGGATAACCTATCCAAGGATGTTGGCTCAACAGTGAAGATTGGAAGCTTTTTAAGAATGGAGGTCGGGGAAGGACTTCAAAGGTAAATTCCCTGGAGTTTATATATTGACAATTTGTAGGTGTTCTATTTCTTGCTACTTTGTTCTCAACATACATTACTGATTTAACCCTTCTGGTATTTCCCAAATTTGAAATCATTATTTAATGTAGGGAAAGTGCATGATTCAGATTATTATTATTTGAGTTAATTGTCAATTTGCTTATTATTCATTCCAAAGAGAGAAATAACTTCAACTAGTTTTGTTATGAGTTGCATTTTGAAATACATTGTTATTTAGCTGTCTAGTTCACAATAATGGTGTAGACCTCTTTGGAATTGATCATCACATAACCCCTAATTTTGAATCACAAGTTTCTACAGATAACATTAATTTGCTGAACTTGGATATTCTATTAATTCTTTCCACACTACTCACATTGAACACGAAAAAAAAGGGGGGTGGGGGGAAGGGGAGGGAAGTTGTTTGGGAGATAGGGGTATTACTATTTGCCTGAAAATTTTACAGCAAGAAGATTGTGAAAAATGGACCAATTCTACAAGGGAGTACTTTTTCTTATTATCTTAACATTTCCATCAGAAAAAAAGTGAGATTCCTCCGCCCTTTTCATAAATTTAAATATTCCCTAGCTTGCCTGCAATGTTAGTTTAAGTAATGCACAAGAAATTTTGGTTACTAGTAAATTTGTTGAAACCATATGGTGAATAAAAAGTCATTAATTTATTGCCGGATTCTCTTATTCCTAGCTTCTGTAAGAGTAACTTGAGTAGAAATTCCGTATGATACTCGGTTCTCTGAGAAGTAATACTGAAATGATCTTTTACTGACTAGATCTTTTTCCTTCCTTTCCAACTTTAGAAGACTTACTGAAAACTAAAGGAATACAGTGGTGTAATTTGAGCTTCTTGATGACTTAAATTGAATGTTGCTCTCTATTTGGCATGAAGAATTGTCTTTGCCTTTCGATTTAATTTTCTTTCTCATTTCTTCTCTTGTTATATCGTGCGTCCTTCTTTTTCTCCCAGAGTTGGTTATTTAAGGATTCCCCCATTCATGTGTTGTTACCCAATGTTTTGTATACTAAATGTTGATATTGTTTAGTTGCAGGCTTGAAGCTGCCACTGGTGCTGAGGCTGTTGCTGAGGCTGCTTAAATGGTTAATTATGAATATTCTTGGATAGTGACCTTTAATGCATGGTAGCTATAATTGTTACGACTGGGTTTAGGTTATTTTACTTCCTGCTAGTTTTGATGATCTGGTAGGTTGTTTCCTAGGGTGGCTAGGAAGGCCTAGCTACAAATCTTTTTTTTTTTCCCCTTCTGGGACGATGTATGTCTAGAACAAAAGCCATATATGCATTGAGTTAGAAACAAAGTTTATACATCACAGTCATCGCACTGTTTAAATGCTTCATTGTTCTCCTCACTCGTTTTCGTGTTATATTTATTCTTGTCCTATAAGATTAGCTATGAGAGATGCACCTCTGAAATTGTCATTTGATTTGCAATTTAGATGGAAGTAGTTACCGTATTAATGAGATTATGAGAGATATCATATCATTGGTAATTGAAGAAATGTTACTGTAGTGCATTACTCATTTCCTATCCCTCCATTTATGATTAGAGAACTGACACTGTCTTTGCTGTTATGCCTATTATAGTCAACATTGAAAAGTATGTTTTCTCCATTATGTTTGAGCCTTTTAAGTCTTGTATTAGGTTGATCTGATTATTGATGAGTATTTTGGCCGAGTATATTAGTGCAGTGAGTATACATATGATAGGATGTGAGTCTAGCACAGGCATTAACTACAAACTTTTCACTGAGCTCTGAATTGTTCACGGTTTCAAGGGCCTGAACATGTCTTTTGTTACAGATTACAGATGACATGCTGAAAATATCTGCACATGAGTTACAATCTGATAGAGGGGAAAAGGTAGGGAGAGAAGGGAGCTGCTGCCATTTTAGTGGAATTTGAGGCTGGTCAATACGTTGTTGTTCACTGGATCAGACAAATGATCCAGAAGGTTTTGGTAAGGTCCAACTCCAGTCACCAATCCTTGTACAAAGTAACCCAATATTGCCAACATGGCCAACCTTCCATTCTTAATCTCCTTCAACTTCAACTCCTTAAGTGATTTATCATCTTTTCCGAATCCCAGAGGGTTGAAGAGTGGCCCTCCCGGGTATGCTGGGTCACCGGAGCCCCCCAAGTATTTCTCAAATCCCAGGAAGTACTGCTTGCTCATAGATCCTGGTTTAGCCCAGTCCTGGAATCTCCTGTGCTCAGCGAATCCCATGAGTGCCATCTCCAGGACAAATAAGGTGTAAGGGTCAGCCCAATAGTTGTATGTACCAGCTGGAGGAATCACTCCTGTTTTGAACCATGGTAGAGCTGTTTCAGGTGGAATGAGGCCAGCTTTACCAAGGATCTCAGGTGCGATCGCTCCTACTGCTCCCAACATGGCATATCGTCCATTAATGACTTCTCCATAGGCTAGCCATTTCGGTTCAATGAAGCCTCCGGTACCTTCAGGGTCTGATAGCCCCAGTGGATCAAATCCATAGTCACCAGGAAGACTGCAAGTATACAATCTCAATAAGGATTTCTGAAAATGCCATTGTAAACCTTACATTGTTTGATATCTGTTTGTTGAGCAATCAAAGCTTTGCATGAATTACCTGCCATCCAAGTAAGAAAGGCTCTGTTTGGATGCAAACCACAGTTGTCTGTCAGCTCCTTGCTGAAAATTAAAAACATCTTTCATGAGCAAAGAAACACGTAAATTTCTAATTCAAGATTTATGGCATATCCCATTAACAATGTTGAAGATGCTTTAGGTTGTTATTTCAACATTAATTAAGCTCTCTCTACAGTCAGGGAAGGTAAAACAAGAACAATTATGATTGCATGAAAGTGGGTTTCCAGTAAGCCAACTTCCCTAAACTAGACTTGAGGAAAAGAGAGTTAATTGGACTGCAGAAGGAGAAGTAGAAAGATAGACGTTACCTTAACAGGGGGCGTAGATTCAGCTCGAACAACAAAGGAAACTTTCCTTGTGGATGATTGAAGAGACCTTGCTCCAAGAATCTGTCTGGTGGCTTCTGCAGAAGCAGTAATAGACGATGAAGAGATCAATGCTTGAGTTGCCATTTTGATGGCGATTTGTGTGCGTAGTATTGTTTTTCAGAATGGCTACTCTATTGAATAAGAATACCACAAGGGGTTAGAAAGAATAAACACTGGGCAGCAAATAAGGGCCACCGAAGATTTTTGTGGGTCTGGTTAAGAGAATTGAAATTGTGGTGGATATAAAGAATGCCTAAATTGCAGATAAAGTTAGGATCTTCTTATCAAATAAAATTGGCACAAGTGGAATGAGTACTTTGGATAAGATATATTATTAGCTTGGTTCAAGTAAATCTCAGATACTCTCTATGGCATCTAGACTGCCTCCGTCATCTTCAAATTTTGTATTCATATCATGATTCCTTTTTCTGGTTTTTTTTTTTTTTTTTTTTTAAGGGGAAGAATCATGATTCCTTGAGGTTGATAAATTGTAACCCAAAACAAAATAAATAAATGAGTTGACAATTTAATGAATCTCTTTTGAATCCAGCGCCTACTAAGACTCATATTAACAATTGAGTCGTTGAATCATAGCTTATAGATGGAGTATTGGATAATTTTTTTTTTTGAAAATATTATTTTTATTTTAAATTAATTCTCTTAGTTACTATGTTTATGTATATTAAAATTTATTAAATTTTATAGTATAAATTAACGAAATATTTTTTATATTCTCTTTTGAATTTTCTCATAGGATGCCTTCTCTTTATTTTTTATTTTTAGTCTTTGTTACATCTTTCCTTATAGGCTTTCTTATATTAGCTTTTTAGGTCATGTAAGTCCTTGCCTAATTTGAATTTAGGTTACGAGTATGCTTATTCGGCTGGAATGCCCCTACTTATGTGCAAGTTGTTTGTTTCAATCAAAGTCATTCCATTTCCATTATCTTTTCTAGTTTAGCCAAACACTTGTTTGGAATTAAATCCTTTTTATATCCATGCATAAAAAGAAAAGTTTTACGGACTAGCCAACTTTCATTGACCAGTTGAGATTCATACTTATGAATAAAAGCTTGGTTTATCAACGATTTAAGAATTTATCACTATTAATTTAATCTATATCTATCGATCACGAACACTTATGAATTAAAAGAGATAAAAATGATCATAGTGTGATGCCAAAGAATATGGAATTTTCCCTCTTGATCATTTTTAGGACTCATTTCCAATCACCATGCAACAAACTTCAATACCATCATCTATGCATGTAGATGGTGATCTTAATTATTTACCTCATAATTTAGTATCTTATGCGCGTAAAATATAAATTTTAAAATTTGATTATGTAATTATTTTTCATGATATATTCTCCCCTTCAAATAAATGGAATCTTCTATGTCTTTTACTAAACAAATCATTGAAGACCAAAAAGAACAAATAAAAGTATGTTATGAATCTGAATCTCCCAAGAAATACTCAATTGGTGTTAACCCTTCAAATAAAAGGTAAAGGTTGTCTCAATAGGGAAAATAAAAGAAGGGAAAAATGGTGAAGGCAATGAACAAAATAATAAAAACACAACATTACTTGAGTCATCCTAAAACTTAACATTTTTGGAGTATGCTTATCAAATGCACATTCCAAATTTTATTTTTACCCTTAAACCCTTCTCTCTCTTCCTCTACTTTATCTCTCTATCATAAAATCTCTCAAATCTTTACAAAAATTGACAAATCAAAACCTTTTTCAATAAAACAAATGTCTAAAAAGATTAGTTTTTTTACGATCTAACTTATTTTATCATTTACTATATAAAATTTGTAAATTTAATTTGTTAAAATTGAAGAAAATGAGGTTAGTTTATATATGATTTGAATAATAAAATATTTTAATTGATGCGTGAAACTTAATTTTAATGAATGAAGATTATTTGTATATGATGTATTTGTGTTTATATGGATTAAATATGATGAAAATTGTTGAAAAATGAAGAATCGATGAAGAAAACTCAACGCTCATTTGTTGCTCCTCCTAGTGGACCGGATGGGCTTGGTCCGTTCGCGTGCTTGTATAGACGGGCCGACCTACTTTTTATTAGTTTAATAAATCATTTAGTTAATTTAAAAGCATATATTAATTTAATTAGTTATTTTCTTTGTTTTAATTAGTGAAATTTAATTTAAAGAACTGTGAATTTAATTACTTTAGTTAAGAATAATTTAGTAGTTTAAATAGTTTAGTAATGAGTCATGTTTTTATTTTAATATAATTAGTTTAGAATAGTTTATTTTAACTAAAGTAATGGTTCAAGCTTTTTCTTTAAAAAATATTTGAGTTTAATTACTTTAGTTTAGATTTTAAAAATATTAATTTAATTTATTTTAATTTATAATAGTTTAGGTTAATTAGTTTAAGAATGGACCCTGCCTTTTTTTTAAAAAATTTGACATAAATATTATATTAATATAGTTTAGTTTAGAATAGTTTATTTTAATTAGTTGAGTAATATTAGTTGAATTTAATTAATTAGTTTAATTATTTAAGATTAATGAAAACAAATATGAGATGAATTTAGTTTAGTTAAGACTAATTTAGTGTAATTAATGTAGTAACATGTTGGACTTTTATATATTTGAGTATGATATGTGGAATTTAATTAATTAGTTTATTTAGTTAAGTTTAATTAAAACAAATATGATATGAAATTAGTTTAGTTAAGACTAATTTAGTGTAATTAATATAATAACGGGTCAGGACAAAACAACTTATTCCTGAAATATGGCATGTGTAATTAAATGTGCAATCTATATATATAAACATGAATAACAAGAACATTAGGAAACTGGGGAAAAATTGACCCTGCCCAACCCGTATATGTATATGATGACCTTGTTTGCCTGCGTTGACCCGCGCGGACAAGAGGGGTTTATCCTCAAAACCTGCAGACAAATACTTTTTATCCAGACAGACGAATCCAATTTTCCCAAAATCAAATCTCCCTCCAAATTGTGTGGACAAATCAAATCCCTTTTTAAATTATGAGAACAATTTGAAACTCAATTAAATTTTAAAATAAATGTGTGAATTCAAGAAAATAGACGAGAAATATAGTTCGTTTTCAATAGATGGGAATCAAAATCGACTTCATTTGTTTTCAAACTATTCAAAGAATTATTTTGAGAGAGAAAGGTAAAGGTCTCATTGGTATGAGGTAAGAGGGGCGGTGTATTTAACAGGCACTCTAATTGTTTTAAGTCATCGGTAAAACATAGTAACTTTGCGTGGCAACTGCCAGTTGCCACGTTCAAGTATGCTCAGACTGTTAAAGTTCGGGCCCCGACCCATACCGGCTCTCTCATCCCGTTGGACTCGCCGATGGATGTCCGCCGGCGGCTACGGAAGCAAAACAACTGTAATGAGCTTTGGAGACGGAAGCCATGGGTCATTGGGCCTGCCTACGTCCCTAATGGGCCTGGGCTCTGATGCCTACGAGCCCACTCCTATTCCTGGCCTGCCGTCCAATATCTCCAGCATCGCCGCCGGCCATTACCACTCCCTCGCCGTCACCTCTGAGGGCCATGTCTGGGCTTGGGGACGTAACAATGAATCTCAGCTGGGCCGCCACCCTCTTTCTCCAAGGTTGTTTCTTTTAGCTGTGGTTAAATTTAAAGTGATCCGCTAAATCTTAAGTGCCTCGTATTTCAATTCGGTAATGGATAACGAGCTGAGAATGATGAATATTTCAGTTTCTTTTAAGTTTATCGTACTTTTATACCTCAATTTTCACTTTTCTTGCCGAGTATCTCATGTAAACTCTAGATTTATTGGCAAATATTGTTCTGTGTAGTGCTTGCATTGATCCTAGTGCTTAAGATGTGAACTGACTGTTGATTTTTCAAGGTAATTGAAGAGTTTCTGTGATAAGAATTAGTTATATTACCCATATTTCATAAACATAAGAAGAAAGAGGTATACTTTTGGTTGAATTGATGGTTTTCTTCCCTACATAATGCAAGCAGCAATTGGTCTCCTTAATCCCCTTTATGATGATTGTGGATTTATGCATTTCTATATACGATCTCTTCTTGTACCAGGATCATATAGGAACAATTAAGTGATGCAAATGCATAATGTTTTGCGCCATCTGTGATGGGATTTGTGTTGGGGAAGCTTGGAGTTAGAGTATTTAGATTACTTAAAAGTAGATAGTTTAATGATGCACTTGTTATCTGTCCAAAGGCCATCTTTCTTCCTTGACAAATTTGTGTATGCATGCAAATAGAGTTTGAGCTCCAATTTTTACGCTCCCTCTCCCCCTTCTCCAGACTCGTCTTAAGAGCTCATAGTCTTTCTTTTTTGGGAGAGCAAAGAGTGACAAGTGTATATCCAGAGGTCTTTCGTTTTTCAAACTCTGTTTCAATGGATGTACCATGTGAAACATGGTCTTGAAGCTAACACTTGGGTGTTGACAGTGTAAAGGAAATGGTTAATATTGCAAATGTTAAGTGGTTTAAGGACCATGCAATAGAAACATCCCTTTGCATCAGATCAATTAGAACTTTAAAGTGATACAGCCGCCCTCATAATGAAGCAGCATCTTATACGTTAAAAGAGTTTTTGGTCATAAATGAAATAACTTTCTGCTCTAACTAAAATCAAAACCTAGGGATGCATTTGCCTTGTTTTGTATTCTTTTCTTTTCTTTTCTTTTCTTTTGATCATGTGGTTCTTATTTATTCTATCAATAATTCAAGATTTAGTTGATTATGTTCTTTAATGGTGGTTGCAAGTAGAGAAAATTTATTACTGTTCCCATATGCATGTAAGCCTCAAAATCAATCTTGTACCACACCTCTGTGTAATTTTAGTTTCTCTTTTACTGGTCTCCTCATGTGTTAGAAAACCTTGAAAATAGCATTCTTTTCCATAGTTACAATTGAAAAAGAATACCTCTCAAGTTATATTATTTTCTGCAATCTAATAGAAGTATGCTAAAGCTTTCCCCCTCCATTTTCCTTGCTCTGATTTTCCATTGAATTTACTCTAGAGAGGCATGGAATGAACCTAAAAGAGTAGAAGGGTTGGGTGAAGTTACAGTTCAGGCAGTATTTGCATCTGGTGCCATTTCTGCTGCTATTGGAGATGATGGTTCCCTCTGGGTCTGGGGGAAGTCCAAGCGTGGGCAGCTAGGTATCGGAGAAGGAATAACTGAAGCTCTTCTCCCTGCTAGAGTTGAAGCACTTGTTGGAGAAGATATAGTTAAGGTGGTCTCATATTGTTCTTGAGGTAGAAGAATATTAGTTCACAACTTCTTAACAGATATTTTAGTACACTTTTAACTACACTTAAGTAAACAAAAACTTCAGCATTTTGAATTAATGTCATTTGTCCTTTGAAGCAGGGAATTTTCTAACATTCATATGTAGTTGCAGGTATCACTAGGTTGGGGGCATGCACTTGCATTGACTAAAGAAGGCAAACTATTTGGCTGGGGTTATTATGCTGATGGTAGATTAGGCAAGATTGGAAAGTCTTTGGAGTCCTCTCCACTAGATTCTGTTGCTGGTAAATTTGGATCATCTGAGGAAATTTCAGGTTCAAGATTTGAAGCTGCTGAGAAGATCGTCTTGGAAAGTATTGAGAAAGAAAAAGACATGCCAATCGTCTGGAAGCCCAGTGTCATTGAAGAGCTACACGATACCAAAGTTGTAGATGTGTCATGTGGCCTTGATCATTCCTTAATCCTTTGTTGTAAGTATTATCTATTTGTATATGATGCTTGTCTTATGCATATGGATATGCAGTGCTGATTTCTGATTCTCTGATCAGATGATGGTGCACTTCTAAGCTGTGGAAGCAATGTTTATGGACAGTTAGGTAGAGAGAAACCAGATTTGGGAGTGCATCCAGTTGACATAAAATTCGATCCTCTTTCTCTAGCATCAGGCATGGGACATTCTTTGGCCATTTGTCATGTTCAATCATCAGGCATTGCAGTAGAGAAACCAATCCTTGTGTCATGGGGATGGAACTGCAATTCTCAACTTGGGAGAGATGGTCCAGAAAATGTTCCTCTGGTGGTTGAGGGGCTTGCCAATGAAACACCTATTGCAGTATCAGGAGGGAGGGCACATTCTATGGTTGTTACAGATAAGAGCGAGCTTTGGACTTGGGGCTGTGGTAGAAATGGGAGACTCGGGTTGGGCAGCTCAGTTGATGAAGCTGAACCTATGCTGGTCGAATACTTTGAAGGTTTTGAAGTAATGCAAGCTGTCGCAGGCTTTGATCATAGTCTTGTTCTCATTAGAGAATGAGGAAGGATTCATATTTCACCATCTATTACAGCTGGACTGCACTTCTCAGCAGGCCTACATGCTGACTAGTAGATTTTCAGCGGTTGGAATGGGGTTTTCAAACACAACCTTGAAATAAATAATAATTCCTGAGTTGTATATTTCAATGCAATAATTTCTTTCTTTTGTAATTTTCGGTTGCATGTCTTAGTACAATATGCCTTTGTTGTTGTGATACGTTTTTCTGGTTTAGATAAATTACTTATTAGTAAATCATTGGAAAAAAATGTACATGTCATGGCAATTTGCCTGAATCTGAAGACGTCAGGAAGGGAAATACTCTTTGCTTTAAAATAATACACCATGGACAAATGGTTATTCATAGCACTCATTGATGACATAAACCAAAACAAAATCTTGTTGCGGTGATGAGAGTCCCTGGAAAAAAAGCAATAAGAACAGCTTTTCTAGAAATTTTCAGGGCTATCATCCAATTGCTTCTCATCTTCTATATCTACCTCCAAGATTTCCTGGAAAAAGAAAGAGCTTGTGGTTTAGTTAAATCTATTGTTAAATTTGGATGCTGGGAAACTGCAAAGAATGCAGAGGACGGTCTCCGGGGTCCAGCTTGCTCCTTCACCCAGCAGACCATCACTGTGGGGAGGAGGGAACCTAATGATAGACTATTTGATAGGAAAGAAAAAGTAAGTGACTCACAGGAATCCTCTCCTTCAAATAATTGCCCAATCTGGCTAAAACAACAGAGCGTTGGTGCCAAAACCGCCCACTCAATCTAATCTTCACAAAGGGTCCATCCATTTCAGCCAATTCTGCTTTTCCTGCTCATATGCGATTAATCCTCTTTGCATAAGCACAAATCTTGAAAATTCAAAACAGATGAAGACAGCAAATGCATTATAAGCTAAGGAATCACCTGTTATGCCAACTGAATTATCAAAAAGCTGTCCCAACTGCAGAGAATAATTGAATATTGTAAGCTCGAAGCTCCTGACAGCAGAGGGGAAAACAAGAAGGGGGGCAAGGAATATATACACAGAGAACTTGCCTCAACTTTTGCATCAGCAAGGACCCGATTGATGTTTTCTTCAGTCAAATCCAATGGCGAAAGCGATGCGGAAATTGGTTTGAATATGATTGGTGCAGCAGGAAGCAGAGATGAAGATGGCAATGCCATAGCCGCTCCCATTTGCTTGCGGCATTTCAATTTGAGTTTGGGCGTTTCTTTAAGCTTTACAGCAGAAACTCTCGAAAAATCTTGTCGAACACGGGAGAAAGAGAGATAAAGCTGGGGATATGAAAGATGGCCCTGGCGAATTTGAAGAAGCTTCAGATGCATCTCTGCGTGCAAGCAATGATAAATTATTATTGTTATCCTTCTTTCACTAGCTTGGAGGTTGATGATGATGGAAATGTGTGGTTGAGCTAACAGTTGGGGCATTGCTTCACATTATTGGTAGAAAAATGGTATTTAAGTCCCCATTAGTCCTGCTTTTACAGATTTTTCTACCCCTACATTGGTTATTTTCATTTAGGTTTTATAATTCGTTTGAATTTTACTCAATTGAGTACAGCCTCATCATTGACCTGAGTGATAGAATTAGGACTAGTGAAATTTACTCAAGTCCCCAGCTTCTTGACTCAACCAAATTGGATTTTTTGTTTTTTATAAAAAAAAAATGATAAAAGTTGAATTTATTACTGGTCAATTTGTGCGCCCAGTTGTTTGGTTGGGTTTGTGGTTCTCTTGCTGTAATCTGTGTACTTGTGCCAGCCTCTCTTTTTGTTTTTTATTTCTGGCTGATGGCTTCAGGTTTCATTAGTTTAGAAGCCTATTCTGATACCCTTTGAGCACTTTTAATGATATTCGGCTGTTCAAAAAAAAAAAAAAAAAAATCAAGAACCAAAGCGTGCTATAGGGTAGATATAGATCACAATCAATCCAAACTTGTTCTCTAAAAAAACACACAGTGGACCAAAATTTAGGAAGCTTGTAAGTAGGACCTCCTGGTTTCTCTTGTGAGACACTACTCTTATTAGTTCTTTACTATTTTAACATTTAATAATAACGTACACTCTTTTGAAATTTTAAAACTTAAAAAGCGGAAAAATATTTTTAGTATGTTTTTTACTATTTTTTTCCCTTTTACACCTTTCTAGAAAAATTGAAGCAAGCCATGAAAACAATGTAAAAATAAAAATAAGATTCAAACAAAAA
This sequence comes from Apocynum venetum, assembly GCA_019593545.1. Lineage (NCBI taxonomy): Eukaryota > Viridiplantae > Streptophyta > Magnoliopsida > Gentianales > Apocynaceae > Apocynum > Apocynum venetum. Next base: position 926,760 of record SRSM01000151.1, read on the forward strand.
TCATATACTTTATTTATTTAATTATTTTTCTATTTAGAATATTTAAAATCGAATATTTAATTTTCTAAAATAATCATATTTTTCATTTAAGATTTGACTATAAAAAATTCATATTTAGCTAGCTAATAAACATAAATTCACTATTAATCACATTAAGAATAACAAAGACAATATAATTAACTTACTAATAGTTAAAAAGTGTGCTTAATCCTTGTATTAAGTAATAATGGATGTTTAGTTGAATGAAAGAAATAATTTAACTTACCAATTCATGTAGGATACATATGTTCATGGAGTCATGGTAGCATTTATAGTTATTATAAGAGTGAATAACAAAATTGATTAACATACTTTAATGACTCAAGTTTTTAGTTATCTTACTCTTTTAGGCAAAAATATCACCGTACTTCATAAAAAGGGGACCATTCTTAAAAAAAGGGGGCTACTAACTAAAATCATTCTGTCAACTTGCTCGCTCTGTTAGCTCTATCCAAAAATCACTTTTTTTAAGGTATTTTAGTCTTCATAGGGTTAAAGTGCAATGATCATAGAGAGGGTAAGATGAATTCCCCAACTGAAAATTGTATAAGCACACACAACTGGAGATAGCAACAACTTTGAACAGGAGTTAAACACAACTCGAGATAGGCATATGAAAATTCATCTACCCAAATGCATTTGTCTGAGTGGGCAAAAAAGCCAAGTTAGGCAGATACACACAACCTCTGCCTTGACAAGGACAGAGATTATCTCAGTTTAAACCGGATAGAGATGAGGATGGAGGTGTAATATTGCGCTGAGTTATATATGTTATATTGTTTATTATGCATATATCATACATATATTCTTATTATAAAATTCTTAACATATAATTATTTATATTTATTTTTATCAAATACTCATTATTAATTATATTTATAGTTATATATATATATATATATATATAAATTAGGGGTGCAAACGAGACGAGTCGAGCTAGCTTGAAAATTCGAGCTCGAGTTCGGCTCGTGAAATTTTTAAGAAGCTCGAGCTTGACTCGAGCTCGAATAAAATATAACTAAAAATAATTAAAAAATTGAAAAAAATTCTAAAAAAATATAAAAAATATTTATTTATTTGGCTCGCGAGCGGCTCGACGAATCACGAGCTAACTAATTTTGAGCTCGAGCTCGACTCGAATTTTTAACGAGCCGGCTCGAGCTCGACTCGAACTCGAGTTTGTCCGAACTCGAGTCGAGCTCTGACCAAGCAGCTCGCGAGCCGCTCGACTCGTTTGCAGCCTTAGTATAAATATACATCAACTGCTTATAAATGTATATAAAGATAATAAACTCATATATGACATTATGAGTTATATTATTAATTATATAGATTAAACTAAATTTATATTATTAACTATATAGATTAAAATGAGAAATATTATTAACTACGTAGAATAAAATGAGTTTATGTTATTAACTATGTAGATTAAAATGATTATATTATTAACTAAGCAATCTTAAAATATTAAAAAAATGTAATTATGAGCTATATTATTAATTATATTAATTTAAATGGGTTTCTATTATTAACTATATAACTATTGGATAGATGGGTACAAAGCAAGGGAAAGTGGATATTGTGGGTAGGGGGCGGGGAATTGGGGGCAGAGGGCAAGGATGGGGGGCGTTTTATCTTCGCAAGGACGAGGATACCCAGTATGATTAAGCTAGGGATGGAGATAATATTCCTAATCGGGCGCGTGGGTGGAGGTAAGGGTCCGAGCCCTCTCCCGCCCCATTGCCAGTCCTTTTGCCCCAAACCTCCAACATGAAGCCACATAGAAGCTACACAGCAAACACCATGAAAATTCCTGGAAGCCAACTTCTAGAATCACCAATCTTCAAATTTTTTTCATCATCTTTTTTCCAATTTTCTATCTCTTTTGCAGAGCATTTTCTCTCTATATATTTCTCCTTTTCTCTATGTTTGTATAGACATATCTACACAATGGCAAGTGCCCTCCCTATCCCTTTCAAATCAAATCTCGCAAGAAAAGGATAAACTTGGTAACATAACAACATGAAAATCACCAAAGAAAAGGAAGAGAATACTGTTATTTTCTTATTAATACACCTGAAGTTAACCTTGAAGATAATAATAGTACAATAAGGAATTATCGGACCTTTTATAAAACCTCATATGCCACTCTTTAAAAGCTATTGGAAAGTCAAGAAATGAATGTGAAATTGAAAGAAAATACTGATACGTGCCTCACCAATTGGGTGATAAAATTCGAATCAAAATAGTCGTTCAAGGATGTTTCTAGGTAGGTGGCTTAGGTGGAAATTTCGACTGATTATTTATAGGACAAGCAAGAATCTCAATATAAGGAAATCACAATCAATCCACCCAAATATGATTAGAATGAAAGCCATAGATACAAATACTTGATAAGTCCAAGTAGTTCTTCAAAAAAACAAAGAAAAAATTATCTCACCAATTGCTAGAAATTCTGGTTTATTCATGGACGATAATTACATATAAAAAGGAAAAAGTCTTGCTTTAGAAAGAGACTAAGTAAATAATCCAACAACTTACACGTTTTGGAAACTAGGAAATAGTTAATAACTCCGATTTAGAGTCTTGACTATTTGATAAGACTTTTGACCACTCTTTGAATGACTTATGAAAACTACATAAAGTAAATAATAAATCTGAAACTTAGTTTTTGGGTTTGGTAGATCTATGCTTTGCATTGAGCTTAAATTTCTTATGATCAATCAAATTAACTTGAGTCAAACTTTCTTGAATCACTTCACTAATTACTTAATTGATCTTCTTAATCCTTACCCTCGTCAAATACAAAATTTAGTTAGGAATTGGATAAACATGAGAAAAAAACGAAGATATGCCTTAGATAAATTACAAGGAAGTTTCTCAAGAATAGGAGCAGCAACTTCAGGGAGAGTGTAGGTATAGGTTGCAATGTAAATGTTCAAATCCATTTAGATAAATTTAAATGGATATTAATTCATTTAAATCCAATTCATTTATGATCCACTTATAAATGGTTTGTATCTAAATAGTTTATGGATATCCATGGACATTCATTTATCCATATAATTGTAATTATTTGTAATTCTATTCATTAAATTTCTTAATGTAATTTTTATTACTTACACTTATATTCAGCCAATTTTTTTAATCTTAGTATTAAAATAAATTCAAATAAAAATTATATATATATATATATATTAATATTGAACATTTAATTCTAAAAATCATAAAATAAATATGTAGAGATTGAATTTGAATTGGAAAAACCAAAATTTTGTGATCTATCCTCTGTTTTTTTAAACTTTCCTTACTTTTTTTTACCTTTCTTTACATGAAAATTAGATTTTTTTTTCTCCTATATAACCTTATATGTTACAATTACCATTGCTCTTCTTCTCAATTTTCATAATTATACGAACTTCTATTACTGTAATAACCATTTTCATAAGAATTTGAAAAGATGAATAGTTTCATTTGGTCTGATATATATATATATATATATATATACAGATACATAATAGGAGTAAACAAATAATTACAATGAATTTTCTTAATTTATTTTAGAACAAAGTACAGACAATAATTATTTTACTGGTAAAGTCATTATGTGATCTAATTATCTAAATCTTCAATCTACCATTTTGTCCATAAGAGAACATCTCCATTGCTACACTATAATGTTAACATTGAACAAATTTTACCATGAGGCAATTAATAATTGTAATGTTGAATTCACATAAGATGAAAATCAAATGAATTGAAATTAAATTGAAAAGTCATTTCTAATATATAATGTCAGCATCTTATTTCATCGGCTACATGTAATTTGCTAATTAGTAAATTTATCCAAAAGTGGAGTGGGATAACCTCCAATTGGTAAGTTAACATGATAAACAAACAATAAAGAGAAGACATCATTGTTGACATTGATATGAAACTTTAAGACATTTGCATTTTAGAGGAAAATTTAAAAAGACTATTAACTTTAGTGATATATTATACTGATTTTTACGACAAATGAATCATGGGATAAAATAGATTGTGGGACTTGATTGTAGTCCTGAGGATGGAGTAATAGATAGATGTTATGACTTATCCAAAGGACAAAAAAAGAAAAAAAGAAAAAAGGATATTACGTGATCTCTGAAAGTGGAGGAAATTAGGTGGGGGGGGGGGGTCCTCTTTTTTTCTTTCCTTGTTTTCTTGACTTCAAATTTAGGGATTTTTTCTTTTTAGATTTTTGAGGATAAGATTAAGGTTTTTAATTGAAAAAGAAAAGGAAATGTAAAGTAATAGCTTTTCAGAGAAAAATAAAAGAAAAGAAGAATTTCCTTTAATGGTTTAAGGTTTAGAGTGTTGAAGAAAAAATAGTATAATTTTGTCTCCTAAAAAATGTGTAAAAAATATCCAGAACTGTAATTTACTCCCTGAAAATGTTAAAAAATCTTCAATCAAATTTTCTTTTTTAAAATTAGCAACCCTATCCGCTTTTTCCTTTTAATTTTTTTGGCGAAAAAAACCTCTCCATTAAGTCCTTGTACCTTCTTCTATTAAAATAAACAGAAGGACGTAAAAGAAATTTCCTTTACAAATAAAAAAAAACTCCATTCAACGTATCAAAAAAAAAAAGAAAAGAAAAACCCAGTTGCTAATTTTGAAAAATAAAAACTTAATTGGGATCTTTTAATATTTTCAAGAATTAAGTTGGAATTGAAGCCAATTGGATGGGCGAATGGATAAGATGTTCAATTTCAGTGTAGAAACCACAAAGGCAATAAGAGGAAATTACATAATGTTTTGGTACATTATGTACTCTAGTTCTGCTTCATGTTGGTACTTGATGACTACCTCGTTTGCTCATAGGGGATGCTGAGAGTATGACAGAGAAGGCCATATAGTATTATTTAGTCACATCAATAATTCATTGAACAATAATTAAACTTCACATTAAATCTTGCTTTTGTTATATGTGATTTTCAGCAAATCATTTTATTAGTGAAAATGAAATTTAATTTTGGACTTATCTCATGTCCCACCTTCAAGAACGGCCTTATATTATATGAAGCATTTGTGTAATGGTGACAGGTTCATCTGTTAATGCATTCAATTTTAGAAAGACCCACATTACTGCATCAGTCCTACACTCAATAATTGTAGGGAATTTTCCCTTTACTTACGTATCAAATGATACAGAAGGAATGAGATAATGTCCCAAATCAAGTGAAAAACCCTCCAGGTCCAAGGCCATCTTCATCATTTAATTACCCGTCAATCCTCGTGTTCCCTTTTATTTATTTTAAAGCATTTATGAAATACTTTCTCTGCTCATAATTGAACTTTCACATTTCTAATTTAGTTTATGTGAAATTGAATACTCATTTTTTTTAAATAAACATATTTTTTATTCAAAGTTTCATTAATAACCTCATTAATTTAAAGATATTATATTTCACTAACTCATAGTTTTCACCACTCACAACTTTAATTTAATATATTTACATCTCACTATCCATTATATTAATATCAATAATAGATTGATAACTTAATTAAAAGTAAAAAAACCTTTATTAATTTGTAACCAAAATCAAAATTGTATATTCAATTCTGAATTTTGGACAAAATTAGTAAAAGTCGTCCTAGTGAAAGATATGTTATGAGTGTATTAAGGGTGCTGTGAATTTGTTGAGATTTTTAGTTTCAATTAAGTGTTTAAATTATGTTTAATTGGTTGGTTTATTGTGGTGGTTGATTGCTTGTTTATTTCAATATTTTTATTTATTTATCAACAAGTGAATTCTCTCCATGACTCTTAAAAGGGTAAGCGTTAGTACAATTGTAACACCAAAGTGAAACCACCATATATTATCAAGTATGTAGTCACTTTCTACCCAGCTCCCAAACTCCTCCAAAGGAGGATTTGGCAATGACTAATTGGTCAAATCATGGGCTCACCAAAAGACAAATCGAAATGGCCATTTTATCAATTAAATGTCGATTATATCGTAAAAGTCAATACACAATCTAATGTCAATATGGTCTCAATCGCTTTTTGACATGACAATTAGCCTACCCTCAATCACAAATGCAATTTGCTTCCTTCACTCCACCATGGATTGACCTTCTATGGCCAATAAAAAGGAATCTGTAACCACCGTTGAAATTGTGTCAAATTCATCTCTCATCTCTAACTTAAATATGGGAGGAGGCATAACTTGAAGTCAATCTCCAACTACCTCTTTGTGGTCTGTATCAAAGATTCGGAGGCTTTCAATCCAAGATTCCGCTGTTGTACGTGGGTAACTTTTTGCAACATATTACTCATACACGAAAAAAGCAATGCGAAACTCAAAATGCTTGTGCGAAATCTAATGAACCCTGAGATTTTAGGCCACTGTCAACAAGTTCAACGGACAAACCACATGGCAATATTGATGGGGATGCATCTTGAGAGGGGATTTAAACCAACTTTCTCTGAAACTAGAGTATGGGGATATTATACCAAAAATTGCTGACTTTGTTCGGTAATTGTCAAGTCCTCATATTATATTCTTGATTGTCAAAGCTTTGCAAGCTATTCCCGTTAAAGATTTCCATTATCAAAAATTGAAAAAACTTGCAAGCACTGTGGATGATATTAAGAAAGAAGGTCGGTTTTGAGATGGGCATGGCCTCAATATATATATGGTTCACTAAATAGCTCAAGGGACCAGCAGAAAAAAATTTCTGATGTGCTTTAAAAATTGGTCGAAAGGGAGGAGGCAGAATTGCTCTAAGTTGAAAACATAATATATGGAGCTAATTAAGACTGAAGATTAGATACGAGAAATTCCGTCGCGAAATTGAAGTAATTAAGTCTGGTCTGAGACAAGATCACATGGGCTGTTTGGTAGATATATGGCCTTGGCCTTCTCTAAACAATTAACTGGTTAACTTCATTGCATTCTGGAAATGATTCCCACCTCTGATCATTCAACGTTTTTAGAGTGATATGTCAATGGAGTAATGATAAGCAGGTGCTTGTGAGAGAATTACTGGTACAATATCTCTATTATTACAGCATCAATAAAACAGAACAAGGCGCCTAATCATTTACAATTGCGACCCATTGCCAATTACAATTTACAAGAATGTTTAGAATTAGGAGTACTTTTTTTGCTTTGTTGGTCTCATAGTGTCCACATCTTGAGGAATGGCCCCAACAACACTTCTACCCAAAAGACCTCAGCCAGCTTCCTTTGACTGTTTTGCTCAAATTAAGACCAAAGAGATGAAGATGAGCTTTCCATACCTTTGGGGGCTCTCTTAATTTCATTGAAGCGCATGGGAAAGTGTGGAATGCTTTGATGAGCATTCAATGCAGCACCACCCACTTTACCTAAAGCTTCTTTAATAAGTAGTGAGAGAGTTTCAACACCTCTTCTCACTGTTCTCTCTTTCTTTAACTCGAAGCCTAGTCTTGGAAATTAAAAAGCCAGAAAGAGAAAGAAAACTAGATACTTAACAAATGATGGAGGATAGGAGGGAGAAAGGAAATAATACAATAGTTGGTAGCTCTCCAATGGAAATTGGGTCTGCAAATGATGATGAGAATGGAAGCACAGGCATTCGAACCGTGGAAACTTTGCTCAGACTGCTGCCTGTGGCTCTTTCTGTGGTTGCCCTTGTCATAATGCTCAAAGATTCCCAATCTAATGACTATGGCTCCCTCAACTACTCTGATCTTGGAGCCTTCAGGTAAATTAAGTTATACCTCAAGTTTAAAGTATGATTTTCAGCTGATCCATTTTTTTCTTTGGATTAACTTGAGTATAAATTTTGATTTTTTTTTTCACAATTTTGATTAGGTATTTGGTACATGCCAATGGTATTTGTGCTGGTTATTCCCTCCTTTCAGCTGTTGTTGCAGCTATGCCTCGTCCATCAACCATGTCTCGAGCTTGGTCTTTCTTCCTCCTTGACCAGGTTTTGCCATCTTAAACCATAGAGTTGGCTTATACAGCTGCTTTATGTATCTCTCTCATGTAAATTTCATCTGCAGGTTATCACATATGTGATCCTGGCGGCCGGAGCGGTGTCAACTGAGTCAGTGTATTTGGCATATAAAGGAGATCATGATGTTACATGGAGCGCAACCTGTGGATCATTCAGTGGATATTGTAGAAAAGCCACAGCCTCAGTAGCCATCACATTCATTGTGGTGCTTTGTTATGCAGGGCTCTCTCTTATTTCCTCTTACAGACTTTTCAGCAAATATGATGCACCCATTGCCTATAGTAACAAGGGGATAGAGACATCTGTTTTCCAAGGCTGAGAACATTGCATAAGTTCACTGTTCATGCCAACTTTTAAATGGTCTTTTAGGGTTGAGATTTTCTTTTCTTTTTGTCTGGCAATGGACACTTGGAACATTAATAAGTTGTAAAGTCATGATCCTTTGCTTGTAGTTGTAGCTGAGAAATTTGATGCATCTGTTACTGCAATATGTTGTTTCATGTCTTAATCTCACTGATGTTTTAGAGCTACATTAATTACTACTAATACATTTTGCTCTTTTTGATCTAATACTAAGCCCTTGGATGGGAAAAAATAATGTATTCCCTCAACCCCTTTTTATATCCTCATAAACTTTCTTCATTCCCTACTTAATTATAATTATTACTTAACTTTTTAGAAATATTCTACAATTTTCTTTCAATATTATTTTATGGGAGACTTCACTTTCTTCACGTTTAATATTATCTATATTTTTATCTCTTCACTTCTTTTCACTCTTTTTTTTATTTTATTCTCAAAGACAAAAAAATAAATTTATTCTCTTTTATCTATATATTCTTACTTTGTTATTTTTAGAATTTTTTAAGACATAATAAATAAGTTTTTTTTCTAAAACAATAAACAAGGATATTGTAAAACTAAAATACGCCGTTAATTCGTGTGAGAATACTTTTAAAGACTTCTATAAAAAAACAAATGTAATAATAAATTGCCTATCATTGCTACCAGAAATTGCAGAAAACGTGCGATTTACCACCGTTATTTAATTTAATATATGTTCCTGAATAGTATATATACATGGGAAATTTCAAAATGAGTTCTTCAAGTAGAAGTCGACATTTTGCCACTCAAGGATTATAGTTGCAATAACAATTTTTTTTTAGTTGCAATATTTATCAAAAAAAAAAGGATTATAGTTGCAATATGAATTTATGTTATTAGTTTATTTTCAAAGAATTACTCAACAATTGCAATATGAAAAAAATGACAAATAACAGTATTAATAAACAGAGATGACTCCTTGTTTTAAATAAATATATACAAAGAAAATCGAAGAGCTTAATACACATGGAAAACGTGTAGTGACTTTGAATCTTGCCAATTTTAGCTTTAATACACACGAAAAAGATACCAAATGGAGTTCATGGTGTTTTATGTTAATTATTTTAAAATTATGGTTCTTTAAAAATAATTTCGTGTTTATTTTAAAATAAAACTTTTCAAAAAAATTATTTTATTTTAATTTTAAAAAATTTATTATGGTGTTTTTTGGGTTAACGTGATGAGCTGCAATGAATTTTGTATTGTGAACATAGAATTTAGTTTTCACAGGATAAAAATAGATTGAATGTACTTGGAATTCTGATGTCAAAACTTGGTAGAACTATTATAAATTGATATTTTATAATATGAATTTATATATTTATTTAATAGAATTATTATGAAATGATGTTAAATGTCTTCTTTTTTTAATAATAAAAAAAAGACACTGCATTTGTGATCCCATTATCTTTGTTGAATTTGCAGACAAGTTGGGGGTGAACAATCAACATAACCAAAATCACTTGGTTTCAAAAGTAATTAGTGATTCCATGACTTCATCTTTAACAAATGAATGTGATAAATAATTTACAAATTACTTTTTTCATATAATTTTAATTATCTACATTTCTTTTTTAAGGTTTCTAATTTCAATTATACACTTTCTAATTTTAATAAATATTATTATACCCTTATTATTAATATAAAATTTAAATAAATGGTAACTATTTATTAGAAAATATATATTTTGAAAATAATTAACATATATACATATATATGATTATTAAATGATGATAACTTTAAAAAATTAATTATATAATTATCATTTTTAATATTTTTTTAATCCTTATGCAAATTCAAAATGAAAGAAACGGAATATGATATTTTCAAAAGTATTCACAAAAGGAAAAGAAAATTAAAAGTTCAGGTAATTTAATTAGCTATCACCCATGATATCACCTTCAACAAGCACCTCAAAGGAAAAGAAAATTAAAGTTGGCGTATTTTAATTAGCTATCACCTTCAACAATTAATAGCTGGTCGCCTTAATAATTCAAAACTGCATTTAATTTTGTTTCAGAAATTCTGAAATAATTCTTCATTCATTGGCAAGACCGAAGAGAGAGATGAGGACTATTCTAGTGAAGCCAAAAACAAGTTTGATGTAATTTTAAAAGTCACATCAATTGTTTCAACTTATTTATTATTTATATTACTACAATTATAAAATCCTCCTATTCTTTCGTAATATTTGAAGAAAAGAAAGACAGCCGGGCGATGCTCGGGTTTCATACTAGTTTAGTGGTATAAAATTATATGAAAATTATTTGGTAAACCACATAAACTATATGATAAAACCTAAGTTTACCCAAGAATTCCCAAAAATTATATAAAGATCATAATGAAAAGCCGAACCGCACTATATAGAGGAGAACGAAATTAGGATAAATCCATTTCCTGCAAATTCCACGACAAAGTAGAACTCTTAGACATAAATGTCAGGTTGCATGCACTATCTAAAGGAACACAGGAATTAAACTCGATACGACATCTACTATTAAGATATGCAAACAGGACTATTTAGTATTCTTTAGGGGCCACCTGCAATTCCATTGCCAAATTCTCATCTTAGCGTGCTTCGTACTGAACAACTGCACCAAGGACATCAAACTATTACGCAAAAGTAGATCATTCTTCATAGACATCAAACTATGAAGTACATGGAATATATAAATTTGGTATATTGCTGGCATCACTAATGTGAGAGAAGTATAGCCCCATCCTCTGCACCAAAATCTTCTTCCAAACCCCCCACCGTGCAACCCAAAAATGAAAGACATATTAAATAAGAAAAAAAGATACTAACTTCTTCGTCAATAGTAGTATGCATCCTTATGGTAAGGATTATATTCAACTTTATCTGTGTCCCAAAATCCACATCTAGTATCAATTAAACTCAGATTTATCTGTGTCCCAATATTCAATAGAAGGGGGGATTATGAAGGCAGCTCTCTTCTTCAACTTACAACACAATTACTCTGTACATAGTTTTTAGGCATGTACCTTTTCTTAAACTAGTTTTAACTCAGTTACATTAAGTTATTTGAGTCCACAATGTAGTCAATTAATCCATTTAAAATAACCCTGCTTGACCCTTACTAGGATTTTGTGAGTAATTACCAAAAATTCTCAAGTCAAATTTCACTTTTTTTTTTAATTGGTAAGTAAAACATTCTTTCCTAATTACTATTATAGAAACTATGTTACTATTATTACTACTATAGAAAGAATGTTGATTTGCAAGTTAGACATTATTACTATCAACCGGCAAACTCAGCACATAGTTTAAAATCTCCTGATCATGATAACTGACATCACATTATACTATGGTTAAGCCCATCTTAAATCTTCACATGTTTAAACAGGTTGCGAACACTTTCTTCACGTCTTAGCATAGCGATGGCGTTTAGTTGGAAAAAGATAATGGTTGCCCGGAAATAATCAAAAAGGTGTGTGCTTAGATCCAATGTCAGCAATTACAACACCATCTGTAGAATTAAGGAAGGGAGGGGCGGGTGGAGAGGAGGGGAACTATACAGAAATCATGATCCACAAACCTCGATTACACCTCCAAAAATGGCAATTACTTGAATAATGATAATAAATTTGCAAAAAGGAACTTACTTCTACGGGTACGCTTCTTGTACAGAATGCGATAACCGCACTCTCGGCACTGAATCACATCCCCAGGTTTCAAAGTGTTCTCTTGCCCGCAATCTGCATTACCATACAAATCATAAATGTTCATAACAAAAGGAATTGTATTCCCAAAACAAATACACCTCAAAATAATTCATCCAAATACAAGGAACTATCTGTATCTGCATACCTCCGCATATATAGCTAACTGGCTCAGGTTGAGGATCCATCGCAGTCAACGATGAAAGGCGGCTGCAAATGGAAACAGGAAAGAAATTCCACTGAAAATTTTCGGGTTTTTTTTCCTCAACAAGCACAATAGTTAACAGACTATATCTATAAACATTATAAGTATCCAACTCTTTTTCTCAGTAATAGCAAATAATTCACTAACCGAAGTTTTACTTCACCTAAAATTGACTGAATGCAAAGAAATCACATCGTAAAAGAAGATTAAGCTTTTTCAAAGCTGAAACATTCGATTTATTGATTTCATAGGATACGATCAATTACCAGAAATTTGATTTTCGATGCTTCGTCTAACGAGAGAGAGGGCCGCAGATTCTGGTCCGGCTGGTCAGAGGAGACAGCACGGGATATGGCGGTAGGTTTTTATACCGACTCTCGTTAGAAAGAGTAGAATGGGCTCTATAATTCTGCTTCATTCCACCCAATTGTTGGGTTGTTAAGTGATTGGACTTCAACAAAACTTGGCCCATATTGAAATTTAAGATATCATGGAATCAGTAATAATTTGAAGTACAAAATATCGAGATAGATTCAAATCTAATTTTTACGTTTAAACTTAAATTTCATTCAATTGTTGAGCTTCAACTATTAAAATCTATAAATTATGTCATTTTCTTAATAAAATTTAGTTAATCTACTAATTTTGTCACAATGTGTGATTCAAGTGATTTTTTTAGCTATTTTGTTTTGATAAATGATTGTTATTCAAAGACTTTTGCTCCGAGAGGCATTCAACAATATGATCATTTATCACTTTATTTCTTTCCCTATTTGCACAAAAAATTTTCTTCTCTTTTTCAAAATGCAAAGTGACAAAATCATCTTTCTCGTTTCAAATTTTCAAAAGGTATGTTTGTTTCTCACTAGGGGTGGCAAAAGAGGTTGCCACACCCACTCAAGCCAAAGAGAAAGATCGTGTCGAATTAGTCCGAATTTTCACGAGTTTTAAATTTTACATTCTAGTCTAATCATATACTTGGATTGGTATGGTCTATCCCAAAAGTGTCAAAACGACATCATTTTAATCTAAAAATGTCATTTTTTCATTTGGGCAATGAGCCGGCCCAACCCAACCCAAAATTTGGCCCAAATGGTTCGGCCCTATCAAGCCAAGATGGAAACAATGGTAGGGCCAAATTTTCACAAGGCTTGTCTAAAAATTGGACCGACTTAAATTGTCAACCCCTATTTCTCATTTTCTTTTTGCAAATGACTCTCTCTTATTTGCAAATGACACTAATGCTTAATTTGTATGTTTGCAATTTTGCAATACATTTTTGCTATCTATGAAGCATGCTCGAGACAAACTACAAACTATTAATCAAGACAAATAGCATTATTTTTTCCAAAAAGAAATGCAAGATTCTCAAAACGACCATATTTGCTCAATTTTTAATATGCCACCAGGTGACTACAAAGGGAAATACAATACATATGGTTACCATTTCTCATTGGACGGTCCAAGACAAAGGTTTTTTGATATCTCAAAGATCATATATAGAATAAGCTTAATGGTTTTAGGGAAAAGTAATTATTTCTTGTGGCTAAAGAAGTTTTTATAAAATCCATTGCACAAGTCACCTCTACTTATGCCATGAGCTGCTTCAAAATTCCAAAAAATATGTACATTTATGTTACATGACATATTTGAGATTTCTACTGGGGTTCATCTAAAGATCATAAAAGAATTGCATGGAAATCATGGCAAATTCATTATTGCTTCAAGAAAAATGGTCATTTGGATTTTTGTGATATTGAGAGTTTCAATCTTGCAATGCTAGCAAAGTAAGCTTGGAGGATACTCTAAAACCCAGACTCCCTCCTAAGTCAAGTAATGAAGGCCAAGTACAATCCTCAACATCATTTTCTTGATGCCGTGAACAAAAAAAATGCTTTTTATGTATGGAAAAGTTTGATTAAAAGTATGGATAAACTTATCAATTGGAGGATTTGTAATGGTCAATCAGGCCAAATATAGGATGATCCATAGCTAACTTCCCCTCAATCTTTTAGGTTAGGGGTAAATTATCCTATAAGCAAGTAAACATTTCATAAATCCAAGTTTAGCACTCAAATTACTTTTCATCCAGATTTATCACTCAAACTTCATGTTAAGTTCCAACTTAGTCATTCTATCCAAAACTTTCGTTAAGTTACTATTTTTGTCATTTAGATTTTCTTTCAAGAGCATTTTCATCATTATAAAGAATTTTAAATTTTTTTTCTTCTCTTTTGCTTCTCCTCATCCATTCTTCTTTCTTTTGCAAATGACCACTGACTTCGCCAACTATTTTTGTCATCACTGCTATTAACGTTGCCACAGACACCACCAATTTTCTTGTTTAACTTGATGGTGAGAAAATTTGCTAGATGGTTTATATGACTTTCCAATTTTGAGACTTCATGGTGTTACTTTATTTTCTATGGAATGAAAGATAAACAAGCTCTATTATTTTTTCATATTCAATCTTCATAGTTATTCAAGTTTTAGTGAGGGTGGCCATGGCAGGTGATAGCAGTTCTTTAGGAGAAATGTCATCCCCACTTCTAGTTTGTTGTTTCCATCACTGCATCTAGTCCGATGTCATCGTTGTTGCTAACTAATTTCACCACTGCCTTTGGATTCCAATTCTTGAGAACTCTTTTCGCTTCTCAATTCCAAATCCATAACGCAAAGTGCCTCAATTCTCTTTTCTCCAAACTGATTAGTTTTTGTTTCTCATACCATAAGAAGTATTTGAACCATCCACAATCGATTTGTTCAAAATAGATGATGCACAAAAGAAGAGAAGGAATAAAAAAATGAAAAAGAAAAAGGAGATTTATATGATGTCCTTAATCTTTTTATTTATTATGACTTAGCCATCCAAGAATATAAAGTTTTTAATGACAAAAATGTCCTTAAAACCACGTAACTAATAGAAATTTTTGACAGAGCGATTAAGTTTGATGTCATGTGAAATTCGAGTGTTACTAGACAAAACAAACAATTAAAGTGCTAAACTTGGAATTCTAAAAAATTTAGGTGCTTCGGAATAATTTCCCTTTAGGTTAGTTCATCTTTCATCGGTTACTTATGTACTAGAAAATTCTAAAGTTTCTAATTTAATTAATTTTCAGCTAGGTTTTTGGAACTTACCACTACTCCCAAGTATTTTTAATTCCCAGGAGGTTTTAGAATCAGGAAGGTGCCTTTATACGCCTCTTGACCAAATAGCAAACTTCTATGGGGATGTACTTCTAATGGAGATTTTTCAGTAAAAATCACCTATGATCTTATTTTCTCACAATCTCTGGATGATGAACAAACTGGCTCTTCTTCTCTTTGAAATTTGGAGATATTATATTGGAAATCTTTATGAAAATTGATGTAGCTCCAAAGATTGTGCATTTTCTATGGCGTTGTAGCCACATTATCCTACTTACTAAGCATGAACTAATTAGTAAAAGAATCCCAACTATTCAGACTTTTTGTGCTCTTTGTAGTCATTCTCAAGAAGCACTTAAGCACTTATTATTTGAATACCTATTGGCAAAAGATGTTTGGAAGATTTGATTGATTCATTTTCCTCTTAAGTTGATTTAATTTTCTTTTACTCTGCTGCATACTTAGGTCTTGAAGCTAGAATCAAAGTTTATCACATTGTTCACCTATATTTTTTGGAATCTATGGCTGAATAAAAATTTTATGGTCTTCCAAAATTGTCATCAAGGAGCAAGATTGCTTTTGCAACAAACTATTTCATCTGCTTCTAAATTTTTAAGGGTTAAATATGGTGACAGCTCGAGTGATTCTTTGCCTTCAAAACTAATCTGTACACACAAAGTTTAAACTAGCCAATATGCCAATGTTCAAAATCTAGTGTTCATAACTAATTCAAAAGGCAAGCAGATTTTACCCATCTACTTTGCGCATCTGAAATCCATATAATACAAAAGTCTGATCTTGCTTGTACTAGTGATCATTAGGTTGTTGTATGGAAACCTCCTACACAAGGCTGATTCAAATTAAACACTGGTGGTGCTTAGATACAACAAAGCATGGGTAGTAGTTTTGCACCAATGAATGCTACTGGTAAAGTCCTATTTGTTGGAGCAATCAAACTAAGAGTCCTCACTTCCCTTTTAGACACTTAGCTCAAGGTTGCAATTGAAGGTTTCCTTTTGCATGAATCCATGTTTTTTTTTTTCCAGAATTCAATGAATTTCTAGTCTTTAGTGCATTTTTGAACTTATTATTGATCAATTAGGATCTTTATGTTCTATTGTTTCTTACACTTCTCATGAGACTAATAAGTTGCCTATTAAACTAGCTAGGCATACTAAGGATTGTTCTAGTTCGATTGTATGGCATGATCTTTTACATTCTCATGTAATCTATTCACAATTTAATGAAAACTTTCTTTTAAAAAATTTAGGACATTTCATCCTTACCAAAAAAATATATAAATTAAAAACATTTTACAAATTCTCTTTTTCATATTTTTCTTCATTCCTCATCTTTTTCTTTATTCTTTAACATTTGAAGTTGTCTTGCAACATAGTTGTGGCCAACATGATGGATCACCATCACAAGTTGCCTTCACTATCCTTCTTTTTCCTCTTTTTCTTCTTTTCTCTCAAGATTGAGAATTGGTGAAGAGATTGTTGTGATTTTCATACAAGATTGGTTCATGTTAAGAGAATGACTCATAAATAAACTATGATAAATTCTCCAACTTTTTCAAATCCTACTTTGGTAAACATTGAAAATCTCAATGATACTACAACAACTAGTGACTACATCTTCCCTTTTCCCAAGTAAAAGGGCGCCAGGTTCGATTCCGCCCTCCTAGGATCCATGTTGGTCTTAGCTTGGAATTATAGGAGGCCTGGCCTCTGCAATTACAGCTCTTCAAGCTTTGTTTTCTACCTATCGGTATTCTCTTCTCTTTACATATGAAATTAAAGGTCTTATCTCACTGACTTCACTAGTGTGATGGTGCTTGTGGCATTGACAGTTACAATAAAAAGCCTTTTAATTAAAATGAGCCTTTTTTTAAAGCTCTAAAATTTCAAAAGAAAAGAAAAAGACGAATTTTTAGAGGAAAAGAAAAGAAGAAAGAAAAAAATTATTAAATTGTGAAATTTTTATGAATTTATTTGGTTCTTCAAAAGATAAAAAATGCCCCTAAAAATAAAAAATACCCCTAAAATCGATAGGATAACAAGATCTAGACATTATAAAAGTGGAATGAAAAAGTTTTTAGAAAAAATTTAGTTTGAGTAAGAAAGTCAGATTTTTAAAAAGTTCACATGATATGAGGAAAATTTTCCCATATTATAAATGTATCTTTCTTAGCAAAAGAATGTTTAAAGTAGTATTGAATATTTTGAAATTAATAAATTGGACAATGTGATGTTTATGTATATTATACTAAACAATCATTTGATTATTTTTTAATTGTAGGCACGGCTTGGAAACTTGGTGTTGGACCACCCTTAGGAGATGGTTGTAGATATTTTTTCCCTTTTTTTTTTTTTTTTTTTTTTTGCTAAATAACATCATCATCCAAAATGCAAGCACCATCGCAATCACAACTGAAAAAAGAAATAAGAGTAACAAATTATTCTACTGAAAGGCAAAAGATGTCAGAGGAAAGGAGGTTGCATATGAAGAGTGATGAAATAGAATTAGATTTCAAAAATTATTTCCTTCGTAGTATTTATTTATTAACTATTGGATGAGAAACTTTTGGAAAGAAGGAAAAAAATAAATCAGGGAGTCTACCAACAGTCAGAATTTTGCTAATCAACTTGTTTTTATGTAATTGATACAAAGCACCGTGTATGGATGGCACCAAGTGAGTTTGTGTTGTCTGAACCTGGGCAATCTTCTCTTCTTCTGTTAACTTGAATAAAAAGATGAAATCAACTTGATAATATATAAGAGATTTTAGCAAGAATCAAAAAGTATCTATTAACTTTATCTTAAAAAATATAATAAAAAAGACTACTTGTCTGCGCATGTAGTTTTAAAAAAAATCAGGTTATCCTCTTTCCTTTTCTTCTTGTCTTTTGGAAGGTAAAGTGGAGAAAAATAAGATGTGTGATTATATGTAGAGATGTGAGTTTGGTGGGTTGGAGGGGAAGATTTATGCCAAAAAGTATGGTGGGTTTGAGAGGAAGAAAGAATGATAAAAAAAGAAGAAAAGGGGATGATGAAAATTGGAATGTCATGTGAGAGTGGATTGGATGGAGGGAATTAGTTTGATGCAAGCGATTTCCTGGATTACGGTAAGATCTTAATCAGAATGATGAAATAAATAATTTGAAAATAGTTTAAGAACAAAATTAGGTAAAAAATAAAGAAAAATGATGAATCTTAAGAAATAATAATATTTTAGGGAAAAAAATCTAGAAATTTTCCAAAGAGGTAAATTATCGACTAAAAAATAAGTTGTTATTTAGCTAAATTTAGTTGGTAATCATCAATTATCAACTAAATTTCTTCACAAAGACCGAAACTCCCAATAATGTTGAGTTTACCCATCTCAATTGAAATTGAAGTTCTAGTTTACCCATTAGTTATGTTTTTATTTAGTTAAATAAGTTAAAATTTTAAATGTTTTTTTTTCTATTTAGTTGTTTTGTATTATAATTATTTAATATTTATGCAAATTATTCAAATCAACATTTTTTTAATTTAAGTTTCTATAAAAACTTTTCAACAATAGTATTTTTCTTCAAATTTGAGAAGTAATAACTTTTAAATAGATGCATGTAATAAAAATAAGAAGTCAACTATAGATGTATGTTATTTTTACAGTACTTTATCTACACCAGCATGAGTGTGAAACTCCTGCCAAGGTCGAAATTAGGAATGGGCAAATTGGCACTTTTGACACATTAACTTTTTATGTTTGATAACATTGATAGCTCAACATTAATTTTGTTATCTTTTTTTCATTCAACATATTACGTACTACTGTCCAAATTTCCATTAGTCAACTATGGTCAACGTTTGACCAAAAATTTCCTCCCTTTTCTGAAGGGCATTTTGGTCTTTCTACTAATGCAAATTGGCACTTTTGACCTCTTAACTTTTTATGTTTGGTAACATTTCTACCTCAACATTAATTTTAATCTATTAGAACTCTCATCTTTTTTTTTTTTTTTGACATATTCAGTACTTTTGTTCAAATTTCCAAACCAATATTGTTCGACTTTTGACAAAAAAAAAAATCTCAAATTATTAAGGACATTTTCATCATTTTACTGTTACCATCTCTTGAAATTTTCTATTATTATTATAAAGTAATTTTGTCATTTTTCAAAATATTTTTTTCCTTGCATCTCCTTTCTTTCTTTTCTCTCATCAATACTAGGTGGAAAATTTCATCTGATCTACAAGAAAAAATAATGGCTTCTTTAAGTTTCTTCTTTGACTTCTAAATCAAGTTAATGGCTCCAATCAACCACCATTGACTTGACGAGAATATGGATGAAAGTATCTAATTTGTTGAACAAAATAAAATGATAGATCTAATAAATTTAAATTAATGTTGAGGTACCAATGTCATCAAACATAAAAGTTAGGGGGTCAATATTGTCAATCTGCATAGTAGAAAAATAAAGTTGCCCTTTAGAATTGGGAAGAAAATTTGAGTCAAACGTTGATTGATGAAAATTTGAACAAAAGTACCTAATGTGTTGGAAAAAAAAAAAGAGAGCTCTAATAGATGGAAATTAATGTTGAGGTATACATCAAACATTAAGGTTCCAAAAGCGTCAATTTGTCTTAGGAATGAATCACTTATCCACTAATAGAAGGTATATGGAGATAGGAAATGATGATCTAATTATTAATCCCCTATTTCTTTCGAGTTCGTTGCCATCTCTAGGAGAGAAAGATTTATGGGTAATGTGAATAGAGGCATTATTTATCCATTCAAGATGGGGCAAAGTAAAAATAACATTTAATTGAAATTGAACGATTATATTTTTATTTTTGTTTGTCTAAAATAAACATATTTTAATATAAAGTTTCACTAAAAACATCTTAATTTAAAAGATGTTTCGCCAACCAAATTAATAATTAATTACTAACAAGAATAATGTATTAATTTTTTTAAGATCAAATAGTATTCTTAAATATTGGATTAAGTCAAATGTAAACGTTCAATTTCGAAAGATAAAATGATTAACTTTTCAATTTTTATATTTCTTTCTCATTTATATTTTTAAATCTCTCCCCACCCCTCATTTCCTTTGCCTCCAAAAGTATGGAAATTAGGAAAGAAGGAAAATATAAGTCTTATATTTATAAAATTATGCTTATTACATTTTAGTAACTTCACTTTTTGTTCCTATCATTTTTCTTCTTCACCTTTCATCTTCACTTATTTTATCTTTACTGAACAAAATATTATATCCATAGAAAAATAAATATTTATCAAAAAATTTATAAATACTATAATAGTCAATTTAATTCTAATTTTCCTCCCCTCCCCTTCCCTCACAAACCAAACAAGAAAATTTTATTTTTCCAACCCTCCCCATATATTAACCAAGTAAAATTTCCTTCCCTCCCTTCCTCACCACTATTGATCCAAACACTTACTACGCGAGTTGGAAAAACTGGCAGCAAACTAAGGTGAATGATCTCCACAAATTCGATTTTGGCAAAGTGAATATGATTGCTTATTTCGTATAAATCATCTACAAGTCACCTTACCGGAGCATTCTTTCACAGTCCAGACTAAGCATCGCATTTGCTCTTTGGAACAGTATGTCAAGGGAGGGCCCCAATAAAATCAAAATAATAAATAAAAAAATAAAATTTAGGAGGGTAAAACAACTAAACAAGTAATCAGTCTGGTGCTAAAGAGAATTTGTACATGCCAACAAGAACAATCTCAGCATCCAACAAGAATAACACGAAACTAGGAGCATAATAGACTACACAGGTACCACCTTATTTCCACAGTATTGGATATTGATCTAAAGACAATATAATTCAATCTCATTGATGTTTTGCAAGTCCTCCAGGCAAACTAAGTAAAGGAAAATTGATAGTTGGATTGATGCTTTGATAGCTGAATTGACTAGCAAAAATGGTCACTAAACAGGTTCAGTCTTCCTGCAAAGCACCGCTAACATTGCTGATGATAAAGAAATTGTAGTGGTTGATACTCGGATCCCAATATAAGGCCACTGATTAACTGATAGGAGCTGTACAGGATTGCAGGTGCTTGCATTTGATTATTAAAATTAGATGCAACCATGACTGCAAACAAAAAATTGATTAAATGAAAACAGAATCAGGTTAAGCGAATTTTGAAGCACCTTGGTCTTTCAAGAAAAAAACAGTACCTCATTTGAAACAAGTCCATTCTATGTCATTACTAAGCAATGTTGCAGCAAAAGAAGGTAAAAGAATATGATCGCATCATATTAATCCAAGAAAGAAGAAGAATGTGCCACCTCGCAATTTACTACCTCACATGGAATTGAACAAGAACCAGACATGGACCTTTTTTGCAATGATATACTGCTGAAGAAAATATCAGAGCAACTCCACTAAAATGATGGAAGATTTTTTCTGCAACTTGATTGATTTTTTACTTCCCTTCTTTATTTATTCAGTATATCCATTAAACAATTCTAGCAGCTTTGGTTAGAGGGGAGGAAGGGATGATGAAACTCTCAGTTCACAAAATGTAGATCAAACATTTGACTTGGGAAGCTATTTGGGATCAATCCCTAAATGCAACATTAGCATTACCAGTATATAATTAGGAGTCGGAATTCCCTTTCAGCTTTGTCCGTGGCTTTTGCTAAACGAGTGGCGTGCCAAGAGCTTTCGACCAGGTGTAAGGTGTTCATCCTGGAAATACTCATGGTCAGTTGTGACTCAAAATGCTTATACATCCAAATGAATAATCATTCAAATATGGGGAAGTGAAATATCCAGACCAGACACATCCATACACACCATTGTATGAAAGCTATCAAAAAACTTCAGACTGATAATATTCAAACATGTGCATTAACTGAAATATCCAGTAAATGTCAAAATACCCTACACAAACCACCTGTAGTTGCAAGCCAAAGCCCGTAGATTCTAAAAACATAACCACCAAATTGTGTGATAGCATCACATCCACTGATATCAATACCGATTTGTCCTAGCTGGGGGGTTCCAACTTTGGAGTTGAAGCAGATATTCCATACCCTTATCTGAGTGAATAACCTTTTATTATAAAGACCCTAAAAGTGCTAGCTTTCACATTCCAATTCAGTGTTTTTCATGGTTATTTCCTACAGATTGTTTCTTCTAAAACAAACGTTAGTGTTTGACCGCTATAATGGCAACTAATATCATCTCCCCAGCTAAGATGCAAGCATGTGGTGTAAAAGGTTTGCATGATAATTGATGTCCGGGAGTACTGTCAAAACTAATAATATCTGATTGGCAAAAGAACTTTACAAATTACAACTGCAGTAAAACTGGTCCATCAATGCAGACATTACAAAAAGGAAGACCACTAAACTATTAATAAGTGATTTAACGAACCTTATACAGTGAAGCAGCTGATTCAGATTCCACAGTCTGAATAGGAACGTGTCCAAGTGATTGAAAAACATCCAAAGCATCTAAAGTCAACTGCCAACCACTTAGAGCAAGAGCAAGAGCACCAGCAGTTGAACTGGAACCACTACTACTAGTTCCTGCTGCAGCAACATTTCCATTTACCCATGGACAGAAATGATTGTGGTGCTTAATTGGATCGAACTCAACAGCTTCTCCATAGTTGCTTTCTCCATTGGGAGGACCTAAACATCTCACATTCAAGCCAAGTCTCATATGAATGCTAAACCAAAAAATTTCAGAACGACTCAGAGAAAGAGAGAGACAGTGTGTGTGTGCTCAAAAGAGACTAACCTGTCCCATTTGCAGCCAAATATCCCGATTCAACATATCCAGAGTCATCTGCAGGCAGTGCTTTTCCAGCTTGATTAACTTCTTCCTTGGATACATCCATGCCAGAATATAAAACTGCATTGCAAGAAAGAGATGGATGCACGCTGTTCTCACGGGGAACTGAATGCATGTTACTAGTCTTTCCTCCACTATCAAAGGATTCTGCCTTGGCTGAACCAATAATTTTTGAGCCACTATCTGCCCTGCCAACAGAGCCAGACAACTGATCTTGGTTATCACCATGAGGATCCTCCCGGTCAATTTCTTCAGGTACAAAATCACCCATGACCCCTGGATCTGGGGCAAATTCACTTGTCTGACCCTGGTTTTCAGTTATTTCAGCTATCGGTTCCACATCACCAACAACACTATCTGCCCTGTGAACAGAGGCATCCATCCCATGAATTTCAGCTTCATGACTAGCACCCATTCCAACACTGCCACCACTAGCTCCAAAGCTGGGACCATCCCTCCCATGAGCAGTCCCAGTATCTGCATTCACTACTTCTTCTTCATTGGTGCTACTTACCCCCATTTCACCAGCATTCCTAACAGCACCTGGACATGTACTCTGCTGTGCTTGATTACTGTAATTTAATTCTGATGTTTCATTCAAGTCTGTGTTTCTAAAGGCTGAGGTAGACGGGAAATGAGCATCATCTACATCTACAGGATAATTCTCAACACTTTCCATTGAATCGTCATCAGCACTGTGGCAAATAGTATCCATTGCAATAACAGAGGAAACACGAGCCGAATCTCTAGTAGATGGGACACCAATTACTTGTTCCTGCCCCTGGTCAAAAAGATCATCCCTTGGAGGGTCTCCAATGTCAAAGCCAAATGGCTGGCTAGGACCAGCACCAGATGAGTCCCTCTGATAAGAAAAATGGGTTTCGAAAACATCAAAACTGCGGGAGCGTTTTGAAGGACCAGGCAAATACTGCTTACCATCATCAACCTCATCACCATCACGATCAATAACAGTTCCTTCAACACTGTCAGCCTGTTGCATTGCCAACTGTGGTCTGTCAACCGTGCTTCCACCTTCGTCTAAGTGCCTCTTCCGAGAACTAGGACCTCGGGATTCATACGAGGCTGCACGATCACCCACCTCACTACTAGAAGGTTGCCCAAAAATGAGCTCTCTTCCTGTATGTGCATCTTGGTATCGGTCAGACATCACATTCATGCCCAACTGTGATGACAGTAATCCGCCTTGCACTGAGATGTTGAGATCCACCCCCGTGTTTGACAATGATTTCCCCTCATCAGTTGTGGCAGCTTCATCATGGTCCTCCATCTGCTCCTTTTCCATACCATCAGTAGCAACCCATCCACTAATGCCACTTGCTGCACTTACTCCACGTGTTAACTGCATCTTCTTGTTTGTTTCAGGAATATCAATGCTATTGGGAGCAAAGTAAGCAGGACGGACCACAGTCAGGAAATCCCAAATTCTAACTGTTGCACCACATAAGCTGCAATCCAACAATGCTGACCTGGATTCACCTTTAGAATTAGTACCCAAAACTTCTGTCTTAACAAACTCCTTCCTTGCTGAAGTAGACAATGCCTTCTTGCCCCGGGCAGGATCTCGTGGGGGACCGCAATTATTTACTGGACCTACTGAGTGCCCATTCCTAGCTGACTGAGCAGAATGCTCTTCACAATCTTGAACATTAGGAAGCCATCGCGGCTCCCATCCACACAGACTAATCAACTTCTGAGCCTATATTGCAAATAGAGAGAGACAATAAACTTTAAAGCCTTCAATCATAGTAAATTCTTAAGAGTAATACAAACCAGAACTGTGATCTTACAAGATAGTACATGAAAAATACATCTTCTCGGACATTTTCAATTCCTGACATGAAGTCGGACCTAAAGCCAGATTCACTACCTCCAAAAACCTGTATCTGAGATAAAAAGCGGTCAATTTCTGGGCTCCGTGAAACACGCATCTGCTCAATTGCAGATGCAGCCACAATAGGAAGGGATGGAAACTGGAGCAGTCCATCGCAACGGTCCTTAAATCCTCCAATTAGAGCTGATGGAGGGGTGGGCGGGAATTGCACCAAACTTTCAGCACAACTATTCCCTCTCCATGGGCAATTGACTTTGTGCCCTTCATCAAGCTTTCTGGAAAAATCTTCCCCAGCACTGTCAGCTACCAAAGTTAATTAATCATTAGACCTATGCCATTGCTAGGTATGAAGCAGTACTGTTATACATCTCTGCTAATGAAACAAGCAGGAATTTCTTTAAGCATACTATATGCCAAAGATAATAAGTACAAACTGCTTATTCTTTCACACTAAATGAAAAAGTCTAGAAAAAAGGAAACCAGGTTTTCTTTTCCAAAGAACTTTTTCTATGTAAACTGCATTAATTTAGAAACCTAAAAGAGAAAATCACCTTCAGAAGGAGTCCAGGTAGCTGAGACTACAAATTCAAGACTTGCGCCACAAGACTCGCAATCAACTTTATCAACACTTACATTTACCCAGCCTCTCCTGGCACAAGCTAAAGAACTGGCAGCCTACATTTAAAGTTTCAAGGAAGACATCAAAATTACATAACCAGAAAGAGTACTACTACAATAGTTGTAGACAGCAGAAGACAAGATAATAGACAACAGCATAGAAAAGTGAAAAGGAAATATTAAGGAACAGATTCATCAATAACAAGATTCATCCGGAGATGTTTTTGAAAATTGCTGAAAGCAATTCGAATTATCACTGAAATTTGGAATTGCAACTTCTAGGAGCATGACAAGTGAAAGTCATATGGTTAGTAGTTTGCCCCAAAAAAACATTTCATGGAGAATCTGCGACAAAGTACATAAATCAATAGTTCAAGAAAATTTAACCATAAGTTGACATGACTCTTGTCCCTATTTGTTAACTTTAAAGAAATTTAACCAAAAACATCTTGAAATAATTATTTTCTTCCACCTCATACCAAAGGCAAATTGATCTGAATTAAAATAACAACTCACAAAAGAAAATTTCTTCAAGTTCCAGAATAAAGGGATGGATAGAAGCACCCTAGAACCTTCGTATAAAAGTTTCAGCTAGAGTTCCCAAGTTTGTCATTTGGCATGGAGAAGAATAAAGTCGAGCAAAATAGATTTGCAGGTCAGATGGGGAATTACACACAAACCTCTCTCGACAAGACAGTAAAACTATATATACATCTCATTTGCAGAGGATCAAGATCGCCTAGATGAAAAGAGGACCATAACAGCAACCTTGAGCACATAATTTACGCTGCCATCCCAAATTATGGTTCCCACATTGCTATCCAAATTTCAACTTCTCTCTAATCAATTTTATAAAACTGAACTCATCCCCAAATAAAAACTAAAATAACACAAAGATGGAGCATGATAAAGAAGAAAAAAAAATTTGGGTGATGTAAAACTTAAAAATAAAATTCTATAGCTTTTCCAAAAGATAGATACACCGAAATATGTTAGGCAAGGCCTCCTTACAGAAAGAAATATAGTATAATTACTAGAGAAAACATGCTTCAGTTAAATGATTTCATATTTCAACATCTGCAGAGCTCCAAAATTAATTATTTACAGGGTTATCTTCAACATTTCACTCCAAATCATCAGGACAAACAGCATTTACAGCGAAAAAAATTGTCTGTCAAGCAGTCCAGCTGCATTGAAGGAATACTTAATGCTCTCAATCCACTAGAGTGGAGAGTATCGTTCTAGAGATGGATAAATTGTTCCAAGAATACAGAGCATAACAGTCAAGGTGTCCCAACTTATGTCATGGTTTTTTCTCAATTTCTAATGTCAATTAAAATTACCAACCAAAGGACAAGGCTTAAACTTGGGATCATCAATTACTCATCTTGTGGGAATCAAAGCAAAAAATTGGAATCAATATGTGAAGCATACATACACTTTTCTATATACAAGTTTATACAATCATTGATCCGCAACCTTCTGAAGACCATTCATACAATCAGCTTGCAGATGCAACAAAGCTAAAAGAATAAGCATTTCTTAGATTTTTCCTTTTTTTCCCTTACCAAGTTGAATATAGGAATAAGACCTTCACGGGTTATAAATCCCTATGTGGCTTCTTCCTCTTGATAAGTTTCACAAAAAAACTCTGTTTCCTCAGCTTCACGCAACAAACCCACGACTATGAGCACTACTACACTTCCTAAGATGGAAGATTATTGTATAATAACAATTATTCTTAATGTATCTTTTCCCGAAAGCAATCAGAGCATGCACTTTTTCTTTCCATCTCAAATTCAAATGCATCATATATACAGCCATTAGATACCTTCATAACCAAAATGTCCATCACACAAATCTCCTGCACTAACAGCAAATATTACGTCACCTTTGACTTTTATTTTGCCTTTCAAACAATGGAATGAAATAAAAATATCTAGCTTCCAGCTCAATTTCCAAAAACTACTCTAGAGTCCATATGTTCAACTTCATTGCAAATTAAAACTTAGATGCTCCTTGAATGAATCGAAGTCAATTCTCATAATGTCATATGTAATACTTGGAAGGTGAATATTGAGTATTTATGTGTTATGTTAACATATATAGCTTCCACCAATGCAAGGCATGATCAACTAGCAAAACTTTGATTAGGTGTTAAGAAAGTTCACTTCTCATTCGCTCTTTTATATCCTCCTTCCTTGAGTGTATAAAAAATACTCCCTCTCCAAAATTGAATGTCAATGTCCACATTAGATATCAAAAATTAAATGTCCATTGTCCTAAACTAAACATATTTTACATCTAAAGTTCTACCAACAATCTCCTTAATTTAAGAAATTTACGTCTCACTAATCATATTAATAATAACGACACTATGGCCAATTCCTTAAAGTCAAAAGGCTCTTTTTAATTATTGTATTAAGTTACAAGTGAACATTTAATTGTAGACGGAGGAAGCAATACAATTTTCCATCTATTTAAGTGGAATTCAACCCTCAAATCTAAAATGCCTGTTATAATTGTTTTCTTTATTATTAGAAATTAATGCACACAAACATACACATCCTCATTGGATGTCTGTGAATTCATACAGGTTCATATTAGCATGTTGTAAACATACACTAGATTTTCAATTCATATTGACTATAGTTTCCACCCCTTTCCAGTTTTTGCCTTCTTTTGATTCAATTAAATGATAAAGTTTGATTACCATGTAGAGCACAATGTTTCATGCCACACTGGTTTCTTATTCTGCGAGTACAATAGAATCCTTATGAAGTCATAAATGATTTCATACTATGTAGAAGCAGTAAATCAAAGTAATGCATTTACATTTCTAAAAGCCACAATTTGTGAACAAAAATTTCAAAATCCTTCAGAAGAAAACAAACCCTTGCATCTAGAAAAGAAAAAAGTTTAAAACCTTAGGCTTCCCGAACCAACTTTCAGGTTTGAAAGTAGAAAGACGCCTCAGTAAATCACCCCTTTCCCAAGGCCTACACGAAGGTTGTGATGATCCAAGTGCAGAACCACAGGCACTAGTGCTCAGTGAAGCCCACATAGGCTGTGATCCAATACGAGAAAGAGAGCCCCCTTTGGAACCCTGTCCTTGCCCCTGCCACTCTGTACTCCCAGCATTTGTAGGAAGGGTAGGAGATGATGCCCCTGCAGAGCTGAGAATACAAACTTACAAAATTAAATTTCACACAAGTGAAAAAGGTAGTCTCCACTATAGC
This sequence comes from Apocynum venetum, assembly GCA_019593545.1. Classification (NCBI taxonomy): domain Eukaryota; kingdom Viridiplantae; phylum Streptophyta; class Magnoliopsida; order Gentianales; family Apocynaceae; genus Apocynum; species Apocynum venetum. Next base: position 955,753 of record SRSM01000151.1, read on the forward strand.
AGCAAGGTATGCTAAAAGAACATAAGCAAATCAATCAGTGATGAGTCCAGAAATCAGCATTATTTAGTCATAGAAGGATGTAAAAACATCTGCTTAATGTTTGCAGTGAGTGGCATGCTTAAAAGCTTCTCTTCTGAATTTCAGAAATTCAGATAATCTGACCCAAGTTTTTCCTTAGCAAAGGAAAAATGCCTAACAATCTCTATATCATCTTTAGTTTCCTCAGAACCGAGCAACCACATCGTTAGATGAATGATAAATCAAGTCAAACCAACAGAATTCGATTACACACCCCCTTGCCCACAAATGCAATGTAGAAACATTAGAGACAGACGCATAGCTATTCACACTGTCTAATCATCTTTTCCCGGTTGCATTCTTGCTTGAGCTAAAAGACCAATCCTTTCACCGCTCCATGTCCCCCGCCCCCTCCACTTTAAAAAATTATCAAAAATGGTCTTAAAAAATGGATAATCGTTCACACTAGCTCCAGCTTAACAAGATTTAGCCACTAAACAGCGAATTAATTTCAATAAATAAACAGAAGAGCAAAAATGAGTGAACTTTCCAAAAGTCAGAAACAAAATCCACAGCCCAAATTAAAAGTAATAATTAATTGCAAAATTTATGGCTCCATGCCTTCATAAATTAGTGACATACATGACTGGACATCTAAACCTAACTTCAGAGAACTCAATCAATAACCATTTCGTTTCAACCTCGCAGCAAAAGATACAAATTTCACAATACACACACACATCTGCAAGAGAAATAGAGAATAATTGAGAGCTAGGGTTTGAAGAAGAGATACCTGGCAGCAGGAGTAGGTGTAGGAGGAGGCGACGAAGATTTACGAAGCAAAGGAGGGTCTCCAGATGAGCTTATAGCTTCGTCTCTCATAGCTTTATCTCTCTTTCTATAGAATTTCCCTCTTTCACTTCTGAAGTTGCTGCCGCTCTTCTTTCAATCTTCAACCCGTTTTGGGCGTTTTCTTTTCCTTTTTTTTTCCCTTTATTTATTTTCTCTAACTCGCTCTCTCTCTCAAAGTGAGTGAAATGTTGCCAAATGCAAAGGCGGTAAGCACGTGAGTCGCGCGTGATTGCCGCATTGTGTTCATTGGATTTGGATCGAGTCTGCGGAACTCTTCTTGTCTGTTTTTTTCTTTTTTACTATTATTATTTCCAAAATACACGAACAGATAAGAGTATACTCGAGTAATTTTTAGTTAAAAATATTTTAAACTCTTATCAATTCCTCCTCATATAGCTTACTTTTATGTTTTTTTCTATAAAAAAATATATATCGCAATATGAAGAATATGATTCAAATTCATAATTTTTAAAATCATAAATGATATCGTTTACTAATTAAATTGCATTACTTTTGAGTTTAAAAAATTAAAAAGTGATTATTTTGGAAGAAAGTTATTGAAATGGTCTTTTCTAAAACATGTTTATATATTTATTTTTTTACAAATATATTTTACTTATTGATGTTACTAAAAACAAAGTCACAAAATATATTTTCGTGACTCTTAAATAAATGTTAAAATTTAAGTAATACTCTTCGTAAATAGATTAATTGATTACTACTAAAAATTTTAATTAGGACTATTAAAGGAGGATACAAGAAGGGAAAATATAGTTAGTGTGCTATCTTAATTTCATACAATGACAAGTAAAAAAGTTTAAAACCTTCATTTTGTGACAAGTAAAATAATTGAGGGAATATTATTTAAAAAATAATTTTTCTAATAGCTTAAACAAGTTTTAGAAATCAAGACTAAGTATTACGTATCTTTCTTAATTTTTTCCAAAACTATATTAATTGAGTTTCACTTGTTAAATATTGTAAAAATACTATTATTAATAATTAATTATTTAAATATGTATTTAAGGTTGCCTCAATAAAGATGTATATTAAGTTAAAAATAGGAAAATCAATCTATTTAGTTCTATATATTTGAGTTTCTGGCCATTTATGTCGTTTTTCTTTTGTTTTGACTTATAAAATTCTTCACATTTTAATAATTAGCCAACAAAGTCATTTTGATCAGAATGCACAAGTCAAAATTTGATAAAATACTCACATGGCCCTTACATGACATGATAACTTGTGAAGGAGTATATTTGAAATCACATATGAAACGAAAAAAAATGACCTTTTTCTTTCTCTTTTTCTTCCCTGCAAATTCAAGGCTTTCTTTCTCTTTCATACCCTGTGACACTATGCTATCCCACCAACCACAACTTTTTCCTTTTTGTCACACTAGTGTATCAATACAATCCAATCCAATTGCTTCTTTACTCACCTTTCATTCTTTTTTTGCTAACCCTAACAAGCCTAACTACCCAACCACCTTTTCTCAACCCTTTGCAACCCACTACTCTCAACACAATCAAACGAGACCCATTTACAATAGGCTTTGGCAACAACAATAACCTTTTTCGTCCTCACACTCTGGGGTAAAGCCAGGAATTTTTTTCACCTGGGACTGATATAAAACATACATAAAGATATAAATTAACTAAAACATAGAATAAAATTATTAATATTTAATACTTTCAATAATATGAAATAAATGTACCATTAGAGTTGTGTTATTCTATTCTTTTTAAATTCAAACTCTTAAATTATTTTATCATTATCAATTTTTTCTGTCAACTCCCGTTTAATGTAGATAATTATAAAATCAGCTAAAAACTCTTTTTCCATCTTATTACGAAGAGTTATTTTGATAAGTTTCATTACTGAAAAAACTCATTCTGTTGTTACCGTGGAAACGAGAAAAGTCAAAACGAGACGAATCAATCTGGTAATTCAAATAAATATGTTAGATTCAATGATTAAGTTGACAATTCAACTATATATATATATATATATATATATATACCATAACAAATCATAAACACATCTATCAATTAAATTGTAAAAATTTGATTTATTTGTCTCAACCAATAATTGACATAATTCAGAAACAGTTGATAAATCCTAAAATCTTTCATTACTAACAACATCAAACTTATAGTGTTACCGTTGCATTCTCAAATGGTGCAAATTTTGTGGACTAAAATCAAGAGTATAATATTTCTCAGCAATATGATAAATGTGATCAACTTTTAAGTAACTTAAAGTTATCTTTAGGTTTCAAAGTGCAACTAAGCTTAAGAAGTTTCAAGGTCTCATAATTGAATCTACTATTTACCTTTTCAACTTGATAATCTATTGCAGTATTAAACACATCAAACTGATAATGGTGCTCAAATGGATTGAATCATTTTGCTGGCATGAGCGACTTGTAACGGATTTATAATGAGCTTCCATGTTAAGTATTTCAATATTAAACTTGCACAACCTTCTTCCACACCTTTAAGAAGAACAACAAAACTCTCATATCTTAAAGTTTGAAGCAAAGATTTAGTTGTTAAGACATAATCCATTGCACTTAAAATATCTAGAGATTTTTCTTGTAATGCTCGACAAAGCAGATTTGTTATCTCCATCACATTTTGCATCAAATGTAATATAAATAAGAAATCAAAAGACTTCATCGCAATCAAAAGACCACCAGCTTCACCTCGAATAGAATTAGAAGACTCTCATTCATCATATTTTCCAACACATTAAGCACAGAGTTATACATATCTATCATGCTACAAATTGAGTCAAAATTAGAACTTCAATAAGTTTTTCCAAGCTTTTGTAAATTTCCAATTTGATTACATATTCTACCAGTATTACATTCACCAGTAGCCACCATTTGTGCAACCTCTATTTTTTTTGTGCAAAATGTAACTCAGTATAACGTTTAGGAGAGACATTAATAAGATTACATATGCAATTAAGTTTTGAAAATAATAACCAAATGGATACCTCTTTTTCAGCAGGTACATTTAGTGCTAGTTGAAGACGATAAACAAATCAATGTATATAATAAGCATGTGGGCAATTCTTAAAAAAAAAATCTTGCAATCCATTCCAAGAGCCACGCATATTGCTAGCACCATCATATCCTTGATCTTGCATGTTATGGGCATGTAATTCATATTGACTAAGAGCATCAAATACTTTTTTCTTAATTGTTATAGCTGTCGTATCTGTCATATGCACTATATTAAAAAAATGCTCTCGTATAAAACCACTAATATCCACAAATCTCAATAATATAGCTATTTGTTCTTTATTAGATGCATATCTAGCTTCATCAACCAAAATAGAGAATTTTGCATTCCCAATTTCTTCATGAAATTTTGATTTTACTTAGTTGGCAAGAATATTCAAAACATCTTTTTGAATATTAGGTGAAGTGTATTTTGCATTCTTCGAGGCTTTCTCTAAAACAAGGCCACTTATATTCTCATTCATTCTTCCTATAAATTTTATCATATCCAAAAAGTTTCCACGATTAGTAGAAGATGGAGATTCATCATGACCTCTAAATGCACAAGCTTGCAAAGTGAGCCATCGGATACTTTCAATTGTTGTTGTAAGCCTCAATATGTTTTTCTTTTGAAGTTTTTGTCTTTAGCACTTTGTCAATGTGATGAGATGTATTCATCAAATCATAAATAAAATTTGTAGCACTGTTATGTGGTGAAGTAGGACAACCAATATGTATAAAAAAAGAGCACATATCCCCATCATTGACTCGCTTCCAATATCTAAATCCATTTGTTGTAAATGTAGTATTTCGAGCATGTTGAATATAAAAAAAGAAGCATGAAAAGCAAAAAATTGCATCATTTGTAGGAGAGTACTCTAACCAAGTAAATTTCTTAAACCAATGACTTTGAAAGTGAAGGTTTTGAGGTACTAATTTGGTTTGTGGATACTCATTGTTAACATGTCTAATTTTGTTCATTTGATTAACATGATATTTCCATATTGGAGTACATAACGCAAGGTCATGTTCAAGAGAACTAATATCGACATCAATTCTTGAAGAAGTATTAGGTTGTCAATCATTAGATAGAGAATGCTCATGACTTGTAAATGCTTGTTCTTTTGGTTTTAAAAATTAATTGATAGTTATTTTCTTCATTCTTTGAAGTTTCACTAGAATTTATAACCTATTAAAATAATATAAGTGTAATTAAATAATAAGACACATATATGAAAGTAAATTAAAAACTATAATCAACATATAATTATAATAAACAAATAATCATTTTAAAGAATTAAAAACTTAATTAAGAAATTTTTTTATTTTAAAAGACTAATTTTCACTTTAGCCTAACATGCATAAAAACTATACTCGGCAATACTATTATCTTTGTCCTCTTATTTTTAATATGATTAATAGTCTTTCCTTTTTTTTTGTCTTTCTAAAAATATGTCTATTGTTAGGAATAAAAAATACTCAATATTCAATATTACTAGAATGTGTTTTTCTATTTTTTTTAAACGACTTGCATAAATTTTCCCTTTCAAGTTTTAATCATACTCAAATGTTTTTTTCCTGCTTTGCAGAGGAGATTTTTTTTTTTGAAAGACAAATGTATTAGATAATGAAAAACAAGCAGAAATCAACATCAACCTTAAAACTCTGCCCAACAACAACCAAAATAAGGACAATAAAGAAGAACCGAAACTCAGTAACACCAAACTTCCCCTAATCCCACAAAAAACTTAGGCAAACCTGAAAAAATACTAAACAAGACTATAACTAATCAAAATTCCTGATTAGTAGCATCAAGTCTACCCTAATTCAAATGCCAAATTAAAACTAAAATGAAGAGCAAATTAAATCGACATAAAATCCATCATAATTCAAATGTCAAATTAAAACTAAAATAAAGAGTAGAGAATATTAAATGGACATTTCGCAATCTTCTAAATTATATTATGAAAACTATTCTAATTTCTACGACCAAAATCCAATCACAAAACAAGACAATTGAATAATTGATAAAAAAAAAATTAACATAGGATTTAACTTCAATCTTCAAACTCCACAAAAGAAAAAACTATTACCATTTACTACACAAAATCCATGAAGAGTATATTTCAAAATTACATATTTAAACAATAATAAAACAAAAAAAATTATCTTTTTAAAGCAGAATTTAAGGATGCCAAGTGATATAAATACAGACTTAGGCTATTGGGACAAATATAGATTGGGAGATCAGTGACTATCTTTGAGTAATTGAGTTATTTGGATTGCAGAAGACATAAGAAGAAGTGAGTTATTTGGAGTTTGGATTGTAAATAAGAATATATGCCACTTTTTCTTTTGATGAGAATTTAGAAAGAAGATGGGTGAAGTGCATTGAAAAATTTTTGGGATTAAGTTGGTTGTTTTCATTTGGATTGAAAAAAATATGAGTAATTTTTTTTTCCCTTTTTTTGGGATGGGCTGTGGTAAAATAATTTTTTTTTGGTTAAACTGGACTAAAGAAATTTTATTTTTTATTTTTTATGGTACGCTCTACTAAAGAGAAATTTCTTTTTGGGTAGGGCTACAACCCACCGTAATCCCAATCTGCTCACACTCATCCTTTGTTTTGAACAAAGAGCAACATATCCACTGGTAAAATTTTGGCCTGCAATTTTGTGGGTTTCAAAACTCCCATAGTCATCATCTAGTCAAATTAAAATCATTCCCTTACCACCCAAGCAAACCAAAATGTCCTATGTTGCCAGAAACAACATAAAAAAAAAATTAACATAGGATTTAACAAGTCCATCAAGCAAACCAAAATAATCACAACAGATAACTAAACCCATCCAATTCTTTTGTTTCAATGGTTGCCAGAAATTACATAAAGCGACTGGTGGTTCCTGGTTGCTTAAGAGCAGCAGAGGTTCTCGTTAGTGGCTCAACAAGAGACGGGTACGGAGGAAGCTGTGATTTGCAAGTATGGATGAAGAAAGAGAAAGAAAAAGAGAAGAAAAAATTATAGAGAAATTTTGGCTTTTTTTTTACTTTCACAGGGTGTTTCCAAATACACCCTTCATATGTCATTCACATGAGGTATTTTGCCAGATTGCGAGATATGTTCCGGTTAAAAGTACCTTGCTGGCCAATTATTAAAAAATAGAGGACTTTATAGGTCCAATGGAAAGAAAAAAAAAAAAACTTTAGTGACCAAATAATCAAATATACATGAATATATAAACTAATTTTTCATAAAAAAAATAGTGTAACTATGTAGAAGCAATTTATAGAATTTGGAAGAAATTTGAATTTAAATTGAATGATAGACATGGTCATCTTAAAATAAAATAAATTTTTTTATTTTAATTTTTATTGAACTTGAGTGAGGTCCATTGCCCTCCGTAAGACTTTGAACCACCTCCGCCACTGGTTATCACTCAAAACAACTGAGAATATATTCGGAGAAAATAAAAATACCATTCCAATGGTAAAGAGAAAGAAGAAAAACATATATGTGCTAAAAGAAGATCAGGAGTAGGCTTAAAATTTGACCATGTGAAAGCATATCAAATAAAAGTCATCTTTTTTTTCCCCTTTTGTTGGGGGTTTTGGGGGAACAATTGAACAAGCATTCTTCCAAAATATATGTTTTCAATTCTAAATAGCATATTACCTTTGAAATCTGCCAACTAGCTTGATCGAACACTTACATTTTTTTTTGGGGGGGTGAAAGGAACAGTACTTGTTAACTACTACATATTATTATACATTCTCTTTTTTTCTTTTTCTGGAAAGTTTTTCTTACACTAACTCAATTTTCCTTGCTTCACGAAGGCCAATTTCTATACCAGCCAGCCCATGCCGAGACCAACCCGCTAATACCTAGAGTTACAGCATGGTTGCAAAAGGGGTTCGGCTCAATATCAGCCAATCCAATGATAAGGTCTGCAACATTTGCTGCTATTGCCATCAATCTCATCACTCTGTCATATTTGATTTTCTTGATACTTGCATTTGCATCAATCCTCGATTCTTCTTCTGATGCAACAATCTTTCTTTGTTCCCTGAACCCTTTTCTTATCAAGATGACATCAGAAATGATAAAGAATATGTAGCCAAAGGACTCACCAAATGCTGATATAAAACTCATCCTCCTAGCTAATTTGGCATCCAAGACTCCAATTCTTGCTAACCAAAGAAAATGATCAAAGAAAAAGTAGACCATTTCTCCAGAATTAGCAAGAACTGCTAGCAACCTAAGAGTTGGAGTTGAGCCAGGATTTCTTCTAAGAGCATTGAAGCCAGTGAGAAACCGACCACTACGGAAAGCTTTTCGACTCAATCCAGAGGCTACTTCCCATTGCTTGGCCCTGTTAGCAGCCTCAGGGTGAGTAGCTTCAACATGCCAGTGAGCCAGTTTGGAGACATACTGAAAAGTCTTGACAAGCTTGTCAATCCCATCTCTTTTTGCAAGAAAGATAACTAACTTGTCAACTTTGTCATTCATGGCTGCTGAGGTAAGGCGTGCTTGTGAGTTCTTCTTGCTGATGAAGAAGAAGAGGAGGTTAACTAGAGATTGTCAAAAGAGTTTAGCAAATCAATTAAAATCGAAGGGCAGCCACAAAAAAAATTATTCTAGCTAGTATTTGGATAACAATGAAAAATATGTGGTTGGACCTCAAATAATTTCACTTCTTATATATACTGCCAATTATTTTCATTTTATATTTTTCACTATATAAATGGATCATGCCAAACAAATTGCATTTTACAACGTGAAATCTTGTTGGCCTAGAAACATTCACAACCACCAAAACTGGTTGTAAACATGACAAAAAGTGGGGTGGTCACTGATGATAAGCCATCAAAAGGACAAATTTTCAATGTTTAACAATGTTATTGGATGACTAATATTGATAACCTCTTTTTTATTTTTGAAATATAGTTATATTTGAATAAGATTTCTTTTTAATTAGAAATTGAAAGCTAATTGATATTTTTTTATCTCATATTATTGATAATAATATAAAATGTATAAAATAGTTAATAAATTATTTGAGATTATAAATTTAATTAAAAAATAATGAAAATAATATTGTTTATTTGATTGAGTGAGCTTAAAAAAAAAGTGTTTTGAAATATATTTTTATAGGAAATTGAGAAAATAATTTTGAATGCCAATCCAAACATTAAATGTTTCCGTAAATGGTTCTTCTTTTCTTCAAAATGGAGTACTTTATATTTTGAAATATCTAAAAGTAATTAATTTTTTAGAATAATATTTATATTTTTACCATTTGAAATTTATGCAATTAAAAAAGAGGAAACCTATGCTTTGTTAAATTTGTTGAAATATATTCAAAATACTGAAAGAGGGGACTGAGTAATTATGAATTGCAAAAAATATATAATTTCCTTATATATATATAATAAATAAAAAATGGATGTAGAGTATTACTATAAAGTAACAAAAGAGAGGAGTATATAGATCAAATGATAATTAAAAATAAGCATAGTAGTGATATTTACCTGAAAGCAAAAAAAAAAAAAGAAGAAGAATAATAGATTTTTTTTGGTAATTGAAAAAGAATAATAGTATTTTTTCTTGGTGAAAAAATGAAAAGAATAATTGTAGTATATTTTCCCAAAAGAATAATAGTAATATAGTAGAAGAAATACTAATACAAGTGGAGTACAAGCCTTAGCCGAAAGAAAGCCTTATCACACACAGAATTTGGTGACAGGCAGATAAAGAGCCACACAAGCCGAAGGCCAGCCCCAGCTTTGGATTTCTCACTATCTTCCATTTCCTCCCGGTTAGCTCTTCCCTCTTTCAACCACACACTCCTTCAAACTTACTTTTCATTCTCTCTCTTTCTGTTGCTCCATCACACAGATAGAGAGTAGAGACATCACCTTAGTATTAGGAACATAAAACCCATATTGTTCTTCCACTTCTTATTCAATTCTTCTAAAAAATCCCAGTTACAACTTTGCAAAGGTGAGAGTTTTTTCAATTTTCTGGAGTAAAGTTTAGTTTTTTACATTTGGTTCTCCTCTTTGTCTCATGCTCATAGTTTTTTTCATCTGAATTTTGTCTGTTAAATGCCACTGTTTGGTTTTTGTGTCAAGTTCTTGAAATTTCCGTTGCCGGAAATGATAATTCTTGGAATTTTATGAATAATGACAGGTGCCTGCCTGGCTTTTCAATTGGGGAGTTCTGTAATATACTTGATGAATTGATTTCTTTAGGTTGCTACATTGAAGGATAGTTTTACTGGGACTGTGGAGTGAGGTCCATGATAGCATTAATTAAGGTAACATAAAGAACAATGGCTGCTATTGCTTCCCTGGTTAACTTGGGAAGCGTCTGCACGTGTTCTTCTGGGCAATTTGAAGGATCATTTTCATTGGTTAGGAGGGTTTCTTTTTGTAGAAATTTTAGGAGTTTTCGTAGAGTTTGGGTTGGCAAAAGATGGCGTTATGTGTCAGTTTGTAGATTCTCAGTAACCACTGATTATATTGCCGAGCCTGGGACCTCTGTATCCTTAGATTCCACATTTAGAGGAAATAGTGATGGGGATGCTGATCTTGTACTTAAGCCTGCTCCTAAACCTCAGTTGAAATCTGGACCTAGAGCTGAATCCTCCCTTCTGAGCATTGGCTCAGGTAATTGGGATAGATCAAAACCTAGTTCAGATTCTCAGGATGAGAAGGATGATGTAGAAGAGAGAAATAAAGTGATTGAATCACTTGGTGAGGTATTAGAGAAGGCAGAGAAGCTGGAAACTAATAAGAAGGTTAACATATCAGTTGATAGATCACCAGTAAATGGAAGTGCTACCCAGAATAAGAGTGCAGCTGTTGATCCTACAACTGCTGCCAATAAGAAGACTAAGACTTTGAAGAGTGTGTGGCGCAAGGGAAATCCAGTTGCCAGTGTACAGAAAGTTGTAAAGGAACCGCCAAAGCAACAGCCAAGAGCTGATGGAGCAGCACAGATTGAGGCACAAAATGTTGCTTCTCTAAGGCCTCCTCAGCCTCCTCAGAAAGTTCAACCATGGTTGCAGGCAAAGCCTTCTGTTGCTACCCCTCCTATGGCTAGGAAACCTGTCATTTTGAAGGATATTGGAGCAGCTCCCAAGTCCTCTTCCTCTGATGCAAGTGGTTCTGAAGCAAAGACCAAAGAGCGCAAGCCAATACTGATTGACAAGTTTGCTTCTAAGAAAGCAGTGGTTGACCCTTTGATTGCTCAAGCTGTTTTAGCCCCTCCAAAACCAGGAAAAAGCCCTGCTCCTGGGAAGTTTAAGGATGAATTTCGTAAAAAGAGTGGTCCATCTGGAGGCCAGCGTAGGCGACTAGTTGTTCATGCAGATGAGATTCATGATGAAGAGGCATCAGAGCTTGATGTTTCTATTCCTGGTGCTGCCACAGCAAGAAAAGGTAGAAAATGGTCTAAAGCAAGTCGCAGAGCTGCTCGGCTTCAGGCAGCTAAAGATGCAGCACCTGTTAGGGTAGAAATTCTGGAGGTTGCTGAAGAAGGTATGTTAACAGAGGAGTTGGCAAACAACTTGGCCATTAGTGAAGGAGAAATTCTTGGATCTCTTTATGCGAAGGGAATAAAACCAGACGGGGTACAAAAACTCAGCAAAGATATGGTGAAGATGATCTGTAAGGAATATGATGTTGAAGTTATTGATGTTGCCTCTGTCAAAGTTGAAGAAATGGCAAAGAAGAAAGAAATCCTCGATGAAGATGACTTGGACAAATTGGAAGACAGGCCTCCAGTTCTTACTATCATGGGTCATGTGGATCATGGGAAAGTAAGTGATATCTTCTTTTGTTAACTTAATTTTTTAATGAATTTCTTTTCTATTTTACGTTACTTAGTATTTCCTGAAGTTATTATGGGCTACACATCCCATAAAAAGCTACTTGATACATATCTCTGGTGTTCTTCTGTTGGCAGACCACACTGTTGGATTATATACGGAAGAGCAAGGTATGAATTTATATTTTTGTATATTTGAGGTGCATAATATCATTCTTTGATTGGGATATTGATCTATTAAGATATTACATTGTATTACCTTATGCTTTTAATAATTGGATTAGTTGGAATCTGAACTATAGTGGTATTCTATAGGTCGCGGCATCTGAAGCAGGTGGGATTACTCAAGGCATTGGGGCATATAGGGTACAAGTACCTATAGATGGCAGGCCACAATCTTGTGTTTTCCTTGACACCCCTGGACATGAGGTTATTCCACTATAATTTCTGGTTTAATGCTCTATTTTGTGTGATTTTCTTAGTGAATCTTTATTTCATTTTCTTTCCAATATATACACACCTTATATGAAGTCCTTGATTAAGATGAGTTTTTAATTGCATCAAGTATTACTTGTTTTTATAGGCATTTGGGGCGATGAGAGCCCGTGGAGCAAAAGTCACAGACATTGCAGTTATAGTAGTTGCTGCTGATGATGGGATTCGGCCTCAAACCAATGAGGCCATTGCTCATGCCAAAGCAGCTGGTGTGCCAATTGTTATCGCTATAAACAAGGTACAATAGCAGTAGTTCTGACTCATTTTTTGTTAGCTTTATGAATCGTTGACTCTCAATTCACGTTTCCTAAAACGTATAAAGAATTTGGTTTCCCGTGTTCTAGATTGATAAGGATGGAGCTAATCCAGAGAGAGTTATGCAAGACCTTTCTTCAATTGGTTTGATGCCAGAAGACTGGGGTGGTGACATCCCAATGGTTAAGGTGTTGAAACTGTTTTAGGGTTAAACTTTCATCTCTATTGATGCTTTAATTATGCGATGCTAAGTATGTTTATACCTTTTTAACAGATCAGCGCTCTTAAAGGGGAGAACATTGATGATTTATTGGAAACTGTAATGCTTGTTGCTGAGGTAGGCTACTTTTGGTTTTTGTGCAATTTGTTCAATTTAGCTTTCTTCTTGGAGTGCTTAGCACATGATATACAAAGATCTCAATTGTCCCAGCGATCATAGTTGTTAGAAGTGTGTCATGTCTTAGGCCATGTACATGTAAATGTTTTGTGTCTTGCTAGTTGCATACTTTATCTGCATTGTCTATATGTTCGACAATGGTTTGTGGACCCATATATGTGTGCTCCCTGAAAGTTTCTATTATCATACTTGATTTGGAAAGTGGCTTTTGCTGAATGTTGTTTGTATGATTTGTTCTCTATTGTAACTTTCTGTTTCTCCTTCTGTAGTTGCAAGAGCTGAAGGCAAACCCACACAGAAATGCAAAGGGTACAGTAATTGAGGCTGGTCTTGATAAATCTAAAGGACCTGTAGCTTCGTTTATAGTTCAGAATGGCACACTGAGAAGAGGAGATATAGTAGTTTGTGGAGAAGCTTTTGGAAAGGTTGGTAGATAAGAGTTGAAATGTTTGCCTTTTATTAAAATGAGCTGTACTTTCTAGTTTTACTTGTGTCACTGAATCTGGGTGCTTGGAGATTGCTTGGATGCACCATCTGTACTTACAATTGAGGAGCATTTTGATCTTGTATCATGGCAGGTGAGGGCTTTATTTGATGATAAAGGGAAGCGTGCTGATGAAGCTGGGCCTTCGATACCTGTGCAAGTATGAGATTCACTAATTTTGTTTCTGTGTCATCTATTTAATGTTAGTCCCTAATTTCTGTGCTTCATGTCACTTTATAATGCATTTGGATATAATAGAACATTCCCTTATCTTAAACCTGCCATGTGAAATGCTAAAAAAGGGCATTCCCTTTATTTGAAATGCCCTGTGATATAATAGAACATTCCCTTTATTTGATGATAAAGGGAAGCGTGCTGATGAAGCTGGGCCTTCGATACCTGTGCAAGTATGACATTTACTAATTTTGTTTTTGTGTCATCTATATAATGTTAGTCCCTAATCTCTGTGCTTCATGTTGCTTTGTACTACATTTGGATATAATTGAACATTCCTTATCTCAAACCTGCACTGTGAAATGCTAAAAACGGCATGTCTTGTTGAATGATCTTATTTCTGATAAGCTGAGATTGGCTCTTCCAAATTTGAAGTCTGTTATATCTAACATGCTGACATGGCATATTCTTCCTATCATGGGTTACACAAGCCAACTTGCTTCCTTATTTCTCCCAATGGATGGTGTTCCTTCTGGTTTTTTCAGTAAAACTAATTCTTTAAATCTGCTGTCAGGAAGTTCCTCTTTGAATAGAAGAACCTGAGATTATTAAGTTTATTTTAAAATATCTTTTCTTGTCAGTTTTTGACTTCGTCTTAAGTTATTTTCATGCCCTTTACTGAATTCTTGTTTCACTGTTAATGCAAGAACAGGTCATTGGATTAAATAATGTACCTTTAGCGGGTGATGAGTTCGAAGTGGTTGACTCCCTCGATGTTGCTCGTGAAAAAGCAGAGTCACGGGCTGAGTTTTTGAGAAATGAACGTATATCAGCAAAAGCTGGAGATGGAAAGGTTACCCTTTCTTCCTTTGCTTCTGCTGTTTCAGCAGGAAAGAATTCTGGATTGGACTTGCATCAATTGAATATTATTCTGAAGGTCGATGTTCAGGTAGGCTTATCTATTCTGCTTTGCTAAAATATGAGATGGTTTTTGTGTTTGAACATGTCTTGTATTTTTGTATTGTCGCAGTTATATGTTTTAAGTCAGTTTACTTATTGGTTTCAAGTACATATTTGGGCTTTTGTCATTCCTCACCAGATTAGTTTTTAAGTGCATCCAATTGGTTTCTTGGCAATATCCCTGTGGGCTAAGGTCGTCATTGTATGTTATTAAGCTTCTGCAATGTCTTAACATTCTATGCCAAGGTAATTATGCTGTAAAATTGAAAATTGATGAATTTGGTTATAAATATTGGTGCAATGGCTTGACCATTACAAGGAAATACCATCATGCACCTACAAGCATAAATTTTAGGATTCTGATAAACTCTGTTGGTATTTGAACTTTTTCAATTGGTATAATTATTTTCCGAGTTCATTTTCAATTTTTAAAAATCATGTGTCTATTATTTTTTTTATTATTATTATTTTCTAGTAATGACGGAGGCTGAAGTGTTTCCTAATACTTTGTTTTATTCAAATTAAGAGAAAAAATTTCTTGACAATATTTTAATAAAATACATATTTTTATCACTTATATTAACTATTCTTGTGTAGGTTACAAATTTATTTTCATATTACAAACATTATCTTGTTGGGAGTTGGGAAATTTTACAGTTATTAATGACTTGGTGGGAGTTCATAAATTCATTGTTTAGTGGTTATAGAACTCATCTTTAACAATTCTAATTTGTGATTACTCAGAAAGAAATGTTTCTTGTATTTCCTATGACAATATTGTTACATATATATACACATAAGAATGTTAAGAAATGCCTAAAAGAGAATATGTTAGATAGATGTCTACCTAATCTATGTTAAGTTTTCTAACATAATGGCAAACGTCTACTTAATCTATGTTAGGTTGTCTAACACTCCCCCTCAAGTTGGAGCATGAATGTTAGTCATGCCTAATTTGTCACAAAGATAATCAACCCTAACCCCATTGAGAGCCTTTGTGAAGATGTCTCATAATTCACAAAGATCTCACGAATAAAATGACAATCAATCTCGATATGTTTGGTTCGCTGATGAAAAATTGGATTAGAGGCAATATGAAGTACAGTTTGGTTGTCACACAATAACTTCGCTGGTATTGAGACTTTAAAACCTATTTCATTAAGAAGCTGATATATCCACATTATCTCACATACAGACTTAGCCATAGCTCTATATTCAGATTCTGCACTTGACCGTAAAACTACATTCTGTTTCTTGCTTTTCCATGAAACCAAAGTGCTTCCAACAAAGACACAATATCCAGTAGTGGATCTTCGATCTTCCTTGGATCCTGCCCAATCAACATCTGAAAAATATTCAATCTTAGTATGTCCATGATCATTATACAAAATTTCACGTCCAGGTGCTCCTTTTAAATAGCACAAAATTTGTTCCACTGCCTTCCAGTGATCAATAGTTGGAGATGACATATACTGACTTACCACACTAACTGAGTAGGCAATATCTGGACGAGTCATAGTAAGATAGTTTAACTTTTCAACTAATCTTCTATATCTCTCAGGATCTCCAAATAATTCACCATCTTTTGTGAGTTGCATATTCGCAGTCATTGGGACACTACATGCTTTAGCCCCCAACTTTCCTGTTTCAGATAGTGAGTCAAGTACATACTTCCTTTGAGATAAGTATATTCCTTTCTTACTTCTATTCACTTCAACTCCTAAGAAGTACTTTAGTCTTTCTTACTTCTATTCACTTCAACTCCTAAGAAGTACTTTAGTTTTCCTAAGTCTTTGGTATGAAATTGTGTGTGAAGATAGGTTTTAAGAGATGAAATCCCTGTAGAGTCATTACCAGTGATTATAATATCATCCACATAAACAACTAACAAAATAATGCCTCCACCAGATCTTTTGTAGAAAACAGACTGATCAAACTTACTTCGCTTCATGCCAAATTTCTCAACAACTTGACTAAATTTACCAAACCAAGCACGAGGACTTTGTTTTAAGCCATATAAAGATTTACGAAGACGACACACTTTTCCATACTCCCCCTGAGCAACAAAATCAGATGGTTGCTCCATATAGACTGTCTCCTGAAGATCACTATGAAGAAAAGCATTCTTGATGTCTAACTGATAAAAAGGCTAGTGATAAGTAGCTGCCATAGAAATAAAGAGTCGTACAGATGTAATTTTAGCAACTGGAGAGAGTGTATCAAAATAATTCACACCATATGTCTGAGCATATCCTTTAGCAACAAGGCGAGCTTTCAAGCGAGTAATAGAGCCATCAGGATTAACTTTAACTGTAAACACCCATTTACATCCAATAGTCTTGCTTCCTATAGGTAACTATTCCAAGGTCCAAGTACCATTTACATCCAAAGCATTCATCTCTTCAATCATAGCAGTGCGCCAGCCAGAATGAGCTAAAGCTTCAGGAACAGTTTTAGGAACAAAGATAGAATCTAAAGATGTAATAAGCGAACAAGAAGAATGTGACAGATGGTGATAAGAAACAAAGGAAGATATAGGATAGGTGCATGTACGTTTACTTCTACGAAGAGCAATGGGTAAATCATCACTAGAGACCGGATCCGATGACGAAGAAGCTGTGGTATCAGGACATGGAGATGGAGCGGGAACAGGTGCAATAACAGGTTTAGGGACTGTAGTTGAGTTAAGATTAGGTGGTGCACGTCGGGAATAGGTTTGTGTTATAGGAGGACGAACAAAAGCAGTGATAGGGGAATCAAGTGTTTGTGTGACATGATAGATAAGCGCTTTCATCATCCTTCCCCTGACTAGTTGAACTAGATAAGAGAGAAAATGGTGTATGTTAAAAAATTGTAACATCATTTGACACAGGGTACTTATTAAAACTAGGACAATAACATCGATATCCTTTTTGGACACGAGAATATCCAAGAAAGATGCATTTCAAAGATTTAGGAACAAGTTTAGTAACTTGAGGACGGACATCTCAAACAAAACAAGTACAACCAAAGATCTTAGGTTCAATAGGAAACAAGTTCTTATGAGGAAAAAGAGTATAGAAGGGGGATTGACCAGATAGGACGGAAGAGGGCATTCGATTGATTAAAAAACAAGTTGTAGAAACAGCATCAGTCCAGAAATGTTTAGGAACTTGCATTTGAAATAACAAAGCTCTAGTAGTTTCAAGAATATGTCTATTCTTTCTTTCAGCAACACCATTTTGAAAAGGTGTGTCTATACAAGATGTTTGATGAAGAATACCTTATTGGATCATATATATATATGAAAAGTGTCGGATAGATATTCTTTAGCATTATCACTTCTTAAAATTTGCACAGGAACACCAAATTGAGTATGAATCTCAACACAAAAACTAAAAAAATGAGAGAACAATTTTAAATGATTTTTCATCAAATATAATCATGTCATTCGGGAATAATAATCAACAAAAGTAACAAAGTAGCGATGCTCATTTTGAGATAGGACTGGACAAGGACCCCAAATATCAGAATGTACTAACTCAAAGGGAGCAGTTGCTCGTTTATTAACTCTTGGACTAGAACTTAGACGATGATGTTTGACAAATTGATAAGACTCACAATCAAAAGAAGATAAACTAGAAAATTAGGAAAAGAAGGATTACCCAACCGACAATGTGCTTCAAATGAAGTGGCACTGCCACTGCAGACTAGAGATTTTGGTATTGTTGTATCAAGAATGTAGAGGCCTCCAGACTTATATCCCTTACCAATAATCTTCTTCGTCACGAGATTCTGAAATAAGCAATGATTAGGAAAAAATGAGACATAACAATTGAGAGTATGAGTGGGTTTACTAACAGAAATCAAATTAAATGACAATTGAGGGAGATTAAGAACTGATGACAACGAGAGAGATGGTGTGGGATTAATAGTGCCAGAACTAATAACATAAGAAGTTGAACCATCAGCTAAAGTAACATGAGGGGTAGATTTATGTGACTGAAAGGTAGAGAATAAGCTAGAATTACCTATTAGAGAATAAGTTAGAATTACCTGTCATGTGATCTGTAGCACCTGAATCAATGACCCATTTTGAAGAGGAAGAAACAAGACATTTATTAGGTTTACCTGACTCAACAATGACAATAACATGACTAGATTGACTTTTGTGAAACTGAGTCAATCTGGCATACTCTGCTGCAGATATTACAACAGACTTCTTAGGAATGTCAGGAGTAGATGCAACATGGGCAAACTGAGCTTTCTTATTCTGCAATTTTCGACAGTCTCGCTTCATATGTCCTGATTTATGATAATAGTGACAAATTATTTCTCCGGACTCTTTTCCACGAATACTAGTACTCTTGTCATAATTGTTGAATTTCATGCCACCATCATTCTTGTACGATTGCTTCCCTAATTGAGATGTATTATTTTGATGGATAAGAACACTATTAGGCTGAGAAGATTGGACAGATGACGAATTCTCTGTACGAAGAATCCTACTATAAGCATCTTTTAGAGAAGATATCTCTGATCCAGAAAGAATTTGTGATTTTGTAGTTTCAAATTCCGACGGAAGCCCAGCTAAAAAGCTCATAACAGCCATTTTCTCTCGTTGAGTTTGTTGTACAGTCATATTAGAACTAAAAGGCATTAACATGTTGAGTTCTTCATAGGTTTTCTTAAAGTCCATGAAATATTAACCTATCACCCTTGTCTGTCCTATAAAAAGCTTTACAGACATCATACATTCTAAAAATATTCCCCTTTCCGGAATAAATAAATTCTAGATAGGTCATTAGCTCTTTAACTGTTTGTTGACAGTGAGTAACTAAACCAACAACTTCACTATTCATAGAATTACGAATTAGTAAGAACAAACGAGCATCTTCTCTCATCCAAGGCAGCCTAGACTCATCTTTAGGAGGGTCATCAGTTAAATGACCATCCATACAAATGCTTAACAGATATAATTCAATAGTTTGATCCTAATCAAGATTATTCGATGAATTAAGTTTGTGATCTGTTATTTTAGATATTACTGGAATCGTATTAGAAACAACAATAGACTTTTTGTCTTCCATATCTTATCAATAGTACCCTTAAAATAAGAAATCAGAAGGCTGTTAAAGAGAATTTCCAAAGAAAAAGTCAAATCTGTAATGAATAAGATTCGACACTTCAGTGATGTCGATCAAAAAACATATACAAAACATATCGTATATATCGAGGCGAGCAATCTGAACAAACCCGAGTGAATTTCGTCACTCACGCGATAAAATAGCTTCCAAAGCTAGAGAAACAAAGCAAGACTGCTTAACTGAATTTTATTTTATTTTTTTCAGAGAGGAATTTCTGCTTGCTCTGATACCATGTGATTACTCAAAAAAAAATATTTCTTGTATTTCCTATGACAATATGGTTATATATATATATATACACATAAGAATGTTGAGAAATGCCTAAAATGTTAGGTAGATGTCTGGTTTTCTAACATAATGGCAAGCATCTACCTAATCTATATTAGGTTATCTAACATAATTAAATCATTTAACTATTTTATTTTCTGATTATGTTTAATTCCTGGTCACATGGTTTAAAACATGTCAACTGAATTACCTTTTTATCCTTTTAGTTTAGTTGCTCGGTTTATGCGAAGGTTAAATTTATCCATAAAAAAAGAAAAAAAAGAAAACAAAAAAAGGAAGAAAATTTTTAATGCATATTGCACCACTTTCCACTCTTACAGGAAAGAAGAATGTATTATTTTACCACTCTTTTGACCTGGAGCAACTTGATTCCCATGGTGGTGAAATTTGTGAATAGGACAGAAATCAGTAGTATTTGATAATATATTTTGATGAGACTGAAAGAATTATCTATAATCTGTGGTTGCTGTGGATTATCCTAAATGAAGTTGAAAGGAGGGACAATATAACATAAATGACCTGACTGGCTTACATGAGTAAGCCTGTCTGCTCTTTATTTGTGAAATCTATGGGAGGATGCGTGGTTATTTGCTGTGCTGGTTTTTGTTTCCTTAGAGGCTTGCTTTTTCAGTTAACTCTTTTATCAAGTTAAACATACTTTAATTTCTAATACTCTCACCTCCCCATTTCTTTTGACCTTCTTGTTATTTTGAAACACCTCAAATACTTTACACGTTGTATAAAAGGAAAAATCTTTAACACACACACACACACACACACACACACACACATATATATATATATATATATATTGAGGGTAACCTTTAACATATTCTATACCCTCAAAAAATTAATGTTCTTGCTTGTATTCCTTTTATACATTTAGATTTGATGTAAAGTACTTATGGGCTCGCAAGTTTCCTTCATTTTATTGTACCCTATTACAATTCAACTTTTGCATCAAAATATCATCAGAGTACAAAGAATGTATAAAAGCAATGGGAAAGAGGGAGTACACTTTAGTGTGTAATTTTTTCTTTTAATATTTTATTTTACTTGTTTACTGAGTTTATCTAACTTTTTAAATTATGTTCAGGGATCCATTGAGGCTGTTAGGCAAGCGCTTCAGGCCCTTCCACAAGACAATGTGACTCTGAAGTTCTTGTTGCAAGCAACCGGGGATGTGAGCACCAGCGATGTTGATCTTGCTGCGGCAAGTAAAGCCTTTATTTTTGGGTTTAATGTCAGGGCTTCTGGTTCAGTGAAGAGCTATGCAGACAACAGGAGTGTTGAGATTCGTCTTTACAAAGTTATTTATGAACTTATTGATGATGTGAGAAATGCAATGGAGGGACTCCTGAAGTCTGTTGAGGTAATGCATAATACTTTGAAGTCTAAACCAGGATTTTCTTGTTGCTTTGTATCTTTCCTTCTATGTCAATGAGAATATGAATACAAACTTGGTGGAGAATCTGAATTTGATGTTCAGTATACGCTTTGGCAGTGTTTGTGCTCTAGGTCTGCAAATTTCTGAGATAGCGGCTGAAGATCTTCCTAAGTTTTGTATGTGTGTCATAGTTTGCTTCTGTCTATAGAAAAAGAGACGAGGAGGCAGGGTGGGTGGAACCTATAAAAGAAGAAAACGGAAGATGAAAGACAAAAATGTTTATACACTGATAGCCACAAGCCTCTGAAGCAAAAGAGGGAGGGGGGGAACAGGAGGGTATTAGACAATTTCCAATTTCTCCTTGCCCTTGAAAATGTGTGTCAATTAGAAAGATTACTGATTTATTATTCAATTCAATTTTGAGACTGTTTTCCCTCAAGCATTAAATGCTGATCATGTTACATG
Organism: Apocynum venetum; assembly: GCA_019593545.1. Lineage (NCBI taxonomy): Eukaryota > Viridiplantae > Streptophyta > Magnoliopsida > Gentianales > Apocynaceae > Apocynum > Apocynum venetum. Next base: position 977,495 of record SRSM01000151.1, read on the forward strand.
TACAGCCTTCAACATGCCCGTTTTACTAGTTTGGTTGTTGCAGGATCAAGTACCAATTGGATCAGCAGAAGTACGGGCTACATTCAGCAGTGGAAGTGGCCGTGTTGCTGGATGCATGGTAACTGAAGGAAAAGTAGTGAAAGACTGTGGAATTCGGGTTCTCAGAAAGGGAAAAGAAGTCTATGTTGGTGTACTTGATTCTTTACGCCGGGTTAAGGAGATTGTGAAAGAGGTACATGCTTGACTTATTTCCTCTGTTTCTATAATCCATTATTGAGTAGTTTCTTATGAAAAATGAGCATTGATGTCCCACTTGTTAATGTAATGTATTTGGCCTACATCGTACTCGGTGTTCTTTTCTTTTTCTTTTTTTTTCTTTTTCTTCTAACTTGTAATTTTCCAAACATTTCATGAAACATACTTCATTTTGTAGATATATTACTCATATGAGAGACTAATTTCAGAATTATGAAGTGCCATTGAAGCTACGATCAAAATAGGGTTTTAACCTTCTCACCATTATCCTCTTCTCCCCCCTGCACCCCCCCTCCAAATAAAAGGAAAAAAAATCGAAATGAAAAAGGAAAGCAGACTATTTCCTTTACTGGAAATGATGTTTAAAGTTTCCATAGATTGGGAATTAGGTTTATATCAATAATTTCTTTGGAAGTGTGAGTCATTTTGGGTTAAGAAAATGAAATTGGTGGAATTGTTCCAAATCAAAGAAGTATGGTAGACAAAATCTGATCAATGTGATGGTTGTCCTAATAACTAGATAAACCCGGTTTTTACCATGGTAAAGGTCCTCTTGAAGCATCCTATAAATTTTGACAGAATTTGCTTCTTGGATAGAATGACTAAAGAGCTTTTGAGAATCTTTGATCTAGAAAGTTTGAGAAGTGGTCATAGATTGGATAACTAAACTTTGCTGAATGCCAGCTGCTCAACTTGGCTCGTTCCTTTTTCCTTCTTGTATTACTTGGCTGTCAGGGAGACTACTGGGAGCTGATATCAGTTTCATGCACATCTTTCATGTCAAATTCTTTTCGAGAGCTATAAAGAAGAAGAAATGTTCAAGGTTTTGCCTTGTTTAGAATTTTTGTTTTTCTTCTATAGTTTTTGGACCCTGGTGGTGGCGGAGGAATGTTATCAGGATGAAGGATACAACCTTTCTCTTGAAGTGCAATAGGGAAAATAAAGAAAATTTTGGAATGAACTTTTTGAACTTTTTTTTTGGGCATTTAACCCTTTCAGCTTTGAAATGGTATTTATGGGTGCAAAATAGTTAATGTTTGCAAATAAATCCTACAGCTGAAGGCTTTTCTGAGGAACTTAGCTTCTGTTGATGTTCATTATTGAATGTGAAATTCGGAAAACGAGTCGACAGAGGTGATGTAGGAATTAGTGGTCTGGTTCTTCATGTAGATCCTCCGAAAATTGCTGACTTCATACTGATTAAAAAGTCTTGATGATCTTAGTTCTGTTATATTTTCATCTGAGTCTTACATACAATATATTCCTCTCATTGACAGGTAAATGCTGGACTAGAATGTGGAATTGCAGTAGAGGACTTCGATGACTGGGAGGAAGGGGATGTTCTGGAGTTCTTCAACACAGTACAAAAGAAACGTACGCTTGAGGAGGCATCAGCCTCAATGACAGCAGCAATTGAAGAAGCTGGATATGGACGGTAAATAAGGGGGTAACTCAGCTTGATTTTGTCAAAATAAAATCCTTCTTGCAGATGGGCTTGACGTGCCAGCGCTTCCAAAATGCTAGCTTTCCCAAGTCAAAGAGGACTCGCTAACTGACAAGAGTACTCCCCTGCCACAGATTTGGCCTTCAGAGATTTGGCCCTTGGCTTGTGTGTTGTTACATTGTACATAGTGATGATATATATTAGGTTTGAGCTCCTTTTTGTAGAGAGCGAGGATCAATCATTTATTTAAACAGCCTCATGATTCAGCGAAAAGAACACATGTAACAAACAGTACATCAAAGCATGAAAGGGAAAAGAGAAAGAGAATATGAATATGATGCTATCAATTTGATGCATTTCCTTGACTTCTCTTACAGTTCTATTAACTCTTTCCGGATCATAAAAGCTACTCTAACTGAAAACGGAGATATGAAAGAACAAGGCCAAGTAGAGGAAATGGAAAAGAGGAGTGGTTCCCGTTTAACTGGCAACTCAGCCTTGCCACTTTCACCTGGTTTGCCAAGAGGGTTTGACTCAGTACCGGGTGCAGCATTTGCTGTCGACAGTCTTGAGGAAGATTTCTTGCTGAATTGTTTTGGTGAACTGGTAGAGTCGTTTTCTTGCTTAATTGGTCAGGTCGTGTATTTCAAATAATAATATTATTAAAGAAAAAAATGAAATGGAAAATATATTATCCCTTTGTCTGGAATTAATGTACCAATTATACTTGCAATGTATAGTGTTGAGAGTATATGAGCATTATACTTGTAACGTGGAACGTGGAGCAGTGGGATTTTATAAGCAATAAAATATAAATATCTTATATTAAAAATGTTGTAAATGAAATTTTAAGTAATAAAATGTTTATTCTAAGTGAATATTTAATTTTAAACATCACAAAATAAAATATGAATATTGTTAGTATAATAATTTTTTATTGTTCTTCCTAAATTTCAATTTTTGCGTGTGGATGATGTGGGTGACTACATAAATCTTTTTGAGAATGGGAAACGAAACCATGTAATAAATTCTTGTGGTAATTCACTCCCTTAGATCTCTCGGATCAAGTTGGTTTAGCGAACGCTATATGCAATGTTCATCATGCGTTTCCCTTCTCAGAAACTAAGATGAGTCCCTCAAAGAAAAAAAAAAAAAAATAGAAACTAAGATGAGAAATTCCGCAATGAATCTATATTCATTGGCCAAATTGGAAGAATAAAAAAAGGTAGGGAGATTTAGCATCGTACTCTATAAATCTCCATAAAAACCAAGCAAGTCTTATGTCGGTCATACACATCATCAGTACCAGTAAAAGGCTAAAGAAACCAGTCCATGATTTGTTATCCGTATATCTTATAAGAACTTCTGACAAATAGTAATATTTCTTATCAATTAATTGAATCCTTATTACTTCAATAACAAGTAAATAAATAGAATAATTCCATTAACGTAGAGAGTGTTGTAGAATTGGTTAAAAAATGTCAATACACAATTTCTGTTACAAACCTCAATTTCTGAATTTTGGCCAGAAATGTCAGAAATTGAGGTTCTAGTGGTGTTAGATAGGGAAGAACTGTTTCATTGGCATGGATTTTCCCTGTTTTTCGGAGCATGATAAAATCTTTCAAGGATAATAACATTGTAGAAGAAATCTGTCCTTTTAACTTTGGCATATTAAAGTATGCTAATTTGCTGCATATAGTAACTTCTGAAGATGAAATACATATTCCTCTTGCAAAAATTATTGCACTGCTCAAACTGCTGGTGCTTATTGTACAAGAAAAACAAAAAAATCCCCTGTGAAGTTAGAAACCAAAACCGCTACTCATTCACCACTGTTTAAAAATGATCATGGTGGTGAAGAGAGAGACAAAGTGAAGTTTCTTGAGAACTAGAGCTGTTCACAACCCATTAAGAGCAGTAAAAGAATCAGCCTCACTTGGGAAAAAAACTTTAAATAAAGGAGCTGGGTTCATGTGTTGGAGGAGTCTTGGACTAATTGTAGTAGCACGTTACAACTGCAAGGTTATATCTGTGCTTTTATTTGCATGTAATTCTTCAGCCAAAGAAAAGAAAAAGACCGCAAGAGAAGGGCAAAAGGAAGAACCATGACGACAATATCGAACTCAAATTCTTGAATTGTCCCGAGGTGAAGAAGAAAGGCTTGACACATAAGCCTCTTCTTCTTTGATAGTGTCAAGAATTTTGGACAATGGACGCTTTATAACAGAGATGAATTTTGGAGGAGCAACTTCTGTTATAAACCTCAGTTTCTGAATTTTGGCCATTTTTTTTATATTATATCTTTTGGAGTATCAGGCCAAAAGAATACAACACCAAGGCTTGCAGAGAAGAAGAGAGAACTTTGGCCAATTTATAGATGTTATAATCCCTTGTGACGTGCGTTATACGTTGTTGCCTGAAAAGATTTAACATTCAACTTTACTGCCGCCTCCATCTTTTTGTATTAATGGCTTGAGCTAAGTCTTAGGTGATGAAAAAGACTAGATAATGGGAAAGAAGACACCCGGACCTCGTGCATGGTTTTGCTAGAGGGGGACCAAAAATCTTTAAAAGATTTTCATGTTCATTAACTTGGTTCTAATCTTTTGAGATGAAGTGCCCTTGAAGCTTCAAAGTGACTAGACTTTTCTATGGAAAATTACTCAATCATGTCTTGTTAGGCGTCAAAACTAAGACTTGCATCCGTTGGTAGAACTATGAAGATTATAGGTGAAAAATGGACAAAAAAACGAAGGCTTTTAGCGCAAATGCATGCATGGAGGGAAGGTTGCAGGTTCGTGCCATCCATAGGAAAAAATCAGATCCCTTTTTGCAAGAAAAAATTGGATGAATTAGGTTTTTATAAATTTTTGACAAATTAAAAATTCTTTTGATAAAATGTAGTGTAATGAATGTGGTAGTTGAGAGTGAAATGAATGCATAAATTCGAGCAATTAAAGTAAAGTAACTAATGAGCATAAGTATTTATAATGATTTGATTTATCCAATAAATCTACTCAAGTACCTTAGTTTATTTACTAAAGGATTTCTCAAATGCTCCATTAATTTTAATCAAAGATCGAAAGTTAGGATAACCTAAGTTATGCTTAGGGGTTATACAATAACATCTTTAATACAAATCGGGTCTGATCATCTGATTCACATTTACGATTTTACACCAATGCAACCTTGATATCTCACAACAACAAGAAGATTATCTAGTTTCATACCTATATGGAGATGACAGAATTAGATTCAAGTAAATCTTTCCTTATGATATAATAACAATGGTTACTCAATTATATACATAATATAAAATTAATTAATCAAAGGTACGTAGAATGATAAAATTTTGCTCAAGACCACTTTTGTAGTTTGCTATCAAAATTTCGCACGACACCTTTTCCATTCTTGAAAAACAAAGCATGAGGGTTATAATTAAATACCCTTGCTTCCAACGGTTTGGAAACTAGTCGTTGAGCTCAGAAAAAAGATACTAGTGGTTGACTACTAGTGCGTCTGGTCTTGCAACTTGAACTCTTTTGAAATGATTTGGAAGAAGTTAAATATATGCTTAGCAGTCGTCCGAAATTTTGTATCTGCAAGCTTCAGGTTATTCGAAACATTGCATCCGCAATAGTTCATCGTTCGGTACCTTGCTTTTGAAAGTCCCTTTCTTCCAAAACTTAGCTATACATGCATACATTAATTTAACTAAAGTGTGAATAATTATATCTGGGCACCTAGCAGTCCTATGGAACTCCCATTTGTGCATTCACAACATAATTAAGCACAAATAGTGAATCTAATACTACCATATGTTTAAGGTACCGTTGAAATTAAGATCCTTTGAAAATATTTTGACTCATAAAACTTAGATGCATGGTTTTTAAAATCAATTTAAATACAAAGAGAGTTCGAAAACCTTTTGGACTCATTGAGCAACCTAAGTTATAACTCAAAGTAGAGAAGAATTAGATATACAAAGAAGTATGCCTATGAGCACTTGACTCTAGTTACTATTTAATCTATTCATAGCTTGTCTTCAAAACTTGATATTCTTTGTTGAGCACTTTAGAGTCATTCTCAGACATGTAAATCGGACTTGAATCCAAAAGTCTATATCATCCATGTTTATCATAATCAAAACCTAGTTGATTAAGAGCCTTATGGCTTTCACATATATAGTTCCCCTTTTTTATTTTCAAAGCACTTGCATTCCAGTGAGGTTAATTTGATTTGACTTGAGTTGTGTCTGCACAGGCTAACTCTTACTTGGAAATGGTCTAGTCATAAACTCTTTCAATATATATGGTGCCACATGTAGAAATTGAATATGTGAATCGTTTTTATGTTATCAATCCGCTTATCAGCTGCCATTGTGTCATCCATGGTTTTAGGCCTTTGTTCAGGCCCTTGAAAAGGCCTCTGTCATAATCTAATTTTTCTCTGCTGGTTTTATCTTATCATCACGTACTTCTGGCAAGAAAAAGTCTAGTACAAGTTCACTCAAATTCCAATAAAATAGTACCGTGAATCGTGGAGAAAATATCACCATAACCTAATGTTGTAGGTCAGTGGCGCCAAATTAATCAATAAATTTCCTTGAAGAAGCTGTAGGACCATCTTCAGCAGTCCTCTGTTGTACTCCAGCAATTAATTTGATAATCATTTTCAGCTAATTTCATCACCTTCTTCTCTAGGTAACAAACCTATTCAAGCATGTTCAAGCACCATATTCCAGACGTTCAACTAATTTTCAACAAAAACGTACGTCGATTCGCGGCGAAAAATTTCAGTAGCAGCATTCGATGCCATTATTATTAAGGAGCTGCTGGACCATGCATGAAGATGTGGCCATAGTTTCGTTTCTCTTAAAACCTCAAGACTTATCCAAATGGAGGGGACCAATCTACCTTTCAATTGTAACTTTCTTCGTCAAGTACGTTGAAGATCTGCAGGAGTTGTTTTGCCTTTGCTGATGGGCACTTGAAGAAGAGGCCAAGAGTCCTTTATGAAACATAAACGAACAACTGAGTTCTTGATGACCTAAAATTATAAGGCCACTATAAAATAAATTGCATGTGCTATGATATACTATATATGTGCGTATATAACCTTTTGAACAGCCCCTTACTATTTATAAGAAAATAATAAGGGCATATGATGTAAACATGTATAAAATTTCTTTAGGATATATAATCATTGTAAACTGTAATATAACTCTTATCTAATTCAGTGCAATTATTGAAAAAAGAAAAATACAAACGATAAAATACTCATCAAATGCGTAACAGGCATTATCATTCAATTGTTAACAATAATTCTTAGACTAGTCTATATAAGTAAACAAAACAATCATTGGACAGGTAAGTTTCTCTTATCCTCTAATTTTTTTGACTAGCTTCTATATAGATTAATTTAATTTAATTTTTAATTGATAAGTAAAGGGTTATTCAATTCATCATCAGGAATCTTACAATTATCAGAGTTAAAATCCCCCTGACCACACCATGACTCTGGGGGCAAAAGGGACTTCGGGATATACTCGAATTTATAAAAACGATTCTGCCACTGAGCTGTATTATAGACTAATATTTCAATATCTTAAATTTTTGCCTTTGGCATTTTTCAATATATATAAATGCATGTGTGTATATATTTCACGACCGTATGGCTCATGAGGCAATTAAATGAGGAAATTGTCTCAGGCCCCAAAAAATTAAGGCCTCTATTTAATTTATGTATATAATGTTATTGTATAATTTTTTATAAAAAATAAAAGATTAGGTGAATAATTAATGAGATATAATATTAGAAAATAGTCAATTATAGGCCTAAAAAAAGAATGAAGAAAGTTAATTTTGTAGAGTTGATATTTCTTTTTCCAAAATTAAAAATTAGGTAAATAATTAATGAAATTTAATATTAGAAAATAATCAATTAGAAAGTCTAAAAAAGAAAAAAGAAAGAATGAAAAGTTAACATTACATTCCTTCACAAGATAAATAAAGTTAATCGTTATAATGGAATATCTTTTGTATATACTTTTATGGCATTAGATATTGTACTTCGTTATAATGGAATATCTTTTGTATACTTTTATGGCATTAGATATTGTACTTCGTTATAATGGAAGGGATGAATCTCCCGTTGAAGAAGAAGGGGCTTTTGGACAATAACAAACTTTATATATATAAACACAAACATATTACTTATTCACAATATTTACCTCTTGTAAATAGTTATTTCAAATAAAATCTTATTCTTCTTACTTTATTTACAAAATAAATTGTAAATTATTCAATCCGTAACCTTCAAAATTATTACCCTTTATTTTATATTAATGCATTGACAAAAATATATCACATGAAAATATAAAGCTTGCAAGTGCTAATGTCGAAATGAATGCCCAATGACATTAGATGGTTAATTGAAGATAAAATCAAACTAAGTGGTAAACATTTATTTGTTTTTCTCAAGCGTCTAATTGGTTTGGATAAAAATAGTTTTGTCAATAAAATGAAAAGCAATATATTAGAAGATGTGTCAGCTGAAATTGGAATACAAAATGTCGTTCCCTTGGATGTGTATATAAAAATCACGAAGATAAAATCACTTTAATAAATGATGGATTGAGTAAGAAATTGTTGAATGACATCTGATTGACTCTTAAGACGCATTCTTGTGGAAGTGTTTAACAAGAACTACTCAAATTATGAAACAAATTCGAAGATGAAGAAACTTTAAATGATCGTGTATGCAAATTTATATAAAACCTTGATAAAAAACAATTCAATTATATAATATGAAGGTATTTTATGAAATTAGTTTATTTTATATTATATATATATATATATTATTAATGCACTAGTATTTTATATAAACATTTTTTAGTGTATGGAGACGGTATGGTGACATACCTATCCATGTATGTCAATTACAGTAAGTATCACTACCACCACCTATCCATGTAGCAATTCCTGACATAATAAACCCAATGGGTATTTTTATCATTTCAAGAGAGAAAAATTCTAAGCAAATCCTTGTCTTCATCTTCCTTTTAACTTCTTTTAAATCTCTTTTGCAAGTTAACGACAGACCACAAGTCCACTTGAAACAAATCATCACCTAGTTTACTGAATTGAAGATCTTCTCTACAAAGAAGATACTCATGACAAATCAAGAACAGGTGGCCGGTATAGTCCGAAAAGAAGCTACCATAATATTCCTCTGTAACCCAACATAGATGGATCTTTTGCCTTTGATTTCTTGCAGAAAATCAGTTGAACTCTTGTAGAGTTTACCTCAAAGAAGAAAATATTGTAACAAAGAGAAGGTAGGAGAAGAATGGAAATAGAAGGAAAAAAAGGTGACTATTGGGTTGTTGGAAGAAATATAGAAGAAGGAGAAATAGCACTAGCTTGGTTGAATTAGCATATTGTTTTCAATTCCCTCTGGAATATGAGAAGGTAGATGAGGCAGTTGGCAGAAATTTGTTGTCAGATGGAGGAAGGATTGGTGCCACTCTAATCATAGGTTAAAGAGGTTTTCCATAGGATTGTAAGGAGTAGGGTTGAGGTTCTTGATATTCTTGATTAAGCTGGCAAAATATGTTCCAGAGTTCCTTATTAAGACACTTCAATTGTGTCACTTGGTTTTTATATTTTGTTACATACCTAGTTTTTAGGGTGAGGTTATTTTTATGTTAGCATATATAGGTGACAAAATTTTTATTCATTTACCTCTATCTGTAATTTGTTTTATCTTTTTAATGAAATTTGCATTATCAATAATAATAATAATAAAAGATTGTGTTACAAATAGGATGCTTTTTTTTTTTTTTTTGAGGGTTTTCCCTCAATTAGTGAAATATAGGAGGAAATCAAGAAAAAGAAGAAATGAAGCTAATAGAGGCTTCCTAATTAATTATACGGTGATGATGGATGCTTAAAAGATGAAGATCCAATCATATCCCTTCTGTCTTGCTCTATTCGGAAACAACATCTGAAATTCCTTTCAAAGTAAACTTTTTATGGCCACTTTGTAAAGATTTGAGCCCAGTTGTATTTGTGGGAGAGAAACTAGGTTCTAGTCTATAAAACAACAAACAACCTTGACTAATAAACTAATGGCGGAGGTGGTTCGGTCCCAGGGAGGTCAATAGACCTCACTCAAATTTCAATAAAGAAAAAAAATTTCTGTTAGACTGCTTAAACTCAATTACAATTTACCTACACTCAAATATAGTCCAATTTAATATATTATCCAACCCACTAAACTTGTTTGGAAAAAAAATTATAATCTTTAACATATGTAAAAAGCAAGAATTTGGAATTGGATCTCTCCTAAAAAGACAACCTAACCTATAGTTTTTTGTAGTGAAAAACATAAAAAAGTCTCATTTGATAGAGTAAAATGTATTTATTCACCAAAAATCTAAAAAAGCCCTCTTTCAACCTAAAAAACAAAAGAAAAGGAAAAAAAAAAAGGGAAAGTGATCATCCCATATTTCCAACTTTGTCAAAACTTGGAGACTTTGTTCCGGGCTTTTCCTTCTTCTTACAAATTAAGGTAAATTTTTTACTTATTTTTTAATATCCTTACTTTTGGGAATATCTTGATGAAATTTTATATGTGTTTTCTCTTTATTTCACGTATTCTATGTTTCTTAATGCTTGCTTTATGTTATAATTTCTCATCTCTATGACTTTGTTAGTTTCTTGTTGATGTGTGTTATTATTTAGATATATGAATTTTATTTGGAAATCAAATTGTATTGATAAGTTTTGTTCACATAAATAAAAATCCATTGAATCAATCATCCAACTTAAGAATTTCTTGTTGGTGAGTGAGATATTCTCAAAAAATTATTTGTGGCCTCAAATAAGTCAGAGACATATTTAGTACAAAATCAAGACTTCTTCTTTCTTACTATTATTAGTGTCATGTGCATATTTTTATATTATAACAATTTGAATTGAATTGAGGACAGAAAGGGGAAGGGAGAGGTACCCTTCTTCTTCTTTTTTTTGATTATTTGAAATAATTTTTTGACATATTATTATCGAATGTTTTAGCGAGTAATAATTATGAATAAATTCTTTAAAAGAGATGCTCAAGAGAATGTCGATTAGAAGATGCCAAACAAAATTGAGGAATTTTATTTTGCACTTCCTATGATGCTAATATTAGATATCAAGTTCGAAGAGCATAATTGCAAAAAGGCCCTTGTCAACCTTGGTCATTCATTCCAAAAATGGAAATTTGGAGTTAATCATTTAGAAGTTTCAATCATTCTTAGTTCAGTGAATTTAGTAATTGGTTGGAGTATAATATAACAAAAGATGATGCCTATGATTTTTGTTGTTATCTTTTCAAAACAACACACGGAAAATAAGTAACAGGTGACTCTTTTGTTAGCGAGGGATTCATGAATTGGAAAATAAAGAAAGACTTAAAGTTCATGTTGGGTTGGGAAACATGATAGTGAAACATAATAAAGCTTGAATAAAATGTGATGCTTTGATGAATCAAGGTCATCATATTGAAACAGTTTTGCATAAGCAATAAAATCAATCAAAGGATGATTATTGCACCCGTCTTAATGCATCAATTGATTGTGTTCGGGTTTTGTTGTGGCAAGGGCTACCTTTTTGGGGTCATGATGAATCTGAACATTCTCTCAATCCAGGTAACTTTCTTATCCAAGTGTAATTTTTGGCGGACCATATAATGATGCTATTAAAGTTGTTACATTGCAAAATGCTCTTTAGAATTGCAAGTTAACATCGTCCAAGATTTAAAAGGATTAATAGCTTGTGTTGTTGAAACAATTAATGTGATCATGACAAATATTGGTGATTCATTGTTTTTCATTATAGTTGATGAGAGCAAGCATACACAAGATACACAAGAGCACATGGGATGAGACACATTCAGATCTAATTTAAGTTCATGTTTGGTCTAAGAAATTTAAAGAAGCATGCGGTTGGCTCGATCAAGGAATTTGGACTCAAACTAGTCCATGGAAGCCCCTTGAAGAAAGTGACAATCAGAACCTAATGTGAATGATTTAAGCTTTAGAATCTTCCAAATAATCATACTCATAAAGTTGAAAACAAGGAACTTATTTTATGGAGAAAGACAAGGCTAAAATCAAGGAACTTCTTTTGTGGAAGAGACAATACTGAAAATAAGACTTTAGTTTCATTTCCTTTTAGTACTCAATTTATTTCAAAATATTGTAAAGCTTTAACCATTTAAGGTGCTTTCTTTATTTGTTTTTGAGTGAGTTTGTTCCACTATATATTGTAAGGTTCTTGCTTGACCAACCAAATCATTTTTATCAAACAAGTTATTGAGAATTGTTTATCTTTGGCTCTTAAACGAACTTCTTGAACGTATCAAAATTACATGGTGTTCAAACTCGGACTTATCAATCAAACCAATCAAAGTTGATTGTGGCGTCTTCGATACCAATGTTCTTCTTGTTAGGCATCGGGTAGAGGTTTTTCATCCCAAACCATTAGGATTTCGATCTTGGAGACTGATTTGATTAGGGTTGCTTCAGTTTCTTGGTATTAGAGCAAAAGTTCATAATCAAGTTTTGTTTATCTATTACTGTACATTTACTTCTGGATTATTTGTGTATCTTGGTTTTCATTGTCAATTTAGCTTAAAAAAAAGAAAGAAATAGATGAATTTATAAATACATAAAAAAGAGCTAGGCAAAAAAGTATTCTGGAGACCCAATTATTGTTATTAAAATTCATATTTTGAATTTATATTGTTGTTTATGAAAGCTTGGTTAGTGTGCTTGTGTTATTATTGTCTCAAATTTGAATATCCTTGGTAACTGTTATGGCCTATGAATTTAGGTATTGGTTTGATTAGTTCTATTAGAATCGAGTAACAATAAAATAGAAAAGGTAAGTATGGTGAGAAAATTAAAGTGGACAAAAGCCAAAATTTTGAGTGCAAACACGAGTGAAATTGAGTGAACCATTTTGTTTGAGTGAAACACATAAGAGAATGTTGTGAGGTTCTATTGTATACTGTTCTATTACCAAAAAAAAATGTCAAAGAACAACAAAAACACTAATAATGCTACCTCTGGAGCAACAAATAAAAAATTTCTCATGAAGGCTGTGACGAGAAAGATGAGGCGTTTGTTGAGACAAGAGTTGGATGAACTACATAAGAGATTAGATTGAGTAGAAAATGCTTGTATGGAACAACCACAACATGTTCCTCATGTTCATAAATGGGAAAAGGTTAGAGGAAGAAGGAGAGTCAACAGGTAGTCATAGGAAGTTTAGACAGGATAAATGAGCTAAGAATAGAGGAAATGACAGTTTCAGTGGTATTAAAATGAAGATACTATCATTTCAAGGTAAATCTGATCTTGAAGTATACCTTGAGTGGGAAAAGAAAATAAAGTTCATATTTGATTGCCATAATCATTATGAAACAAAAAATGTAAAACTAGTTGTGGTTGAGGTTTTTGATTATGCTATCACTTGGTGGGATCAACTTGTCATAAGCAAGAAACGGAATAGAGAACGACCTGTTGAGACATGGGAAGAGATGAAAAACATTGATGAAGAGGCATTTTGTGTCTAACCATTACTGTAGAGACGTCTTACCCAAGGTAACCGAAACGTTGAATATTATTACAAAAAAATGGATATTGTCATGATAAAAGCAAATGTAGATGAAGACAGATAAGCTACTATGACACGGTTTATGAATGGTTTGAATTGAAAGATTGTAAATGTAGTAGAGTTGTAACATTATGTAGAGATTGAGGAAATGGTACACAAGGCCATTAAGATTAAGTAGCAACTTAAGAGGATGGGCAAAACATGAGCAACCCCAATATCAAGTCTTAATTCGTGGAAGCCATGCTATATGAAGCGAGATGAGAAACAACATGTAGCCAGCACATTTAAACAAGAAATCGAGTCTTTCAAACAAGAGCTGTAAAGTAATTCCAAACCTCCAACAACTAGAAATCGTGACATTGAATGTTTTAAATGTCAAGGCAAGAGGCATATAACAAGTGACTTTATGAAAAAGAGAGTTATAGTGATGTGAGACAATTGTGAGATTGCAACTAATAGTGAATCTGAATATAAAGAAATACTACCATTGGAGGATGATGAGGGTGAAAAGTATGCAACCTCATGAGACTTAGTAGGTGTTATATGAGAGCTTAGTAGCCATGAGAGCTTTAAATGTTCAAGTGAAATAAGCCGACGAAGATCAACGAAAAAACATATTTCATACTAGGTGTTATATGAAATGCAAGGTTTGCAGCTTAATCATTGATAATAGTAGTCACACTAATATGTCTAGCATTTACCATGATAGATAAGTTAGAGCTTTCTACACTTAAGCATCCATGACCATATAAAATGTAGTAGCTGAATGATAGTGGTGAGGTGAGGGTGAACAAACAAGTACTAGTGTCATTCCGAATTGGGAAGTGCGAAGATGTGGTGCTATGTAATGTGGTACCCATGCATGATGGACACTTGTTACTTAAGTGCCCTTGGATTGCCTCCAAATTAACAAGCTTACAAAAATAATTTTGAGGAGATGAAAGAACTTCAAAGACAAGTTAGTGGCTTGATGGAGAATGGGTACATTAGGGAGAATATAAGCCCTTGTGTAGTTCTAGTGCTCCTATTGCCAAAGAGTTATAGGATTTGGAAAATGTGTAGATTGCAGAGTCATCAACAATATCACGATGAAGTATTGACACTCTATTGCTCGATTAGATGATATATTGGATGAGTTGCATAGTGATTCTGTGTTGTCTAAGATTGATTTGAAAAGTGGATACCATGAAAGAAGGTAATGAATGAAAAACTGCCTTTAAAGCAAAATATGGATTGTATGAGTGGTTAGTAATGTCATTTGATTTAACTAATCTTCCTAGTACAATTATGCGACTAATGAATCATGTATTACATACATTATTAGCAGATATGTTGTTGTGTATTTTGATGACATACTTATTTATAGCAAAAACCTGGATTAACATGTAATGCATTTGAAATATGTTTTGGATGTACTTAAGAAAGAAATGTTATTTGTTAATCTGAAGAAATGTACATTTTGCACGGATAGAGTTGTCTTTCTTAGTTTTGTTGTTGGTGCCTAAGGTATATAGGTTGATGAGTAAAAGATGAAAGCCAGAAGCCATTCAAGAGTAGCCAAGTCCAACAAACGTGAGTAATGTAAGAAGTTTTCATGGACTTGTTAGTTTTTACCAGCGATTTGTGAAAGATTTTAATATTATAGTTGCACCATTAACTGAAGTGATCAAGAAGAACATTGTGTTTTGATAGGGAGAAGAGCAAGAACAGACGTTCTAGCTTATCAAGAAGAAGTTCAGTAATGCTCCATTGTTTTCTTTACCTAATTTTGTCAAAACTTTTGAGATTAAATGTGATGATTCAGGTGTTGGTATTGGTGCTATTTTGATGCAAGAATGACGACCAATAGCATACTTATATGAATAATTGAGTGGAGCAAATTTTAACTACCCAACTTATGATAAGGAGTTGTACGTGTTGGTTTGGGCATTAGAGACGTAACAACATTACCTTTAGCCATCGTGATACACATCGAATCATGAGTCATTTAAGCACTTGTTTCGCCAACACAAGCTGAACAAAAGACATCCTCGATGGGTGGAATTCATATAGACTTTTTCATATGTCATTCATTTGCGGTAAGGAAAATGTTGTTGCATATGCACTTTCTCACATATATGTCTTAATCTCAACTCTTGATACTCAATTGATAAGATTTAAGTATATTAAGGAATTATATGCTGAAGACCATGATTTTAGTGTTGAGTACCAATCATGTCAAAAATTTGCTAATGGTAAGTACTTTGGCACGAGGAATACTTGTTTCGGGAAAATAAATTGTATTCCATGCCACAAGACAAATGATGCTACCAATGTTGCTGATTTGTTCTTTAGGAAAATTGTGAGACTTCATGGTATTCCTATGACAATTGCTTATAATAGAGATACTAAATTCTTAAGCTATTTTTGAAAGACTATAGGCTAAATTAAGGACTAAGTTGTTATTTTTGACAACTTGTCACTAGGTTAGTTATATGATGATCAAGTACTTTTGTTAGCACTTAATGGCCAATCAACGGAAGAACAATTTTAAATAACTTCTATAAGTTCAATGACATAAACCATATGAAAAAAATACGTGTAAAAAATCAAAATTTGGAAAATGACAATATGTCATATTAATCTTTAGAAAGCTTGTTTTCAAAAAAAAATATCTTTATTTAACTTTTCTTGAGGGAAAAAGATAATTCATTGCAGTATTACCCATGAACTCTTTTATGAAGTGAAAAATAAAAATTAATTCAAATGATTG
This sequence comes from Apocynum venetum, assembly GCA_019593545.1. Lineage (NCBI taxonomy): Eukaryota > Viridiplantae > Streptophyta > Magnoliopsida > Gentianales > Apocynaceae > Apocynum > Apocynum venetum. The sequence continues at coordinate 993,615 of SRSM01000151.1, forward strand.
AATGAACTTTAATGCGACAATAACAACTCCTAAATATGGATATCTCTTTTTTAAAAGATTTTCAAGTATTGAACTAGTTGAATCAAACAATGTTATAAGACTTTATATAGAATAAAAGTGTGACTATGCTACAACTCGTCTTGTGTGGCTCAATCTTCTCCCAAGAAATATTGAACAGTTTCTTGGCATAGCATTTTAGCACATGAATGTGTAATTCAATTTAGGAAAAAAAATTGAGAAGGTAACTGGAGTTAAGCATTAGAATGTAATTTTTGGATAGGTCATTCATGACTTATAATATTATCAAAACATAGACCTTTATCACTTCAATTCTTTTTATATAAACCATCTTTGGATAGTTAGCACATGTTAGACAAGAGTTGTAAATTAGCTATTTGCCCAACTTTCTAAATCTGGTTAAACATTTTTTTATATTAATACATGATCCCTATTTCGATTTAAATAAATAAATAAATAAAAGTGAACATACCAATAACTATCACTTGCTCGTTTAAGAGGTCTAATGTTGTTGGCCATTTTTTTGTCTTAAATGTATCATACGTTACAATGTGTTTCAAAAGTTGATTGAACTTGAGTCGAGCTCAAGATAGCTCTTTAAGTATTTGAGTTGAACCCTATTGAGCCGTTTAAATATTTGGCTAGTCAAGATGCTCACGAGCAGCCTACTATATATTTTCTAAAAATATTTAAATTAAAATATTAAAAAAATCGAACTTGAGCTCACTCAAAAACTAACCTTATATTCGAGCTCAAGCCTACTAAACATTTAATAATTCGAGTTCAAGCTTCATTTCTTAAACTCGATTGAGATCGAACCGTTATAATATATTCAAGCTTCAACTAGGGTAGGTCCAAGCTCAAGCTTGAGGTCTTCTTGACTTGATTATACATCTAATTCTATCACTATTTTTGTATCCACCATTCAAATTAGATTTCTCTATAAAAATATATATAATTTGTATATTGTAAATGATACAAAATTATTCAACTTATTTAATAATATTTTAATGATACAATCAATATAATCATTTAAACATGTCAAAAAAATATAACCGATTGTTCTTAGTATTCAGAGGGATGGCATTTAGACTGCATGGGGGTGAGAGCTCCTATCTTTTCCCCAACTCCAATTATAAAAGGGATCTCGATCCCCAAGTCTTCTTGGCTTGTAAAATTGATATTGATCCCCATATATGTCCCCGCTTCTAAAAAGATACTTATTTCAATCCCTATTTTAGCTTTGACCCCGCTGAGAAATAATATTATATATACATCTAATAAATAAGCATAAAAATCAATACAAAAATAACAACTTTTACTGGTTAAAGAGATTTTGCAATTGACTTAGAAAATTGAAATTTCGAAGATTACATCATCAAAATGTCTTAAGAAGGCAAAATACCTTCTATGAGTTGATGGTTTGTTTCATATCCAATTTTCTAATAAATTGGTAAACTGAGTCATTTAAAGTCAGATTTCCGAGACTATATTGTTGTTGTTCATCTTTGAATTTATTATATAAACTTAGAAGTTCTTGTTGCACAATGCTACAAGGATGCATCTCAAGAGTCACCCGAATGTCATATCCCAATGAATAATATTTTGTATTGCAGTTTCATCTGATATATCTATTACACACTTATATTCTCTTATCACTCATCTTATTTGCAAAACTACTCTTATCCAAATCATGTAAACATTTGAGAAAAGTACTTACAAGTTCACCATTTAGTCGAACCTTGGATTCAATTAACCATATAATATCCTCAAATATTTCTTTCGATATTACACACCTTAATCACTTCATTCTCATTAGGTAATTTTTATTAATATATTAATAAAGAGCAAAAGGGTAATAATTTTGCAATTTAAGGATAAAATCATCTATTTTGTCAAAAACGCACGAAGAAGAAGGAATGAAAAATAAACTAAATATTTACAAAAGAAAAAAAATTGAGATAATGAAGAAGAATAATTGATGATTCTCGATAATTTGATGAAAAAAAATGATAAAGAAGATTTGAACTTAAAGTTATTGAAACAAGTAAAACAAGACAAAATGAAAGAGCAATGACGTGATTGGAATATAAAAAAAGCGCCCACATAGTTTAAACAAGCTTGAAAAAATAGGAAAAAGACTAAGGACAAAAAACAGTGATGTCAGCCGAACTTGAAAAAATCAGAAAATGACAAAGGAAAAAAAGATGTGACGTGATCAGAATATGAAAAAAGAACCATATAATTCAAACAAGTTTGAAAAAAATTAGAAAAAGATAAAGGACAAAAAAGATGTGATGTGATCGAAATTTAAAAAAAGAACTACAAAATTCAAATGAGTTTGAAAAAATCATAACAAGACAACGGATAAAAAGATGTTATGTGATCAGAATTTGAAAAAGGAGCCACATAATTCAAACAAGTTTGAAAAAATTGGAGAAAAAAAAAGGACAAAAGGATGTCATGTGATCGGGATTTGAGAAAAGAACCACATAATTCAAACGAGTTTGAAAAAAAATGAAAAAAAGATAAATAACAAAAATATGTGATGTGATTGGAATTTTTTAAAAATAAGCCACATAATTCAAACAAGTTTGTTGAAAATAATGCAAAAATTGGAAAAAGATAGATGACAAAAAACTTAAAATACATGAACAGATATTGTAATTTTCATTTTTCTTGTTTCTTGTAACATCTATGACATGGTAACATTCATCGAAATAGACAAATATCGCATGAGAAAAAATATAAAATATATTAAAACTAAATTATTTATTGAATCATTGCAACTCATTCGACGAAGAATCATTCTCGTGATATCTTGCGTTAAATTTTTATTTTTTTTAAAAAAATCATCATTACCTTTTATGTAGTGATAAATAGTGATTAGATAGAATATTAAAAAAAACTCACGAATCTCCCCAAAATAGATCATCATAATTCATAAATGACCCAAAAAAACTCACGAATTCCAAAATTACAAAATAAAAATATCTCAAAAAACACTACTCATTAGCTCACTACATTAGAATAAAAAAACACACAAATAAGGTTAGAGATTAGATAGAATAAGTTAATTTAAATTAAAATATATAAATGGGGGTTTTTTAAAAAAAGTAAAAAATAAAAATTTTAAAAATAAACAGGTTTGCGGGTTACCCACGGATTATGCGAGTTCAATCCATTTACCCGCGAATCAGTTTAATGTTAAACGGGTTGAACACGTGAACCCACCAACCTGTGAAATCCTAACCCTAACTCGTTAATATCGTGTAGTGTTCATGTCGAGTTCACGTGCTATGTAATTATCTCTCTAAGAGCAATTAAATCTTCAAGTGAACTCAAAAAATATTTGGTTTGTGGCTCGTCGAGCAGTTCACGAACCACCTAAATATATATGTATATATATATATTATTTTTTATTATTTTCCTCCAAATTTTAAATTAAAAATATTTTAAAAATTAATTTGAGCTCAATAAACAACAATTGAGAACAAACATTCATATATGTAGGCTACACTGAAATTAAGATTAACATTAATCATTCGAAATATTAGTATAATGTATGGATGAGGTAACTATAAATTAATTGGAGTAGTTGCTCAAACAACACATAATAAGCATGTTCTTACAATAGATATCATTTCATATTCTTTCAATGGACCTTATGATAGGACATTGAATTTTGAGATACAAACAAACTCAATATATGAACACACAATTATAATGATTAAACATTATGATGCATTCATGGCTTTGCCAAGAAGTTATGATATGTTATAACAATTATTCAAAATATTTTTTTGATCCATCTTGAAATTGCATAATAAACCAAGTGACATTTTCAATGTTGATAATTTTTTATGATTACAATAATTTATTAATAAGTTATTGCCTCCTATTGGACAAATACTTCTTGTTACAACACCATAAACATAGAAGCTTTTGCCTCAAAATTTGATCCTAAAATGCCTCAAATAAATTTGTTTATTAAATGAAACATGCATATCATAAAATTAGATAAATTTGATTTAAAGCTAATATTATGAGCAGAATTTGCTAGTACTATTGATTTAATTAAGTGTTACAAAATTTATAACAACTTGATATGTGTAATATATATATATATATATATATATATGTAATAAATAATAAAACATATACAGTAAAACATCTATAAATTAATAATATTGTGACTATAAAATTTTATTAATTTAGAGCGTTATTAATTAATCAATAAATTGAAAATTTTATTCATTAAAATAGTTTTTCTCAATTCAATGAATATTTTTTTCTATTTAATCCATTAAAGTAAGTATAAGCTATTTATATAAAATATTTAAAAAGTTGATAAATTGATTACTAAAAACACTTTTGATAATTATTTGAATACACGAATTGCTTAAGATATTTTTTGTATCTAAAGCCTCAAATCACTTAAAATCATTTTGGCGACTCTTTAAACTCAAGTAAGTTTAACTAATCTATATAAACAATATACAAAAATTCTCAAAATCATTCTCAACAATATCTTTTTATCTAAAAAGGTATTTTGAAATCAACCATGATGAAATTAAACTCTCATTGTGGGAACAACTCTTTACTATTTTTTGTTGCAATTCGAGAGCATGACGCCAACTTTGGAATTCAATGAGAAAAGTTAGATATGAAATTCATCAAGATTTAAATTTCATGAAGAAAATAAACAATAAGATATTCATATTTTATTAAATTTTTCTAATTATGTTTGTAAGTTTAGATAATTATTAATTTATGATATTGACATAACTATAGGTTTATATAAGGTTTTTCTAAAAATTATTATCTTATTAATTTTTGAACTAGTCATCTAAGTTGGGACCAAACAAAAATATTATTTTAGAGAGGTTATTTATTTTATCGAATATTAATTTATGATTTCACTGTATACACATGCATTTATATATTTATAAATATTAAAAAATATATACCGATGCATGTATATGTGAATACTCAATCGGATACAATAGTATTGTGAATTTACAATTCTTATATTTGTGTATTTTTTAGTTTAAAATGAGTAAACTCTATTCACATGGGGTTAGTGTGGGTGGGTACCAATGCCATGATACCTAGAATTATGTAATGCCTTTCCTTAAAAAATAAAAATAAAAACTAAGAATTATGTAATTCCAAAAGAAACCTTTTTGGGGTTGTTTCATTTAAGGTCGGAGGAAATTAGAGTATTTCCTTGTTAAGCATCCATTTATTTATCTTGACTGCTCCAAGGGAAAAAAAATTAAAATAGAAAACTTACTAATGGTACCCCTTGAAATTATTGCCAAGTTTTAAGTCAAACTTACAAAATGTTGTCCAGCACGTGATGAAAGCCTGCCACGTAGCAAAATGCCATTCGTTCCCACAAAATATAACAATTCAAAAAAAATATAAAAAATGAAAATTCCCATTTTTGTCCCTGGCGGTCTAGAAATTTGAAATTTCAAAAGATCAACGGTCGTCTTTCATCATAACGGCAAACGGGAAATGCATCATCTTGAAACGAAATCAACGGATTCTCAAAGGAAACTTTCTCAATCTTTCAAATCCTTCTGTCTCTATCTCTTTTCCTCTGAGAACTGAAAAAGCATTTGAAATTCCTTTTCTCTTTTTCTCAAAGACTGTAGTGTAGTATTTGATTGCCACGTTCTCCTTTTCAATTCAAACTGTTTCCTGAATTTAACTTTGTGTATATAATATCTCTCAATGGCTGCCCATCAATGGAATGACCCACTTCTTATAACTGATGTTCGTAGTCAACAGGGACTCAACTCTCAAGATCACAGTAAGACTTTGATGTATATTCCGGTTTCTTGAATTTTCGCGTATAATTTTTTCTTTTCTTTTTTTTGTATTTATTCATTTGTAGAATTCGTAGACCCTTTACTAGTTTCGTATAGCTCAAGAACTTCACTAATGGAAGAGTCAGATCCGACCGATTTCAGTCCTAATGCAATTGAAGGTAATGCTTATGCAGTCTCTATAATTCTTGTAATGTCCTCAGATCCTAAAGACTTGTACTAGAAGGGAACCCACAAATGTTTTTCACTGAGTTTTTGAAATTTCCCATTTAGAGCTGGCCATTAGATTGGATTATATAATAATTGAGCATATTAAAAAGACGGAGATTGGATTTGATTATATGATAATTGAACATTTCTTACTGAAAGATGAAAATTGAATTTGATTTGGCGCTTTAGATAATTCTTGTCGGAAGGGAAACATAGAAGGAAATTATGCTGAGACTTCCTGTGATGCAATTGCGGAGAATTTTACTGATGGTACGAATTAATACTGTCATTCAGATTTTTTTTTGGGGGGGTCTGAAATTGTTTTAGTTATTAAGAGATTTCACATTTTCTAGGTAGGGCAATGCTAGGGTTTTCCATAACATCACCTGACTTGGTGATATGTGCTGGGTCTCCTGTTATTCCTAGAAATAGTTATGAAGATTCACCTGAATGCTTGAAGGGCACCTCCACTGTAGTCTCTTTGGAAAATGGAATAGAAGGTTCTGAAACAAACGTGTCTTACAATACCCCAAAAGGTGAAGAATTGCCAACATTCTGGGGAGAATCTAGCCAAAATAATGTGTCTCAAGAAGCTTACTTTGAGCTTCCTCGTCCACCACTGGCTGACACAGAGTCACCTGAACACATAATGCCTTTGATAAGCATTAATGTTGGCTCCTCGGATAGCACTGTTTTCTCTGGAGGAGTAAAATTTTTGGAGGACAAACATTTTATTGGAGGTGATACTATGACGACTGACATATCAATTTCAGAAAGTGAGCAAAGTAATCTTTATCAAAGTGCGCGCTTTGGAAACTTCACCTATAATTTCAAGAACATCGGGCCAGGGTTCTACTGGGTTGATATACATTTTGCGGAGATTGAATTTTCTGATGGCCCTCCAGGAATGAGAGTGTTTGATGTTCACATACAAGGACAGAAGGTGAGAAGTTTGAAAAGCTGAAGGCAAACATTTTCATGTATAAGTAGATCATAATGTGTTATGACACCTTGATATATGTTGATTAGAGTTTCTGGCGTAGGTCATTTCCAGCTTAGACATTTATGCTCGTGTTGGTGGAAATATACCCCTGGTGATATCAGATATTAAAACTCAAGTTGAGGGCGAAGAAGGATTGTCGATTAACTTTGACGGAGTTAATGGAAAACCTATTGTTTGTGGAATTTCTATAAAGAAGGATTTTAATGTTGGTAAGTTGAAAAATGTCTTTTACTGTTCTCATCTTTTAAGATCTATTTAAAGGCATTGGTCTTTCTCATTTCCTGATAAATATGTTGTTTGACTCGGATGTCAGGCTCTACGGAAGTTGAACTACCTAGACTGATGGGAACATCTCAGATGACAGAATGCGAATCACTTAATGTATTATAACCTGGCAAAGCCAAATTAAGTTGTTTCTTAGAAACTTTCAAGACTCAAAGGATTAATTTCTAATGGACGTTGTTTTCGTAACAATTTGTACAGGAAATTGGCAATGGTACAGTGGGTGAAGATTTTCACAGATTTCAGCTTGAGCGTGAATGCCTGAAAAAGGAACTGATAGAGACAAAGCAAGCACTTGAAGAACTTAAAAAGGAGAATGCAACAAAGAACAGAGAATGTCAGGAGGCTTCGGGGTCCTTGAAAGAGCTTCAGAATGAGCTCATGCGCAAGTCGATGCATGTTGGATCATTGGGTACAGGATTTTCTCAACTGATTAGTCTTATGTATTTTGGTTCATATGGTGTGTGTCTATAAGCAGGAAAATTTTATTGAAAGAAATTATAAAACTAACTACTGTTTGACAAAAAGTTCATCAATGTATGCAGTATGCTTAACTAATAAGTTCATCAATGTAAGTATTTCCTCTTTCTTTTCGTTTCTTTCTTTTTTTCCCTAAGGATGCATGTGCTGTTAGTTTTGACAATGAACCACGCTATGATCCAAGATACAGTAGTAGCGTTAATCAAATCAAATTTGAATATGTTAACAAATCCTACTTCAACATATCTCGAATATATTAACATTCTGATTTAAAATCATTGATAGACCATGTAGTTCCATTTTTACTGGACTCGAGAGTAATTTAAATCGCTCATGATTCTTTAGAAGTTACTTTTAGTACTAGAAAAAATGTTTGTAGCACATTATCATAGAACATACAGGAACCTTAACGTTTTTAACAGGTCATATGGTTCGGTGTAATTATAAAAAATTCATGCTCCAGGAATATTTACTCTATTAGAATAAATGCTAAGAAAGTATTCATTATTTGTACATTATAATTTTGCTATTGAATGATGGAGTTTTGACTCTCAATTGTTGTTATACTAGTATATCTGAAGAATATCATTTCCTTACAGCTTTTGCCATTGAAGGACAAGTAAAAGAAAAGAGTCGATGGTTTTCATCACTAAGAGACTTGACACGAAAGTTAAAGGTTGTAGATATTCTTATTCAATATCCTTGCTCCTATGGATGTTTTCTCATCTACCCTGGAAATTTCATTTTTCAACAGATTCTTAAAATGGATCAGATCAAACTTGCAGAAGAGGCTTCATTATACAAAAAGTGCTTGGCAGATATGGATGACATAAACTCTGTAGTTCAATCTAAATGTAACCATTTGGTCCAATAAGATATCTTAGGAACTCATTTAAGACCTAAAACTTATTCTGATTTATGTAATTTTCTTGATAGTGAAAGAACACTTAAAGTTACACGAGGATCTCAAGACCAGATTTGTCAAAGGTGCAAAGGAGCAGAAGGAACTATACAACAAGGTACTGGAGTTGAAAGGTAAGACATAAGTTTACATATGGAGTAGTGTTTATAACAGTTTGGGACAAGTAATGCTCATCTTCTGAAATGTTCACTTTCCAGGAAATATTCGAGTCTTTTGTCGTTGTAGGCCCTTGAACAGTGAAGAGATTGCTGCAGGAGCTTCAATGCCAATAGATTTTGAAGCTGCCAAGGAGGGGGAGCTAACAGTAAAATCAAATGGGCTATCAAAGAAAGCTTTTAAATTCGATGCCGTCTTTAGTCCCCAGGCAAAACAAGGTAGCCACAAATATTGCTTGCATTTTATGCTTATGATACGTTGTTGGTGTCACTTTCTATATGCTGAATCTACTGTTTATATTGTCTGTTGGAATAGATGATATCTTCGAGGATACAGCTCCATTTGCTACCTCTGTTCTGGATGGATATAATGTGTGCATTTTTGCTTATGGACAAACTGGGACTGGGAAAACTTTTACTATGGAGGGTACAGATGAGGAACGTGGGGTGAACTATAGAACTCTGGATGAGTTATTCCGCATAATTCAGGAGCGAAAGAGCACTTTTCGGTATGATATATCTGTGAGTGTAATGGAAGTCTACAATGAGCAGATTCGAGATTTACTAGTTTCTGAATCACAATCAGGACTTGGTGCAAAGAGGTAACTTGAAATACTTGGTTCATATTTCAATTTGTATCAAGATTTTTAAAATGTACTTTGTGTATTCATTATAAAAAATGTGCAACATAGGCTTACCTACTTATGTTTTTTCTTTTGCTATTAGTTACTGACATAAGGGATATTATTCTTCATCAAACAGACTAGTAAGTACAAAAATTAGATGATAACCTCAGACTGTACCACGCTACTAGTTAGACACCGTGTATTATTTTCTATATCAAGAACAAATAGTAAACATCCTTATTATGGTCATTTTATTTTATTATAGCTTTGCCATGTATAACATGCCTAAAATTTTGAGAAAATATTTATTATGCTTCCGTAGCCAGTGAGATTTATCAAAGATCCCATCAACTCCCGCCCCCTCCCCCAAAATATTAAAAAGTAAAAGAAAAGGTTCAAACGTAGAGTTTCAGAGTGCATCATACAGTGTTTTCTTGTGCAGCGAAATATAGCAAGATTAATTTTCAGAATACATTATTCATTTGCTGTTAGTTACTGACAAAAGGGATTATTTATTAAAGAGATTAGATGATAACTTCAGTTTATACAATGCTACTAGCTAAAAAATGGTACATTATTTTCTATATCAAGAACAGATAGTAGACATCTTCATTATGGACATTTGGTTCTGTCTCTACTTATCAAAGATCAAGCTGACACAATAAGCTTTGCAAATCGGTGAGCTATGTGTGGGGACATAGAAGGAATATGTATCACGTGTAAAATATGAGAACATATTTGTTATGCTTCTATGAGATTTATCAAGACCCCACCCCCACGCCGCTCTCCAACCCGAAAAAGGAAAAAGAAAAAAAAAAGTACTTCAGTGTGCATCATATATTGATTGCTTGCGCAGGCTGGAAATAAAGCAAGTAAGTGAAGGAATACATCATGTCCCAGGATTAGTTGAAGCTCATGTGAACAATATGAAAGAGGTATGGGAAGTCCTACAAACTGGTAGCAACGGAAGGGCAGTTGGATCAACTAGTGCTAATGAACACAGTAGCCGATCACATTGGTTGGTTTTTTCTCTACTCTGTTATGATTACTGACTCAGAAGCAAAGAGTGAAATATATTGGTGCTAAGACCTGCATATTACTTGTATGTACAGCATTCATTGTGTGATGGTGAAAGGAGAAAATTTATTGAATGGAGACTGCACAAGAAGTAAGCTATGGCTGATTGACCTGGCTGGAAGTGAAAGGATTGCAAAGACAGAAGTACAGGGTGAAAGGTTAAAAGAAACTCAAAATATCAACAGATCACTCTCTGCACTAGGAGATGTGATATCAGCTCTTGCAAATAAAAGCCCGCACATCCCTTTCAGGTATCAACTACATACACGTCATGCTAAATAGTGAACTGTTTCTCTTAAGTGTTTGTTGTCTCATCGCTTTCCTTGTGTTATGCCTATTTTAGGAACTCCAAACTCACTCATTTACTTCAAGACTCTCTAGGTATTTCATTATCATTGTTCCACTGCTCAAAAACAAGATATACAATCAATATCAAATATGCTCACTTAATTGCTTCAACTAATTGACAGGAGGAGATTCCAAGACACTGATGTTTGTACAGGTTAGTCCCAATGAGAATGACCTCAGTGAGACTCTTTGCTCTCTAAACTTTGCAAGCAGAGTTCGAGGAATTGAATTAGGTCCTGCAAAGAAGCAAGTAGAAAACACCGAGCTCTTGAAATGCAAACAACTGGTACTGAAAGCTGCTGCTCAAAGTTCTTGCAACCTTTGCATGAGCAATTATTTTCTTGTTCCCTAAATAGCTATTTGTTACAAGGCAATTATTTCACTTGTTAGATTGAAAAGACAAAACAAGATATGAAGAACAAAGACTCCCAGATTAAGAGGCTGGAGGATACCATTCATGGCTTGGATATTAGGATTAAGGAGAAGGATATCAGAAACAAGAACCTTCAAGACAAGGTATGCTATTCCTTGGCTTTGTTACCACTAGTATAAATTTTTGTGGTGCATTCCAGTTACAAAGTGTGACATTTCCTTTCGTAGATTAAAGAATTGGAATCACAGCTTCTGGTCGAGAGAAAGTTAGCAAGGCAGCACGTGGACACTAAAATAGCTGAACAACAATACGTAAGACCACAACAAGATGAGGAAAACCGTGCTCCCGTAAGGCCAGTACTTGCAACTAAAACTATTGGTTCTACCAGGACACTTTCTGAGAACAGCTGCCTAGAAGGATTTACCAAGCACAATGAAGAGAAAGAAAATGATCCTCAGATGGCAGAACAATTGCATATACCAAAGAGAACAGGCAGAGCTTCTATTTGCCCAGGTGCACAAAGGATACCAGCTGCTCACCTTCCACGACGCAATTCCCTGATTCCTTTACCAAGTCTCCCAGTAACAGCCAAGTTGCCTTCTTCCTTCTTGCCATTAGCAACTATTCAAGCGGAAAATATAGAAGATGCAAATGTGGTCGAATCAAACTGCCCACCAGAACCTACAGCTTGGGATAGTCCTAAAGTAAATGGTATTGTAAGTAAGAAACTAAGCAGTCTATTGAGGAAAAGCTTCCAAAAGAAAACTCAAAAGAAGTCCCCCATGCAGCAACATACCAGAAGGATTGGTGTGAATGTGGGAATGGAGAAAGTGAGAGTTTCTATTGGCAGCCGAGGGAGAATGGCTCATAGAGTTCTAAGCAATGCAAGAAGAATAACAAAGGAAACACAACTCAAAGAAAGCAAGAGAGAGAAGGAGAGAGGATGGAATATTGGAACAGCAGCACCAAGAATTGTTCTTTGACAGATTAGGACATATACATATTATTGTTTTTTCTGTTCTTTACCCTGTAGTTAAGCTAAAGCTGCCACTAAATGTTTGCTAGTTTGGATCTAGCATTGCCAGGTAAAAAAGAAAAGAAAAAGACCAAAAAAAAAAAAAAAGTTTGGGGGCTTGAGTTTTTGCATGATGAAGCTATCATCTGTCTACTGTATTGGTTGAATTGGTGTATATCTTCTGACAGAAAGATACAAGTGCAGATTTTTGTGCAGCATTTGTTTCAGTGGTTAAGTTTGAATTACTAGCATGAAGTTGTCCAAGATTTCCTGTTTGGGGGGGATTTACATTCTGAAAGTAGGCAAAGAAATCAAAGGGCTTTGTGCTGCTTCCGGCTTCATTTGTGTCAGTATGTGACAAGTATATTTTTTTGTATTAAGGAATTTCTTATATCCCTGAAAGAAATGCAGGAGAACTTTTCGAACTTACAATAGAAGATTAACTTAGAAGGCTGAAACTGAAACGCATCAATACCTTTTCGAAATATTTCAAGATCACCGTTTGGAAATTCTCCCTCACCTAACACAATATTATGCTGATTATCACTTAGAAGCGAGAGAATGAAGTACCGAAGAATATGGAGTAACAATAAGCGAGAAGCAATAATCTTTCCATTGAAATTCCAAGGGGGCAATAATCTTTCCATCGAAATTCCAAGGGGAAAAGATGGAAAAGAAATCAAAGAACGTGTCAAAGCATATTGGGACTATATTTTTGTGCAAGTATACTTATAGATTCAGCATTTACAAATTCTACATTTCTCAAAATTGTGTTCATCGATAAATGTATGAATGTATACATTTTTGTACTCCTTACAACTAGTTCTTTTAAAGACCTCGTCCTGCTCATGGAGTTTCAACTAGTCAGGTTGAATTGTCCTCTCTATGTTATCTGCAAAAATATCTCGTCGGGGGGTGACATACAAGGATAGTCCCACTATAGTTGGAGTCTCTTCAAACTGCAGAGTAAAGAAAAAGGAAAAAAAAATCTTGTTAGCAGATAACCAGTTATTCATATAAAATTATCCCTGCCTACCTCTCTTTCAATCCCCAAGCATTAGGGAATGTGAAAGATGGTTAGAAGCTGGTAGGGAATAGTTCAAAAGGGTGAAAAGTTAGAAAAATGTAGCATATCAGACTGATAATAACAAAAGGCAGGGTGCAGTAACATACCGAAACCCTCCTCCTATGGCTTCCCAAATTCTTTGCCATGAGCTAATATCTTCTGCAAGTGGTTCAGAAAGGAGGCTCTCCATCTTCTTCTCAACCAAAGGGCTCATTTCATGGACAAAATTAACAGATTCTGAGAGCCGATTCAGCAGGTTTACCAAAGCAATTACTTCATTTCTTTGCAACTGCAGCTGCGAAGTTGAAAAGACATGGCAAAAATTGAGACGCGTGGTTAAAACTTGTTCAATCCTAACAGGCAGCACCAGACAAAGTTCACATCAAATACTTACTGGTTTGTCCAAGTGGCTTTGGTCATCAACAGAGAACAGAATTTTCAGTGCAGTTCCAAGACCAAGAACTTGAAGTTTTCCCCAAAGACGACATTTCTCACAGCCAACACAATCCATCAGGGCACTGCAAGTTGCAGTTTGGTTAGCTCTTGGGATATGCATATATAGTCAGACAAGTGAGGAAAAGCAACAAAAGGCAAAAAGTCTGTGCAGGTATTGCAACAAATTAGAGAATAGGTACAGGAAAAGAAAATTATGCTTAAAGATAATATCAACTGACATGAATAAGGGATTTAGATGGTATACTTTTGTAGAAAGGTCATGCCCTTTGCCTATAGATTAGAGTCCTAGCCATTGTGATATCATCTATTCCCAACTCCTACTCCCACCCCACCACACCACCAGAATGCAAATACCTTATTTTGTTTTTGAGCTAACAAAGCAACTGAATAAGACTAGATAAAGAATAGAGACCTAATGTTTTTGAATTGTTTTTGAATCTGCTGCTTTAGCTCAGGTCCACTTTGGCCTTGCCACAACTTGGCTTCATCAAAGGGAAGCGGACACGCTGCCTGCAGTTTTTGATTGTAAAGCACCTGGCGAACCAAGGACTGTGCTTTTAGGTCCTCGTCATGGTTGCCAGTGTCATATTCAGCCTGCTCCAAGTAATTTGTGGCCTACAAGACATAATAAAACTCAATATAAATGAGGCATATGATTACTAGGAGTTAACAAAAACAAGGATATGTAGCAGTTACTTACTTTTGTCACAGCTCGAAGAACAAAGAGAAACGTAAAATACAAGTTTCTGACGCGTTCGGGATATCTCAAAACACGATCGTACAATAGTTCGAGATTTTTACCCCACTGGAAGTGCAAGAAAATTATCAGATTACTAGAAGCAAGACACTAAGGTTCTATTTTTACTGAGTGGAAATGCGATTCTAAAACAAATAGTCCTAAACATGGTTAAAAAACCATTAGTGGCAAAATTAGTAGTAAAGCCAATTACAATTCCTGCAATAAAAAGTGATTTCAAGTCATGCTAAAAAGTCTGTCCCCCCTCCCAAAAAGAAAATAAGAGAGAGATAGAGAGAGGACAGGAATATTGCATAAATACAAGCCAAAGAGCAAACCAGGTTGGTTTTTTCATCAAGCAGGTAGTCTGAAGCTATATGTATTGAAATTGAGGCGTGAAGTCCAGATATTAGCTTGTATAGAACTTTTTTCTCTTGACATATCTCCCCAGATGCATCTGCACCAAAATATCCAATATGAACCAACAATAATAAAATGAAAAGAAAATCTAGAAGTATAGAAAACAAAGTCACACCATATGCAGTTCATCTCAATAAAAGCATATATAAATTAGTGCTAAGTTTTGAATACAAGCAAATAATTTTCTGGTTTTGCCAATTTATTTTTCTCCTAATGTTTTGTAGTCAGCATTTATATTTCTGATCTCAGCCAAAAGAAAGAATGAGGGAAAGGGAAACCAGAAAGATGCATTTCAAGAAATCTAACACAAAGTTACAACAAATCAAATCACACTTTGTTTAAATATCATTACTTCACCCATTCCAACCATAATGATGGATAGAATATACAGAAAGGACTACAACTCAGCCAGCGCAATGAAGTAAGCATCATCATATTGCCAGCACTTACAGGATTAGAATTATGCTCTATTTTCCTTTTCAATGAAGTAACCATCATAAAAGGAGGTGTATCAGAGTCATTATTTTCAGACAGGGAAGCTAAACTACTCCAATATCTAACTAAGGCTAAGGATGAAGTCTTTGCTTACATTTTGGACAATTTTCAGAATATATGGCATCCCAGATTCTTCTGGCAGATGGTCCAGTATAGCCAGTGTACCGTTCAGGGTTCAGTAGAAGATTTACATATGTCATTTCACCTGCAAAAATAATTCAAACTTCATAAATATTTGCAGCTCAACAAAAATTCTCCCAAAGAAAAGTGGTTTGATGGATACAAAGAAAATAAGGTGTCACGCTGACTGAAATTTCTTTTAATAGGGGCAGAAAATCCATTTGTAGATTTAGAAGTTGAGGACTCACATGAAATTTGATTAAAAAAGAAAGAGAGAATGGAAAAATATGATTTAGAAACCAAACAAAGGAAAAACACGATGCAGGAGGACCCTTACAAGAACCAAAAACTTGATACTGAAGTGAAGCTATAATCTGGAAGTTTTAATTGTCAATTTACCAAATATAGTCTAGTTATAAAAGATGGGCAAAACCTATGATATTGTAGATTACTATAAAATGAATATGAGAACATTATAACTAATCTATCAAAATTAAAATGAGAAAATGAAAAACATGAAATTTCAACCCAAGAAAATAAATGAATTTCAATTCTAACATAACATGGTTTGGGAAGGTAATGCAAGTGGTAAAATCATGTAAATCCATGCAACGAAATAAACCACACAAAGTATGTAATGATGACATCAGGAAAGGATATAAAAATTACTATTATCAGTCTCATCATCATGAGTCCATGGATTGTCAACTTCTATCCAACCCCTGAAAGCCTTAGAGTCCAGCGTGCGATCAACAGTTGCCTGTGGTTTCCCTTCTTGACATTTCAAATCATCAGATGAAAGACCATGTTTGAATAGCTTCTTAAAAGTCTCTGGAAATTCATTTTCTGGACATTCGCATACACTGCAATCACGCAACTTGCACATACCATCATCAGGCCAGAAGGGGCAGTCACACCAAAGCTTAACCTGCAATAAGTCCTCAAAAGAAAAAAAAATGTTTAATTTCAAATAAATTATGACCTCACTCCCAAAAGTAAAATAAACAGAATAAAATCTTTTCTATTGCCCTCAAAGTTTAGATCTTTATATTGGACCAACCATAAGAAAAGGATAATCTGTCAGCACTTCTAGAGTTGGAAAGTAGTGTACATTGTGCACATACATAAGGAAATATCAACCTAATGTGATCAAAAGTTTTTGCACCAAAGTGAAACTTCATTTCTGACCCACATCCATTTATACTGGCAATGTTTCAGTTGAGCTCATCAAGCCCATAATGGGCAGAAACACTCTATAATCATAACATCAAAGTCATGAAAGCTTCATGAGAAATGGACCCTCATTTTACACAAACAAGTATTTACATAATTGAGACCATCAGTAGCAGGTATTCAGTGAATACCAGATATTTTAATATTTCCAAAGCTTAAGAATTCACATATTCTAAGGCTGCAAAAGGCCCAGTATTAATTAGAAAATGTAGTGAATACGCTAACATGCACCCAATGCATCCATACAAACTTTTCACATATGCATATATATGATGAAGAACTAATTGAGTGCTCACTGCTCAAAGATTGTCTAGAAGATCCAATCGGTGTAAAACCAATACACAATTTCCTAATTACATACATGGCATGTCTGGTTTCAATGAAAAAAATGGATGTCTGCCCAAGGAATTGGTAACTTCTTTAGCCTCATTTGCATACAAAGATCAAATATAGGTAACTTACACAAAAGTTGGAAATTAAGAAATAAATTAGTTTATTGTACATAAATTACTAAGCATACAATGAGCCGGGGAAACAATTTTTTAGACCACTATACACAAGTATTTCTTTGTACCATACCTTGAAGTATCGGAAGAATGGCATCTTAACAAGCTCTTGTAGTAGAGGGTACAGTACTGCATTATTAATATTGTCTACTGTTTCATAATCACAACAGCAGTCTTCAACAATACCTGTATATTTCCTAGAGTCCTGCACCAAGACAAGGCCAAAAGATCTTAATCACTTTATATATAATTAGAGCAAATTGTAGTAGAATCTCCTTCATCCAGAAAAAATAAAGTAAAAATCAATACATAATTTCAAAATCCATATAAAAATTATTATAGCTAAGACAGAAAGTTCATTGTGAAAAGAAGGATTTGCATGCCATTTTACAGGAATTTCTTAGTTCACACCAGCAATATCAAAAGCTTCTCAGAATGCCAATAAAACAAGGGCCCTAAAATCAATCATGCAACTATGTTAATAAAAAAAGAACCTACCACACAAAAGCTAGCAATTTGTGCAGCAAGATACAAGTGGGATGTTCTAGTGTCATTGACAAATGGCTAGCTTGTAAGATATATCCAGTGCATACCCAATTATACATGAGAACTCATGTGTAACAAAACTAACCGGCAATTAAAAGGTTAAGATAAATCATAATTTGAAAATGTCTTTACAAAACTTAACATTCCTAAAACCAAAAACCATCAAATGATATCACTACATGCTGCTCGATTAAAAGCAAATGGAAGGCCTTATTTGGTATTGTTTAATGCAACTTACCCATGAAGGATAATTAGCCTTCAAAAGCATTAGGAAAACCAGCATCTTGGGCCACTAGTTCATGACTACATCTTTTCAAACATTTAAGAACCCAGGTATCTATCTCAAATTGATTGGCATTGGGCAGTCAACTCCTTGGAGAACAAAGTCCTATTATTCTAAATGTGGCTTGGGACTTATGCAAACTCCTGAAACTAATGCCACAACGCTCAGAGAAGGATTACTAGTGAAATATTCACAAGGTTACAACTTGTAGAGCCAATTATGAACCATAAAGGCTAAAGACAAGAAGTCACCGAGACAGATGTAAGCAGCAATGAGTAAGCCCAAAACGGAGTTTGGGAAATCCAAACCAATAGTCAAAGATTCTAAGTTCAATCCAGAACCAATTCGCTTATTCTTGGGCAGCTCAATTATTAACTCCAGAACTCCTAATAAGTCAACTTATAACAATTTCTACAATCAACAAGCTCCGGAACATTCATCACTTCGAGTGAACGATGATTATTAGCCATTTCTGTAAAGAAAGATTATAATTTTGAAGCATCACAGTACATTTTTCATAGATCACTTCTCTTCTTTTGACATTTCCAACCAGAATCTTACACTAACAGCTAAAAATGTATAATAAAAAAGATAGCAAACGAACAAAATAAACTCACAAAAAAAATGGATTTCACACAACAAATAAATTTTAAAAGAAGAAAAAAGGGCAGAGACAGAATTATAACCTGAGAACAAGGACAGGACTTCTGATCCTGGCTGTACATTGACGTGATTGCCACTCCAAATAATACCACCAACACGGCCCCAATTGCAGCGCAATTCCATTTCCACTTTTTTCCTCTTCCCTGCTTATGATCCTTCTGCCCATTCTTCTTCTTCTTCTCTCCGACCTCACCTTCCACCATCACAACGAAGTTACACAGAAATCGGATCCCACAAAGAAAAGGCGGCAAAGAGATTCCACAAAAACCTAAAAAAAAAAAGTTGAGATATCTTTCTGGGTCTCCAAAGAATTTGCATATAAAGCCTGGGATTACGAATTTTCAAGTCTTCTTCTATCGCATTCAACAAGTAAACGGTAACAAAAACAGACGACACCACACACGGAAATAGGACCCTGTTTTGATTTGGAGTTCTGAAAGTTTTCACTCTCATTGATAACATGTTTGTAGTACACGTGCCATAGTTTATCAAAATATCACGACGAGATCTAATAGACTAAGTACATCATAAATGAAAAACTAATGGTCCCCGAATAATTAGCTTGTTTTCATTTTTTGTTTATTTCAAATTATACGTCATTGTCTTTATTTAATTATTTGTTTATTTAAAGTGTTTTTATTTATATTTAAAAAGTATATTAAATTCATTTTAAAATAATAAATTGTACGAGTATTTTATAAATACTTTCTAAAAAAATATAAATTTTCAATAACTTAATTATGTTTTCTTAATAAGTGTGAAAAAATAAACAAATATATTAATCTAAAATTGATGTAGTAATTTTTTACTAATACCTCATTAAAATAAGAGTTTTTTTCCATCTATTATCCTCTTAAGATACGATTTTTCCCCATTATTATTGTCATATTATTCATTTTTTTTAAAAAAAAAATAGAAACTTGTTCTACCAAAATGTATATAAATTAATAAGGATAACTAGTGAATTTAGTCATCAAACTATTTTATTTTTTAGCTTATTGTCCTTAATTTTTATTTTTATTTTTTATCATTAAACTAATTTTGAAAAACTTATTTGATCCTATTTTAATTTTTAGCTATTTTTCTTGATCTTTTTTTTTATCGCTAAACTAATTCGAACAACTGATTTGATCTTATTTTATTTTTTAGCCATTGTTCTTAATCTTTATTTTTTTATTGTTAAATTAATTTCGAACAACTGATTTGATTCTTTCAACAATTGTTATAGTAATTATCAAAAAAAAATTAACAAGATTATTGTAATAGTTATCAATAAAAGTTAAAAGTTGTCACAAATCACCACAACATTTGTGAGAAGACAAAAATACCTATCTTAAAATAAGTTGAAGATGAAAAATTTTAAAAATAAAGATTAAGAGGTAAATCCAATACACTAAAGTAGTTTTACTCTTAGGGCACATTAAACTATTTCATGATGCAAAATACATAATTCTATTTATCGATACTCTTGAGTGCTACTTCACTTATAAATAACTTGAGTTGCAATTGTATGCAAGCTTTTTATGATATGAAGGCTTGCATAGTCATAGATAGAATTTAAAAATAAATTCAAAGAAGTGACACGGTTTAATTTATTGACATGGGAGCATTGACAATACTGATGATTTACTTAGAATGATCACTTTTTTCATGAAATGCTTTGACATGCACCTTTGAGAAAGAAAATTTAAAATAACTCAAAACATTTTTTATAATGATAAACATGTATTGAATTGAATCAATATCAATAAAGAAGGATGATCTCTCATTATAAAAAAAGCTTTTGGAACTAAACATTTTTTGTAATGATAAACACGTATTGAATCAATAGAAAAGGATGATTTGCCACTATAAAAAAAGGACTTTGAAACTATTTCCCTCTTCAAAAGACACATCGAAGCATTTTAATAAAAAAATAATCATTTTGAATAAATTCTGAATAATACTAATTTATTATTAGTTATAAGGGAATTGAAAGTGTATCATTCCAAATAAAAAGAACAGTACACTTTGTACTTCACAAAAATGTAACATCAAGTAACTCAACATCACATTGTTTGTTGCAGCAAGAGATCAAGTTTAAGATTTGAGACAAAATGTTCCTAGTTTATAAAGTATGGCTATTTCAAAATCGAAAGAGTAAGGAAATATCAAAGCACATGAATTAATATTAAATGAAGATAGAGATTCTCAACATTTTTAAAGAAAATGAGAAAAATCGTAATTAAAAGGTGGAAAGGAATGGACGTGGGGGAGGTTGTTGGGGAAGAGAAGCAGTAGAACCGTCGGCACCGCCTATCATAAAGATGGTGTTGGCATCTGAATCATCTGATGAAGACAAGGAAGAAGAATGAAAAGAAAAAAAAAAAGTAAAAGAATTGCTTAGTCAAATATCACCATCTAAATTCTAACCCTTGTAATTTTATATATTTCAATTAAAGTATTAGATAGAGGTTAACTTTTAGAAAAAGTGACAGAGGTTCATTATTGGAAGAGAAATTGATAAAACTTGAAGTATTTTAATTTCTTTCAATATATTTTTAAACTTTTATTTTCACATCTTTAAACTATTTCATTTAAACAAAAACACTTAAATTTCCATCTTTTTCTATCATGATTTGTTTTCATTTATTGATATCATTCACCCCTATTCAAAAATGATGATTTTCAATGAAAAAAGTGAGTAACAAAAATACTTAGATCAAACACTAAAGATTGGAGGTTGAGAAATAAAACATTAAAATATTAGAAAAATAATTCCTTGAGTATTGTTAATTACAATAAGTATCTAAATAAAAAACCCCTCTGTAAATCTTTCTCAAATATTTTAGCTTTTTACCTTTCAAGTCATAGCATTTCTTTAGATATTTTAACATGTAAATCATAATCTCACACAAAAGGCATCGTTTACGACAGTTGTGGAACAAAAAATATGATAAAAAATAGTATAAGATTTTTAAAAAAGGTGAAATTAAAAATAACAGTAATTTTGTATAATTAAAAATAGTGTAAGAATACTAAATATAAAAAAAATAAGAATATATTTAAATAAATGAAAAAATTTGAAAATAGAGTGAATAATTATGTTGTGCTTAAGTTGACTTGTCACACCTTATGTTATCTTATTGCAGATGGCGTTAACACAATTAAATTATGAAAAAATTCAATTCAAATAAAGCATGAATAATAAATCAAAATAATATAAATATAAATTAAACATCTTAAATTATAATTTATATATACTTAATTGAAACTAAATCTTAACAAATCTCATAATATTTCAAATTTCATAATATGAGGTGTGACTATGGAGTAAGAGATTAAGGACAAAATGTTACAATTAAAATTTTATAAAGTTAAATGAAATATCATCTTAATATTTTTAATTCAAATGTAATAAAAAATATTAAAAAGATTAATTTACTGTTACATTTGAATTGATACTATAAATATTATCTTTATCCCAATGTAAATGATACTATATGATTATTAGTAGGTTATTTTTATTAAAACTAACCTACTACTTCCCTCAACCAAAAAAAAAAAAAAAACACGGCGTGGCTGCTGAAGGTGGTCTGTGGAGGTGACGTTGAATGGGAGCGCGTGAAGAGGTGGGGGCTTTGAAAAGTGTGCATTAAAGCGGTAGCAACGCTCGTCATTTTCATGCAAGTGACGATGGTCGAACCAATAGGAGCGTAACATCTTTGCCACGTGGGATTGAGCTGGTTTAGCATAGTGTGCTCCGCACCGCACTGAATCAAGTACTGGAGACTCTGAAGCGAAAGATCATTCCCCACCTGCAGCAGTATCAGAGATTGAAGAAATGAAAAATGAGAAACGCATGCAAGGTTAGCTCTGAACCCTTTAATTTTTTGTGTTTATTTAACGTTGATATGATTATTTTTCTATTTTTCTGTAGAACTCTCGATTTGAAGTTTTAATCGGTAGGAATTGAGTGTCATCTTCATCTCTCAACAATTTTTAGATTATTTTGATAATTCATTCGTTATATGAGATCAATGATGTTTTACTCACTTCTTGAAATTGTGTTTGGAATTGAATTGTGATGAATAGGAAGAATATATAGAGACATTTATATGGAGAAGAATTTATTTTTGTTGTGATTAGGGTGAAGCTGATCAGCATCAGATACCAGCATACCGAATGCTTTTAATCATGTTTTAAAGCTTCAATTTTGGTCTTCTTGTATAAGGAACAGGAAAAAAAAAGGGGATCTTTTCTTCTGTTAAAACTTGATTCATATCAATGTAATTCTGTTTTACAATGTCATGGAACGATTTCTTGACTTCTAGTGAAAATTTGGGAGGTGAAATAGGAATAGTCTTTTCTTTTTGAAGGAGAAATATGAATATAGTTGATGGGTACTATTATGAGTTTATCCTGGATGAAGTGAAGCTTGAGTTGATGCTGGGACGGGGTGATTGTATTTCTAGTAATGGCTTCTGGACCAACAAGATAGTCAAGTGAACACACAGCTGAGTTCTTAGAAAAGTGGCGATTCTCCATGTTTACATGGATATTTAGTTTTTAAAGAACTCAAAACTTCTTGTAAGATTTGTTGTGGCTTTCATGAGAATAGAAAGAATATGTTGTTATTACTTCTGGACATCATAATTTTTATGGTTGAAGCTAGAAAGATCAGGGGCACTAGTTTATTTTAGTGATTCTGATCTTTTACAAGAATTTATGCTACTTACCTGCATATTTTCTTTTTCAGTTTGGCTCTATTTTGAAATTTTCTCTTCTTTTCACTATTGTCATTATTTTTAAAATTGTTGTGGGATTTCTGACTTTACTTCTTTTATTAGGAGAAAGTTGAAATGATGGATGATGATTATATTGTGCATTGCTTGAAGAAATGGAACCTCAGTGAGAGGCGATTGAGTGCCGGTGTTGATAGACTGAGCATCCTTCCTGATGATATTATAAGCATTATCCTCTCAAAGCTCCCAACAAAAGATGCTGTGAAAACTATCATACTATCAAAAGGATGGACAGATCAATGGAAATCCATAACCAACCTTGATTTTGATGATTCTCTGTTGTATTCTTCAGCAAGACAAAATTTTCTTGGGGGGGCCTCTTTCTCAGCCTTTGTAGACCGAGTACTTAGTCTGTGTAATGCTCCAAACATTAAGAGATTTCGACTCGCATTATGCATGCCTGTCCATGCATCCCACTTAATTTCTTGGATTGGTACAGCCATCAAGGTGCAAGTTCAGGAGCTTGATATTTCCCTTCAGCTAGATGGATGGTACACATTGCCCAATTGCCTTTTCTTATGTGAGTCGTTGATTGTGTTGAAACTGAAGTTAGATTCCCCCTTGAAAGCTCCTGCTGATATTTACTTCCCAAAACTCAAGATCCTTTGTCTTTCGCATATCATATTCTTAGATGTCTTGTCTATCGAACAGCTTCTTTCTAGTTGCCCCATTCTTGAAGAATTGTCCTTCTTAGACTGTGACTGGAAGGGCATTGAGAGGATCTGCATTTTGGCACCCACTCTAAAGAGCTTGACTATTCATCATTTTCGATGTTCTCTGTTGGATCAATCTCATCATCCGAAGATCAAAATATGTGCAAGAAACCTCAGACAATTGGATTTCTCAAGTAATATGGGAGTAAATTTTCATCTAAAATGCCTAGATACATTGGTTCATGCATCCATTGATATAAAAGTGAAAAGACATGGGATGCAGAAAATAGTTGGTGATCATGTAATTAAGCTACTTGGCAGAATCTGCAGGCTTAAGTCGTTGACAATGTCAAGTGACACCTTCAATGTACGGTTTTTCTACTTCCACCTCTTTGCTCCTTATCATTCAGAGCGTTTTCTCCTATTCTTTACGGTGTAGATGCTTCTGGTCTTAATAGGCAAAAATAGTTTAGTTTGTGTTGTTATTGTTTTAATTCCAATATATTGATTCTCTTTTCTTGCTGGAAGTCTCTTGCATGTGCAGGTAATCGTCATAAGTTGCCAATATTTTCAAATTTGACTTATTTTGAGGTCAATCCATATTCTGCTGACTGGTTTGATGGAAGTTTAGTTGCAATCCTTCAGAAATCACCAAAACTACAGTCCATTAAGTTTGCCGAGGTAATATTTGAAAGCTTAGCATTCAGTTGTCCTCTCATAGTGATGAGAAAATATTTTGAGTAAAACTTTCTGTCATTCCAATTTAGGGAATTGATACAGATATTGATTTGGACAAAAATTACTTGATACTGCAACCTGTGCCTCGATGCTTTACAACCAGCCTGAAATTTTTTGGTGTTGATCGCTTTAATGGGACTCCACTGGAAATTGAAGTGCTTGAGTTTGTTTTAAAAAATACCCTGGTACTGGAGAGAATGAGGATCCGTTGTTCACATCCTCTCTCAAAGGATCTGAAGAGGCAAGATGAGGTTAGGAATCAGTTGTCCATGCTCTCTAGAAGCGCAAAATCTTGTTTGATTGAGCTATTATGAACAAAATATCTGATGTAGTTCAGAGATTCACTGTGAATGTATCTGATGTTTGTAAAATGTAGTTTATATCTTGATTACTCTTCATATCTATGTATATCAGAATGTATGTGGATTAGACAACAAATTACTATTGTCTCTCTGGATTTTGTATTTAGTTCTAGAATGTTCAACATTTATAAAATAGACCCAAAGTATTTAGTAATACTAGAATAGTCAATAAAGCTATTTTGAATTCTTAAATGCATGTAGCTGGTGAAGTGTTGGTTAGGTAGCCGTAGGACAAATTGACGGCTTGGGTTACAATACTCTGTCTAACAATTGGCTATTGCACTTGATAGAATTGGTTGAACTTAGACAGTCTCGTACTTCATCAAGGTAGCAAACAAATTAGGATTCAATTCTTAACTGTTTGCTGAAGTTTTAGATGCATAGACAGGACAAACACATTTAGTTAGTTTGGTAGGAGATCCTTGACCCTGGTTATTCCTTTTTGACAAGAGCATGTAATTCTTCTAGGAGCTAATTTGACAACCTGTCTATATATTTTATACTTGAAATCCCTCCCTCACTTTTCTCTGTCCTTCTAACAGCATCAAAGTAGTATAATCAGCTCTAATTCTATGTTTTGCTCCATGTGACTGTCACTTTCATTTGCAACCACCAGCAATAGACATGGTCTGAAAGCTTCTCCTCTTCCTCTTTTATGAGAAGGAGAAGTGTTGCAGACAAAATGTATGATATCACACAGTCAAAGACAGATTTATTCACAGACACAAAAGTACAGTTCTCTTTCTCTTGTTTCTCATTAATTGGCTATAATCTGTTTGTCTGATTGGGGCTTGTTCTTTATGTAACTAAAACAAGGGTATGGCTAGATTAGGGTTTAAGGGTTTTGGAATTTGTTCCTGGCCTCATTCTTCATTTGTAGCGTGGCTTCTGCAGCCAATCATGGGTTATCTGTTGACATTTGATGAATCCAATTCGGTGGGTCAAGAGACAAACAGAAGCCCCAGCCAACTGTATTATATTAAGGAACTATGACCATTCCCTTCTATTTCTTTAAGTGATTAATCTAAGCATCTTTTTGGTTGAGGCTGTTATTATGGTAGTTGATTTGGTGCTCTCTCTCTCTCTCTCACACACACACGCGCGCGCGCGCATAAATGTATATATGTATGTGTATAAATATATATACATATCTTATATTTGTTTATACATATGTGGGATCTGAGTAATGATTAGGAGATATATGACTGACTAATCATGGAGGTCGAGGATTGATGCATGTGACACTCAAGAATTTAAAAGTGGGGATGTTAACATGACACATTTGGCTTTGATAATGATTTAAATAAATGTTGAGTGCAATTAGCTGTTTGGATTGATACATTGCACTTGCCAAAAAAGTGAGTAGAACTGGGATGTCTTGCTTAACCTTGTTATTAGCTTCTTGTTCTAGTGCATGCATATGCTTAAATGTCCTCTAACTATCAAGCATTATCAATCTCTCAAATCATTTCCGTGGTCTTGCTTTCTCCACAAGGGAGGGGGCACAAGAAGTTTCAAAAATCAGAATGCTTCCCACAAGCCTTCCATTGACATAACAGAAATTAAACTCTTGCTTCCTAAATTACTAGTTAAATATGCAAATTCAGGCCCCCAAATCTCATAGTCAAGCAATTATTTTCCTTAGTGCAGAAATTGCTGTTTCCTATTGGTTCACACCATGGAACTGGAAATCACTTCGAGGTCCCTGTTGTGAGGGAAGCCATAAGGACATAGCACATCGCATGTCCAATCGTCTATCCCCATGGACTCACATTGTGCCATGTTCTTGATTTAATGCAGAAATGTTGAAGGCACATGTAACTTTATCCTTTCTAATTGTACTTAACTTCTGTTTTTCTTTGGGGGAAAATAACAGAAAGTTGATAAAGACTTGAACCAAACCCTTGGAAACAAAAGCACTTGCAACAAAATTGACATGAATCTTAAACTCGTTTCTCTTCTCAAAAGCAAAAAATGTCCCATCACGACATTTCTCCCCTAGAGGCATTTCTAGTTCTTTTTTTCTATTTCTTTTCCTTCTAAAATAAAGTAGTATCTTACTCATCTATATAAGTTAACCAGTACAACAATTAAACTAGTATACAAAATCAACCAATTTAAATCTAACAATTTATAATTTATTTATTCAAAAAAAATTGTCCAAGTTTAACTTCAAAAAATATTTCAACAAATGTTCAGTTTCTTGAATATATCTTTATTTAAAATCTTGAAAAATAAACTAATTAGTTAAGAAATTTATATATCCACCATTACAATAAAAATTATATAACTAACTATATCAGTAATAAAAACGATGTATTAGCACAAGTGATGGCTTAGTCACCATTTTTGTGATTTTTAGCCGTTTTTGTTGATATTAATAGGCAAACTACATAGATAACACCTAAACTTTCTCAAAATCTCAGTTATGCACATTAACTTTTTTTCATTCCAACCTCACACTCAAACTGTTTTTCTAGACTCAATTTTGCACTTCCGTCCACTCCTATCATTAAATTTTTAGCTCAATTAGTCATTTGGGTTGCACGTTTACTCTTTATGGGTAATTAATTATATCTTTACAAACACTAAAATTCTTTAAAATGTCTTTCATTTTTATTTATCTTTCTTTTCCTTTACCCTTTTCTCATTCATCCACTGCAGCCAATCACCACTGACCCGCCCGCCGCCAAGTACCGCCAAATTTGTTTTCTTGCTTTGCTTTTTACTTCTTTCCTCTGATCTTGTTTTCAATTCAACTTTGATTTCTTCATTTACTTCTTCACCATTTTTTTCCTTTCTACATCACTTTCTCAAAATCTTAGTTATGCGGACTGGCTTTTTTCATTTTGACTTTATATTCAAACTTTTTTTTTAGTCTCATTCTTGCACTCCCGTCCACTCCTATGGTTAAATTTTAGCTTAGTTAGTCACTTGTACATGACTCTTTATAATTTGAGTCACTTGATACAAAATTAAATTTGAGTGCAAAATTGAAATTTTAAAAAAATTTACGTGCTATTGATGTTGTTTGCCCTGATAAAAATTAGTTCTATTTTTCATTACAAAAATCTTTACGTATGATTAGAATTGTGCTTGATTTTTATGCTTAATGAAGTAATTTTTAAATGGAATGTACCCCTAAGGTTTGCTTCTTTATTCATCACAGTTTTCTTGCAATTCTAGAGATGTAAGTGCAGTATTAGAAGAAACAACAAAAAGAAGCCAAAAAGCACTTTTCATTTTCTTTTTTAAGTGTGAAATTTATTTTAGAATAATTTCGAGTATATTTTTTTTTGAGTAAAAATAATTTCCAGTATTTAATCACTGAAAACATTTTATATTTTAAGAGAAAAAAAATTAGAAATTCTGGAATATTCCAAACCATTGACTTTAACCCTACACGCACGTGACAGAAAAATAATTGTCGCATATTTGATATAAACATTTTAGCAATTTCAGTCCCATGATCACGTGCCAATGACAGGAATTCGATTATTTGCTTCAAGAAATATATACTTTTTAGTGAAATTATTAAGCATTAAATTGATAGGTATGAAATTATTGATGAATTATATGCACAAAAAATATATATTTTACTCTTTATTGAATAATTATTTTTTTTATAAAAAAATCAGTTTGAGAGAATTGAATTGAATCAGCCCATAGATGCGACATTGTAGGCCCGGTGTTGACCACGTGGCCGACAGCATCGTTGAAGGTTCCACCTGGGTCCCAGAATAAGTGGGCTAGTGGCGGTTATATGGGCCATCACATGGGTCCATTTACTTTCCTATTATTTATGCCCATACCCGCCTATATATCCTACATTTAAATTTGGATAACTTTTTTTTTTTTCACTTATTTTAAGTTTTATGGTAAATTTTACGTATCGCCGTCGCCCGGTAGCATCGGTTTCGGATACTTTCGGCCGCCGACCGTCTTTTAATGTTACCGGTGGATGCTGTTGAGTTGAAGCCAATAACCATTATCACATTAATTAAAAAATACCACAAAAATGTATTCTAAAGTAATTAACGGTTCATTTTACAGATGCAGTCTCACAAAAATAAAATTGCACTCTCCTAGTGTGTGTGTATATATATATACACATTTATAATTCAAAGATGTATTTTTTTTATTTAAAAAAAAGAAATATACACTCAAAAATTTATTTGAACAGATAAAGAGTATTTTTATGAAAAAGAATTTTTCTTTTAAATAAGAATTTTTATTATGTGAATTAGATAATAATTAGACGTATAGTTGAATAAATTAAAAAGTAGTTACAGTATAGTTATTAAGAACTAAATTTATGAAATTTAAATTACAAATATTTAAGAATGAATAATAAACGGATGGAATTCATGTTTTTTTTTTATAAAAAAATGAGTAAAAAATAAAAATTGATAAAATATTTGCCCCAATCTATTCATGCAAAAATATAATTGGATTCTTTATGCTATTTATGCAATAATAATAATAATAATAATAAAAGTTTGTCCGAGTAACGAAGACCTTGAAGACAAGTAATATAGTAACATGAATCTCAACAATCAAGCTTGAAACAAGTGCGTAGCATTGAGAGTTTTGTGAGGATCATTTGTGAAGTATGATCAAGAAAATTAGTTCATCAAATTCAATCAAATCTCTTTTTCTAAAACAAGAGCAAAAATAGAATAATTCTAAAAACACACTCTTTTAATGATAAACAATACCGGATAAGTTACTTATCATGTCATTCGCGCACATGAAAATACAAAAGTAGGTAAAATATTTTCGAGAAATGTAAAGGTGGTGCATATTTAATGAGCATTTATTGAGTACTGCATATTAGGTTATTTATTTAATATTAGATGTTCATATTGAGATATTGAAGAGTTTTTTAAGATAATTTTACATTCAAAATTTTGGATAATTTTTTAAAATTTTAAGAATATATATAGATAGTATAGCCTCATTCTTAATTATGCTAAAAATAAAGATAATGTAATAATTTACTTAAAATCTTTCTTAATTTTTGTAGCAAATCAAAACTAAGTCTAACCTTTTAGTCTACAAAAATATGTAGACTCATGATACTCCTTCTTTTTTTTTTTTTTTTTTGAAGGAAAATAGAGATAATTCATTGGAAAAAGAAGTTACAAAATGTGGGTGAAAGCCTAAAGCTTTTAATGTCTTAATTTTTATTAATGATAAACATTGATGAGAACTAATGTCTTATTTGTACAAGTGATATAGTTTTTGGATTCATGATTTAATCCATACAACAACAAGATTTCAAGTTTTCAAGGAAGTATACAAGTCAAGACTATCAAGATTTGAAGACAAGCTTTTATTGGATTAGATAGGAACTAGAGGTATAGTTTTAGAGTTATATATTTTGATATCTCTAGTTCTACCTCTAATTGAGTAATGATTTTTAAATGTTGCTCTATGAACTTAAAACGTTATTTCAAAATGTTTTTAATATGTTTTGGTATTTTGAAAACCATGCATCGTGATTTCAAAATTTAAATGGTTCATAAACTCTTGTTGGATTGATACCATAACTTATATGGTTGATTGAAATCATCATTTGTGTGTTAGAGTATTGTTGATACACAAATAAATATGTTTCAGTCGACCTAAAGTGGTCCAGGTATCGTCCATAAGTTAGTTTATCTTATGGATGCATGTGCTGTCAAATTTGTTCATATGCCAACCTGTGGACGACCATGAGGTTGACCGCAGTGAAGTAAGGTCGACCACAGGTGAAGTCCGGTCGACCGGAAGATGAAAAATTATCATCCGGTGGTTGTCCAGTGAGCTTTGCGATAATGGTGCGGACGACCAGTCTGATATGCGGTCGACCGCACTTTCTGAGTGGGTTTCCAACAGCTTCATTTTTTACCGTTGGGAACAAACCTTTATATACCAAAACTTTTGAAATTCTTTCTAAGAAGATTTTTGAGCAAAAACATTGTATATCTTGATCCTATAACATCTTAGAAACATTTCAAAACCCTTTCTAAACATCAATCTTGTTAAAATCAATCAAGAAGGGTTTTTACATTCAAAGGTGAATTTTGAGCAATCTTGACTAGCCATTACTCAAGAGGTGATTGTGATTCAAATTGTGACATCTATCAAACTTTCTATCTCTTATTATTGATTGTAATTGTATCAAGGTTACAAGTAGCATAAAACCCTAAGTGTTAGGATGAGCCTTGTGTAGGTTGTTTTGTATTCAAGGTTTGTTTGTAAAACCTTTGGGTGAACCTTGAATTGAATTGTTTTGTTAGGATTCACTAAGGAGAGTGGTGAGATTATTGTATAATCAAGGTTGTGTTGTAAAACTCAAGGGTTGAGTGAGCCTTGATTGGTTGAGAGGTTATTTGTAAAACCCTAAGGTGAATTGGGTGAACCTCTTTTGTAATCTCATTTATTTGATTAGTGAAGGAATTTGATAAATCCTTGAGTAGGTAACTCAAGGTAGTGGATTAGGTTTTGTTGGATAAACCGAACCACTATAAATCATTGTGTTCATTGCTCTAATTTCTCCATTTTACTTGAACACATTATTTCTCACACAACTAGCACACCAAGTGTTTGATATTTGTTGTCAAAGAGGTGTTTTATTGAATTAGGTTGAAAAATCGGATAAAAACCTAATTCACCCCCCTCTTAGGTTTTTTAGTGGGAATGGTTCAAACCAAACATGCGAACTAGTGGTTCTTTCTTCTTCTTCTTCTTCTTTTTGGCAAGGAAATGAACAGCATGATCAAGTATGTGCTACTTTGGGAGTATGCAGTGCTTATACAAAACCATTTCCTTGTAAGGAAATAAGGTTGCGAATGAGATGTCCAAGAAAAGCAAGGGCTATATTGTATTATTTGTAATACTATTTATCATCTAGAAACAATCACTTTCAAGAATTGCATTTTGGAATCTAGGATCTTTGACAAAGCGTAAATCAATTGAAGCAGCCTCAACTTCCAAATGCAATGGAGGTAAGTTTACCCAGTTTGCTTATAGCTCCTGATGAATCACTTTTCTTTCACCCAAGCAGAGGTTTTCATGTGAAGAAGACTCATGATACCTAGCATCAAATACTTATTACTTTCTTTGTCGCATGCGTCGGACCTTGTTTTGAAATTTAAATTGTCAAAATTATAACTTAATCCGATTTTCATATTCTACCGCATGCCTTCAATTTTAAAAAACCATTAAGTAACTAAAGTAGGAAAATGACTATAAAAAATTAACAACACACGCTGTAGCTGAAGATGCCATGTTTTGGCCCTCATTAAAGTATTTACATTGTTCCCATACCTTAAGATGCCAAATCAACACACTTAGATAAACTCTATGGGTGGTTGCTCTCGGAGAAAAGTAACTCCAAAATGGGGATCGGGTTGAAACGCTTATTGGGTCGTACATGTTCTAGTGGGTAAGAAAAATATTCGATTTTAATAAAAGATAAAATTGAAATTACAAATTTTAATGGATAGGAAGATAAAGATGGAGATATTATTTTATCTAATGATTATCAATTCGTATTTGTGTCCACTTTATATATGCTTTGTACACACATATTTTTATTTAGTTTTTATTAATTACTTATATTTAATGAGATTTAATTTTTTTTTTGTGTATATATATGTATGGATATGTATATATTACCAAAAAATTATTTTTATTAAGTTAATTAAATATTTTAAAGAATAAAAATATTAAACATTACATTAAATAATCTTAACCATTACATAATATATTTATAAAATTCATAAAAAATAATGAATACATAAAGTTCAAAAGTACATATGAGAACTTCAAAGGGGACAATAATTTCGTGCACAATTTTATCTCTAAATCAAGTTCATCCGAATTTTTATTTTGGATGTTCATATTTATGTTTTAGTTAATTAAAAGTATTTCATGATCAAATTGCGGGATAAAAGCTTCTAATATATCTAATAAATCATCTATTGAAGTTGCTACAACAAAAATACTTCTTCTAATAAGAAATAGCAACATATGTACAATAGTTAAATTAAGAAATTATAGTAAACTATCAAAGAAATTATCCACGTTCAAAATGTCAATTAATTTAGTGTGCAATTTGAGATTGGATTAAGAAGTGATATTTAATAATTGCTCCAGCATATCATAACTTCCCAATAAAGTTATGAATGCATCAACACATTATATCATTATAGCAATTTGTTCATATATAAAATTTGTGTTATATTTTAAAGCCAATTGTTTTGTCATAAGCGATATTAAGTGCAGTTTGAATTATATTTATTGTGATAGAATTTATATTATGAGTTTCTTGAGCAACTATTCAAATTATTTAAGAGTTGTCTCTTCTATAAACGAAACAAATATTGCGAGTGACTAATATTCTTCTCACCTATCACATATGAAACTTTTTTCTCAATTGTCACATCTTAAAAAAGGTAGATTATTTTTATTCTTTGTTCCCAACTTTGTTTGATTTTTTTTTATTCAGTGGTCATAGATTTGCCACATGTTTGGATGATGTGTCTTTCATAAATATAAACTAAATGTAAGAAAATATATGATAAAGAAGAAGAAGATTAAGAAAAAGTATAAATATCTTGTTAGTTTGTAATAAAAAAGAAATGAAAAAGGAATTTTGTAAACTAACAAACTCTATCTATTATAAACATATATACACATACATATATATATATATATACATACATATTATATCATCTATTTTTCCTTTTTTGGCATTTTGTTTCAAATCAATAAATTCAATTTCATTTGAATATAATATTCTATCATTTTTATTAATTCGTCATTTTGTACTATTTTTTCAAATTAATTTTAAAAAATGGGACATTATCTATTTTTGCATTTGGCATTTTATGTTGTTTTTTCAACACGATTTGAAAAAATGTTACAAAAAGCCAAAAAACAAAAAGAGATTTGTAAGAAAACATGTTTAATATCATGAGTTAGCTTTTAAAACTTTTTTGGCCCTTTTTTCCTTTTCTAAGTGTGTTATTGAATTTTTTTCATATTTTAGAGAAAGTTGAGTCATTTTTATGTTTGTTATTAAATAAAATTTCATATTTGATTTTTTTATAAAGTTGATTATTATTTTAAATTAAGAATTTAATAAAATAAAAATTGAGTAATATATTAAATTTAGTATTGTATTAAAAATATTACTCCCTCTGTCCCAAATTAATAGATATGTTTTTCTTTTCAATTGTCCATCCAAATTATGGATTAATTTCCTTATTCAAAATATATTTGTTAGATGAACAAAATATTTTTATTTAAAGTGAGAGTATTAATTTAACATAAACATAACAAATTGTGTATAGATTTTTGGGAAAATACACTTAATTAATGGAAAACACTTTTTCGATAATGCACAAGTTTTCCAATGCTATAAAACAAAAAGAAAAGGAAAAGTATTATGTGTTCTTCAATAACTCATTAATTCACTTGGATGAATGAATGAAATTATTATTCCAATAATGATTGGTATATAGGGATATTTTAGAAATATTATATAAAATATATATAATTTCAACAACATTAATTACATTTTCTTAATCAAATTAATCGGAATTAAATATGACTATCAATTTATGACAAAGGAGTGTATAATCAGGGGCATGAAGTTCTAAGGGGGACTTGAGCCGAGAAACTTTTTTATAGAATTAGTTAAGTAATTTTTGCACTTAAACATCTAAATTTTATAATAATATACTTCAAATTTCCACTATTTTTTTCGAAATTTATACTAAAATCCCCTAGTGAGCTAAGCCCTTGATTATAATAGCAATATAATGTAATATGTGAACCCTATTTATTATAATTTATAAAGTTGTAGAAGTAAATAATTATAAAAAATAAAAAAATAACATGAATGGATAAAGCGTGAAAGAAATGAAACTCTTAAAAGTTGCAAGAATAGAGATACTCTAATGGAGTCAAGAGTCCATCTTTAAGAGAGAACAATTATTAGAGGAGAAAAAAATACCACAAAAGAAGTGAAAATTCAAAGAAAAAGGGAATATACCTTCTAGTTCAATATATTGAAGCGCATGGGTAATAAAAATATTGAAAACGACTAAATAATGAAGATTACATGTCGTATTTTTTCTTTTCACATATATATATTAAGAAATTATTATGTAATAATATAATACTTAATATATCTTGCTTTTAATTTTAATAAAACATAACACCATCATTAATTCTTTGTCATCTCTTTTTTGTTTTTCCCTTTTATTGTAAATAAAATGTCAAAGCCACAATAATGAAATTTGAATTTAGATATTAGTTTTCTTAAAAAAATAATTTATTGATAAAGAAAGTTAGAATAAAAGTAAATTTATAATCCGAGGAAAAAAAAGAGATAATTATGAGACGAAGAAGGATAAGTCGGGACTTTTTTTATTTTTTATTTTTTTGGGAGGAAAAGTCGGGACTTCTTGAAAAGAAACAAATATTCATGCACTTATTATCATAGAACTAGAAAGTCATGAACCGTTTTCACAGGCCACAGCGGTGTGTACAGTGTAGTTAGTCTTGAATGCAGAGTTAACATTTACTACTTCCAAAGTGCTAAGTTCTTACCTAACATAATTAAGAAACAATATTAGTACGACCATAGTGCCAAAGGTGGGCGTAAGTTAGCTGTAAATTCTTAACCACTTCGCCTTGTTCTTCCTCCCTGAACCTAATAATATACTACTACTACTTAATGCCCCCTTTTCTTTACTGTTCCTTTCCCTTCTTCCAATGTAAACCCCGGCTTCAAAATTCTCTATGCAATATATGTTTATGGAAAAAATGTTCTGAAGATAAAAAAAAGATTTTTTATTTTTTTTATAAAGAAGAGACTAATCCCTGATCTTTTTTAATTAAGCAAATTCTAAATTGAAAGATGTATTCGAATGACAAATAAATATAAAATAGAGCTAACATGATTTAAATAAAACTATGTAGATAGATTTATTGACTTGGAGGTCTTGGTAAATGGTTGGTTTGAAGACTTTATACAAGTGCATTGGTTAAGATTATTCCCATTAATTTTAATATTTTTAAACTAGAACTTTTGAAGTAAAATGCTACTATCTAAATTGTTTAAATGCCCAACTTTAAGTGCACTATCAAGAAATAAAAGATTGATTACTATCCAAACGTAGTGGCCGATGCGAGACTAAGAAAAAGGCTTCGCGTACTGTCCATTGTGCAACTTCTACTTATAAAGGTTTGAAACAAATCTTAGAAGAAGTGGAGATAAATTTTTTTTATGCTATTCATTCATTTAAAATTGAATGTTTGAAAATATTCACAATCAAATATTTACTTTTTAATATAAAATATTTTTTATTTCAAATTTCACTAAAAAACTTTCAAATTTTAGAAGCTTTACCTCTTACTATTAATTCATTAACTCACGATGTATATCCACCACTAACTACATCTTACTATTAAACAAAAAATATTATAATAAATTCTTTAAACGTTAAAGACTGAGCGGGTATTAGGTTGTGTGAAAAAGTAGCTCACATTCCAAACTTGCCAAGCAGTAGATGCAGAGAAATTTCTATGCGATCTTAAGGAACAAATCCTATCAATAGAAGTTACCAGTGACCGTCAAAACAAGCTGCCTTCAATTCTTGGAACTCTCCTTCAAATTCTTCTCTTCGTTAACAGTCACCCCCTTTTTTTTAAATAATACTCTATTATCTTCACTATTTAGTCAACCTCTCAAAGCACCTAACTTATTACTGCTACACTACCTTCCATGGCTGCAACGGTACACCCTTTGTTGGGTCAACCAAACACGTTATTCATATTAAATATGTGTCTCCCCTCCCTCCCTCCCTTCCTATCATTTTTCAATCCTAAACTATTCCTTTATAAACGATCCTCATCACCTTGTCCCATTGTTCCCTCATTACTCCTATCAGAAAGAAACTAAAACAATATTCTCACAGTATGGAAGAAGAGCCCTTTTATCCACCGGACTCCGACCTCGATCTCAGCTTCACCAGCTGCACAACCACCACCACTGACCGTAGTACTCTCAGTGCCAGAAGCAGTCTTGCTAGAAGCAGCTTAACTCTCAGCTTCAACGAGTCACGTCTTTCTTCTACTTCTACCACTACCACTACTTCCTCTACCTCTATTCCAAACCTCCACCGCCGTCCTCACCGTCGTCATGATTCCAACTGGGCTGCTGTTAAGGCTGCCACTACTCTTTCCTCCGACGGCGCGTTACATCTACGCCACCTCAAGCTCTTGCGTCTCCTTGGCTCGGGAAATCTCGGTCGTGTCTTCCTTTGCCGCCTCCGTGATTATGACCACGCCAGCTTTGCTCTCAAAGTCGTCGACCGCGATTCTCTCACCTCTAAGAAGCTTTCCCATGTTCAGACGGAGGCTGAGATCCTTTCTTCTTTGGACCACCCTTTTCTTCCTACCTTATATGCTCATTTGGAAGTCTCCCATTACACTTGCCTTCTCATAGATTATTGTCCCAATGGAGATCTTCATTCCTTGCTCCGCAAGCAACCCGGTAACCGCTTTACAATTGATGCGGTCAGGTTTTACGCGGCCGAAGTGCTGGTGGCTCTTGAATATTTGCATGCCCTAGGCATTGTTTACCGCGACCTGAAACCGGAAAACATACTGATTCGTGAAGATGGTCATATTATGTTGTCGGATTTTGATTTATGTTTTAAGTCGGATATTTCTCCCAAATTGGAGAACACAACCCGAATCAAAATCGGGACAGGGAAATCTACGAGAATGAACTGTTTGGGTGATCCGACAAAAGAAGAAACCGTTACAGAATTCGTGGCCGAGCCAGCGACGGCGTTTTCAAGATCCTGTGTTGGTACCCACGAGTACCTAGCGCCCGAATTAGTAAGTGGCAGCGGTTACGGCAACGGGGTGGACTGGTGGGCTTTTGGGGTGTTGGTATACGAGTTGTTATACGGGACGACGCCGTTTAAAGGAGGAAGCAAAGAGTCTACTCTGCGCAATATCGCATCAACCAGAGGAGTGAGATTTCAGGTGAAGGGCAGACAAATGGAGGAGTCCGGCGTAGCAGAGGCGGTGGACTTGATCGAGAAGCTTCTGGTGAAGGACCCACGGAAGAGGTTAGGGTGCATTAGTGGTGCAACGGATATTAAACGCCATCCATTTTTCAACGGAATTAAGTGGCCGTTAATCCGGACCTATCGGCCACCGGAGGTACGTGGGTTGGCGGTGAAGAGGAGTAAGAGCAGGACGCACGTGGGTCACGTGACAGGACTGTCGTCTCCTAGAAGAAGACGATGCTGGCTGAAGAAGCTTGGACATTTCCTGAGAATTAAGGGATCCAAATATAACTTGAATTCCAATCAAAATTATTACTGTTATGTGAATAATAAAAATAGGAAATATTTCTGAAAATAGTTTTGCACATTTTGTTGTTTGAATTTTCATACTTCTTTCCCTTCCTTATAGCTTGAAATTTGTAAAATTAGGAGATGAGAGAATGCATCAGTTTTGTTGATGAGTTTTTTTCTTTTGGGGAACATTTAGATTTTGTACATGAAAGGAAGAAAATTTGATGAAATATCAAAAACTTACATTTTTCCAATAATAGCTTTAAAAAACAATTCAGGGTATCAAGTAAAAAAATGGGAGAAATTATACTGTGTGCATCTAAAGTGGTACTCTACTGGACAGGAGACAAGGCTGCATGTGTAACCAACATGGTTTCTCATTATATGCAAAAAAAGATAATAGGGAAGGATTTGACTTTTAATTAACGAATAAATAAATTTATTAACAATGGAAATGCACCGTAATCCTCAACTTGTGAATATTTAATTAATAGTTTAATTAGCTAGACAAGTAACGTTGTGGATTTTCTTGAAATTAATACAGCTCACCACCGACTAAAAATGAGCATTTATAGATGGAAAAAACTTCTTCCACTTGCGGAAATGAATCTGTTCGTGCCAGCCAAAAGCTCATCCAACAATGCCTAAAATCGATTGCGTTTAAGAACTAAAGCAAGAAATTTTTCCTTTTATTTTTATTTTTTTATTTGTATAGTGCTATATTAAATAGCGAAGAGCTTAAAAGAATTTGATCGTGGCTTAATCTTATTATTTAATACAAGAAATTGAGATGTTCTTAATTTTCTGAGCATTTCACTATTTTTATAAGCATATTTAGGCAAGATTGAGAATTGGAAGAACATGAAGCAAGAAATTAGGAGACAAGAATTACTGAAATATATAAATTTTTTAAGTAGAATATATGGGCTAATATTTATTGATTCATCAATATTTGACTATGGAGTAACAACGTGGGAAGTTGTAGTCATGTTGATGGAATCTACCATTTCTGGAGAAGATGGTGGCTGCGGAGGGGAGCCGGAGTTCCTGGCAGCATCACAATAGCCTAGAAGGATGTCGCCTTCTTCAGTGTCGATTCCGATAGAACCCAACATTGATGGCCAACATTGGTTTTCAATGGTTCTTATAGCTCGACAACAGTTTGGACCAAGATATGTTTCTCCATTAAGGAAGAAGAGAACAACTTCACCAGTGCATGATTGAAGCTCAAACAAGGAATCCCAGCAAGACGATGAGCCTTCGTCTAGTTTTAGCCGCTCTAAAAGGGTCGATTTCGTGCTAAGTGGCCTAGCCATGGCCATGAACGATGACAAGAAGCAAAGGGAGAGTACTAATAGAAGCTTGGAAGAGGAAACCATTGTAGGAGATGTTTAATTTGTGGTGGAAGAACCTGGAGTTGATGGAAAGGAATTGGAAGTGTACATTTATAGAGAGGATGTATAAGGGGTATGGCCAGCGTTGGGGAAATTATGGGAGAAGCCAGAAAGATGCACCGTTTCCTCTACTGATAATAATAGTTACAATTAAGCATTTGATGATAGCTGTTAAATTCAACTTAACTGAGGTCCTGAA
Organism: Apocynum venetum; assembly: GCA_019593545.1. NCBI lineage: Eukaryota > Viridiplantae > Streptophyta > Magnoliopsida > Gentianales > Apocynaceae > Apocynum > Apocynum venetum. The sequence continues at coordinate 1,033,988 of SRSM01000151.1, forward strand.
AGGTCTGTGGCCTATTATTTACCATAACGTCTAATTCAGCAATGAAGGACCAATAATGACTGATCCTAGATACTTACTGTTTGCCAACATTAGTGGAACAAGTTGGATTTGATATGTGATTAAAGAAAGAAAAAGAATAAATTGTTAAGGGTTTAATTGGACAGCAGGGGAAGTTAAAACTTGTTGCTGTGTGGCATAAGTTATACCAGGAAAATATATGCAAGATAAAAACTGATTAAAGCTTGGTTAATGTATCACCTATCTCCTTGTTTCATTACACGGAGGCTAAAAATATTATTATGAAGACTATTATCAATCTGAGTTAGCCCTTATGATCCCATGAAGGTGAAACATGGCCCAAGGCAACCTGAAAAAGAGGCATTCTTCATGTTACTGGGTGTGCTCAAAATACATGAATTTAAGTAAATCAAGCATGAATTATTATTTTATTTTTGCAGCTAAAATGACTAGAATATTTGAGCTACATTGCAGGCTGCTGAGATGGTGAATGTTAATGCTCCTATGAAAAGAGTCATGGCAGGCAAAGTCCGGGAATAAAGTGACCACGAATATGCTGCTGACTGGTGTTGTGGGTTATGGGATGGTCATATTGGCGCTATTGTGGGAATATTGGCATAGAGATGGAATGAGACTGGGAATGGTTATTTTCTGAAGAATATTCAGCTTTTTAGACGATAAAATTACATGTCTTAAACCAGGATAATGCAGGGAACATCAGAAGAACCTAACATCGTATATGTCTAAATGGAACCAATGCATTTAATGCTGTCATACAAAGATTCTTGCTGAATGCTGTCTCTGCATATTGTCTGTTACTAGTATATTTCAGTGCTTTTGAAACAGCTTTAGGGAATGCAGGACTTCAATCTTATTCTCTGTTGAACAAACTGCAGTAAACATTCTAAATAGATTTCTAGAATGAATTTATTAGTCCACAGCTGCAGATTATGTTTATAGTTCCAAAAATTGGGGCAGTATGAATATTCAACCTATTATCAAGAGAATGTGCTCAGATAAAACATCACAGAGAGTCAGAGACAGCTGCACTTTTCTGTACCTTTACTAGATGTCAAGAACCATCCTCATCCAGAGGAGTTTCTGATGTCGGAGATGATGGTGTATTGCACACTGCCTCCCTAGCATCAATAAGCATTGCAATCACTTCCCTCATTGTTGGTCTGTTAAGAGGAGAGGTATTGGTACAGAACAGTGCTATCTTAAGGACTAGAGATATCTCCTCAATGGTCCTTTTTAAACTAAGATCTAGCCTTTTGTCATATATCTCAGATATTTGCGCTGCCTTATTAATGGATCGTTTTACCCAAGTTACAAGATCACCTCCCTGATCAAGAGGCTGAACGGGGGACTTTCCAGTGATCAGTTCCAATAGAACAACTCCAAAACTGTAGATATCACACTTTTCTGTCACCTTCATGGTGTAAGCATATTCTGCAGTTAACAGATGAAATTTGGATTTTAAGAATATTCAAGAGAATATAATAAGACATTGGGGCAAAACTAATTTTTTCTATTAAATGTTGCATTTTTATTCAAACAGAAATACTAATAGTTTTCTTTAGAATACCTGGAGTGCTATTTCCTTTCAGATTGTATATAGAGGAAAGATAATCAAATCTTGAAAATGCATTTACTTCCTCCTACTATCCTATACTTGCAACTGCAGGGAAAAAAGAAGAAAAACGAAAAAGAGGAGTATTGAGTGTTACTCTTACCAGGGGCTATGTAGCCATAGGAACCAGCCACAGCAGACATGGACTTAGAGTATGAGAAGTCAATCAACTTTGCCAAACCAAAATCCCCTACATGAGCCTCGAGTAATTCGTCCAGCAGAATGTTGTTTGACTTTATATCTCGGTGAATGATCTGAGGCTTACAATCACAGTGGAGATAACACAGACCCTCAGCTGCTCCAAGGGCAATTTTATAGCGGTCATCCCAGTCTAGTATACAGGATTCCTCATTTCCATGAAGAATTTCTCCTAAGCTTCCATTGTCCATGTACTCATATAAGAGAAGACTGCAGTCCTGATGATAGCAGAAACCATAAAGTTTTACAATATTCCTGTGTCGAATCTTTCCAAGAGTTGATACCTCAGCCCGGAAGCTGTTGTCAGTGTTGGTTCCTTCTCCTCCAGATTTCAGCTTTTTAACAGCTATAATTTCACCATCAGGCATTACAGCCTTGTATACAGTGCCACAGGCTCCCCTTCCTAGCACTGCATTGTCAGAAAAGTTCCCTGTAGCATCCAGAATGTCCTGGTATGTGAAACCTTGTTTTGGAAAATAATAGGTATCCAATACATCAGGTCTCCCAGGATCCTCAAGTGAGACAAAATCAGGTCTTTGGCGCTTTATAACCCAGCAAATGGCCACAATAAAAGTCAAGGAGATAAATCCAACAACAGCACAGACAATGCTAACTATCTTCTCCTTGGAAGAACCTTCTTTCAACCAGCTCAGTTTTGGGGCACATGAAGGGTTTGATGGAGATGAATGACAATGATAGGTTCCTGATCTGCATAGCCCCTTGTTTCCAGCAAAATTGCTTGGGTCCATCCTTTGGAAAACAGGGGTATTTGGCACTACTCCGACAAGGTTGTTGTTGGAGAGGTTGCACACCATGAGGCTCATTAGGCCTCCTATTGCCCCAGGAATTTCACCATCAAGTTGATTGTCATTCAGGTAGAGGTACTCAAGCATTTGTAAATTCCCCAGATTAACTGGAATTGTGCCATTGAGCATGTTATAACTAACATTCAGGGAAATCTGAAGAGCACTGAGCTGTCCGAGCTCCAAAGGAATACTGCCAGAAAAGAAATTTCCCCCCATTTGCAATTCAGTTAGTCGAACCAAGCCTCCTAAACTATTTGGTATTGGTCCAATAAATCTATTATCTGATAGCTTGAGTCTTTCCAGATTCGATAGCATACCGAGTTTTTCAGGGAGATAACCTGTAAAGAAGTTCCCACTAAGATCCAGCCTCTGAAGTTTTACACAGTTTCCCAGCTCATGAGGAATACTCCCAGAAAGTTGGTTGGATGAGACATTGAATGCTACAAGCTTTAGAAGTTTCCCAATCTCAGGAGGGATTTGCCCAGAAAAATAGTTATGTGACAAAAGTAACCTCTCTAAGTTCTTAAGATTCCCTATTTGCGGGGGTATAAATCCTGAGAAACGGTTGTGATAGAGCTCAAGAGCAGAAAGATTCTGAAGATTGGACAATTGAATGGAGAGGCTACCAGTGAGCAGATTGTCTCCTAGCATTAGTTGCTCCAGGGATTTGCATGTTTTAAGGCCATGGGGTATGTTTCCAGATAGCCTATTTGATCCAAGGCTGAGAAACATCATCTTCTTGGACCAACAAAGTTTTGCAGGTATGCTGCCAACAAAATTGTTCATAGAAATATCAAGAATGGAAAGGTTGCTGTTTCCTCCAAGTAAGGGAGGAATTTTTCCTTGAAGATGATTATAAAAGAGTTGCAAATCCTCCAAGGATGTCAGATTTTGGAGCTCTAATGGTATTGTTCCTGTTAAATTATTAATCGACAAATCTAGTCCCCTAAGCTGCTTCAACTGCCCGAGCTCCACTGGAATATCACCTTGTAGGTTGTTTTCAAAAAGATGAAGCAAGCGAAGATTAGGAATGCTACCCAACTCCTTAGGAATGACTCCACTCAAACGATTCTCAGAAAGATCAATCTCAACAGCACTTGAACAATTCCCTATTTCGGGTGGAATCGTTCCATTTAACTGGTTAGTGTACATGTACAATTTCTTGAGGCGAGTCAACTTCCCAAGTTCTTTGGGAATGGCTCCGGTGAAATAATTTTGATGCAGAGCAAGTAACTCCAAGCTGGTGAAATTGCCAACTTCAGGAGGAATTTCTCCATAAAATTGATTTTTCCAAAGAATTAAACTGGTGAGATTCTCAAGCTTTTGAAGCACTACTGGAAAAGTACCTTCTAGCATATTTTCAGCTACTCCAAGTACTTGTAAGTTCTCACATTCACTGATTTGATCAGGAATTGGACCTGACAAAAGATTTCGACCGGCCCTTATGATCCTAAGTATTTTCAGCTTACCAATGGACATGGGAATCGGTCCAGTTATGTTGTTACTGTAAATTACAAATTCTTCAATTGAAGTTAAATTTCCAATTTCCTCAGGAATTTCTCCAAAAATATAGTTCTCACATAGATAGAGCTCTCTGAGAGAAGTAATCTTGCAGAGTTGGGTTGGGAATTGACTCTGAAACCTATTGGTGCAAAGGTCTAAAACCTCAAGATTGCGACAGAGCGAAAAATCAGAAGGAATGGACCCAGAAATAAAGTTTTTGGACACATTAAACTCAGTCAAGTAGGGGAGCTTACAAATGCTTGAAGATAAAGTACCTGACAAATTGAGGCCACTGAGATTTATTGAGGTTACCTCATAATCATCGCTACAGCCTATTCCTGTCCACTGGCAAGGATTCAAATCCGAAAGATTCCAGCTTTGGAGACTATTACTGGGATCATGAAGGGAAGCTTTGAACTCCAAAAGAACACCGCCCTCTTCATTTAGTGATTGGACAGTGATGATCACGTAGAAAAATGATAGCAACAATTGAAATTTCACTTCAACTCTAGAATTCCAGTTGTATCCCATTTCTTGGAAGACAAAGTAAGAAGAGAGGCAAACTCAAACCAGAAAATGAAGGAATGGTAAGCCCAGAAAGAGATATCAAGATTCTAGCTCCAAGAATACATTGCATACTTATGTATCGAAATGGAAAATCATGAGACTATACAAATGATCATATTAAGAAGCGAAGAATGCAATGGCAAACAGAGACAGGGTAGCCAATTTAATCATGGGGAAAAACACAAACACTTGAACAGAAAAATGCTGGTGGGCTTAAAGAGCAAAAACTAATATTCTTTAAAGCTATTATTGCTCACTGGTAGCATATGAAGGACCAAGCAAAGCAGGATCCAAGAGCGCACAAACGTGTTTGAGCTGTAACACTTCAAGTGTGAAAATTAAATGAGAGGATAAGGAGGAGAGAAAAGAAAACAGAAAAGAGCATGGCCTAGAGAGAGAAAAAGAATGCATTTTTGTGGCTATGAGTGACTGATTGACAAGGCAATAAACTGGAGAAGGACCGTGAAGGTCACGATCCAACGCAGAGAAAATGAAGAGTCAACGAATACTTTACAGTAGTGAGTGAGTGAATGAATGGATGTGGTGCATGTGAGTGCTGTGGGTTGTTTGCTGCTGAAACTGCACAGAGCCCACTTGCAGATTTCTTCCTCTTCATGTTCATCTTCTCATGATAATCATTTCTTGCTTTGATTGTTGAAAAAGGAAAAATTAAAAAATTGTGGAACTTTACACGAGGGATTTGTACAAAATAGAGACATAGATTGAGATTGGTCATGGAAAATTCTTTGATCATGATCTTTGGCCATTGTTTTTGGACCTAACAAAATGGAATGAAATTGAAGTTGCCAATCGGGAATTCTGGGATTGTGGTTTCCTTTTTCTCTCGGTCTCTCTTTTCCCTGTTACAAATAGTGTGGAATGTCATGATTCACAAGCAGACTTTAGTGAATTGAGTCCTTAGTGGATCCCTGAATTGGAATGTCTAGCACCTGCTGCCGACTTTTGTGTTTGGGTTTGGCCAACCTAAGAAAATTACCATCCCAACTGAGAAATTCTTGGGCAGATGACATCAAAATATCAAATCTTGGCTGCGATCACAGTAGAAGTTTGCAATCAACTTGGTCCTTTTCTAGTTTTCTTTATGGAGAAGGGGTAGCCATAAAGAATTTTCTCTATGAATTCATGAATTCTATGTCATCAGCTTTTTCAACAATTTTAGTGGCTTTAAGTTAAATAGGGAAATAAAATCATGTAGGTTTCTGCAGTCCAAGCATGGTCCAGGGAAAATCATTTTGCCACTTCTTGATAAGAGATAATTCAAGTTTCGGTTAAGACACGCGGTTCAACATTACAGTTCAAATTTTCTGTTTTTCATTTTCTCCACAGACAAATCAAATCAAACCCAATTAGTTCTAAAACCAAACAATCGAAATCTGAAATATTTCGATTCAAATCAAAATTTCTCCATTTAGCCAATTTTTCCAAATTTTCAAAATCAAACAGCGAACCATATTTGTTTATGAATTTTTTTTATTTCAAACAGAATAAACAGAAATCCGTAAAATAAAATTATTTCTAAAATTACAAATTGGTTCTTTTCGAATTTTTAACTGCCTAGAAGAGGTGACCAATTTAATTTGCTATTAAGATAGTATCAAAAAGAGAAAAAGAATGTTATTTTGAAACAAGTTATTTGTGACTTAAAAAATTAAAATAATTTAATTCATTTAATATGGTTATGAGTTGTTTTTGACTTAATTACTTTGATATAATTTTGTTTTATGCAGTGATATTATATTGCGTTAATGAAATACATGATAGGCAAATGTGAGTTCATTTGATTTTTGCTTTTTCTTTATAAGAGTCGAATCGAATAGAAATTTTTATAAAACTGAATTATTTCAGTTTGTTCGAAGTCAGAATTTTTAAATATAATAAATATTTATATTTTACTATAATATATTAATATTTTATTACAATTTAATATATTAAATATAAGAAATATTAAATTCTATTTTTTATTTTAATATAATAAATTTCTTAATTTTAAGATTAATTTGGTTTTTCAATTCGGTTCGATTTTTAAATTTACAAACCGAAATAATTCTTCTTACAAAAAATGAACTAAACTGAATTTACAAATATAATTCAGTTCGATTTAGTTTTTCGATTCAAACGAAATAATGAAAACCCATAATAGCAGGACATAGAAAGTATTATGCAGTTAAGCAATAGCTTACGTCTATGTGGCAAACCTTATGACCCAAATCCACTCGATTACTTTTCATTATATAAAAATCACTTTTCTTTGCCTAAAAAAAAAAAGATAATAAATTAATTGAATTTTATTGTCATTTTGACAGGATGAACTACCGGAACAGTAAAAGATTCTCAGGTGAATTAAAATTAAGGGTATTTTGCCTAAAAAAAAAATCCCCAAATTTCCCCAATCCCTCTCTCTACCAAATTCTCTCCCAAGCAGAAGTTGTTACAACAATCGACGTCACTGTCTGCCCGTCGCCAGACCGCCACCACCTCCAAAACTTTCATTTTCTTCGTTATCAAACCATGCCATTTCATTTTTAGGACAACAACTAGCACTTTCTCCTTCAATCGTATTGTCATGTTCTGTCCGGAAAGATCCCAGAAGAAATGTTGCAAGATGGTGAAGAGAAATGCTGCAAATGATAGACACAACACCTATTTTTCATTGTCCTTTTTTGGACTAAGGGAGAAATTTGTATATAAATAGAAGAGAAAGTGGAGGCTTTCTTCTACTATTGCATACATATTACTTACAAGTTACAGAAACAAGAAAAACATAACAAAGAAAGAGAGAGAGAAAGTGACGCAATGAGGAAAGAGAAAGTGAAGAAGGAGGAGAGAGAAGGAAGGGAAGAGGAAGAAGTCATCTAGGAAAGTGAGTTTTCTTGTTTTAGTTTTATAGACTTGATTCCATAATCTTGTTAATTGTTTGCATATTCCTAATTCTAGGTTACATATTCTTGATTCTTGATGAGTATGAATTATGTGAACAATTTATGTTTTACAATTCATTGTGTAAAACTGAAATTTTTACAGCCTTATATATATTTATGTGTGTGGAAGTTTATTCATTAAAGTTTAATTGAAATCTTGATTAGATTATAGGCTTTAATCCATAGAATTTAAGTTTCCATATGTTTTGGAACAAAGTTTGGAAAGGATAGATGGATTTGGAATGGTTTGAGTGTGGTTATGATGAGATGAAGAAGAGAGTAAAATTGTGCAAAAATTGGGCAGAATATTCGGCTGTGAACAGTAACATCCAGCCATGATTTGTAATTGGTGTGGATAGTAATTTACAGAATGCTGTTTAAGTTATAGTTTCAAGTATTTTGAGCTTTGGGTTAATTTTTGGAACTAGAGATTGATTTTAAAGGGTTGTTATATTATGAGGATTAGTTTGAATTTATAGTGAAATGATTTTTGGAAGATGAGTTTGATGATTAATTGAATTCTTAGTGAAATCATCTTGGAAGAGAAGAATGAGAATTAGTTTGAAATCCTAGTAAGAGATGATCTTCCGAGAAGAATTGGAAGATTGGTTCTAGGGGTAAGTTTTGATCAAATGTTTTCGAAATGGTTTTCAAAAAGGATTTCCAAACTTATGTATACATATATATATATATATATATTAAGTAATATATTTTCTTAGAATTTTGGTATTTTAATTTTTACTAGTATATTTTCTTAAGATGTTAATTCTCTCTTTATTGGGAGATTTAATGTCATGAGTTAAGAATACATTGATTTAGAACCATCAAGGATTCGTAAACTATTTTATTCAAGATTAATTTATACCATTTCCTTGAATTCTATTCCTTGTTATTCCAAGTATTATTGTTTTCAAAAGCTCTTTTCATGAATGAAGTATTTGAGAAGTCATTTCTTTCTCTCAAAAGTATTTTCAAAACTAGGAAAGAATTTATAAAGTATTGTTTTTCAAATAGAGTATTTATAAAAAAATATTTCTTTCTTCCGAGTATTTTTTTAAAGGATTTTAAAACACTATATCTTTTATCAAAAAGCTTTTAACGTGAGATTTTTTTAGAGAAACAGTTCCTCTGACATCAAATAAAATGCCTAGAACTCCTTTGGCATCAAAGAAAATGCCTTTATGAAGTTTTGAGATATTTCCTGCATAAAGAAATGTCAAGAGCTACAAGTCATTTCGAGATTACTATAAGAATGATTAAGGGACTAGTGTTCTTGAGATTATTTTGAAAATTTCTATTTTAGGCTTATTATTTTGAATTTAGATTCTATTTATAACAATGAGTAATGATAGATTTTTCAATCTATGAAAATAGAGTAAATTTAATGATAAACTTGTATTCGGATTAGGAGGTTTAAGTTTGAAAAATTATTTTGACGTTGACTTCTATGGCATGAAAGGAAAAATAAGCATATATATATAAAGTTATTGTGTAGTTGAAAAGTCATATATATGCATTGGGAAGACAGAATGTTGGTAATATTATGGATGATCAAGGACATTAGTGCCTTAAGTCCAAAGAGACTTACGATGTGTGAGAAAGAGATTTATATATTTCAAATGTTTTTCAAAATGTTTGAATTGAGAAAAATATTTACCTCAACTCAATGCCGCCATTGCCGTCACTGTGGTCAATTGTCGACAAAACCCCATAGGTTAATATATCATCTTTCCTCCACCATCTCCATGGACCGCAACTTTTTCTATATCTCTATTCTTTCTTTTTAGTAGCTTTAATTTTTCAATTACATCTATAAAGTTTCGTAGCCCTAAATTCTCAAATTAGATTTTTATAATTTTCAGATTTTACTCAATCATATTTTATAGGGTTTTCAATTTAACTCCTAAGATTTTAAAATTCCAGAATGACCCCACGATTTTCTGAAAAGTCACAGAGCTACCCCAAGGTTCTCATAAGTTACATTTTGACCCCAAAACTTCTAGATAATTTTTAGTTTAGTCCAATTTTAAAAATTAATATTTTATTTTAATTCCAGAACGGCCTCAAACTTTTTAAAAAGTGAATTTTAACCCTTAAAGTTTCTAGAGCCCTCCAAATCAACTTAGTTCTTTATATTATCTATTTTAATGAATATTTAGAAACAAAGAGAGGTTTTTATTATTGTAAGAACCGAAGAGATAGAGGGCAAGACTGCATTTCACGTTTTTCCATGCATTCACATATACCTTCAATTGCTGATGTGAGAATATTTTTAGTTTACTTTTAAAATATATGTTTTTGTTAAATGTTTTATGTGCTTATATTTATTTCACTGAGTAAGTTCAATTATTATTTGACTGCTTGAAATTTAAATTTATGATTTTAGAATTTATTTCGCTGAACAAGTTCAATTATTATTTGACTATAAATTAGGGTTTATTATTTGAGATTTTGATTTAGGAATTATAAAATATGTTGAGATATTATGAATTTGAGAATTTAAGATTTGTTCAATTATGTTTTTTAATTCTCAATTAATTTTATTATTTAAATTCTACTTTTATTAATGTTATGAAAATATAGGGTGTTACATAGGTAATTTCTCCTCATGTCCTCCTCGAGTTGCCATGTATCTTCCCATGGTGCATGTATTGACCATTGCACTTTAACACGAGGGATTATCCTCGTTCTCAACACTTCATCTCGTAAAAGTTTTGAAAAATGTCGATTAATCCTGTGTGTGTAATAGAACCGTCCTTGACAGCTAATGCACTCATATCTTGTTTGGAAGTACTTGGGTCATGTCAGAAATGTGACCTTTTTTGTTGGGTTGGATAAACCTTTCATGAAGTCTAGCCCTTTTTTACTCACTGTGCTTGGCCCAGTTATGGAGGATCCCTTTAACAAAGGCTTAGATAGATTTGGCAATCAGAAATCAAGTATGGATTTGCTTAGGAACAAAAGTCCCTTGCTCTTAAAAGTGAATCCAAATTTTGCGATGGAAAACCAATTTTCGAGTCCTTCATTTCTATTCAGTATATTGACAAGTCTTGAAGGACAAAGCTCCATTGTTGCCTTCAGATCCTTATTACTATCTCTTAAGAAAAGATTGTCCCAAAAAAGAGACTCTATTTTTCTATGTTTTTAAATAGTGATAAATAATATGATGAATGAATGAATGATGACTAATTAATTTGAGTTGATTATTAAATCTAATTAATTAGATTTTTGGGACTTAATTTATAATTATTTGAGTAATTATCTAATTAATTATGCGTTTCTGTGATTAAAAATGATTCTTCACTGTTTTTCCTTTGTTTATAGGGATTTGGAAAATAAATTGACGATAATTGAAGAAGAAAATAGTTTCCACCGGCAACATCAAAGTTTAATTAATCAGCAATTATATTAGTTGTGGCACATGTGATTTCAATTATTGATCAACTAGATTTTGAGAATTAAATGTTCAATTTCTCACACTATTAATTATTAATTTATTTGAATCGAAGTTTGATTAGTTAATAGGAAATTGCATCAAATGAATTAAGTGAATTTAATCCAATGTTAAATTGTGTGATTGATGTTGATGTTTTCATTGTTTGTAATGCAACTTAACAATTTTAAGCAAAACGTTTGGTAAAACTGTTCAATTAGGTTATATGTTAATTTATTACGTTGTGAATAATTAAATCTATTTTCATATCAATCAAAATTTAATGCGCTATGTAGAATTTTTGATTAACTATTTAATATTCCTTATATCAATGATTAGTTTCATTTAAATTAAACCGAATATAGAGTCCTCGTGACACTTACTCTTCTATCGATTTTACAATAGAATTTCAAAGTTGTTTTGTGATGAAATCTTTTAAAAGCTTTAAGTCTTTTTATTTATTTTCATTCAAAATCCCTCCAAATTTTGATTAATTAGCTTTTTCAAAGATTTTTATAAGTCTTTATGGAATTGACTTTTATCGGCATACTCACGACACGTGAGATGGATCGTTGTTGGTGGTGCTTCTGTTATAGTGTTACAGTTAGTAACAAACATAGAAGTGCTCAAATAACAACTTAAATAACTATGAAAAGGAAAAATTGGAACTTTGAAAGGAAATTGTTGTAAGTATTATGATAGCCAATTGAAACAGAGAAAGAATAGATACAAATTAGGAAAGATGATAATTTTAAACATAATTATACAAACTTTAACATACTCATAATGTTTAGAATTAAATGTATACAAAATTTAAAGAGAGCTTTTGATCTAAAAAAAATAATATAATATCCTTGCTATTAACGTGGATAGTGGTAAAACAATATAAGTTAATAAAATATATAAATTTCTTAAATTAAAAAAATTTAAAAGGAAATTAAATGAATTATTAAAGAATTTTTTATAAAAATAATTTTATTTAGAAAGATAGATATTCAATTACAAACTTTCTAAAATAAAAATAAAAATATAAACATATAATTGTAAATAAAATGATATTAAACGAGGAAACATTGTCCCATTTATTTATTTTTTTAATTTATCAAGATTAGAGGGAGGCAGTATAAAAAAAAATTAGAGGGAGACAGCTTTCTCTCTCTCTCTCTCTCTCTCTAACTCTAGTCAAAAGGCGATTGTGGACAAGAGAAATGGTGAGGAACGAACAAGGAGCGGAGGAAAATGAGGCCTAGGAGGACTTGACAAAGATTCCACCAATGTTCAGTGATATCATTAATTAAAATTTACCAAAAAGGTAGAAACGACAGATGTATGAGATACTATTTAATTTCCAACTTTTTATTGTCATTTTATAGTAAGATATCCCATCAGCCTCTATACAAAATGCACTTCCTGAGCTTTGAATCATCATTTCTTGGTTTTTAATTTCCCCCCTAGTTGTAGATCTCAATTATGCAAAAAAGGGTTGGAGAAATGGATGACTCTGAGGTGATTCTGTTGAGCTTCTGGTCTAGTATGTATGGCATGAGGGTAAGGATAGCACTTGAAGAAAAGGGAATCAAGTATGAATACAAGGAAGAAACTTTGCTTAACAAAAGTGAATTGCTTTTGAAAATGAATCCAATTCACAAGAAAATCCCAGTTCTGATTCACAATGGAAAACCTATATGTGAGTCCCTCATAGCAGTTCAATACATTGATGAGGTTTGGAAAGACGAAGGTTCCCTTTTGCCCTCTAATCCTTACGAAAAAGCTACTGCGAGGTTTTGGGCCGATTTCATCGACAAAAAGGTAATAAAGTTGCTCTATTTTGGTTCTTGAAATAACATCTTTTAAGTAAACCACAAGAATATTCATGTTAAATTTATTCTGTAAATGTTTATGCCTGTGTCAGAACAAAGGGGTTCCAAATAGTTAATTTTTTTGTCTATGTGATGGCAGTTGTATAATGATAGCCGCAAGATATGGACAACAAAAGGAGAACAACAAAAGGCAGCCAAGAATGACTTCATAGAAAGTCTAAAGTTGCTAGAGGAGAGAGCTCTTGGAGACAAGCCTTATTTTGGAGGAGATGAATTTGGGTTTCTGGACTTGGCTCTTGTTGGATTCACCTGCTGGTTTTACACCTATGAGACTTTTGGCAACTTCAGTATAGAAGCAGAGTGCCCCAATTTGATGATATGGGCAAAGAGGTGCATGGAAAGACACAGCGTTATCAAATGTCTTCCTGACCCCAAGAAAGTTTATGAAGCTGTTGCAAACTGGGCCAAGTAATTTGAATTTCATAAGTTGTCATTGTGTGATGGGTTCTTGTTTAGGGGACTATATAGGCAAACATATAGAGTCTCGATTCAATTTGTTCTCTATATTTCAGTATAATGATGTCAAATTAATACAATATTTATATATATATATATATATATATATATATTATTGCCAAATTAGCTCAAATTGCACTTAATTACGCAAGATATAAATCAAAGAACCAATTTACTAACACATATGTAATATGAATGTAATTATGGGTTTGATAAGCAATTTAAACCTACGACTGTAATTTTGGATGGCTAAAGTCTTACTACTCGACAATATATAATTTTATCGATATTTTCAGTTCACCATAACTCTTTTTTCTCTCTTTTTTTTATTGCTGTTGATTCACATGTTATGTTCTACTATGAGTTTTTTCTTACAAGAAATGAGGGACATAAACCTGACTTCTAATAAATGAAAAATTTCATGAGGACAATATAAAAACTAAAGTCTTCGAACTTAAGAGAAATTTATTCTATCAATGTAAATCAAGGCTCTAGTCCTCTAATGTATCTCGTAAGATGTAATATGGTGTAACTATGTGGTTTCCAATCCTCATTCAAGTTATCAATCACCTAATTCATTTATTTAAAGATGTAGGAAACAATGTCTTTGTCCAAGTATATCAATTGTCAAGTACACCAGAGAAGTATCTAAATGTGTCAAGGTCCTCTTCCTCGTGTAATGCAATATACGATAAGTACATAATCCACCTCAATCCATAAAGTAGTCAGCCCTAAATTTCGAGTCAGAAGGAGACCATCCAAAATAGCTCACAACTAAACTTCAAGAATAGTGCAAAAACTGTAAAATGAACAAAGTGCTCAAATCTCGTGCCTTTATACCAATGTGTGTGCCATAACATGCTTATGATTTGAAGTAATTAAATGTGTATGTAAACTCACAAGATGATCGCTGAGGCTTTATAGAAATGTTCATATGCTTCGCATTGTTGCATGTCATGCAGATGAATAAAAAAAAAGCAACAAAGACACAATGATGTAGATATGACCCTTGGAAGCATACCGACCTGATGTACTCCAATGAAAGAGGTGGTGGTGTAATTATTCGGTCCCTAATAACTGCCTTCAACTTCCAAACAATGTGACTCTCAGTACATGAGCCAACTAGAAGTAATTTGAGCCAGTTCCTAGAAGCATTGTAAGTAACTGTAACACAAAACAAATGCTTCACAACCCAATATTTGCCTAGAAGGAATTGGACCCATAATGAATCCTATGAACGAAACCGCTATCAAAGCTTCAGGGAGAATGCATCGACTACATCATGTAATCTTCGAAATCGAAGGCCCCATCCTCATGCGGATGACAAAGGGCCTTCCATTTGCACTAGTGAAGCCTGCGAGTCTCATAAGAATATGTATCTCATAAGAATCTGACAAAATAATAACCCTTCAACCTTTTCAAAACAATTTTGGAAGGCTGTATAATATGAAATAGGTAAAACGGCATGGAAGATAGCACAAAATGCAACAAAGTGATGCAAGCCCCTAGGGATAATAAATGACATGCCCATCTTGAGATTCTCCTACGAACCTTTTGAATTAAATCATCATATAGGAAAGTCCTTTGTTTAGCCCAATATAGAAGGACACCGAGATAAGTAATGGAGAGTTAGTGGTACGTGAAACCAGGCAAGTCCTCGATCCGATTGATGAAAGCAGGAGACGACCTATATGGTAGAATAAGTGCACTCTAGTTTAGATTCACCAACTGACCAAAAACCACCTCATAATGCTCAAGACATCGAGCAACTTTTGAATAAAATGTTTTTGGCAATTAGCAAAAATAATCATGTCATCAGCGAAACACAAATGCGAGACGAGAGAAGGTCTTCCATGCAAGTACCGCATTGTTGGATACTATGTGAATTGATGCATGAGAAGTCTCAAGAAGTAATAAGTTGCAATGATTAAGAAAAAGGATATATTGGGAAATACATGGTTTCTCACCATAACTTTTTGTGTGAAATACAGTATGTTAGATAGTGGGAGAATGTTAACAGCAATATTTATAATTGTGCTATAGAGACAGATGGAAAAGTAGCAAAATTGTCAATTGAACTATTTATGATTCATCATTTATCTTTTTTTTATATCCTTGACAATTTTTGAGTAAATTATTTATATCTCTTTGCTACTCTAAATAGTGGTTTCTAGCAACGGTGATATCCTAAAAGATATAAAATGGTGGATGTTTTCAGGCACTTTCCTACCAAAAGCTTCCATCTACGTGGTAGTGGGATATACAAGGATTTGAGAGCGAAGCTACTGAAAGAAAAGATATTCTTATGTGAAGGACGAATAATTGATAGAGAATTCATATACCTAGACATTAGGAATTGCAATGCATATAGTTAGAGCGGATAAAGAATTGAATAATTTGCAAAGTTCATTCGACTTCATTTATATTTATTAATTGTTCATTATTTAATAACAATTATAAATCGAAACATACACTTTAGCTGGATTAATATTCCAATCGATATTATCTTGTTTATAAACAAATTCAAGTATTAGCTAATAATATAATATAATGCATTATTCCTTTTGTATGGAATTGAGAGTCATTTCTTTTCATTTAATATAGAAATTAAAGAAATTTTTTAATCTTAAAGAAGCTAAATGAATTAATGAGATATAAATATTTTAAATTATTAAGGTTTTTAATATGGAAAAACATATTTGTTTGAAGGAAGTGAGCATATAATTTTAAATATAAAAAATAGAAATATGAATATTTAGTTCTAGACTAAGATAATATTATTTTATATTATACTATAAATATATAATAGAATATATTTTTTAATATTTATTATTCATTCCGTCTCAAATTGATAGACTTGTTTAATTTTTCATATAAATTAAGAAAACATAATTAATGTTATTGAAAATATATATTTTTCATAAAATATTTCTAAAATACCATCACCATTTATCATTTCAAAGTAAATTTAATGCAGGAGGTAGCCAAAATATTTTACTTTAATAAAAAATTAATTTTAAAAATATTTTTTAAGGGACTTAAAGAATTAATTTAAGAAAATAGTACTAATTTTAAGATTTTTAAAAAACTTAGTGATATCTTGTGGTTCAAGAATAGGGGAGACCAGATTTATATTTTTAATTGGTCCGACTCCCGATATCTTTCTTTTCATTGACTATTTGACTATATATAAAAATAAAAGGATTCAAGTTTAAGTCGGTCAGAAGAAGGCGAAAAGAAGTCACCACTTGCGTAAGCAACTTTTAGAGGCATAAGTGAGCTGTAAACAAATCGAATTTCGCGAGAAAAAAAAAGGAGTTGTTTGAATTAGTTTAAAGTTAGTTTGTGTAATAATCTCAAGTTCGAATAAAAATTAAGATTCATTTATTATTCGAATGAACATAAATCATGAACATAATCGAGAGTATTTTTGAATATTATATTTTAATTTAATAAGCATTTTTTATATATTTTAATATGCTATTTATTTTTATATTATATAAGAATATAAATTTTAAAATAAAAAAACTTAGGTATTAATCAAAGTATCAAGTATCAATCTTGCAAGAATGATAATAGTCTAACAAAATCAATATTATTTTTTATATTAATAATTATGCGTTGTTTGTTGGACTTAATAAGTATACATTATTTGGACTTATTTCATTCATTATTTTATTCATCAATATATATATTTGATTGGTATCAAACTTTCGAGTAGAAAAAATATGCATGTATTGAATTTTTTTAGAAAAAAAGAACATATTCACATTCGAACAAATCGAATAGTTTTGAACTTGACCTAATCGAAAAATCCAAACTAAATTCGTTAAATTAAACGAACCAAACACGAATGAACTCAAACTGTACGAACAAATTCGAACATTAATTTTCATTCAAACACTAAATGAATGAACTCGAATAGCGTTCGATACTCGAACTCAAAATTCTTAAATTCGATTCGACTCGACTCGATTACAGCACTAGCTCTTAGTCCTCGAGACAATTATACCTCTTAATATTTACTACATTTTATATTAAATATCATTTTACATATTTACACTTAGATTAAAAATAATTTTAAAAATTAATATTTTATTTTAAATCAATCTTTCATTATTTATATCCAAATTAATAATTTTTTATTATATAAATAGAGATAAATTAAAATATAATAATAAATTATTCTATAAATAATTTTAATACGAAACCAAATTAAAGAAGTAAGATGATGATACGAAACTTTTAAAATAAATAAGTTATTATAATTAGTATTAATTTTTTTTATCAATTGTTTAACTTAGCTTTGAAATATTTTCGATAAAAATTTCAAGTAAGATTTGATTGGAAAGGTAAAACTTGGATCAATACTAAAATAACATAACTAATGGTCGGTTCTACCACTCTAACTTCTAACATTTACTTTATCAATTTCTAACTTCTAGTATTTACTTTCCGCAATTCTAACATCTAACATTTATTTTCTGCAATTTAAATATTGTATACGTAGAGAGTAAAAATCTTCACCTTTTAATTTACATACCCTTTTATGTGGGAGGTATATTTTCACTATCTATGGTAGGTGAAACCGCCTAATCCCTGTTCCCTTGTTATATAATTGTGTAATTATTATTATTATTTTTTTTTGCAGGTTTAACCATCTAATTTAGTTTAGTTAATTTAGTCATGTGTTAGATAAATATATTATTGTGTAATTATATAATTCTCGATTTCACTTTTTATAACTGTATTAATTAATTGGATTGACACCCTAGTTGATTTACATGGTTATAATGCTACAATTATTAATCTTGCATTAATAATTTAGTAGCATCTATTAGTTTAATTAGAAATCATCTATTAGCTTATTTAAATTAATAGAGAATTATATAATTTGAATTGTGTATAATTAATGCTCAATTTTTAAATGCAATTTATTGTTTGTAATGCCTTATATACTTCATTCAATTAGATTAGAAATTCTATACCTGGTCAATTGGAGGATTTTTAATTGAATTATTAGATTAAATTGCGGAGCTCATCATAATTAATATAATATTTAAGGATAGAAATCTCATATTCTAAAACCAACAACTCAACAATTTATTTCTTTTTATCTTGGATTTATTTCATGAAATTAATTAACTTGATACTTGTTCCTTGTTAACAATTTTATTTTTTTAGTATTTTATTTATTTAAATCAAACAAAAAACCTCTCAAAATATTTCTTTTCATTAACAAACTAAAATTATAGGATTTTACAAGTTTATGTGGGATCGACCCTTACTTGCCCTATCTATCTAGTTAGAATAAGTTAGGAAATTAAATTATAATTTGTACGGTTGTGACGACTTTTAAAACCGCTTAAGTTAGCCCCGCATAAAAACATTTAGAGGTATTCACCGAATCAGATCATTCAACCAATTCGGGGATTCGAACAAAATCGATGAAAGGGATGCTATTAATTTAACTAAGTTAATAGCTGAAACTTATTTAAAGTAACAAACAATACTTTATTTTTTAATCTAAGATTAATAATCATAGTCATATAATTATTTTAATTAATTAGATTGTCAATCTAATTAATTCACACAATTATATTTAGTTATAATAGAATTTCTATAAATATTCAATTATATAAACAAGACAATATTAACTAAAATAAATAGATGGCTTTGGTGACCATTAAAAGAAACTAACCTAAAAAGTAGGTTAGCTGGTTGACCATAAAAGTAAAAATATGAAGTTTTTTCCCTCATAAATTATTTCATAATCTTATTAATTAATAACTTAATACAAGTCATTGCAAATGAGATAAGGTTATACAACATATTTACAACATCAAAGTGAATAATCAAAGATTTGAAAAGAAGAATTAAAAAGAGAAATTTTCCTGGAATTACTTAGGGCAGCACCTCATATTCTGACCAGCCACCGACATGTACAGAGCAAATGTGGGCATTGTAGGCTGTAACATTTTCTTTTCTTTTATATATATATATATATATATATATATATAATGGAGAAAGAACATAAATAGGAAAAAAAGAAGAAGATGAAGAACATAAATTTACATTGCTAATTCTCTTTCTTCTTCATGTTTTTCTTCACGTTCAGTCTTTTGGGCACCAAATTCGGTGGGCAAAGAAAAAGGAGGGGAAAAATAAAGAAGGAAAAAGAAACATCTTTGGGTCTTGATATTTTTGTACTTTCTTGTTTTTTTTTTCTTTCTTGAAGAGAACCTATGTATTTGTGAATTGTGATGGTTTGATGTATTTGTACTTTTAAATTTTCAGGTGAATAGTATGAGTAGCGAACGCTGCCTATTTTTCTATCATAGGATTTTGAGAAAAACTTAAGTTTTATGCACTTGGGGGGCCAGATTATAAGTCTAGAAATTGTATCTCTAATTTTACTATATTGGGATAGATTTTCTACCTTATCCACAAATGAAAATATCTTATTTGTTTCTGCCCCCATCCCTTATTAAATTATAATGATTACACTCGCCGCCATTTCCGTGGATATGTAACATTTTCCATCTCTACCTACTTCAAAATGTACGTATAAAGAATATAATGTGTATTAAAAAAAATATTCATAAAATATATTAATAAAATACAAAATATATTACATCAATAAACTTCATGAATACATTCACATTACATATTTTATTTTTTTATCATCAAGTGTTTGTACAAACTTCAATATATGATCGTTTAAAATAAAATTCTCAAAACTATAATGTTGTTCTTCATTTTTTTAATTTATTCCATAATTTGAAACGTTCTAATTGAACACTTTCACAATAATGTATCTCCAAAATCAATCGAATGTTATCCGACGATTTTTTACTTAAGACATTTTTTATTACAATTCCACGTGATACATTTGTAACATAATTTTAATATCTTACTTCTCTTTTTCTTAGGAAACTTACTTATACTCAAACCAGGTTGACGTTTGCAAAAAATAGGTAGATCCTTATTACTTAGTCGAACATTGACTTCAATTAATCATTTAATGTCCTCGGACATTCATTTAGACATTAGCAATCTCATTCTCTCCATTATCATATTGCATATTTTGATCAATGCATTAGTAGAGAGCAAATAATAATATATTTGAAGTTTGCGGACATAATCATCCATATTTTTAAGAAAGGAAGAAGAAGAATAAAAAGTTTTTATTTGAAGTAACTATGTACAAGAAAAGAAGAAGAATAAATGTATAATCTCGGTTTGAAGAAAGATGAATTTTACAAACTAATAAACTATATATATATATATATATAGAATCATATATACATACACACACAAATGTATATATCTATATATATACACACACACAAATCTCTCTAGATATCTTCCATAATTTACTTGTATATTTTATCAATAATTCAATTTCATATGAATTTAATATATCATAATCTTTACGAATTTATCTTTTTGTGCCATTCTTTCAAAATGATTTGAAAAAATCATTATCATTTCTCTTTTGACATTTTGTACAATTTTTTCAAATCGTGTTGAAAAATGACATAAAAAGCCAAATTTAAAAATAGGAGATGTGCCATTTTTTCAAACTGATTTGAAAAAATAGCACAAAAGGATGAATTGGTAAAGATGATGTGATTTAAATTCAAATGGAATTGAATTTATTGATAAAATATAAAAGTGAAATGATGAAAGGTATCTAGGTATATTTGTGTGTGCGTGTGTGTATATATATATAGTTTGTTAGTTTGTAAAAATTTCTTATTCTTTTTTATCATTTTCTTTTCTTACATTTAGTCTATGCTTATAGACGAAGCATTATCCAAACGTGTGCAAACCTGTGACCCTTCAACTTTTTAAAGAATAAAAAAAATCAAACGAAATCTAGTGTAAAAAGTAAAAACAATCGGCTTTTTTTATGTGTGATAATTATGAACAAAGTTTCATATGTGTCTGCCACACTGGAATCAAGAAGAATATTAGTTAG
The DNA here is from genome assembly GCA_019593545.1 of Apocynum venetum. NCBI lineage: Eukaryota > Viridiplantae > Streptophyta > Magnoliopsida > Gentianales > Apocynaceae > Apocynum > Apocynum venetum. Next base: position 1,055,405 of record SRSM01000151.1, read on the forward strand.
TGGCATTATTGGTCTGGTTTATGGACGAGGTAATTTTAGAATAATTGGAGTAATTGTTCAATTAGCTTATAATATAATTATAATTTTTTAATAGTTTCTAATTAGAATTTAAAGCAATCAAGATTGAACCGGTTGTAATTATAAATATCCCACTTTGACACAATTATTATTATTATTATTATTATGAGAAGAAGCCTATAAATACTTTTATCTTTAGAAGATCAAGGATTGAGTCTTTTAGATTTCGACTTACGATTGAATGACTTTATCTTATTCGTTTATTTTTTTTTAATATTTTTACTTATTGATCATGAGTAGTACTTATCAATTATGTGATTTCAATTATTATTGATTATCTTATTGTTTTTCATGATTGATCAACTAGATTTTGAGAATTGAATGTTCAATTTCTCACATTGTTAATTATTAATTTATTTGAATCAAAGTTTGTTCAGTTAATAGGGAATTGCATCAAATGAATTAGGTGAATTTAATCCGATGTTAATTTGTATGATTGATGTTGATGTTGTCATTGTTTGTAATGCAACTTAATTAACAATTTTATGCAAAATGTTTGGTAAAATTGTTAAACTAGGCTATATGTTAATTTATTGTGTTGAGAGTAATTAATCTATTTTCATATGAATCATAATTTGGTGTGCTGCACAGAATTCTCGGTCAACTATTCAATATTCCTTTTATCAATGATTAATTTCGTATAAATTAAACTGAATATAAAGTCCTCGCGACACTTCCTCTTCTATCGATTTTACAATGGAATTTCAAAGTTGTTTTGTGATCAAATCTTTTAAAAGCTTTAAGTCTTTTTATTTGTTTTCATAAAAAAAATCCCCCCAAATCATGAAAAAGCTATTTTTCAAAGATTTTTGTAAGTCTTTGTGGAATTGACTTTTACTTGTCTTATCGGCATACTCACCACATGTTCGTGAGATGGATCGTTGTTGGTGGTGCTTCTGTTATAGTGTTACAGTTAGTAACAAACATAGAAGTGCTCAAATAACAACTTAAATAACTATGAAAAGGAAAAATTGGAACTTTGAAAGGAAATTGTTGTAAGTATTATGATAGCCAATTGAAACAGAGAAAGAATAGATACAAATTAGGAAAGATGATAATTTTAAACATGATTATACAAACTTTAGCATACTCATAATGTTTAGAATTAAATGCATACAAAATTTAAAGAGAGCTTTTGATCTAAAAAAAATAATATAATATCCTTGCTATTAACGTGGATAGTGGTAAAACAATATAAGTTAATAGAATATACAAATTTTTTAAATTAAATCATTTTTTTAAAAAGAAAATAAAAGGAATTATTAATAGAAATTTTTATAAAAATATATTTATTTAGAAAGATAGATATTCAATGAACAAAATATAAATAAAATGATATTGAACAAGGAAACATTGTCCCATTTATTTATTTTTTTAATTTATCAAGATTAGAGGGAGACAGTTTAAAAAACAATTAGAGGGAAACGGCTTTCTCTCTCTCTCCCTAACTCTAGTCAAAAGGCGATTGTGGGCAAGAGAAATGGTGAGTAACGAACAAGGAGCAGAGGAAAATGAGGCTTAGGAGGACTTGACAAAGATTCCACCAATGTTCAGTGATATCATTAATTAAAATTTACCAAAAAGGTAGAAACGACAGATGTATGAGATACTATTTAATTTGCAAATTTTTATTGTCATTTTATAGTAAGATATCCCATCAGCCTCTATACAAAATGCACTTCCTGAGCTTTGAATCATCATTTCTTGGTTTTTAATTTCCCCCCTAATTGTAGATCTCAATTATGCAAAAAAGGGTTGGAGAAATAGATGACTCTGAGGTGATTCTGTTGAGCTTTTGGTCTAGTATGTATGGCATGAGGGTAGGATAGCACTTGAAGACAAGGGAATCAAGTATGAATACAAGGAAGAAACTTTGCTTAACAAAAGTGAATTGCTTTTGAAAATGAATCCAATTCACAAGAAAATCCCAGTTCTGATTCACAATGGAAAACCTATATGTGAGTCCCTCATAGCAGTTCAACGCATTGATGAGGTTTGGAAAAACGAAGTTTCCCTTTTGCCCTCTAATCCTTACGAAAAAGCTACTGCGAGGTTTTGGGCCGATTTCATCGACAAAAAGGTAATAAAGTTGCTCTAACTTGCAATAACATCTTTTAAGTAAAGCACAAGAATATTCATGTTAAATTTATTCTGTAAATGTTTATGCCTGTGTCAGAACAGAAGGCATATATATATATATATATATATGCCTAATCAACTATTGCAATTAAAAAGGTTTAATTTCAACGAGACTGCAGAGGTGAATTACAATTGCATAGTACTCTAGTAGTATTTTGTTGTTCCAAATATTAAAAAATAAAATCTATAGAAATTTCCCAATATCCAAAATTCCTTGGGCTCTAAAGTTTAGAGGATCTGACACTTACTCCAGAATGAAGACCTGAGTCTGAAAGCTTTTTCAACTTAAGATCTAAAAATAATAATCAAACGATCTTACTTATACATTTATACATTAGTAAGTCTTTCACCAAATAGTTAAATATTTTGTCTATGTGATGGCAGTCGTATAATGATAGCCACAAGATATGGACAACAAAAGGAGAACAGCAAAAGGCAGCCAAGAATGACTTCATAGAAAGCCTAAAGTTGCTAGAGGAGAGAGCTCTTGGAGACAAGCCTTATATCGGAGGAGATGAATTTGGGTTTTTGGCAACTTCAATATAGAAATCAGAGTGCCCAAATTTGATGATATGGGCCAAGAGGTGCATGGAAAGAGACAACGTTATCAAATGTCTTGGTGACCCCAAGAAAGTTTATGAAGCTGTTGCAAAATGGGCCAAGTAATTTGAATTACTTGGCATTGCTATTGTGTGATGGGCTCTTGTTTAGGGGAATATATAGGCAAACATATAAAGTCTCGATTCAATTTGTTCTCTATATTTCAGTATAATGATGTCAAATTAATACAACATATATATTATTGCCAAATTAGCTCAAATTGCACTTAATTACGCAAGATATAAATCAAAGAATCAATTTACTAATACATATGTAATATGAATGTAATTATGGGTTTGATAAGCAATTTAAACCTACTGAGTGTAATTTTGGATGGCTAAAGTCTTACTACTCGAAAATATATAATTTTATCGATATTTTCAGTTCACCATAACTCTTTTTTCTTTCTTTTTTTTTATTGCTGTTGATTCACATGTTATGTTCTACTATGAGTTTTTTCTTACAAGAAATGAGGGACATAAACCTAATTTCTACTAAATGAAAAATAATATTAGTACAATATAGAAGCTAAAGTCCTCGAACTCAAGGGAAGTTTATTCTATCAATGTAAATCAAGACTCTATTTCTGTGGTGTAACTCCTGAAATGTAATATAGTGTAACTATGTAGTCTTCAATCTTTATAAATCAAGTTATGAGTCATCTGATTCATCTATTTAAAGATGTAGGAAACAATGTCTTTGTCCAAGTATATAAAAAGTAGAATACACCAGAAAAATATCTAAATGTGTCAAGGTCTTCTTTCTCGTGTAATGCAATTTACGATAAGTACAGAATCCACCTCAATCCATAAAACAGTTAGCCCCAAATTTTGAGTTAGAAGTAGACCATCCAAAATAGCTCACAACTTAGCTTCAAGAATGGTGCAAGAACTGTAAAATGAACAAAATGCTCGAATCCCATTCCTTTATACCAATGTGTGTGTCTAAACATGATTCTGATTTGGAGTAATGAAATGTACTGTAAACTCACCAGATGATCAATGAGGCTTCATAGAAATGTAGATATGACCCTTAGAAGCGTGCCGACCTGATGTACTCCAAAGAAGGAGGTGGTGGTGTGAAAGCCCTAAAGCTTTTAATGTCTTAATTTTGATTAATGACAAACATTGATGAGGACTAATGTCTTATTTGCACAAGTGATAGAGTTTTTGGATTCATGATTTAATCCATGTAAGATCGAAGTTTCAAATCTTCAGGAAAGAGCTTTTGATGTCAAGCATTGAAGATAAGCGTTTCTGGATTAGATAGGATCTAGAGGTATCGCATTATTTCTTTATTTATCTTTAGATATCTCTAGGTCTACCCCTTTGAGTAATAAGTTCTATAGATTGCTCAATAAAAGTGAAATGATTTTCAAAATGCATTTCATTTAGATAAAACATGAGTTAGGTATTTGAAATGATTTTCAAAATACATGCACATACTTCAAAATTCATAAAATATATTTTGCAAACTCTTGGAGTTGTTTGGAAACTTGTTCTACATAGTTTTAATGCATGTGTGGTCGACCTGACAAAAGTGTGGACGACCACAGATTATGCGGTAGACCAGACTTCTCAGAGTATCGTCCGCTGTATGTCCAGAACTCTCTGGAACACTTGCGGATGATGGAGCGGTCGACCGGACTTCTGAGCTCATCGTCCGCAGGTTGTCCAAAGTTCTCTGGAACATTTGCGGATGATGGTGCGGACGACTCTCCTGATTTGCGGTCGACCGCACTTCTCCTGAGTGGGATTCAAACAGCCATTTTATGACCGTTGGTGCATACATATAAATATCCAATCGTTTAAAAAACTCATTAACACTACTTTTTGAGCAAAAATCTGATCCTAACACTTCATAGAACCTCTGGAGATTATTTTGAAACCAAAACATAACATTCATATTGTGAAATCCATCAAAGTGAGATTCATACAAAATCATTGGGGTTCTTGAGCAACTTACAAGAAAATATTACTCAAAGAGATATTTATGCTTTATATTGATATATCTTCACATTAAAGTGATTTCATATATCAAACTCTTCTTATTCATATCTTGATTGATTTGTTCAAGGTTGCATTGAACTTAAATCTCTAAGGGTTAGAGTGAGCCTTGAATCATAGAAAATTGTGATTGTATTTAGAGTATCTTTTTCATTAATTGTTGTAATAGAGATAGGTGTGTAAATAAGGTTATATTGTAAAACTCAAAGTGTTGAGTGAACCTTGGTTGGTTAAGAGGTTTGTGTTGTAAAACCCTAAGGGAATTGGGTGAGCCTCTATTGTATTCTTTTTTACTATATTAGTGAAAGGTTTTGTGAAATCCTTGAGTAGATAGCTTCAAGATAGTGGATTAGGTTTTGTTGGATAAACCGAACCACTATAAAACTAGTGTTCTTTGCCTTTTTTTCTTGAACTCATCATTTCACACTTTGTTTGATCACCAAGTGTTTGATATTAGTTATCTTAGAAAGCCTGTTTATTTTAAAAGAGGAAAAATCGGTTAAAACCTAATTCACCCCCTCTCTTAGGTTTTTCATGGTGTAATTCTTCGGTCCCTAATAACTGTCTGCAACTTTTAAACAATGTGCCTCTCAAAACATGGGTCAATCTGAAGTAATTTGCGCAAATTCCTAGAAGTATTGTAAGTAACTGTAACACAAAACGAATGCTTCACAACCTAATATTTGCCTAGAAAGAATTGGGCCCATAACGAATCCTGTGAACAGAATCGCTATCAAAGCTTGAGGGAGAATACATCAACTACATCATGTAATCTTTGAAATCGACGACCCCCATCCTCATGCGGATGATAGATGGCCTTCCATTTGCACTAGTGAAGTCTGCAAGTTTGATCACGTGCCTCTTATAAGAGTATGACATAGGTGAAGCGGCATGGAAAATAGCACAAAATGCAACAAAGTGATGCAAGCCCCCAGGGATAATAATCGACATGCCTATCTTGAGATCCTCCTATGAACCTTCTGAATTAAATCATCATATAGGAAAGTCATTCGTTTACCCCAATATAAAGGAACATCGAGATAAGTAATAGGGAGTTGGTAGTACATGAAACTAGGCATGTCCTCGATTCGATTGATGAAAGCAGGAGACCAATTGTAAAAAATAATCATGTCATCAGCGAAAGACAAATGCGAGATGAGAGAAGGTCCTCCATGCAAGTACTGTACTATCAGATACTGTGTGAATTGATACATGAGAAGTCTCGAGAAGTAATAAGTTGCAATGATTAAGATAAGGATATATTGGGAAATACATGGTTTCTCACCATAACTTTTTGTGGGAAATACAGTATGTTAGATGGTAGGGGAATGTGAACAGCAAAAGATTTTGAAGAAAATGTTTATGATTGTGCTATAGAGATAGATAAGGAAAAGTAGCAAAATTGTAAATTGAACTATTTATGGTTCATCATTTATTTATTTATTTTTATATCCTTAACAATTTTTGAGTAAATTATTTATATCTCTTCGCTACTCCAAATAGTGGTTTCTAGCAACGGTGATATCCGAAAAGATCTAAAATGGTGGACGTTTTCAAGCACTTTCCTACCAAAAGTTTCCATCTAGCGTGGTAGTAGGATATACAAGGTTTTGAGAGCGAAACTATTGAAAGAAATGATATTCTTATGTGAATAATTGATAGAGCAGTCATATCACTAGACATAGGAATTGCAATGCATATAGTTAAAGCGGATAAAGAATGGAATAATTTGCAAAGTTCATTCGACTTCGTTTATATTTATTAATTGTTCATTATTTAATAACAATTATAAATTGAAACATACACTTTAGCTGGATTAATATCCCAATCGATATTATCTTGTTTATAAACAAATTCAAGTATTAACTAATAATATAACATAATGTATTATTCCCTTTGTATGGAATTGAGAGTCATTTCTTTTCATTTAATATAGAAATTAAAGAAATTTTTTTTAAATCTTAAGGTAGCTAAATGAATTAATGATATATAAATATTTTAAATTAATAATGTTGTTAATATGTAAAAAACATATTTATTTGAAGAAAGTGAGCATATAATTTTAAACATAAAAAATATAAATATGAATATTTAGTTCTAGACTAAGATAATATTATTTTATATTATACTATAAATATATAATAGAATTTTTTTATATATTTATTATTTACTCCGTCTCAAATTGATAGACTTGCTTAATTTTTCACACATATTAATAAAACATAATTAATGTTATTAGAAATGTATATTTTCATAAAATATTTTTAAAATATCATCATCATTTATTATTTCAAAATAAATTTAATGCATTTTTTATATACAAACAATCTCACTTTAAATAGATATATTTTGATCAACTAACAAATACACATACTTTTAATAAAGAAAGTGACATATAATTTGAGAGAAACAAAAAAGAAAAACATGTCTATCAAATTAAAAATAGAATGAATATATAATATATAATAATGAACTCAATGTCAAGTTAATTGAACTGTTAGAACTCGATTCACTAACTAAATTAAAAATAGAATGAGTATATAATATATAATAATGAACTTAATGTCAAGTTAATTGAACTGTTAGAACTTGATTCACTAACTAAATTAGATTGAACACATTCGCACACAAAAAAGAAAGAAAAGATTGAACCTAAATAAAATCAAAATTTTACTAAATAATAATTGAATAAATTTGAATGAAAATCTTAGTTTGAAGTAGTTAAAAAAAAAATTTGAAACATAATTTGAATAATAAAAGAACGACTTCAAAATTTCACCCAACTCAATTGGTTAGATTGAGAACAGCAAACCTGAAAAGGAACTCCACTTTTCTAAACATAAATTATTGTCCTTTTATTATAGTCTTCTAAAATCGTGTACAATTTAGTTTTTTAAATTTTTTTTTATGAAAAGGATGTTAATCATTTAAATTTTCCAAATCCAATTTATTTATATAACTTAAATTAATTTTAAGATTTATCTCAATCTTATGGTCTATTTAATTTTAAAATACTTCTCATATTCAGAATTTTGTGATGTTCTTGTTTATTATCTACTACATTTAATACTTTCAAACAAAAATTAAAAGTATCAACTATTGAAATTTTTATGGTTTCGATTTATTTTTCATAACTCAAACTATATAGAAGACATTTTACAAAAATTAAATTATATAGCCATATAAAGAGAGTTGGTTATTTGCTAAATACATTTCTTACTTGTAAAATATAATTAATCATATTGATAGTAGTTGCTTCAACAAAAAGATTTGCTGGATTAGTTATATTATTCATTGAAATTTTTTTTGGAAATTTTAGAATATAAAAAAAATATAAACAACAATTTTACATATAAAAAATCAAGAAAATTAAATTTTAGTTGATTATATTATTATTTAACTATAAATATAAAATGTCTCATTTTATAATTTGGTATAAGGCTCCAAAAATCCTTGAGACAGACCCAGTCTCTGCAATCCAATCCAATGGTCCACATTTATTGGAAATGCGATGTGATCTTGGCCACACATTCTAATATGATCAAACGAATGCGGTGCTGTAAGCTTATATGCCCAGGGGAATAAAAAACAGAGGCCAAAGAATTGAATAGACAACTTTCAGAAAGAAATTATCCCATATGCAAAAGAAAGAATATGAAACCCACTTGCACTGTGACAGCAAGGAAAATAAACTCATCACTATATAATAAGATGCAATACGATGCTCCTACAACTTTGAATCATTTTACATAAAAACATTCCACGAGAATGCGAGATAATGCCTAAGCAGTAAAACAGCCTTTACCGCTATAGTCCGCTATAGATGTGACTGGCATATGTAGTAGTATCTTTTATTGACCCCAAGTAAACAAGAAAGTTTAAAGACAACAATAACAACAAAGAAAAAAGATGAGCAAATCCCATTTTGCATATACTCCTCTACTCAATCCCAAATCTCTTCTTTAACATGAGAACAAACTCATAGACTCTCTGTGGATCACCAAGGCCCTGGGAGACGCTCTCCTTTTCCATACACCTCTTGGCCCATGCAATTAGCTTGGGAACCTCTGGCTCTATCTTGAAGTTTCCACATGTCTCATAGGCAAGGAACCAACTGTAAAATGTGATCAGAGCCACATCCACAAACCCAAAGATTTCACCCCCAAAATAGGGTTTATCTCCAAGTTCACCTTCCAAGATCTTGAGGGCTTCTATGAAGTCTTTCTTGGCTACCTCCTGCTCTTCCCCCTTTGTTGCCCAAATTCTTCTTCCAGCATCATAAAGCTGTTTAATCAGATCATATGATTAGACCAGTTGCAGTTCCAATAAACAAATTCAATTCGAAAATTCTTCTCCATCTTATCAATTGAAATCAGGTCGGTTTCATTGTTAAAAAAACAGGACTAATCTAGTCAAGAAATGCAAAAGAAAAAGAGCAGTACCTTTTTGTCGACATAGTCAGCCCAGAACCGAGCTTGGGCCCTCTTGTAAGGATCAGAAGGCAATAATGGATTCTTGTCATGACAGATTTCATCTATGTACTCAACAATAATAAGGGACTCACAAATAGGTTTTCCATTGTGAATCAAAACTGGAATCTTCTTGTGAATGGGGTTCATCTGAAGAAGAAGAGGACTCTTGTTGCCCAAATCCTCTTCCTTGTACTCATAGTTAAGACCCTTCTCTTTCAAAGCAACTCTTACCCTCATCCCAAACATACTTATGTAAGAATCCAACAGAACAAGTTCACCTGCCATTGTTGTTGAAGATGATAAGAAATGACCAGACAGCAAATCTCAAAGGATCTACTATTGCACTTGGTGAATCGTGTATATATAGCGAGTGGGGATATCAGGGGAGCGTGTCCATTACGTACAATAGAGACTATTTAATGTATTTAGTGTAATTTATATATAATATTAGTATATAAATTATATAGGTTCGAAATTAAATATTTTTTAAATTAAATGTCAATTTTCTTTAATATACATAATTTTTTATTTAATGTTTAATAAATAAGATTCATAACTTAAAAAATTTGTATTTCATTAATTCATGTATCAAACACTACCATTTTAATTTAAAGTATATTGTTCTCTTAATTTATAAATCACATAATAAATTATATTAATATTAATGATAATTTAATAATTTAATTAAAATTAAATGACATTTCTTATTTTTTAACTAAAGTAAAAACTGAATTGAAATAATATTTTACTTTGTTGTTATATAATCACATTCACGTAAGCCTAAAATAAAATCCAAAGATAACTTTTGATTAATTATGGAATAGAAGAAAAAGAGGAAGATGCATATAATGGTACGTACTACGTATCAAGCCAAACAATAGACTTCTTATTTAGTACTTTTGTTCCTTTCTTCGATTTTGTTTTCTTGAATAAGACCTAAGAAGTATATATATATTTTAATCTCAATTATGTTTTCTTTATTACGTACATATCTTATTAAAACAATGTTTTTTCTTTGATAAATTATTTCTTTATGATTTGGTCCTAAATCTATCCTATTAATGGAGAATCTTTTTCAAAGATGTCATTTTCCATATGAAAATTTAGATAATAAAGAAAATTACCGCTACTCAAATGTGGCTTTTCAAAATCATTACATAACTCTCTTTTTTAAAAAAAAAAAACCAAACCAGCTATGTACGAAAGATAGATATATCAAATATAGCTAAGAAAAGTTATTAGATTGATTTAATTTGTGATAAATTATCTATCTTCTAAAAAATTCTGTAAAACTAAACTTTCCTTCCTTATCAGACAATTAGGAAGTAGCTTTTTTTAATTTGAGTTGTACAAATACTGATTAGTATAAAAAAAACCTACTTAATACACATAAATAATTAAATTGAAGTATATACTATTTTTAATTAAAATGTCTCTACCCCTTTTTTGTCTTGGAGAGGATAAAATGTGTTTATCCTTAATTAATAGTACGTTGTAAATTGAGTGGTGGATGTTTGTAGACAGCCAGGGAAGTGAAGCCATCGATCCTCCAGAATATGCCTGTTGTGTGTGTAGACTCTTTCTAGGAACTTCCTTAGTTAGCCTTGAGAGTTGAGACTAATAATGACTCCACTGGTTGTCGGAAGTTCTTCACGTTTGTCTTGTCTTATTTGATTTATTTTTCCTCAAAATTTTACTATATTCCTACCCACTACTTCTTTATTACTCAGACCTTTCAGATTGGCTAGATTTTTATTTTTATTACATTGGGAAACGAGGAGAACCAGATTCAAACTCATGGTTAAGGAGCTCAACCACTTAGACTATTTTGGACTATATTTGGGCATGTTATTCAATTCTATCTTAAAAATAAATCTCAAAATATTTTCATTCATCTAAATCTACACATGTATCACACTTAATCATATAAATAATATTTTTTTATTTTTTAATTAAATTATAATATCAAATAACTTATTAATTAAATTTTATATACTTTATAATATTATCAACTCAATCTAAATATACTCTTGATTTGCTCAGATTGACTATATAATATTTTAATAAAATATAAATGGTCAGATTATTATTTAGTGTCTTTTACTCTCTTTTTTAAAAATATTTTTTTAAGGGACTTAAAAGAATTAATTTAAGAAAATAGTACTAATTTTAATATTTTTAAAAAATTTCATGATATCTTGTGGTTCAAGAATAGGGGAGACCAGATTTATATGCTTAAAAGGCCCTATTTGAGAATCATGTTTATGGCGTCAATTGGTCGATATCTTTCTTTTTCAATTGACTATTTGATTATATATAAAAATAAAAGGAAACAAGTTTAAGTCGGTCAGAAGAAGGCGAAAAGACGTCACCACTTGCGTAAGCCTTAAGCTTCCAAAGTCCTCGAGACAATTGTACCCTTTAATATTTAATACATTTTATATTAAATATCATTTTAAATATTTACATTTATTAAAAATATTAAAAATAATATTTAATTTTAAATTTATATTTAATAAGTATTTTAAATTAATTTCTTATTATTTTATTTAAATTAATAATTTATTTCATTCTCTTCTCACTTAAATAAAGATAAAATTAAAATATAATAATAAATTATTTAAAAATATTTTTAATATGAAACGAAACTAAATTTATAATTGAAACTTTTAAAATAAATACGTTATTATAATTAATTTTTAATTTTTTTATCAATTGTTTAACTTAGCTTTTAAATCTTTTGGATAAAAATTTCAACTCAAATTTGATTGAAAAGTAAAAAAAATTTAAATCCAATGATTTGATAAGAAATAAAAAATGTTTTAAAGAATGGTTAAGAACTAAAATTGAGGTTTGTGCTTTCTACTAATTTATTTCTGATTCTACTGTCTAAAGATAGAATTGCAGGTCCGCTACAAATAAATATTTGTATGTCATAAGATCTCCTCTTGTAATTGTAGTTGTAGTAAGAGGAATATCTCCTTTGATTAAGGCGTAAATCTTGAGGAAGAAGGAAGAAAAAAGAAAGAAAGAGCCGGCCGGTGGTGGTGGTGGTGGTGGTGGGAGACGACAGTAGCTTAGAAGAAGAGAAGGAAGACAAGGAATCAAGATTGACAAAATTATTACTAAATCCTTACTTTTATTTATTATGAATAAAGCCTATACGAAAACGCCCTAAATAGTAGAGGATAAGACAATTAATTAGGACTTAACGCCTAAGCCTCTATCATCATGATTCATGGGCAATTTGTCTAGTGTTAATCTGACATGTGGATTTTTAGTTCCCTATTTGACTTCATTTTTTACTGGCATAAAGTTAATTAATAAAGGAATTTATATAAAGCTCATTGTATAAAAATAATCTTGATTTTTTCTTGTAAAAAAATTAAGAATTTTTACAAAATTTTAAAGGTATTTAATTATTAACTTTTAATATTATCCTTATTTATTTTCAATCTCTCTACTTAACTCTTTTTCATTTATAAAACAGAACCTTTATATTTTATTCTTTGCAAAAAAATACTTTTTCTTTATTATTTTCAAACATAATAAATAAGAAAAATTTAGAAAATAAAATATTTTCTTGGTGTGTGTAAAATGTCTTAGAATGACATATTTTGGGACGACGAGCAGTATATATAGATTCATTATATGTATAAGTATGCATATAGGTTCAGTATTAACTTTGAAAGCCTAAAGTTTTTAATGTTTTAATTTTGATTAGTGACAAACATTGATGATAACTAATTGTTTAAGTGTTCAAGTGATATCATTTTAGAATTCAATTGTCTAATTCATGCATGCTCAAAGTTTCAAATCTTCAAGGAGGATCACACGTTATCAAGTATTGAAGACAAGTGTTTATAGATTAGATAGGAACTATACGTTTAGTTTTATATGTTAATATCATTTATATATCTCTAGTTGACATCTATGAGTAATAATTATATGAGTTGCTCAATGAATTTAAAACTTTTTCAAAATAAGTTTTATAAGTTAAAATATGACTTTGGTATTTAAGATGTTTTTAAATTTACATGCATAGATTTAAAAGTTTTATGAAATCGATTTCACATTTTTTAGAATTGATTGGAATCTTAGGCTACATGATTGATATTTTGTGCGGTCGACCACATCGTTCATCCAATCTACCAGACACTTACATCATCGTCTACAGAGTGTCCAGAGCACTCTATATATTTGCGGATGATTGTGCGGACAACCAACCTTTAGTGCTCTCAACATCATGACTTTTGAGTGGGATTTCAATAATCATTTTTATGATTATTATAACACATATATAAATACTCATTTGTTTTAAAAAACTAAATAGAATGATTTTCTGAGCAAAAATTTGATGCACATTCATTATAGAACATTTTAGAAATATTCTTAAACCCTTGTGAAAATCATTCAAGAAGGGTTTCATATATTTAAAAATGTTCTTGAGTAATCTTGTGAAGTAATTATAAAAAGAGATCATTGAACTATATTTTGATATATCTTCGCAATTAAGGTGATATCTATATCAACTCATCTTTATTCATTTCTTGTAACTTATCACATGTTGCATTTAGCTTAAAACTCTAATGGTTAGAGTGAATATTGAATTGAAGATAATTGTAATTATCTTGTTTGTGTGTATTTCATTAGTTATTGTATTGTAGATTGTAATATAATCAATGTCGTGTTGTAAAACTCTAGAAGTTGAGTGAACTTTGTGTAGGTGAGAGGTTTTGTGTAAAACTCTAAGTTGAATTAAGTGAGGTTCTTTTGTAATATCTTATACTTGATTAGTAAAAGGTTTTGTGAAATCCTTGAGTAGATAACTCAAGGTAGTGTATTAGGTTTTGTTGGACAAATTGAACGATTCTAAATCATTGTGTTCCTTGTTGTATTTCTGCATTTTACTTGAACACATTGTTACACACACGAGTTGCACCCCAAGAGTTTGATTTCTGTTGTATTAAAAGTGCAAAATTGAATTAGATTGCAAAAATCAGATAAAACATAATTCACCCATACTCTTAGAGTTTTCAAACTTTAATTATAAGTGTAAATATATAAGTTCATTCTATAAGTATAATGGTTTAAGGTACGTTGTTAATTAGTTATGTGTTTTTTAATTTTTTTTGAAATATATGTATATTTAAGTTACTTATAAAAAAAGACGTTAATTAGGTATGTTTTTAGGTTAATTGGATATTAATGATTTAGTTTTCTTAAAATGTATATCTTCGAGTGAAATGACTATGTTTAATTATCATATTTTCTAAATGTAACACCTAAATTATTAAACGTAATACCTTTTTTTTCTTCTTCCAGAAGTACACATACAAAATCTCTTAAACTTTTATAACTCTTTATCTAATTCTAACAAAAAGGATTAGAATCTCTTAAACTTTTATATATATACAGAATCTCTTAAACTTTTATATATATACAAAGAATGTTGGCAAGCATAACCGTTTCTGACAAATTTACCGTTTACACAAATGAACTCTGACACATATAAGCATTTCTATACTGCTTTCATACTCCATATTATCTAACACACCCTTCTCAAGCTGGAGCATGTAAACAAGAAACGCCCAGCTTGGATACTAGGGAAATTAAACCGCGAGAAAGAGCTTTAGTGAGACAGTCAGGTAATTGATGAGAAGAAGAAACTGTTTTGGAAAGAATTTTTCCCTTTTTCAATTGTTCACGAATGATGTGATAATCCATTTCAATATGTTTCGTACGTTCGTGAAAAACAGAATTAAGTGCAATATGTCTAGCAGTTTAACTATCACAATAGAGCGCCACTGGTTGTTGATGAATACCAAAATCCTTAAGCAATTGTATAAGTCGCATTAACTCCCTTGTAGTAATTGACATGACCCGATACTCGTCTTCAGTGGATGAATGAGAAACAATATTTTTTTTCTTACTTTTCCAGGAAACAAGATTGGAACAAGAAATATACCAAAACCAGTGGTAGAATTTTTGGTAATTGGTCAGCTTGCCCAATCAGAATCAGTATAAGCAACGAGTAGTTGTGAGCTAGAAGATGAATAATATAAACCTTGGTCAATAGAACCCTTCAAATATCGTAACAACTGCTTATCATGTGGGGCTCAAGCCTTGTGTGCAATTTGATAAGAACATGAACTGCAAAAGTAATGTCAGGTCTTGTTACAGTGAGATAAATTAGTTTTCCGAGTAACCTTCTATAAGTTTGAGGGTCATTTAAAATAGGACCCGTGGATTCATCCAATTTCAAATTCACTTCCATAGGAGTAGCTACAAGACAAGAATGCAACATTTTTGTGTCTCTCAATAAATCACGAACATACCTTCCTTGACTGAGATAAACACAATCTCTAGTGTGAGTAATTTCAAGACCAAAAAAATATCAAAGGGGGCCCAAATATTTAATTTTAAATATGTTAAATAGGAGCACCTTAATATAGGCAATATATTGAGAATCATTTCCAGTTATAATAATATCGTCGACATATATGAACAAATAAACACCGGAGGAACCTCGTTGGAATATGAACAAGCAATTATCAATTGTAGATTGACTAAACCTAATGCCAAACAAAACCTTCACCAAAGTATCAAACCAGGTGCGCCATGCTTGTTTGAGGCCATATATGAATCGTAACTATTTGCAGAAAAGCTGTGGGTGACCATATTTAGAATGACAAGAGGGATTTCCATATAGATACGCATTTTGTACGTCAAATTGATTTCCAGGTGACTTTGACCATTCACAGATGCCAAAACTATAGCAATTTTGTTTTTGTTTGTTTTTCTTTTTCTCCTTTTATTTCCAAGGATTTTGCAAGAATTTTTAAATATTTATTGTGTAATTTAATTTATTATTTCAAAATTTAGGTCATTTGTAAAACATTTATTATTTTTAAAATTCTTAATTTATTTGCAAAGATTTTAAAAGCCTTATATTTTTCAAATTGAATATAGTATTGAGATTTTGAATTTTATGCCACAATTTATCGAGGAGGTCATTGAAGTATAATTAATACAAACTTTAGAATTCAAAATATCTAACAAGTTACTGGACATAATCTTTCTTTTTTTTTTCCAGGAATAAAGGAAATATTTATTACATAGATAATATCACTTAAAAAAGCTAAGAATACATCAAGTGAAAAATCAAAATACCACTCTAAATAAGCAGATAAGAAGAGGCCAACCTGAGCACGAACATGAGCTTAAAAAAAGTATATGAAAAAAAGAATACGCTTAAAAAAGGTATAAGCAATCCTTTATTACACTAAGAAATGGAAAATTGGTGAATTTTGTCTCTTACTTTTCAACATTTGGTGGTCTTGGTTCCTTTCTCTTTTTTTTTCTTCACACTATTAAGTTCCTTACTAATTTTCGGGCTACACATTTGGTCCTTCAATCAAATTTTTTATCGGATCAAAGAAAGTCAACATTTTAAGGGTTTTTAAAGCTTTGGTTAGCTGGATGGAAAATTTGACTAAAGGATGTAGATACAAAATTAATAAGAGAGCTAATAAGGTTGAATGTTAAGAAAGGAATCAATATCACCAAAAGGAGATAAATAAAGGACTAAATTCACCAATTTCCCCTAAGAAAGTGACCAAATACTATTACACTAGACATAATCTTATCAAACCAAATACTATCTCCAACTAAAAATAATTGTCACATTTTATTAAAATATCTAATAAGTCAATGGAAATAATCTTATTAATTTGTTTCTTATTGTCGGTGAAAATCTCACTACATGCGTACAACGTTAGTTTTCGAATAAATTTAGAACTTATTATTTACAAAGACTAGCTTTTCTTTTTCCAAAAAAAGGAAAAAGAAAAAAAAAGATTGCATGCTTTCAAGAAGGATTATTTGTCTAGGTTTTTCCTCCGCAAGACTTCGTAAACTTAAAGACCATTTTTAATCGAAAGATTGGTGAATTTAGTCCTCAACATTTTTTATATTTTACTGACGAAGCCTGTCGTACGGCTCTCAAATTTAAACCTAACGATTCCTATGTAGATAGGGAAAGTAAGGATCGAATCCACAGAGATTTGTCAACTCTTAAATTAAAATCATTAATCGGAAAGGGTTTTGGGGGGTTTTTGGTATTTTTAGAGAATAGAATTAAAAAGGAATTTGGAATATAAATGATATAAAAAAAAACGTTAGCAAGGAATTAGTATCAAGTTATATTTTTCATGGGATTAATCATAGATAAAGACATTATTAAGTAATTGGTTTTAGAATCTCGATCAGCTCAGACAGATTCCTATCCTTACAAATTAGATTAATCCCGATCAGCTCAGACAGATTAATCTCTAATTTAATTAAACACCACTACCAACCAGCGTGTATAGGATGTTCAATCAAATTGCATTAAGTAAATAAGGCATCACCAACATTAAATTGTATATAACAATCAGCTTAATTATATACAATTTAAATTATATAATTCCACTACTAATTTAATTAAGCCAAGAGCTGCAACTTAATTAAATTAGTAGATGCCACTTGAATCATTAATACAAGATTAATAATCCTAGCTATATAATCACGTTTATTAATTGGATTGTCAATCCAATTAATTTACATAATTATATTAATTAAAACAGGAATTACATAAATACTTAATTAATATATAGATATAAGTATATTAAATAAATATACAAATATATATATATAAAGAAAGATTGGATTTATATTAACTAAACAAATTAGGCGGTTCAACCGGCCATTTAAATAAATTAAACTAAAAGTATGGAGGCTCGGCCTTCCATAAAAAAGAAAATAAAAGACATAAAAGTAAATTAAACTAATAGGTGGCTCGGCCATCCATTTGCGATATTTAAAGTGCATAAAGCAAAATAAATAAAGACTAGGCGGGTAAACCGACCATAAGTCTAGTTAAATAAATCCAAATAAAAATTAAGTACAAAGAAAATTATCTCATAATCCCATTTATTAATAACTTAACACATATCCTTGCTAACAAAAGGAAATTACTCACAATCCATATTTAATAAATATAAGATGAAAGTTATAAACATTAGAACGAAAATTTGAAAGAAATACTCCCCGAAAATATTGAAATTATCCGGACAGAATTTCTTTACTAAATTTTACAAAAAGACTTGAAAAACTATTCTAAAAATTCTAGAAATTATATTAATATGAAGATAATAATAAAAGAAAGAGATTACAAAAGAAATGAAGAAGATTGGAGCTAAATTGATGTCTCAAATGAGAAATGAAGCTAGCATATTTATAGGGAAATTTCTAGGGGTAAAATGGTCATTTTGACCTCCGAGTACTGTAGCAGGTTGACTTGTTGACTTTGACCAGCCGACGGACACTGTTCATGACGTAAGCAGTGACGTCATCATCGACGGTGGTACTATTCACCGGAGTTACTGTTCATTTTTTTTTTTTTTTTCTTCATCTTCATTTCTTCTTCTTCTTTTTATCTCCAAAATGTACTAGAATACACTGAAAAACTTATAACACAAAGAAATAGAAAGGAAATGTGAAATATATCCATTAAATGACACAATTAACTGATTTTTAAACAAAATATAGTCATTAAGTAGTATAAAAATCAGTTAATTTATGTGTACATCAAATTCCCCCACACTATCTCTTTGCTTGTCCTCAAGCAAAATATAAACACAAAATATACAAGTATAAATAACTTAAATAAGATTAATAAGGTAACAAAATGTTATATTAATTTCAATACAACTTTCACAATTAACCCCTTTTTATTTGAAAAGTAATTGTGCTCGTGTGCTTGAATATCACAAATTTAACATTAATATTCAAAGTTAACAAAATGTGACTGTGAAAAACATAAAAAACCCATAATAAAAATTTTTATTTTTTTATTTTTTTTATTTTTTTTATTTTTTTTAAAACATGCTATCAGTATAATGAAAAGATAACAACAAAGTCACTATGTAAATGAAAATACATTCTTAGTTTCTCAACACAACTTATAAGTTTGTAAACTCACATACTCTCCACTAATGATGAAAATTTTGGTCGATCTGGGTCAAATAGGACTTTTAAGCTTGTAATGTTAAGCTCGGGATTTGGCTACAAACGAAGGATAAGAATATTCAAAATATTTCAAGAGTTTATATTGAGAATGAATTACTACATCTTGAAGAAAAATTAGCCATGATATCTCTTCATTTTTCACACTTTTCTATTTTCTTCTTTTTCTTTTCTTTTCTTCTTCTTCTTCTTTTTTTTTTTTTTGTTTTTTTTTTTGTTTTGAAGAGATCATATCTACGAGCTTTTTTTTTTTTTTTTTCTACCTTTCAGTTTTTGACAATATCTCGTAATCTTTTATCAACAGTGTTCATAACTTTTCAATACAGATTAACACATGTTTAATACATTCTCAATAAAGTATCTGGATAGAAAAGTAATAAACGAGGCTATTTATCAAAGAAATTAAATGGTAATGAAACCATTCATACTTGTTGGCTCAAAGTAGGATCGAGGGATATATATATAAGTATGGTTCGTTCAGAAAGGCTCAAACTATCAAAGAATGCCTTATGTCATCCCCAATCAACCAAGATTTTATTTAAATTTCGTCTCAAGCATGTGAAAGAACAAGCTCTAGTGTGTAGAGAGTAACCTTAAATGTACTAAAACACACAGTAAACTTACATTATCATCAAATCACAATACTAATGTTTTTAACTCTGGGTTTCATAACATAAAAGATTTAGCCACATTAGTTAAATAAGAATATTTTTGTCAAATTGCTAAGATATTCAATTGATTTATTCGAAAAAATTTTACAGAAAGGGGTACAATTATAAAAGGACTGAAAAATTTAACACAAAATTACCTAACATCTTAAAAAGTTATTGAAAGCCCTAAAGCTTTTAATGTCTTAATTTTGATTAATGACAAACATTGATGAGGACTAATGTCTTATTTGTACAAGTGATAGAGTTTTTGGATTCATGATCTAATCCATGCAACAACAAAATTTCAAGTCTTCAAGGAAGTATACAAGTCAAGACTATCAAGATTTGAAGACTAGTTTTTATTGGATTAGATAGGAACTAGAGGTATAGTCTTAGAGTTATATATTTTGATATCTCTAGTTCTACCTCTAATTGAGTAATGGTTTCTAAAGGTTGCTCTATGAATTTAAAACGTTTTTTCAAAATGTTTTTTATGTTAAAATATGTTTTGGTATTTCGAAAACCATGCATCTTGATTTCAAAACTTATATGGTTCATAAACTCTTGTTGGATTGATACCATAACTTATATGGTTGATTGAAATCATCATTTGTGTGTTAGAGTATTGTTGATACACAAATGAACATGTTTCAGTCGACCTAAAGTGGTCCAGGTATCGTCCATAAGTTAGTTTATCTTGTGGATGCATGTGCTGTCAAATTTGTTCATCTGCCAACTTGTGGACGACCATGAGGTCGACCGCAGGTGAAGTGAGGTCGACCGCAAGTGAAGTCCGGTCGACCGGAGGATGAAAAATCATCATCCGGTGGTTGTCCAGTGAACTTGAGGATGATGGTGCGGACGACCAAGTCTGATTTGCGGTCGACCGCACTTCCTGAGTGGGTTTCCAACAGCTTCTTTTTTGACCGTTGGAAACAAACCTTTAAATACCAAAACCTTTGGAATTCTTTCTAAGAAGATTTTTTGAGCAAAAACATTGTATATCTTGATCCTATAACATCTTAGAAACATTCCAAAACCCTTTCAAAACATCAATCTTGTTAAAATCATTAAGGAAGGGTTTTTACATTCAAAGGTGTATTTTGAGCAATCTTGACAAGCCATTACTCAAAGAGGTGATTGTGATTCAAATTGATATATCTTCACATTAAGGTGATATCTATCAAACTCTCTATCTTTTATTATTGATTGTAATTGTATCAAGGTTGCAAGTAGCATAAAACCCTAAGTGTTAGGGTGAGCCTTGTGTAGGTTGTTTTGTATTCAAGGTTTGTTTGTAAAACCTTTGGGTGAACCTTGAATTGAATTGTTGTGTTAGGATTCACTAAGGAGAGTGGTGGGATTATTGTATAATCAAGGTTGTGTTGTAAAACTCAAGGGTTGAGTTAGCCTTGATTGGTTTGAGAGGTTATTTGTAAAACCCTAAGGTGAATTGGGTGAGCCTCTTTGTAATCTCATTTATTTGATTAGTGAAGGGATTTGATAAATCCTTGAGTAGGTAACTCAAGGTAGTGGATTAGGTTTTGTTGGATAAACCGAACCACTATAAATCATTGTGTTCATTGCTCTAATTTCTGCATTTTACTTGAACACATTATTTCTCACACAACTAGCACACCAAGTGTTTGATATTTGTTGTCAAAGAGGTGTTTTATTGAATTAGGTTGAAAAATCGGATAAAAACCTAATTCACCCCCCCCTCTTAGGTTTTTCAATTGGTATCAGAGCAGGTCTTCTTGTTTAAGGTTTAATCACCTAGAAGTAAAGATCTTATGGCTCATATAGACAACAATATCATAAGTGAGGGTTACTCTACTAGTAGACCACCTTTGTTGAATGGCTATAACTACACTTTATGGAAAGATAGAATTCATATTTATATTTCCTCCATTGATTTTGATTTATGGAATATTGTTATAAATGGTCCTTATGTTCCCTCTAAGATTATAAAGGGAAGAAGTGTTGAGAAAACTCTTAATGAGTTTGATGAAGAGGATAAAAAGAAAATGACTTCAAACTTTATTGCTATGAATATTCTTTGTTGTGCTCTTGATTTAGATGAATACAATAGAGTATGTGGTTGTAGTTCCGCATATGAAATGTGGAGATTACTTGAAGTTGCACATGAAGGATTGACATGCACATCAAATCAAGAAGAAGAAAGTGAAAATGAAGAAAACGATCAATCCAAGGTTGCAAACACTTGTCTTATGGCTCTTGAAGATGAAGTAAGTACTTCTACCTCACAAACTTTACACATTAGTGAAAATGACTGCAATGATAATTGTGATATATTTGATCAAGATGAATTTGTTGCTAATCTCTATTATGAAATGAAGAAAGTCATCAAGAAGAATAAATTCTTGAAATGTCAAGTTGAGAATTTGTTATTGGCAAATGCTAAATTACTTGATGAAAATACTTTATTGCTTTCTTCCAAAGTGACTCTTGATGAAAATATTATTGGTCTATGTGATAAGGTCAAATTTCTTGAAAATGCTAATAATGATCTTGTTATTAGAAACAAGAAATTGAATGACATGATGAGTGACTATGATGCTATGAAGTTGAGAATAGATGATTTAAGTGTTAGCTTACATAAACTCACATGTGGTAGAGATAATTTAAATAAATTACTTGGTGCTCAAGATTCTCTAATGATAAGAGAGGTATTGGTTTTATTGATACACATGATGATGCCTTGCATACACACAAAAATATATCACACAAGAATATCTCACATGTGCATCATAAAGTACATCATACACATCACACACATACTCATATGTCATCAAGAATATGTTGTACCTATTGTGGTAAGTATGGCCATAAGGTTAATATATGTTATGCCAAGAAGAAAATCGAGAATGGTGCAAAAAGTATTTGGATTGTCAAAACAAATTCGACTAATTCTCATGGATCCAAAGCCACTTGGATACCAAAAGATTCATCTTCTTTGTAGGTAACTCAATATGTTGATCATGAAGGAGCAATCCAACATGTCAAGAGAATTTGCTCAATCCACATGATCAAATATGCTATACTAAGGTACAATGTTCTTCATGAAGGTCATGAAGAAATTCATTCTTTTGAGATTGAATCTTTAGTAAGAATTTCTTGATTATGAATTTTGTAAATTAGATCATAATGCTATATGTGGTTGAAATGTGTTTTCAATACAAATACTTGATAAATTTTCTAATTGGTTTTTGTATTTTGTATATGCTCTTCATGCTAAATTATTTCCTCACGAAACATGTTAATTGCATATTGTGATAATTGAGTTGTCTTGTCATATTGTTTGATATAATTCTCTTACAAACTTTTCTCACAAACACTGATTATCCTAAATATCATGATATAAGTGGATTTTGTCTTTAAGTAAAGACTGGTAGTTCTGGTGAACTTGCGGACGACCCTTGAGAAGGTTTCGGTCGACCGCATGGAAAAATAGATCATCCACTAAGTGGACAATAAGGTTGCGGACGATCCAAGGAAACGTTTTGGTCGACCGCAAACTCAAGAATGATCATCTGCAAGTGTGAAGAAATGAAAATATGTATGATATCTATTTTGATGATTTAGTTGAACAAAATGTTATATGCCTTTCTTTGGAAGTTGATGATGCATATCTTTGTCATTGTAAATTAGGACATATTAGCATATATACTTTGCATATTTTTACAAAACTTCAGTATGTTAGAGTTTTTGCCTAACATTAATTTTGAGAAAGATCATATTTGTGATGCATGTAAACAAGTCAAGAGTTCTTTCAAATCAAAGAAAATGTGTCTACTTCAAAACCTCTTGAACTTGTACATATGGATTTATTTGATGCTATGAGAACCATGTGAATTGGTGGCAAACTATATGTCTATGTGACTGTTGATGATTTTTATAGATTTACTTGGATATTATTCTTGTTGAGTAAAGATGAAGTTTTTTTTTGAAGCTTTTGTCAAACTCTTTAAACAAGTACAAAACACCATTAGTTGCAAATTTATCTTCATTGGAAGTGATAATGGTAGAGAGTTTTGCAATAGTATTTTTACAAAATTATGTGATGAGAATGATTTATCTCACAATTTTTCAATTGCAAAAGTTCCTCAACAAAATGGTGTTGATGAAAGGAAAAATCGTACTTTACAAGAAATGACATATTCCATACTATGTGAAAATTATTTGCAAAAATATTTTTGGGTTAAATTTTTGAATACTTCTCGCTATATTGTTAATAGAGTGCTTCTTATATGCTTTGTTAATAAAACCCCTTATGAGTTTATATTTGACAAAACTCCTTCCATTTCCCACTTTAAAGTGTTTGGTTGTAAATGGTTTATTCTAAATGTCAAAGACAATCTTGGTAAGTTTGACAAGAAATCCGATGAAGGTATGTTCCTTGGCTACTCTTCAAATAGAAAAGCTTTTTGTGTTTACAATAAAAGAACTATGGTTATTGATGAAGCTATTCATGTTATATTTGATGAGTCTAACATTTACTTGCCAAGAGATGAGAATGAAGGTGATTTTCAAGAGCTATCTATTGAGTCAACGAACAAAGATATTGTTCAATCAAATGAAGATCATTCAATACCTAAGGATGAAAGTGAAGAGATCATTAACATTCAATAATCAACCTCACATGAAGGAGAGACAAATCATGATTTTCCAAAGGAGTGGAAATACGTCCATAATCATCCAAATGATCAAATCATTGGTAATCCCAATGAAGGGGTAAGAACAAGAAGACATTTTATAAATTGTGTTGATAATCTTGCATTATTGTCTCATATAGTACCTAGGAACATTGATGAGGCTTTTAGTGATGATTTTTGAATCATTATCATCCATGAAGAGCTAAATCAATTTGAAAGGAGCAAAGTTTGGGAACTTGTATCTAAACCTTCAAATCACATCATTATTGGTACAAAATGAATTTTTAGTAGCATACTTGTTGATCATGGCTTTGTTACTAGAAATAAAGCTACACTTGTTGCTCAAAGATAATCAAGAAGAGGGCATTGATTATGATGAGATTTTTGCCCCAATTACTATGTTAGAGTCCATTAGAATATTACCTGCATTTGCATATTTTATAGGTTTTAAATTATTTCAAATGGATGTTAAGAATGCATTTCTATATTTGTTACATCCAATAGGTATTTTATGTTGAACAACCTCCTGATTTTGTGCATGAATCTTTTGAAAATCATGTTTACATACTTTCAAAAGCTTTATATGCTTTGAAACATGCTTCAAGAGCTTAGTATGAAAGGCTTAGCATCTTTCTTATTGAAAAAAAAAGATTGACTAGATGAATGGTAGACACTACACTATTTTAAAAAAAAAAAATAAAGTGCATGACATTTTAATTGTTCAAATTTTTGTTGATATTATATTTGAGTGATCTTTGTTATTAAAATTGATGTGTTTATCCATTGGCCGAGAAAAGGTTCTATTTTTAGAAAGCTATTGAGTGTTTATATACAATTGCTAATGAGTTTGTCATTGTATAGCTCATTTAATTATCAAAACAACGATTCTTGGTTGATTATAAGTTGCTTAGAAGATATTTCAAATGACACCTGAAGAAGGTGCGGTCGACCGCATCTTATGGGAGTATCATCCGAAGAATGGCCAGTGGACTTGCGGAAGACCTCGAGAAAATCTTCGGTCGACCGTATGGTACAAGCCATCGACCGCAGAGTAGACAGAGGACTTGCGGACGACCAATATCAAATTTCCGGTCGACCGCAGATTACTACTCATCGACCGCAAAGTAAGCAGAGAACTTGCGGACGACAACAATCAAATTGTTTGGTCAACCGGAGAAACTGATTCTATCGTCCGAAAGAAGAAATAACAAGGGATAAACATATTGGATCAAAAGGTGGTTCAACCAAATCTCAAATGGTACCAAAGAAGAAGAAGAGCAATACTACCTTATTCACAAGTAAGGAGTATTAAATTTGATTCTATGACTATCTCGAGTTTTGAAATGTGATTCTTGAAAGTACCATCTATTCTAGTAAGTTTCCTTTTGAAAATATCTTGAAGTATTTTGCTAAGAAAGGATGATATGATATTATTGTGCATGATGAGCCTATGTACTATAACTATATACTTCAATGCTATGCTAATCTAGAGAAAAATATTCTGAGTATATGGTATTGTTATTATGCTAAGGAAGGATATCAAGTTGTATATTATGTGTCTAAAGTATGTGGTATTGTTTTAAATTTCAATCAGTATAACTTGGATGATATTATGAGTGCTCCTATTGATGAGATTACATTTTTTTTCTCACCAAATTTGCTATTATTATGCTTTCTCCATTCAAGATTTTGAATATGCTTTTACAAATAAAGAATCCTTTGTGAATTTTGCAAAAAGGGAATCTATTGTTTTTAGTCTTGAACATAATATACTTTGTCTTATGTGCACTACTATATTTTTACTCATAGATGGTCATAGGACATCTATTACTCATTTGCACATGTTTATTATGCTAATTATGTTCAAAGGAAAATGAGTAGATCTTGGTTATCTTATGGATATCGTTCTTTGTTAAGAAGGCTAAGAAAATAGCAAAGAGCCTACTTTATGGAAGGTTGCTTTCAAGAGTGTTCAAACATTTTGAAATATCTTTACTTGAGGTTGTTGACATGAGATTTCTTCATAAATGTGATTTTGTTGCATACAAGATAGTGCATGACTTATGTTTCAATGATGATTGGGAGTTGAGAAAGAAAATATCTCAAGAAGATTTACTCCAAGCCTTATCCGAAATCGCAAGATTGATGGGTAAAAATGTACTCATTATTATTTGAAAGAGCATTCATGAGAAAGGAATTGGTCAAGAAGAAGCTAATCACTTGATACTTCCACCAGAGAAAGAATAAGGAAAGGGAAGACATCAATGGAAAAAGGAAAAGGAAACTCCTTTTGATACTTCTATTAGAAAGAAACTGAGTGAACGAAAATGTTTGATGCAAGAGGAATATAGGTTTTATTCCTCATACAAAAGATGTCTTGTGGAATGATTTGGAGCATCTCTCAAACAATATGGATATTATCTTTGAGAAGTTTAATACTAAAATCCAAGATGTGTTTGAAGAAGTTGTTCAACATGAAATCAAGAGTAAAGTTTCTTCATCACAAAGTTGACAATATATCTACTCATCTTGAGGCATTATATGGAGTCCACATAGATATTTCTTCACATTTTGATGAGAAGACCACATATATGACAAAGAATCCTATTACTCTTATTGTTGTGTCATCAAGTAGTATTGAGCCATCTATTTCTGCTTATACATCCTCCACCATTATTTCAGAGGATACCACTGTAGTGACTACTATTGATGATCTACCAGTTGAAGCTATTATCATTTTAGAGACCACTTCTTCTACATAATCATTTTTGCAGTTTAAAGTCTGTGCTCCCAAGCCTCGCACTCTAGCTTTGGCTACGTGATGATCAGTTTTATACCTTTCATTTTCTTTTTATATCTATAATGCACTATTTTCATATGTTTTCTGCTACATTATGATCTCTTCTTGTCGTATATTTTTAAGTAATGTAGTTTATTGGTTTGATTATTTCCCCATAATGACTCCTCGGTATATTGAGAGATCTTATTATATGCTTTTGACCTTATTTTAATCCTTCATACACATTCTTTTTGAATGATGACAAAGGGGGAGAAAAACTAAGTGTTGATAGCAAATGTTTAGGAGTTATATTTGTGTTGTATTCTTTTGGAAACTAACATTTTGCAGGAAAATGGAGATCAAGAATACTTACAACAAAAGGGGAGAATTTAATGCAAAGAGGAGAAACCATCAAAAGAAAGATTCTTGAAGCTCAGTAATTTTTGAGGAAAATCAAGAATATGTACAAAAGGGAAGAAATGACAAAAGGAGAGATTTTGAGGAACTTGAAGTATTTGAAGTGCACTTGACGATCACGTTCATCAAAATCAAAAAGAAGAAGAAATAACTTTAAAAGGTTAAGTATGGCTATCTTTGGTTTAAAATTTATGTATTTCTAAGTTTTTGAGATATTGAGAATGAAGGAGAATGAGAATTGTGTGTTGATCGCCGGGTTGGCCATTTGTGTGATTTTATGTGATATATCTCATCTCTTTTGCATTGTTGAGTTTGTATTGTGATATTGGAGTTATAAGAGTTACAAAGGAAATTCTATCAAAAATTTTACAAAACTCATGCATATTGATAGGGGGAGCTTTATAATTGTATTATAAATATTTTTAATTCTGGAAGGAAGGAGGATACGGAGGTTGGTGGAAAAATAGGCTTCTTTAAGCCTATATAAGCTAGGAAGTGATCTCATATACTTACAATGAATCTTTTCATCTTGAGATCCTATAATTGTTCGAAAATTGTTTCATTCAATTTCTTGATATCATCAAACTAATTGGCTATATGCTATATGTGATATCTTACAAATACCTAGCATATTGTAAGGGGGAGCATTTTACAATGTTTGATACATATTCTATAAACTCTTTCTTACTTTGAATCCTTGCACTTAATTGTTTTACCTATCACATTGCATCAATATTTGTCATCATCAAAAAGGGGGAGATTGAAAGCCCTAAAGCTTTTAATGTCTTAATTTTGATTAATGACAAACATTGATGAGGACTAATGTCTTATTTGTACAAGTGATAGAGTTTTTGGATTCATGATCTAATCCATGCAACAACAAAATTTCAAGTCTTCAAGGAAGTATACAAGTCAAGACTATCAAGATTTGAAGACTAGTTTTTATTGGATTAGATAGGAACTAGAGGTATAGTCTTAGAGTTATATATTTTGATATCTCTAGTTCTACCTCTAATTGAGTAATGGTTTCTAAAGGTTGCTCTATGAATTTAAAACGTTTTTTCAAAATGTTTTTTATGTTAAAATATGTTTTGGTATTTCGAAAACCATGCATCTTGATTTCAAAACTTATATGGTTCATAAACTCTTGTTGGATTGATACCATAACTTATATGGTTGATTGAAATCATCATTTGTGTGTTAGAGTATTGTTGATACACAAATGAACATGTTTCAGTCGACCTAAAGTGGTCCAGGTATCGTCCATAAGTTAGTTTATCTTGTGGATGCATGTGCTGTCAAATTTGTTCATCTGCCAACTTGTGGACGACCATGAGGTCGACCGCAGGTGAAGTGAGGTCGACCGCAAGTGAAGTCCGGTCGACCGGAGGATGAAAAATCATCATCCGGTGGTTGTCCAGTGAACTTGAGGATGATGGTGCGGACGACCAAGTCTGATTTGCGGTCGACCGCACTTCCTGAGTGGGTTTCCAACAGCTTCTTTTTTGACCGTTGGAAACAAACCTTTAAATACCAAAACCTTTGGAATTCTTTCTAAGAAGATTTTTTGAGCAAAAACATTGTATATCTTGATCCTATAACATCTTAGAAACATTCCAAAACCCTTTCAAAACATCAATCTTGTTAAAATCATTAAGGAAGGGTTTTTACATTCAAAGGTGTATTTTGAGCAATCTTGACAAGCCATTACTCAAAGAGGTGATTGTGATTCAAATTGATATATCTTCACATTAAGGTGATATCTATCAAACTCTCTATCTTTTATTATTGATTGTAATTGTATCAAGGTTGCAAGTAGCATAAAACCCTAAGTGTTAGGGTGAGCCTTGTGTAGGTTGTTTTGTATTCAAGGTTTGTTTGTAAAACCTTTGGGTGAACCTTGAATTGAATTGTTGTGTTAGGATTCACTAAGGAGAGTGGTGGGATTATTGTATAATCAAGGTTGTGTTGTAAAACTCAAGGGTTGAGTTAGCCTTGATTGGTTTGAGAGGTTATTTGTAAAACCCTAAGGTGAATTGGGTGAGCCTCTTTTGTAATCTCATTTATTTGATTAGTGAAGGGATTTGATAAATCCTTGAGTAGGTAACTCAAGGTAGTGGATTAGGTTTTGTTGGATAAACCGAACCACTATAAATCATTGTGTTCATTGCTCTAATTTCTGCATTTTACTTGAACACATTATTTCTCACACAACTAGCACACCAAGTGTTTGATATTTGTTGTCAAAGAGGTGTTTTATTGAATTAGGTTGAAAAATCGGATAAAAACCTAATTCACCCCCCCCTCTTAGGTTTTTCAGTTATAATACATGCATTATTTATTCAACAAAACAACAAATTATTAAAAACAATGTTTTTAAAGGTGCGGATCAAGAATCAAATGAGTTTAATCACTTGACTCTTTACTCAAACCACCCCCCACACTTGGGAATTACATTGTCCTCAATGTAAAAACACACAAAGTTTTAAGAACAACAACATTATTCCACAGCTTTTAATAAAAAGAAAATAACACACATTTATTTAAAAAGAAAAACTTACAACTTTAACTCTAAATCCATTGAATCTCTTTTTCGCTTGTTACCGGAAATTGACCAGTTAATTGGAGGTACTTCTGGATCTGTCTCTGGTACAAAAGCTACTAATTCATCTAATAGCTCCTTAGTTGTGGGTGCAGATACAATTATTCTTCGTGCTACTGGAGATAGAAGCTTATGTGTAACAGCTATGTCAAGAAATGCTAATAAACCATCAAAGTAGTGATCAACATTTAAAAGACCAATTGGTTTAGTGTGCAGTTTCATGTTAAACCAGAATGTTAAATTGAACAAGCATTCTAAAACCTCATATCCTCCTGGTATGACTATGAAAGCATCAGAGTTATGCAACATGAGTGTCATTCGTTCATAAAATGATTTTGTTTGTACCTCATATCCAATTGTTCTGCCATATACTTCTTTCAAAGGAGTAGGAATTACACCTACCGCGAGAACTTTGTTTGGTTGATTTGTTTCAATCTGAACAAGTGTTTGGTATGACTGGTGTGCTTGAGCAACCTCTCCAATTAATCCAGCATTTCCTCCTCCGTATACTAGACCGATCTTTCGATGAGCTAGTACTCTTCCCAATTGGATAGCAGCAGTTAGATGCGAAACAGTAGTACCCACGGTCGTTCCTCCAAACACTGCGATGTTTGTTAGACTTCTGATTGGTGAACCTTCCATAGTAACGACTTCAAAAGTGATTCTGTTACACACTAAAAAGAAAACAAACAAATAAAACAAATCAAGGAAGAAACAAATAAAAACAAGTAGTTGTGATTGTGGCTCACATCTTCCTCTGGTTTTACGTCCAGTAACGGTTTCAAACACCTTCTATGAGTCGGGGGTATGCTGCTCATCCAGCTTTCTTAAAAACTGGCAAACGGGATCGTTTAAATTCAGATACCGAAGAGTGTACCGGAGTTGTTCAATTTTGAATTGTTTCCATAACCCGAGAATTTCCATTTGAACGTATCCACTAGAATGCGTATCAAGAGTCAGTTTGATATCATCTAATGACTCTTTACTCAGTCCATTCTTAATGAAAGCAATTTTGTCTTCCCGATTATCGGATAAATACCCAAGTGAACGACAACTGGTATCACAGTTCCATCTAGCACATTTATAACAGACTCTCATTCTTTTACCTCTCCGTTTCTTTGCATAACTACTCTTCCCCAACCCAGGTGGACGTTTGGGAAAAGCTGGATGTTCACCACTAATTCGGACCTTAGCTTCAATTATCCACCTAATATCCTCAGGCATTCCAATGGATACTAGTAATTTGATACGCTCCAATCTCATCAGATAGATTTTTCTCAAATAATTAATAGGGAGCAATGGATAGTATCTTCTCATTTTCATTAAAGAATCATCCATTATGTAACAAAGAGATAGAAAGAAAGAAGGGATGGAAAGACAAACTAAAATGTAAAAAGGAAAGAAATACCTTGCAGATGAAATTTACTCTTGAAAGGAAATTAGCAGAAATCGTTTGGTGATTCGTTCAACAATTAAGCAGGCTATTTAAAGCCGTGTTTAATCACTGTTGGACATTTAATTAACTTAAATATGCCGTCTTTCAGTATCCGAGAAGACGCGTATTCAACAATTTCTGCTAGGCCTGCAAGCTAAAAAGTGAAAAAGGAAAATCAAACAATTCAAAAGTATTAAAGAAAACGATGGGTTGCCTCCCACACAGCGCCCTTGTTTAACGTCTTAGACTCGACGAGCACAGATTTCAATTCCTTTCTTGTGGTGGGTCTTCAAAAGCAACGGAATCGATAATTTGTCCGACAAAACCTTCATGAAAAGGTTTAAGGAGATGACCGTTCACTTTGAAAATTTTGCTCGTTTGAAGACTTTTTATCTCCACTGACCCGTGATTAAAGATATTAATGATAACAAATGGGCCAATCCACCTTGACTTTAGCTTTCCTGGAAACAGTCTCAGACGAGAATTATAGAGTAGAACCTTATCACCAATATTGAAATTTTTTTTTTTTTTTCATCTTCATCTTCATTTCTTCTTCTTCTTTTTATCTCCAAAATGTACTAGAATACACTGAAAAACTTATAACACAAAGAAATAGAAAGGAAATGTGAAATATATCCATTAAATGACACAATTAACTGATTTTTAAACAAAATATAGTCATTAAGTAGTATAAAAATCAGTTAATTTATGTGTACATCATTTACCGTTGGTCTTTAATGATTATTTTTAACATTTTTAGTCATCAACAGTTTTTTTTTGTTTTATTGGTCCTAATTCTATTACGATTAGTCATCAACATTTTTTGTCATCAACTCTTTTGATCCTCAACGATTTTACGATTTACACGATTGGTCCTATTGGCCGGATTTATCAAAACTTTCGGTGATGTCAAATAAGAGAAGTCAACAACTCATTTTTTATAGTGGCAAATTCATCAAATCCCTATTTCTAAACCCATCCCACTTTGAATCCATTTCCCCAAATGTAAGCCCTAAACATCTGAAATTGAACTCATTTGTTAATCACTTTAATTTCTTAGGAATTCTTCGATTGATGGACGCCTTTGTACTACGATGACCGCGAGAGTACATTTGTTGATGAAGGTGGTGCATTGCATTGCTATATGTTGTTGAAGATACATCATTGCAAAGAAGCTGAAACAATGTGGGTTAGTGAAAATACATCACGGTGCATTCGTAGGCCAAGAAAACGTAGTCATTCCATCAATAAGAGCACATTTTGGGTGATGCTAGGCTCAATGAAGTTCAATCAATACATGAAATTATTATGACCAACAATTTCATTTTTTTTGTTCCAATGCAAACCATCAAAATAACTTGATTGAAAAATATAGAATCATTTGGAATTGAATTCCCAAAGATAAGAGAAATGGGGTTGTATATTTGGATTCTTTGTACTTCAGTATGTACCATGCCAAGGTTGGGGCAAAGAAAGAAAAAGTTGAAATGGATTACATCCAATGATATTTGGTCTAAGAAGTATGTTATACTTCCAATAGTAATGTGGTATGTTTTTCTAAATTTTTTAAAATTAATTGATATATGTGGTGGTTATTCATGTGTGCTATATTCCAATGGTTCTAAGATGTATTTTTGTGTCTTGTTTGTGTACTCTTGGCTTGTTCAAGGTCTCATTGGTGGCTAGTCATATTGTGTCACATTGGTGACGATAATGGTGATCAATGCATTCTTGTACTTGACTCACTCCATGCAGCTAATCACAACCTACGAGTAGAAATTAGAAAGTAAGTATGAATTGTTTGTATGTAAATACAATCAAAGACATTATGTTTTGGTTGCTGATTTACCATGGTCAAATGTCCACAGATTTGTTTTAGACCTCTATTTGCTAAGTGGCAGAACAATGACGAGTGAACTTGTTCATAGTATCCCAATATTATATCTAAAGGTTTGTAAAATTTAATTTTAATATGTAGTTAATATGTACTAAAGATGTCACCATAGCATTTCGTTTAATTGATTACTAAATAGTTTTTCTACTTAACATATTGCCTTAGGTTCTACAACAAGAAGGTGGGATGGAATGTGGATGGTATGCATTATTGTATGTATAACTTTTCCTTAAGAATGCACCGGAGGTTTTCAGTACACAAAATGAATTTCCTTGTTTTGTAAGTAATTGTGTTATAACTCTATTAATGTTGTTGCATAATGTGCTTATCAAATAATAAATGTGTGTTCTTGTTTTTTGTTTATTATGTTTAGATGACCGAATATTAGTTTACTCTAGAATATTTTGAGGGATTCATGAGTAATCTATATTTAGAGTCTATAAGAATATGTGATGAGAACTCAATTGATTATGTGGGAACTGATGAAATGCATGTCTCAAACGAGGATGATGTTGAAATAATATCCTCTGTAATTTCAGAAGATGTTACTTGTACTAATTATTATGGTAGTGTTGATTTAAATAATGATGATGTTGTAAGTGAACCAATTTGCACTGATCAATGTCTTGGAGTAGTTGTAAATGACTCTTATGTAACAAACAATAATCCAACTACACAAGACAGAGTTAAAAATATAGATTCAGGTGAAAATTAAGGTTTTG
Source organism: Apocynum venetum (assembly GCA_019593545.1). NCBI lineage: Eukaryota > Viridiplantae > Streptophyta > Magnoliopsida > Gentianales > Apocynaceae > Apocynum > Apocynum venetum. Next base: position 1,089,943 of record SRSM01000151.1, read on the forward strand.
ATAATGATTCTAAATTGAATGATTTGACAGAATATGATGGAAAGGATTCTGAATGCAGTGGATAATTTAAGGAAAGTGGCTATGATTTATCAGATTATGATGATATATTCAAATATTTTGTTGATGAAGGGCTTATTAAACTTGAAAAATGAGTAAGCATAGAAGTTAGAAGACTCATTACGGAAGGAACAAATTCTTTCTGGGGATGACTTTTAACAGTATGTCTTTAAATTAGCCATCACTAATTACGGTGTCAAGTTTGGTAGAGAATTGAAGTTTGAAAAGAATGATGGAAAGAGGATTAAAGTCATTTGCCGAAAAGGTGTATGTGATTGGTTTGTTTATGCAACAAAAGTTGGGGACACGACTACTTTTAAAATCATTTCATTACATTCCAAGCATATTTGTTCAAGGTATCTGAAACATAAATTGGCATCTGCTAAGTGGATTACAAGAAAATATATGAAAGATTTTAGAAGTTCAAGAGTGATAGATGTAGAAGAGTTTCAAGATAAGATTCACAGGGAACTTAATGTGAATATTTCAACTTGAAAAGTTTATAGAATCATGTCAATAGCAAGAGGATTAACTGAAGGAAAATACATAGGGCAATATCAACTCATATGGAAGTATTGTGAAGAATTAAAAAGAAGTAATCCCGGTTCAACTGTGATCATGCATACCAAAGAAAATTATGGCACTGGTCAGAGGATTTTTTCCATGATGTATATGTGTATACATGCTCTCAAGGTTGGGTGAATGAGAGTTGTAGGACTTGATGGGACATTCTTAAAATGTCGTCATCCTAGTGTCTTCTAACTGTAGTAGGGAATGATGCTAATGATGGAATCTATCCTATTGCATATATTGTTGTAGATAGTGAAAACAAAGCATCCTAGATGTGGTTTTTGGATAATCTGATGGAAGATCTCGAGATATACACAACTGTTCAAAAACCTTGATGCCTAATTTCTGATAGACAAAATGTTATATTTCCAACAATTTAATATGATGTTTAACTTTAATCCCTAACAACAATTTAAAGTTTTATTTTATGTGCAGGGTTTACTTCATACAATAAACCATGTGCTTCCTAGTTGTGAACACCGACATTGCGTTTGTCATTTGCATAACAACTTTAAAAAATCACATCATGGGGATGAACTAAAGGAGATGATGTGGCGATGAGCAAAGACCACATATATCAACAAATTTGAATAAGAAATGCAGCAATTGAAGGAGTTTGATAAGCAAGCATACAAATGGTTTGAAGATAATACACACCCCAAATATTGGAGCAGATCACATTTTAGAAAGGATGTGAGGTGTGATGTTTTTTTAAATAATCACAGCGAAATCTTCAACAAAAAAATAATGCAAGCAAGATGCAAATCGATTTTGGGCCTTTTAGATGGAATCAGAAGTTACTTCATGATGAGGCACCAATTTATGAGGAGTTGGATCTCAAAGCAGAGTGGAAAAATTTTCCCCAGGATTAAGAAGAAGTTAGAGAAATTGAAGGAAGAATCAGCATTCTGTTTCCCTTTTTATGTAGATGGATCTAAATTTGAAGTTCGTCAATCAAATATGGAACAATTTGCAGTTGAGGACCTGCGAATGTAGGAGATGGGATCTCTCTGGTATTCTATGTTCACATGCTATATCTACCCTAGGGTTTGAAGGAAAAGACTTTGAAGACTTCGTGGATTATTTTTATACCAAAGAGCATATGAGCTAATATAACTGGCCCAAGTCAAGCAATGCTCTATTGCTCTCATCTGAGAAGATAAAACTCCCTGGCCGGCCAAAGAAAAAAAATGAGACAAGAACCTTATGAACAGAGACATAAATAATTCAATAATAGGACTGAAAAGTTGTCACGTATATGCTAAAAACAAGTGTAAAGAATGCCACATGTTAGGACACAATACCAGGAAATGTCATGAAAAAGCTACAGGAAAAGAAATCTCTTTAAATAATAACAAAGTTGGCAAAACTGGCTTAAATGTGAATAAGTGTGGGAGATATGATGAATTTGGCTACAACAAGAGGTCTTGCAAATCAGCTCCATTCCAAGCACAAAAAGATTCAACCGAAGTGGTACTTCATCAAGCGCAACAAGAATCAACACAAGTGGTCCATAATGTACCCCAAAATGAACCAACCAAAGTATCTATGTATATGCCATACAATGAACTAGCCCAACTGGTCCATGATCTAGTATATGTAGTAGATGCAAGCATTGTAACCGAAGTTGACACCAATACAATCCAACAAGGAGTCATGGTGTCTTGCAATTTGTTGTATTTTTTTATATTTTTAATCTAATTGTGCTATTTTGCTAAATTTATCTTGTGTTGATTATTTATTTTATTATTTAAATCTATCACTTATCTAGCTAGAAAGTCTCAAATATATGGATTTTGTGGAGAACAATGGCACAGAACAAAATGCAGTAAATGTGGGGCATGGCTACATCGCAATATGACAATAGCTGATATTGATTTCAAGAAATGGGATTGAAGTTATTTTCTTGTTTGATATAAAAATATTGTTGGAAATATAGTTGGTGAATTGTAATTGCTCCTAGACAATGACATCAATGACATTTTAATATGTATGTTGTGGATGATGATGGTGTTTTTATTAGTTAGCTTTTGATATTTTGTTTATTGTTATGATGGAATTTTATGGAGGTGTAGATGTAATATGGTGAATACCATTTTGAGTCTTGACAGTTTTGGATATTGATGACTTCATGCCATTTATGGCAACAATTAAATTCTTGACTGTTAACAGAGTTCATATTAGTTCTTTTTTTTCTTTTTAAGGATGCTCATGTTTAGTAAGTGTTCTTTATTACCCATGCAATCATCTGTTAATCAAAAGGAACAAAGATTTTGAAGTTTTTTTTTTTTACAGCAATTCACATACATTGGCATCTTATCGATTCATTAGCATAATCATTTCAAATACATCAGACAAGATAACCTATTACAACATAATAATAGGTTCTAAAACCAATATTATATTAGTTTCAAAAGGCCAATTTACTGTATTTTCTCAAGAATAGCAAAACCACTTGACATGATCCACTTTACTGTATGCTAGTTGCGTCACTTGAACCATATCACCAACACCACTACTAACCAAGAGAAACAAGTTGCAACACAGAGCCACTTCATTTTTTTCTTATGCAAACCTTCACGAGCCTCCATCTTCCTTATCATTCTCAGTAGGCTAGGAATGACAGTCTTTCCTCTTTCACAAGTTGGAGGGTCCATCCACTCAAAAAACCCACAGTTTCCAGCACCCTTAAAAGGAAACAAAAAAACATTATAGCTAATTTGAGATTGAAAAAAAACAAAATGTTAACAGTAAACATCAATATTTTATCTCAACACACAAAAAATAACTAACTCAAATTTCACTTTACCTTAGGAATCTCATATGAGGCAAATCGCCTTACAGGGTTGTCATTGGTCCAAGAAGTTCTAACTGGAATAACACTACCATAGAAGCACATAATTGGTGAAGTAACAATGGAACTTTCCCTTTCTCAGCCCATCGTCGCATTTTCCCGAAAGATCCAAAAGATTGTTCTCAATTTTTTTCTATTTCCCATTATTTCTAGATCTCTTCATCTCTCGTTCTAGTTTTTCTAGCAATGGTGGAAATAATTTGTCTAGAAATAATGGTATGTTTATGTAGTGGGATGGATTTAGAAATAGGGATTTGACGAATTTGCCCCTATAAAAAATGAGTTGTTGACTTCTTTTATTTGGCATGACTGGATGTTTTGATAAATCCGGCCAATAGGACCAATCGTGTAAATCGTAAAATCATTGAGGATCAAAAGAGTTACAAAAATAGAATTAGGACCAACCAAACCAAAAATAAAAACGTTGAGGACAGAAAAGGTTAAAAATAATCATTAAGGACCAAAAGTAAAAAAATAAAAATCATTGAGAACTAAATTCACCAATCTTCCATTTTTAATATGTCTAAAGTTAAAATGTACTTGATTTTTCCTGAAGACCAAATGCATAGAAATACCAAAAAGTGGCACATTCGCTAACATAAAAAAAAAAACTCCTGAAATTAGTACAAGTACAAATTACATAGACCCTTTTTCCCAATATCTCTTGAAGAACATTCAATAATTACTACTGTTTGATCACACTTATCAAAACCTCTTCTTGAACTCCAAGTATGCCTCGTATATCTCTAGTGCATTTGGAAGTGAATTGGACACTTTTCCTTTCCAAAAATCTTTTTCCCCAAGTCACTAGTTTTGGACACTCTTGATCTATAGAAAAAGTTGCAAAAGTCTTGAAAAAATCAAGCCAGTTACAAAATGGAAGAAATGCAATGTCCACAAATCCAAATATCTCGCCTCCAAAGTATAACTTTTCTCCAAGCTCTGACTCCAAAAATTTGGACCACTCAATAAGTTCTCTTTTGCCAATTTCTTTATCTTCTTCCTGGCCCATCCAGATTTTTACATTGGACTTGTGTACCTGCATTAAGCCATTATTAGTATGTCTCTGATATATATATATATATCATTGAGAAGTTTTTTTCCTTCTATTGCTTTTGGCAATTGCTTGGGGAAATTATGGTTATACAAAATCACATAAAGGGGATGTCATATAGCCAAAATTTGACATATTTTTATGTTATTTAATCATATTATTTCAGTAAAAATTCATTTAATTTATATTATTTTTAGATATTATTTTGTTTTAGCTAATATTTTTTGTTGCAAGAATTTTTAAGTATTTATTATACAATGTTTGAAAATAAAAAGAGCTGAAAAATAAAAAAAATACTGGCAAAAGTCAACAGTTAATGTCACGTCACCCTGCCATGTGGAGGGATATGCTAGCGGGTGTTAGGCCACATTATCGCCACGTAGACACCAACAAGGAAAAAGCTTTCAACACCACAACCATCATATTAGAATAGATTGGATGGTTGAGATCATGTCACATCTCCAACAAATATTGATTGTTAGATTGGATCGAATTAGACGACTAGAGATCATCCACTTGTAAGCCTTAAGTGGAGCAATCACACCGGATCATGCAACGTGTGGCCTACTTCAATGCACGCCTCCCTGAAGTTTTGGATTCTTGCATTTTGACCCCAATATTTATATTTTGGTCATTTTTATTTTATTTTAATTCTGATTTTACCCCTAGAAACATGTATAAATAGCCCCCGATTTTCTCTAATTTGTTTAACCTTTTCCTAGCCAAATTTCTATCAAATTCTCTTTACAAATCTCTTGTAATATTTAGGAATTTTTAGAGTTTTATTTTGAGATATTTTGGAGGAAAAATCAAGAATACAACCATGCCACGTGGAGGGATATGTTAGCGGGTGTTAGGCCGCATTATTTCCACGTAGACACCAACAAGGCAAAAGCTTTCAACACCACAACCGTCAAATGGATGGTTGAGATCATGTCACATCTCTAACAAATATTGACGGTTAGATTAGATTGAATTTGACGACTAGAGATCATTCACTTGTAAGCCTACAGTGGAACAATCGCACCAGATCATGCAATGTGTGGCCTACTCCGATGCGCGCCTCCCTTGAAGTTTTGGATTATTACATTTTGACCTCCAATATTTATATTTTGGTCATTTTTATTTTATTTTAATTTCAATTTTACCCCTAGAAATATCTATAAATAGCCCATGATTTTCTCTCATTTGTTTTTCCTAGCCAAATGTCTATCAAATTCTCTCTACAAATCTCTTATAATATTTATTAGTAATATTTAGGAATTTTTAGAGTTTTATTTTGAGATATTTTGGAGGAGAAATCAAGAATACAAAGGAAGTGCTATTCGAATTTATTTCGAGTAAGTTTCTCTATTTTTATTCTTAATTTCAAATGTTTAATATTTCACTTTAATATCTTCATTATGTAACCCAAAATTGTTGGCAAAGACATTTATATGTATTAAGTTGTTAATTAATGAAATTTTGAGATAATTATCGTTACATATAACTGGAGTCAAAATATCTTTTTAAATTTTTAGATTAAGTATAATGTAGAACATATAATTCCAGAAAGAAGTATTATTTTTCTAAAGATAAGAGGTACAAATCTAATAAAAAACATAATGATACTTTTAACCACTTGAAGTATTACTTTTTCACCAGAAATGAGATAATCAATTAACTACAACTGCGACAACTTTATTAATCCTTTTTTACGATTGATCCATGACAAGAATTAATGTAAAATCTCGACTTAACACTCGAATTGCATTAGATATACGGTTGGAATTCATCACATGAAGAAGGTAAAACATTAGAGGAAGGAGTAGGAGCACTAACCTTTTTATCAATGAAGTCAACCAAGAACCTCGCTTTTGCTTTCTGGTAAGGATCAGAAGGCAACAAAGGAGGACCATCCTTCCAAACTTCATCAATATACTGAATTATGATATCTGATTCACAGATAGGTTTTCCATTATGAATCAGGACCGGAATCTTCTGATGAATAGGGTTCATTTCAATTAGGAGGGGACTTTTATTAGCCAAGTCTGATTCAGTCTTGTGGTCAAAACTGATTCCCTTCTCAGCCAGGGCAATTCTTGCTCTTGCCCCAAATGGGCTCGGCCAATAGTCTAGAAGGACTACTTCAGTTTCCATTTCTCTGGACGAAATCGACGACCGTGCTGTGAAATATGTAGCAAATAAAGCGAAGAATCTATTCTTGGAAGCTTGAATTGAGGACAAGAAATTGGTTTAAATGATAGTTTGCAGAAGAAACTGGACGTCACACCTATCAAGAACAGTAAAATTGCGTTCTCTTGGTTTCTATGACACAGGTTCTTTCATTATCACATGGTACTCACAACGATAAGACAAATAGGAAAGTCTAAGAGGAAACAATTATGTAGAAATTATTGAGGATCTGTTTTCTACTAATGCCGATAGACATTTATTCTATACTTACATGAATTTTACATATATTTGTATTAATATATAAATTCTGAATGGAGTTTATTTTTTACTATCTTTAGAAAGAAACGGGTGAAAACTGTCAAAATCCTTTTACATCAACTAGTTCAACATACACACAATACCTTAAAAACAGGCCTGATTTACAAAATTAATTTGTTTTAACAAGCATAGCTGGGTTTACCAAACTGAGCAGGCCTTTTATGGAGAGACTGATCACAAAAAGAAAAGACATGGCTACATTGAAGGTAAGATGCAACTAGAGATATGGACATATAGTAATTGATTACAAAATGTGGCAAGTTCTAGTCTGCACCAAGCTTCTGCTTGAGCTCCAAAATGTGCTCATAAACCTTGTACTGATCAGGTAATGAAGTGGACACACTATGTTTTTCTTCCATGCACCTCTTAGCCCATGCTACGAGTTTAGGGCACTCATGAATTATGCTGAAGTTTCCACACATCTCCATGGCATAAAACCAGCTATAAAAAGGTATCAAGGCAATGTCCACAAGACCCAAAGTTTTCCCCCCAAAGTAAGATTTGTTCCCAAGTTCACCCTCCAGCGTCTTAAAGCATTCCATTAGTTCTTTCTTGGCTGCTTCTTGGATTTCACCTGTCGTAGTCCAGATTAGTTTACCGGTATTATATATCTGCTCAGCACAATTCGCTTGCGAGTTAATTAGGATATTTACAAGATTGATCAAACTAAAAAAGAAAGAAGAAACTGAAGTGCAAAAAGAGGAAAGAACTCACTTTCTTGTCAATGTAATCAGCCCAGAACCTTGCATTGGCCCGCTCGTAGGGATCAGAAGGCAGCAGAGGAGCTCTGTCTTTCCATATTTCATCAATGTACTGAACAATGATGAGAGACTCGCAAACTGGCTTCCCATTATGAATCAGAACAGGAATCTGTTTGTGAATAGGATTCATTTTGAGAAGCAGTGAACTCTTGTTGCTAAGATTTTCCTCTTTGAACTCATATTCCACACCTTTCTCTTTTAAGGCAATTCTCACTCTCATCCCAAAGGGGCTGGACCAAAAATCCAAGAGAATCACTTCATCAGCCATATTTCACCACTTGACTTTACAATTTTTTTCTGACTTCTTAAGGTTTTATGTACACAGACAAATAGTTCAGAATTTTCCAGAAAAAAGGTTCTGGGAATTTCTTTGTACCCTTTGTGTAGTCATCAATGAACTTCTAGCAGCTGCTAGTGCACACTAGTGAGCTAGTGAGTCCAGTAACATCTGGAGAAGCATGGATGCGTGTGGGATAAAATAACTCTAGAAAGGTTAAGATTATTTATCATGCGAATAATGTTTTATGTAAAATTAATTTTTTATTTATAAGTTTTCCATATTCCTCATTCATATTTCTATTATCAGAGATTCAGATGTCCTTATTACTACAGTAAGTAATCCAACCTGAAACAGATGGCCACTCATAATTACACGTTGACGTATTGTCTGATGAATTCCTCACCCAGTATAATTTAATCTGTAAACTAAACTAGCCCTAAGTTGCTATACCAAAAATATTACTCAAGAGCTTTTATAAAGGTTCACATTTATCTTAAAATTGAATAATCTACTATTTGGACAAATATTTTCTATTTAATCTTCTTTCAAAAATTACTTTTTCCTTAAAAATTCATTTCCAACATATAGATCCCATGTTACACATTTAATGAACATTTTTTTAAAAAAATAATTCAAATTTTACTCATTCACAAATTTAATGACTATCTTAATTATTTTTTCCATCCATCCAACACAAAAAACCCACTTACATCAATCATACAATCAATTCATAAAATAAACAACGCATTTTAAATTCACGAATAATCTCTAATAAATAATTAATATCTCACCATCCACAAACACAAAACTCCAACTCATTTATCGGAAAAATTCTCCTTAAATTTTGAAGGAAAAAATTAATATTAGTTGGCAAAATTACCGCGAGTGCCCTGAGAAATTAAGTTCCCACAGTGAGTGACTGATTTGTTTGCTTCGGTTGGAGATTAATACCGTTGAAAGACATTTTTTCCGGTGGAGGGGTGGGGGGGGGGGGGGGGGGGGAGGGAGAAGAGGGAGAGAGAGAGACTTCAACACTACAAAACACAGAATAGAATATCTATTTCTCCATATAAAAAATCAGAGATACACTACTGTTAAGCATGAAATAGAAAAGTTAAAATAATAGAAACTCAGCTGCAGATCCTACTGTTCTATCCGGCCACATTTTAATGGAAAAATTATAAATGCATCCATAAAATGGGTTTCTAGCCTAAAGAAGCTAACCAAAACCATACATACAATATCAGAATCATTTCTCATCGCTCTCGCACCAACCTCAATCGGAAAATTTTAGGATCCATGCTCCCTTTGTAGACCTCATTTTTCACAAAATTGAATTTTCTTTTGATGACAAATATCCAATCATATTAATTTTGCCACAATAAAATCCTCCCTGCGATGGTGTTCCAAATTAATGTCACAAGGAAAGAAAATATCATTAGCATCCCAACCGCACCAGCTGCAGTTAAGCAGGAGGCTGCAAAATTTACACAGCAAATTATGAATAAACCTCCAAAATAACACCAGCCATACCCATTTCCAATGCGGCATACATATCACTAGATCTTCAGAATATCAAGTTCTATGCTTTTAATTAATGCCTTACCTAGCAGATGTTCAAGTTCCAGATGATTGTTGCTCTTGGTTAAATAACACCAGCCGTTCAACAAGGTGCCCTTTCAATGACTCGGGAACTTTTGAAAGGAAAGCTGATTTGGCATCAGCCATCAGTGACCGCCTACATATTGGATGAGAAAACAAATATCAGCTCAAGCTATTGAAAAATATGCACAAAGCATCACGCAGCAACCCTAATAATTATCTCCTAACAAGTGTGATATAGAGGAAGTATTCTAAGTTTAAGATGATAAGAATCCTTATTAGGTTATAAGTTTAAGCTCTATACAATTCTATTTTTCAGCCTTTCTAAAACCAGTTTTATATCTATACAATTATATGGTTTTCCCTCTAAAAACCACATCCTCAACATTAACTGAATGCCGTCTCCCCTTCTACCTGCACTTATACTGGCATCAATTGGTATGAGAGATAAAGATGCTTCATGGCGCAAAGCATTTTGAAGTTGTGGCTGAATTAAAGCATCTAGATGCATGTCTGAATGAACTTGTGAATCAAGCAGTAAATCAAGATGACTATGACCTACACACAATGGAAGGTAGACAGGTAGTTATAGAAAAAATCGTTTTTTCAGAGCCATCATTTGTTGATGATATGAAAGCAAGAAGGTAGATTGGAGTTATCCACCAATATTTGATACTTAACTGATGATGCTGAAGATATTATGAATTCAAAACTTCCCTCCCATTATCTTTTCAGATAGAAAAGATTACTGACAATTTTGAGTGCTGAAGAGACAAGATCAAGGTACTTAACAATTTTCCTAACAAAACTTAAACCATCTTTATGTTTGATAAATCTACAGAGGGGGCAGATTCAGTCCGTAAACTCTTCAAAGCCATTTTAAGTTTTGCACTAGTGATTATCTCAAATAAAAAGAAAAAAAAAAGGACTAAGATTTATTATTTTTTTGGTCAAATGTACAAGTTAAAATGTAGTTAATAAAATAGAGAATGTGTGGAAATTTTGTATTAATGTTTAGCAGTGTATATTTAATGTGTAGCGTGAGACCCATGTTGGAATTCTAAGTTTTGGATGGAATCCTAGAGAAATGTCTTTTGAAAGTTATCACACACACTGAGAGAGACAGAGGAATAAAATTTGGTAAAATAATGGTGGGAAAAATGCACCCCTAGTATTTAGAAGAGAAGAAAGGGGGGGTGGCAAGATTTAAGGTTGATCATGGAAAGTTTAAGATGAATTCTCCCCTTCTTGCACTTTCTCTGCCACTTATCAAAGTTTGCTTCATAGTATGCTACATCCCACCAATAAAAGTGGAAAGCAACAATTTATTTTGACTTTTTCAGGACAGTTAATGGAGACCCAACACATGTTCATTTTTAGATAAATAAACCAAAACAATTTCAACACACACACATACAGATAGATCATACTCTGAACCTTCAATAATAATCAAACTCCATATAACTCAAACAGCTTTCCACAACTGAAGAGCTAAAAGAAACTTACTTCATCTCATTGCTTTTTGATGCATCATATTTGCCTTCTTCAATGCATAACTTTTTCCTGGAACGCATAAATCTGTAAACTTCATCTGACCAGCCACAGGACCGCAAAAGTAGTGAAGCCTCTTTCCCAATACTGCAAAACAAATGTAAAAAAAAATTAAAATTAAAAAATTAAAACCAAACCACTTTCAAAGGATCAAAAATACAATTCCTAAATTCATTATGTTAAACAATGAGGTATCTCCTCTGAACTTTATCAAGAACTTGCTGGCCAAAATGAAATAGGTTACTTAGCTCAATTGTACTTGTTCTCTTCTTGAAATTACTTTTCTCCAAAAACAATAAAGAACTAATATGTCATGAAAAAGAGGGAACACAGTATAACCAGCCAAATATCATTAAACTAACACTCCAAGACTACCTTTAACGAACCTCACAGAAAGGAAACATGGTCTAACCAGAAATGTAGCATTAAATTAATGCTCCCTGAGTACCCTTAATATAGGAAGGGTAAACAAGTGAATATTTAACTGCACCAGAACTCCTAGAAAGATGGCAATGTATCTTCCATCACATCATTGGCTAAATAGGCTATTTCTTTCAGCTCACAGTCAGAGAAAGACAGAACAAATTGTTTTCCAAGTGGTTTACATATTGAGGCAGAAAAAGATTTGAATATACTCATCCTATGACTTATGGCGTACTCCTCTTTTGACATCTATGTGACCATTAAGGCACCAGATTCAGTTTACATCACTACAACCGCAAAATTTGGAAAGGGAGACATTGGCAGGTTGAAGAGCTCCAATACATTTGGATCAACCTTCATTACCAGCAACACAAGGAAAACGACTATATTCAAACTCAGTGACTCTAAATTTCAAGAATTAAGCTTCTAGTTAGAAAACAGTAGAGAAAGAGTACAAGAGATTCTGCAAGGATGACAATCAAACTCAATAGTTCAAGACATAAGATTTAAGGTACACACGTGCATACACACATGCGTAGCTATAAGTGCTGAATAATCAGATAACACAAGTCAGAAATCAACAACAGATCAAATGGAGAAGATTTCTTTTTCTTGCCCCTCGAGCAATATCATGCACAATACATGCAACCAAAGTCGTGCAAATAGAATACATCAATGATAAGGTGGTATGATAAGGTGGTTTTCTTCTTCCAAGTAAACAAATTGTCCAAGAAGCCAATACCACAAAAAGAGAGAAGAAAAATAACTGGTATCAACAAGAATATAGGTTGCACTGCCAAGGTGAAGAGCAGACTAGTTGGTAGAGAATGAAATTGTTCTCTATATGCACAGTTAAACAATTATATTCTTCAATTATGGCAGGAGAATCACAGTTAAGGAGTGCAGTGAAAATTCAATCAACAGAGTTTTGTTCAGGCCCAAAGAAATATTCGAGATCTGAAATTTTGAAACACCACAAAGTTCGGTTAAAAATTAAAATTCTAATTTGAATTCCTCAAAAACATACTTAGGGATGTAATAAAATAAAAATATCAGATTATAGTGAAACCATTAACTACTAATTCTATACCGGCACATATTTTCAACCAATCAAGAAAGTAGGATGCAATTCAACAACAGGTGAAGGACAAAAAACGGAATTAGATTTATATTAACAGATAAAGGAGTTGTTTCATTTAGCAAGGAAAACCATAGAGAGCTTGTTTCATAACTTAAAATTACATAAACATAAACAATAATAATAATAATAATAATAATAATAATAATAATAATAATAAAGAAGCTTATAGGAAAGGACAGCATACAGTTTCTTGAATTCATCCACTTTTGTACGGGATTGGGAATCTTTTGCGAGCAGAAGAGAAGGATCTTTATCCTGTACATTCTTCAATGCTGACCTATCAGAATGGCATTTAACATCACCATTGGACAACTGCTTGTGCTCAGGGTTTCTTCCTCTCGTGGCATCTTTGGCAAGCTGAATGGAAGGACCTGCATCTTCTGATTTTCTTTTCAACCCTAAGCTATCATGGCATTTCAGATCACCATTGGACAACTCCCTGTGCTCAGGGTTTATTCCTGTTGGAAAATCTGTGGCATGTGAAATAGAAGGCTCTTTAAAATTTGATTTTTTTTTCAGCCCTGAGCTATCAGAATGAAATTTAGCATTGCCATTGGACAACTCCCTTTGCTCAGGTGTTCTTCCTGTTGTCAAATTATTCTTCCTGGCATCATCTTCACAAAGACCTCTGTTTGATGACTCAGCACCGACATGGTGAATTCTACCATTACCATTTGCTATGGAAGAATTCTTGAACTTCCCAGGATCAATATCATCAGCTGATCTAACTCTGCTAACACCATTCGTGTTTTTCAATACATGCAAATTTTTCTGCTTACTCTCTGCATCACTTGAACTTGTGGGATTGCATGTTTTCTCAAACGGTTCTTTTTGGTGAACAATAATTTTGATACCACCATTAGAATGAGGCTTCCTAATATCAGAATTTTCAAATACACCTAATTTTCCGGATGGACCAGAAGGCACCTTATCGATCTTTGAAGGGATTGAATTGCTAAACACAGAATGATGATCAGGCGACGGTTTTGTATTTATTGGCTTTTCTGATAGGCTTGACCTCTTGTCTTTTGACGCATCACTCCCATTTGACTGATGACATTTAGATCCATTGGCAAGCAAGCCTGCCTTGACAATGGATGGTCTCTGTTTAGAACGGGCAAAGAAAAGAATATAAACCTTCTCTGACACAACCTCCTGCAAGGTTGATAGTGAAACATAAGAATCATTGCAGCAATACCAGCGGCCCATTGCATCCTGAACAATGTAGAAAACACAAAAGTTTCAGAATTAATATAGACCTGCAATAAGTCAGAACTTGCAAAAAATCAAGTTCAACCAATGAAAGATATGTAACAATACCTTAATATAAGCATAATAGTGTCCAGAATCAGGAGAAAAGCCAGAATGGACAATTGTTCCAAAAAGCTTATACTCAGGATGTAAATCCTGCAACAAGGAGAACAAAATGAAAACCTTGAGTAATTCAAGCAGGTCTCACATTTGAATTTACACACAAATACAGGAGTAAATAATTAGCTATTTGGAAAAGAAAAGGAATGAATACATGTATTTTGTTAATTTGGATTCTTTTAACAATTAAAAGGCCACAAAACCCTACAATAACTACCTCCCCCCTCCTCAAAGGAGAACTTTTAACTCCTGCTGCATAGCTAAACCTCTAAAGTAACCCTTTAGTAAAACAACAATCCAGGTAGAACCATATAATGCTAACCTCATATGCTGCAACAATAGTTAATAACCAGCTCAACCATGGAAACAGCATAACTCCGTTGGAAAAACAGAAGCACATTAAACCCCCCCCCCCTCAAAAACAAAAAGAAATTTCTTAGGTCATGAAGGTGTAGATACATTTTCTCTACCAACACACTAAATAGCTAACAAGATGGAATCATTGCTTTAAAAAAAAAAATTACAGCATTCCATCAACATGACGTCCACCCTTCTTCAGATGGATTGCCAAACTTATTCTTCCGTTGTCTTTTCCATAAAATGATGTACAAACTTACTCCCTAAAAGCAGTTTCTAGAAACCTTCAGAGACTTAAAGTGAAGTATGGACATAATACAAATGGTTGCTTAGTGCCTTAAGAGTAGCTGCAATATGGCATAACTAACTAATCCATTCATCAATCTCAACTCACTATAAGTTAAGTCCTGTTACACACGGAATAAGCAGAAATTATACCTGGCTCGCTTTGCACATGTAGCTTGAGAGCACCAAAACCTCCTCAATGGATATGGCCTTATCAATCTTCCCTCCAAAAATGCCTTCAAACCTCTGTCCCGCGAAAATCATGGATGAATTTCACAACTCAGCACAACTAACAGCGGGATGGAAACAAAAGAAGTGCCTAAATAATACACTACCTTCAACTGGATTACAAGAACATTTGGAGCTTGGAGTATTGACATTTGCTTTCTTGCTGCCACCAATTTCTTACAACTGAGAAAAGAATAAGCAATCAATCTCATACACTTGTATACATGAAAATATACTACCAACTAGTGCATGTATGCATTTGTTTATCTATGTTTCAAACAAAACAGTTAAAATTACTCACTTATCGCACTTGTATTTGTTGTTGCCATCCAAAGTCTCAGGCTGGAAAAACTTCTGCAAAGCATCTTTAAGGGATACACTGTGCAAAATATCCAGACTAATATCCATGATCTCATCCACCTTATTTGACTCAAACCCGCAGGACAAACATTTTACTTGGCTCTGCAAAGCACCTCCAAAAATTTCCTTCACAATTGTATTTCCATTTCCATTGTCTGAAACATTCCCACCTTTCCTTCTCTGCAGTTGTAGCTTTTTCAGCCTCAAGCATGTGTTATGGCATGCATCAATCACATAACGCAAGAATTCATGTGCATCTTCTTGCCTACCACGGGTGAAATGCTCAGAGAAAATTCTCAAACAGCTATTTATCTTTGCTGGAGCATCTAGACTAGAATCTATACTTAGAGAACGTGCAATCCTTTTCTCTAGGAGACAAAATGGACATTCTCTCTTCTTATCTGCTGCAGTATCAGCAGAATCACCTGCATCCCCACAGAAAATAAAGGCAAAGTTAAGCATGATGCAAAACAAAAAGAAACAAAGAACACGCGATTTTTTGGGGCAAGAATTACCAAATTACATATTACACATAAGGACACCAATGGTATCTATAATAAACGCACATAATAAATTCCAAATTGCAGATATATTTGCAAAGCATGGTCCATAAATTCTAGCCTGTTGCAGCAACAGTGACGAGAGGTAAAACCCCTTTAATTTGTCTAGAGACATGCATACGAATATCTGAACATGCATATTCACAATAAAAGAAAAAAAAATTATATATACATAAAGAATGGGTATACATAGAGCAGTAGGGTTAAGGATACACACAAGAAGAGGAGTGCTGAAATTTGAGGCAGAAATTGGCGAGTGGAGGTGTGTAGGTGAGGCACTGAAGAACTGAGTTGAGATAGCAAGTATTGCCGAGGTTTTTGAGCCCTAGAGGAGGACCAGACTTTCGCTTGTGGTTGAGAAGGTTGGGCTGCCACGTCATTTGCAGGACGGCCATCAACGACCTGATTCCACCGCTGGCACTGCCACCGCCACCGCCACATCGGCTGGCACCACCACCACCCACCGCGATCGCATCACCCGCTCTCCCTAACTCCAAATTGAAATTTCTCTCTCTTTCCCCCCAAAAAATAAAAGAAAAATATATACAGAGGTAATATTAAAAATCTTCTGTATAAAAGCTTCAATGGCTAGTTTTTTGGTGGGTTTCCAAGGGTATAACTTGAATGGAATTTTTTGGGGAGTAATTGCAGAGAAAAGAGAAAGAAGGGGAAAGTGTCGAGAAGATGAGGAAACTGGAGAAGTCCCCACCAAACCCCCCACGGAGAGTGCAGAAATTGTTTTTATTTCCATTTTGTTTTTCTTGGCTGATTCATTTCAATTTGCCAACAAATTTGGGCCACATGGAAAATATGGCACAGTTTATTGGGCCATAAAATATCTATATCCATAACACTGTACTTTGGGGCTAAAAATCTTCTTTGTTTTGCAATCAGCATTTCTTTTTCCTGGGTATAAACAAAATTGGAAGAAAAGGAAAATTATCCAGTTTAGTATCGAACTATTTTATTTTATTAATTTTGATCCCTGATTATTTTTTCTCCTTTTAAACCTCTAAATTATTTTCATTTTTAACTTTGGACTTATCATTTCTTTTTCTTTTTTTATTTCTGAACTATTTTTATTTTTTAAGTTTGATTCTTTCAAGATAAAAAAAAAAAAAGAGTTCACGGATAAATTAAAAAATTAAAACTAAAATAGTTCACTAATAAAAAAAAGGATAAAAGAAATTATCAATTCTAAAGTTAAAAACAAAATAATTTAGTATTTAAGATGAGAAAAAAATGATTAAGGACCGAATCAAGAAAATAAAATAGTTTAGGGACCAAATCTACTACTTTTCCTAAAGAAAAATTATTTAGAAAAATTTGTATTTTAATCACTTATCTTTGAATTTTTACCATTTAAGTTCCTCTTGTTTTTTTGACTTTGTAGTAGGTTCCTTTTTGGTGCAATTAACTATTATAGTTTGTTTTACCATAAAACATGTCGTAATCTGGCATGAACCACAAGAGTATTATTTTTTAGGGCAAAAATAAAAACACACTATTACACATTATAAATTATAGTTTAATCCACAAATATTGTCCAATTCCAATGCCAAAAGAAGAGATTTTGCTATATTTCATTCATGAAGTATTGTTCTAGTATAGAAGAATATTGCCTTGTGAGCTTCACGCGTGCTTGACAAATTCCCACATACTTTGTAATCAAAACAATGACAAAAAAAAAAAAACCATAAGAGACCTACAAAGTCAAAAAAACTGTCAACAACCTAATTGGCAAAAAACTCAAAAGATGGTGACTAAATAGGGAAATTTCCAATTATTTAATTAACTCCAAATTAAGGCAACTAACTTAATTAGAAAACTCTAAACTCATCAGGTTGATTTAGACCATCAAAAATAGACAATTGCCAAAAATAACAAACATATCAACTCTGTCAAAATTTACATTACCTATGTGAACAAAATATAAGGCAATTGTCAAAGTTAAATATGTAAATTTATCATTTACTATGCACATATCGACTTTCTCTTAAATGACATGTTCATGTAATGTTAAGCTTACCAAAATTGACATATTATACTTGATCATTATGCTTACAAATAGTATATAACAATATATAGCAAATTAACTTTTTTAAAAAGATATCATTTTGGGTAATTACTATTAAATAAGTGATCTCAGTGTAGGTGGGCTAATTGACCTCATAGAAACGAAGATTTTGCTTAATTAATATATACCCACTCCAGTTCAGATTAAAAAAAAAAAGACCAATTATCAACCAGAAAAAAAAATTATAAATTTTTACTAACTACTTTATAATGTAAGAACTTTATATCTTATTACTAATTCATATAATTTCATCGCTAGTTAACATTAATAACAAGAATAATGAATAATATTTCATAAAATTAATGACTCACTTTTTAATTAAGTCAAAACGTTACGCAAGCATCATGCATCATGTACACATTCTCAATAAGCAAGGCTAGGTGCAATCCTAGTTACAAGGCCTAATCTAAGGCTTATTGGGCACACAGAGCATCCCCTCTCCGACTTCTTACAATAATTTGGTGGATGCCATATTAATCATATAACCTATGGATTACAATATAATAGTATGAAAGAATGAAAAAGTAGTAATTTGTGGGAGGATAATAGTATGTCATATTTAGTGGTATGTGAACTAGCCACTTAGCAAGCTTAATATTTAGTACACTAATTCAGCCATTATATTATAATGGCTTGAGCTTGTTATAACTCAAATAAAAGCTACCTTCGATTCAAACTCAAGTTATGTTTTAAAATATAGAAATAATAATAATTGAAAAATATATATATTTATTTAGGTGAAATCCATAAGCAAGCATTTTGAAATTCAAACTCAAATCGATTGCCTAAGAAGTTAGCTGACCTCATATTTGATCTAACTCGAACCAAATTTTGACCGAACAACTTGCGAACTCTCGAATCGCCCTACAACCAACTAATGACTTGAGAGGCCATAAATCCCCTTCAAAATATCAGGACAGAAACCATTGTGAATAGCCCTTGAGTACATAACTAAGAAACGATCCAAGGATAGATGAGAAAGGACCAAAGCAGAAGCATATGGACTTGACTGCATCATATTCAAGAACCAGGCTGTTAGTTGTACAGAAACAACACTTCCATACAAGATAGGAACCAAATCTATCTGCCATATGAACTTTAGCACACTTTACAACAATGCAACCAAATGTATATAAACACATGCACACACACACACACATGTGCAGATACTACACTAAGGAGTAGAACATTCAAAAGTATAAACGGAAAAAAGATCTGCGAGATGTAAGACAGCAGAGAGTCGATATCTACTCTTTGTTTCCCATTTCATAAGTAATTCACAAGCACCAGAATATTTGCCATGAACACTGCTCATAAATGGGGGATCACAAAAATTGTGGAATTACTAGTTACAAGCATTATCAATCTCTATGCAACATTCTATCAGGATTCAATATCAGAATGTGATAAATTTGCAGGTAAAAGGATCTTGTTGTTTTTACATGGTCTAGTTCATATAAACAAGAAAAAAATGTAAATCAACTATTTATGTATCAAAATGAGCAAGAAAACAAGAAATGGTGAGTGTTAAATAGTATTTGAGGATGAAAGTCTTCCATGTGTGTCCGACCTTCTCATGTAGAATAAATTGAAAATCCTTGACTTTACATTTACAGTTTACCTTCAGCCTTTCTTCCGCTCTGCTGTGCAAAAAGTCAACAGCTCCAGAATCAACCGCAATATGCAGAGAAGATAACATACTCCTGCATTACTTAACCAGCAATACTCCAGAATTCTGAGTAGCAGCATCTCCAAAAGCAAAACTCATGCCATTATTTGCTGCATGATGCAATGACTGGGAGAAGAAACAAGACAAAGCACTGTTTTGCTAATCAAGTAAGACAGTACTTACAAATGTCAGAGGACGTCATACTCATTGTAGCATCCTTTACTCATTGGAAGTAGAGGAAGATACTAATGGAATGGATTGTGATGGTTGAGAATCATCAGAGCTGACTCGGGAAGCTTCCTTTTTCAGCTTAAGATTGTTGTATGCAGCTACACCAGTAATTGCTGCATAGAATGACACTGAGTTTAACAAAGTGCACGTGATATGCATCAATAAATTAGAAAAACATTTTTCAAGGTCATTTATAAATAGTGGAGAAATTTTCCAATATAAACCCTTGTCCTAAGGATTTATGAAGATAGCATGCATTTGCAGGTTTAATTAAACAAAACCATTAAGGGCTATCTGTCTCTAATTCCTCTGGTCCCTTTTCCCTCTTCTATTCCACCCCTTTCCCACCCCACCACCAAAAAAACAAAAAAGCTGGTGGAAATAAGCATATTGTCAGAAGAAGATTAAGCCAAATTATAGAATACTCCGTACAAGCAAAGAAACTATGGAAATTTTGGGTAATCAAAACAGCACTCTTCTATCAATGGGAACCAAATGTCTCCTTGCTATTTCTTCCGATCTCTCTCCCTATTCTCTTTGTCTTTCCTTTATCAAGTTTGCACACAAGGAGGCCACAGATGCTAAACAGAAAATTGTTTAAGGCCATTCCTTTATATCACATTGGGATCAACAAGCAATGCAGTACCGTCCCACAGAGTGTAAGAAGGGGAAGCTATTGCAAATAATATGAGAACTACACGTGTAAGTATTTCCTATATTGACAAGTTGTCTTATTGCATTTGACTACATTTAAACAGCTTTAACACAAACAGTTCAGAAGGCATTAGAACCCTAAGGTAAAGTAACAAAATATCACAGATAACACCAGCTTCCCAAGTTATTTTACCCTGATATTGCCCATATATGCACAAGCAAGAAAATATTTTCATTCTGTAAGGCATGTCAACATTGATTAATGCAAAAAAAACTGATAACTTCTTTCTTGATCAGTTAATATTAGTAACTATAGAAGTACTTCAAAAGAATTACCAATGGCATAACCAAGCAGATTAATAAGTGTCAACTTTGTATCAGCAAAAAGAAGTGCAGATAGCAGGACCACTACCCAATCCTTGACAACACCAGCCACACGGATGGTAAGCGCACTTGTATGTGAAATGACAAGGAAAACTGAGAGATTTAAGGCAAAGGTACACAGAGAATTAAGAGTTAACACAAGAGGATTGAAGCTCCATGTTCCTTGTTCATCCATCTTTGGCTTCTCTAAAAACATCCACGGAACAAAGAGGCAAAGGGCACTGCTAAGAAGAGCAAAGCCACATTTAACCAGCGATATACAATTCTGAAGGAGAATAAAGAAACATCAATTGACCATTAAAAAAAAAGTTACATGCCTGCAGGGGCTGACATAATACATGAGTGATATAGGGTTTAATTTGAGACCCTTCCGTTTCACCAAAATCTCCATGAAAATAAGCCTCAAAGCCTCTCCTATAACACCCCCCATTTGGTAAACAACACCAATCCAGCTGATATTGATTTCTCCATAAGAAGCCACAAGTACCCCGAAACTGATTACTGACATTATGAGAAGCATCCGGCAACTCATCACTTCCAGTCCAGCTGCTACTCCAAGAATGAAAACAGCAACTGGCACTGAGGGTTGTACAAGAATTTACAAGTGAAGTCATTATGGATGGAAAATGACTATATGATAACAGGAATACAGAATTTTGAAAAAACGATAGATTTCTACCAAACTTACAAGAGAAATCATTATGAATGGAAAATGGTTATATATGAGCTTAGGAATATGCTATCTTGATAAAAAGATAGATTTGCCACAAAATGTCAAGGTACTTTGGCATAGGCAACATGAGCCAAATCTGTAATAAGTTAATGTAAATTCTAACTTATGAACCCATAGAAAATCATGATACTTACTGACTGCTTTCAACATTTGAGCAAATGAAACAGAAATGTAGAGGTAAGCAGTGTTTCCCAGCCAAAGTGTCATAGCAAACATAGCTCCAATTGGCACGACTGAATACAAATATCTGCATGTGCATAAATTAATTTGAGTCATAAGGAATTTAGGTAATCAGATTTGAAATGCATCAGGAAAAAATCAATTCACAGTAAAGAGGCAAGAGATTTATGTAACTAATAACAAAATCTTCAAGAAAAAATCATAACGTCCACACAGCACACTGCAGAGGAAAAGGAGAAGGAAGTAGAAAATGGAGAAGAAGATAACAGTACAGTAACAATGACCTGTTGCACCATGTGCATAGGTCTAAGAATTTGCAGAGTTCTATCATGTAATTTCTTGATAGAAGAATGGAAAGGGCCAGAACACAAAAGGAAAAGGCAATGGAAGTTGAAGAGTACTTACATATCAAGAGTCATCCCTTCCTCAACTTTGAGAATCTGGATAAAAGAACACACAGATCAATTTTTCCAATTGCTCATTCCCAAATCTTGAAGAAATGAGAAAGGTCAAATACAGATGATGAAACTAGGGATATTTGATTTAATCACATACCCTGAGAACCTTGGTCAACAAAAAGCATAATACGGAGGAGAAGACCATATGAAGTAGAGTTAATGCGAGCGGATATGGGAAGTTTATCTCCTTTGAAGACAAAACCCACTGCAATTCACAATTTTTTGTTAAACAAGAAAATATTGATCCTGAAGCGACTATGCGGTCAAGCACCCTAATTTAGATTGCAGATGTAGAGTTATTGAACTAACAAGAATAATGGTTTCCCATAAAAGTGGAAAAGAACAAAAAGTTGCAGAAGTAAAATTAGAAAGAAAAAAGATACAAGAGAAGCATCTCTAGAGACAGTGTCTAGGCCAGAGGGTAAAAGTGAAAGTGTTGAAGTTCCTGATAATCAAGTCTGAAGAAACAATATGCAAGGAGGAGAAATGAAAGGAGTTCAATGATCAAAATAAAAGCATCTTTAGAAGACATGGAAACTATGCCAGCCAACTCGGAAAGAGTTGCATAAGGGTTTAAAACCCATAAGTACATAAAAGCAATCAAGTTCCTCTGCCGAAAGTTGACCCTCTGTTCAAACAGAACTGTAAACTTTATTTATTCATGTTGAGCACTGGTAAAGAAGTTTATGTTAATTTCAAACTGAAAATTAAATAAGTATCATCAACATGGCTTGTTTGATATATAATCTTTCCTAGAAAACCAAGCACCAAGTGATTGAAGCATCTCGAGCTTGTGCACCATGCAATCGGTTTGTGAAAGTGGACCCTGAACTTATTTCGCTATGCTTGAATCGATTGCATGGGATAACTTGTTGACAGTTACTTCTCATGCAGCTTGACTCTTTCAAACACGAACTACATATTTGCAACTATTATTACCTTGAGAATGTACAAAAGGTGATAGCATTAGTTAAGAAAAAGCTGACAAACAAGTCATCCGTACTTCCAATTTCTGGTTCTGCTCATGCACTATATGTGCAACTATAGATGGCCAAACTTAGAAGGAAAGAAATAAGTTCAATTTGACCAGGAAGCAGACACAAATATTAAATCATAACGTTGTAAGATTAATCCCTAGTTGCGTTCATTTTTTTGAATTGCCTAAAAACAACAAATGCAGTATCAGTCTCTTTGCACTTAAACTAATTCACCTAAAGTCCATTTGTACACACGTTAGCATAATGAGGTAAACATCTCAGTTTCTGACTACTTACTTCATTATATTCAAAATCAATATGAGAAGAAACAGGGGAAAAAAAACTATAGATAATGAAATAATGTATTATTTCCATTCTGTTCCTGTTTTTATTTGCCAGCATATCAGCTCCTGAGCAGTTCTTTAACAAGAACTCTACGCTCGGACTTCATTTCAGAAGGCAACTTACACATAAAGTCTTCTAATTTAAGCTTCTCAATATTATGCTAGAGCCCGACAACCTCAATTTGTATTACTTATTTTCTTATTTTCTTTTTTCTTTTTCTCTAGTTTGGTTGGATAGCCACACTTCCAGCTAAACCAATTAATTCAACCTTCAATCCACAATGCTATAAGCAACCATTATAAATATCAACCCAAATACCATCAGCCAACCAAAAACGAAAAAGATTCCAACTTTGATCACCCCATCCCACGACCTCCCAGAAATCAAATTGCATCATACATTGCAAATACAAACCAATGGGTCAATACATCACAAGACCCGAATAGGAAAATTTGTGTAACAATATAATAAATTAGAGAAAGAAGATGAACGGACCTTGTTGAAAAAGATCTGGCCGCTGGAAAGAGTAATATATAGAAGAATGTAAGCATATGTAACCAACCCTTCACTCAGTACTCTTTTGGGTGGATCCGCCATTGTTTTGATTTGCAGATTCAGTTGCTGCTATCTTTGACTAAACCCACAATACAGTTACTCCTTAAGGCAGGGAAAGGTCACACGGGTTTTGTAACATCCTACATTTTTTTTCAAAAATATCTAAAATAGAAAATATAATATAATAATCAAATCAAAGAATATACCCAATTTAAAATATTCAAAATTTAAAAATCAAATCAAAATCTTAAATTCCAAATAAATTTTAAATTATAAATTTGAATCCAAAATAATCTTTGGCACAAAAAAATTATTTATACCAAATATAACTAAAACATAAATATTCATAGTTCGAAAGCGATATCATAATTTAAATCAAATTTAAAATTTCATAAATGGTCGGTCATGCTCCGTCCCCGCATCGCAATCCATCACCCCGTAAATGATTTTAGAAAAACATGATACATAGATTAAGTACAAAGTACTTAGTGGGAGTAAAATATAACATTTTACAAGGATTTACACATTGCAAATATCATAATAATATAGATAGTCAAAGTATGTCATCGAGTCAAAGACTCTTGTTTAATTCGAGCTAAAACTCCTCTTTCATCGGACATAAGTCCCTGTTTTATCGGGCCTAAACCCCTGTTGTTTGATAATATATGCAATAAATATTTATATGCGCATTTATAAAATCATTGTACACATATCATAATAAAATTTAAAAGTGCACAATTAATCATAAAATAAATAACACATATAACATGTAAATATAAAGATATAATAATCAAATAATATTAGAACTCCCACCTCAAATGCAAATATAAATTAGCTTCCTAAATCATTGTTTCCTACATTGAAAGTATTCAATGAGTTAGAATCTTGAAAGGTTAAACTAAATAATTTGTTTTAAATAAATAAACAATCTAATAAAAAGGAAAAGAATGACTTTTTGACAAGTTAAAGGAAATATTTGGCATTTTAAAAAGGTTTGGGAATACTTTTGTAATAATAAAAAGGTAATTTTCGAGTTTGAAAAAGTTTGAGGACTAAAACAAAATTTTTGAAAATATGGGTTTAAACAAAATATAAATAAGTCTTGTGGTATAAAAATGGAATTTCTAAAAATAATTGGGTAAAAATATAATTTTTAAGAAGTTTTGGGTCAAATTGAAATTCTAAAAAGATTAGGGACTAATTTGGAAATCCTAAAACATTTTGTGAGTAAATTTGTAAATTCATATATGAAATTGAAGGAATTTTCAGGTTTGTAAACCCTAAGGACTCATTTATAAAAATGGATAAGTTTTAAGAAAAATTACAAAAATGTCTCTCTAACCTCAAAATCATAACCCTAATTTTTTTATTCTTCTTCCCCTAACCCTAGTCGCCGCCCCCCTTTTCTTCCCACATCCGCCGCCGCCCCCCATCCCCTCCTTCCCTCTGCTGCCGCGGCTTCTCCTCCCCCTCTTCCCTTCAACTGCCGCCACTCTATTCTTCATCTCTTCTCCTTTCTTCTTCTCTTCTCTCTTCATCTTCTCCTTCTTTTTCTCTCCCTTCTCTCAATCGTTTTGTTTTTCTCCTCTACCGCCCCTTCTCGGTTTCTTTCTGTTTTTTTTTCCTTCTCATCTTCTTCTCTTTCTCGGCTTCTCCCTTCCTGCTTCCTCCCTCATCCCCTTTCTTATTTCTCCCTCTGCCGCCCCTTTCCACTGCCGCCCCCTCTCAGTCTCTCTCTCTCGATTTTCTCTTCTTTTTTTTTTAAAACAAAGATGATATATTTTGTGGGAGGCTAGAAAAAAATGGATGTTTTTAGGCTTATCGCTGCCCTCGTCGGCCAGCCATATGGCAACACCGGTGGAGACTGTCATGTTTGAGAAGGTAGAGAGATTTACTTATTTGGGATTCATGATTAAGGGAGAAAATGATTGAAAGTCTTAACCCCCTTGTTTATTTATATGTGTGAAATAATAAACCCTAATGAGCCGGGTTAATTAATTCTAATAGAGTAATTTATGAAGTCCATTAATTTATTAAATGAGTATTACAGGTTTTGTCTTTTTAGGCGCTTTGCATAAAACAGAAAGAAAGCAAAGCGACCAATACGAAGGAGCGGATGTAGAGATTTTTTGTTTGTATTTATGTTTTTGGGTCTCAAATAAAGAAAGCATTCCCAAGTATCCAGACTCAGTAAATACAATGCATTTCTCTTTATTGTTCTTGATGCAGTATTTTTAGATTTCTTTTTCTTCTAATTTTTTCTGAAAAACTCACAAGATTTCGACAGGTTTTCAATCGCACAAATTCATATCCCGTGTATCTTCACCGACACTTAATTAGATCAAGTACATGGTTACTTCTTAGCCACCCTAAAAAGGAAAAAAAAACTTCCAACATCTAAATTTGCTAGTTGTATTTTTTCTCCTTTTTTTAAATGTGAGTTTCCTGGTATTCCGAACTAATTATTTCATCTAAACTGGAATTTGGTTTAAATAGAGCCCTAGATTCGGATTCATACTCAAATATATGATCTTTGACTTTTTACCCACATAGTCTCAATCAAAAGTCGAATTCATAACTTTGTATAGGTATTAATAAACTTTTTTACAATTTAATTCAATATGTTGAATTTCTTTTCTTTTTTTTATCTCAATGTATCTTTATCTTCCAGCTCTTTAGAAGTAAAAATCAAATAGACGAGCACATTTCATTTATTATCAACTACAATAAATTATTCAGTTGAGCAATCATCATAGATTATATAAAATAACATGTATAAGTCTATTCTTCGTAAATTATGAATTTATATTTAAAATATTGATATTTTAAAGAATGAGTATTTTTTTAAGTTACATCATGCAATGTGTATATATATTCTTACTAGATGTAATATATATTTAATCTAATGCATTTTGTAAATCTTTTTACCGAAATGTCCTGATTTTTGGAATTTTAATCTCATATAATCCTGTTTTTGAGGTGTAAACCAAAATGACTTAAAATATGAATCGGAGAAACGTCAGGAAAATTCAGATCCAAAGACGTTTCCGCGATTTTTGTTGACGTCAAATAAAAAAAAGTTTATGCCATTCTGATACTGAAACCTAAGTCGAAGAGAAATATGTGAATGCGATTTACGTCACGTGAGAAAGACATAATCAGAGAGGCTAAGACGTAAATCTCATTTGCATCGCATGCTCTTGGCTTTGAATCCTATGTGTTGTCTTGTGATGCTTGAAGTTTTTCATATTGCTATCCATTTTCATGCATAAAACTCCCCAACTAATAAATTCATTATATAATTAAATATTTTTGCATGAATCTATGACTTTAAGTGCACAATTACGATTGGACTAAGTATTAACATAATTGTATTTATGGTGAAGTCTTTGAATCCAATTGTTAGCTCTAGTAGGACTTTATACCCAATAAATTCTTGCATATTGGCAAAATTGAGATGCTATGGCAGAGCATATATGTTATCTCTTCTTTTTGATTTTCTTTTTTCTTGTTGGGATGTATAATAAGCTTTATATGTTTGGAGAAACATGTAAATATTCAAAAAATTTGGCCGGCTTTTCAGACCGCAATGCACGACGTAAATGGGATTTATGTCTTAGTCTTTCTTCACGTGACGTAAATCCCATTCACATCTTTCTTCGAAACTTTATTTTGATTCGACAAAGATATAGTTTTCATTTACGTTTCAGGCCAACCGAGGACGACGTTCTCCGAATTGAAGTTAACATCAATAGCAGAGAAGTCTTAAGCTTTTTCCAACGTTTTTCTTATTCACGTTTTAGATTATTTTGATTTACTCCTAAAAAGTAGGGTTATATGGGATCAAAAGTCCAAAAATTAGGCCATTCAAGTAAAATGCTCAATTTTGTAGCTCTATAGACAATAATGGTCAATGTAATGGCGATGCATTTTTTAGCGAAAAACATTTGCTCCCCAAAGTAATTTTTCTCTCTTTTGAAAATTACATGTGCTTTTGATTTAGCAAAAATTTAGAAGAGCATCTTAATGAATAAATTAACCCCAAAGTTCACCCTCACTACAATAAGAATATATATCAAAGTAAATAAATTTAGAAATAATTGATTGATTGAGGAGAACTTTTGTGATTCTTGACAAATTTGATTTGGCAAAAACATTTCCACTTTATACATATTAATATTGCACCCGAGCACGAGATAGAAAAACTCATAATAAAATAACAACACACATATATTGCATAACTGACATCTAAATAAAACATAATCATTATAACATAAGATCATCTATTGCAATGCACCAACTATACATAATCCATAATTGCATATGGAAAAATCGTATATTTCTCAACAATGCTTTGATACCACTTGTTAATAGAGAATCACATACACACACATAATATATATATATATATATATATATAATAAAACATATAACATAATTGACATTTGCATAATTGATGCATTATAACATAATTGACATTTAAATAAAACGTATCATAAAAGAAAACATATAACAACATGAGATCATGTGTTACAATGTATCAACTATACATAATTCATAATTACATATGTATAATCATAGATTTTTTAGCCATGCTCTCATATAACTTTTTAGTAGATAATTAAATTTCGTTGGTACTTAGAAGGAATTTGAAAATTATGATTTTACTTACTTGGATTAGAGGAGAAAGATGTCATGACCTCAACCTTTATCAAAATCAAAAACTCACATTTGTTCCTATCTCTTATGCTAGAAAAAAGGAACAAATATTGAGTTGTGAGGGGGGGGGGGAGGGAAGGAATGTTGACACTTAAATTTGACCAAGCTGGACAACTCACACAGTTACTAGACGAGCATGCTTAATAACAAAGTAGGTAGAAACGTTAGCTTTACGAACATGATAACAATGAACTAGACAAACAGGATAGGGATGATTTGACAAGCTATCCAAGTAGGTGAGAAAAATAACTAGGAGGACAAGAAGTCTCAAAGGTAGCTAATTCAAAGTTTTAGTTCAAGTAGGATTTTTCCCGCTTTCAAAGAGGATGTTTCTAAAAGGATAAAGACTAATTTTATTACCAATTAACCTCTTGTGTTGCCATGAATGAATGTGGAAACAAGATGAAAAAAACTCTATTAATGCGACTAACTTAATTTTTTGTTATAGATAACTTGATTTTTGCTTCTCGATGAAGGAAAAATATGCTAAACAAATATCAAAAAATGGAAGAACTTATCAAAGACAAACATAGCATATATTTATTTTTATTTTCTATTACAAGAATTATTTATTGCTTTTATTTTATTTCATGTATTGTTTCCCATTTTTAATAAAAATCTCACTAAGTTTTCCTTCAAGAATATTGAGTAATTGTGCTTTCGAGGTTAATTTTGATTTTTCTATTATTTCTTTCTATATTTTTTAATTGCATCATCTCAAATAAAACAAGTTTGGGAACTTTGTTAAAGTACTCTAAAGGACTTTAAGTCGTTTGATTAATCACTTTCTTTCGCAATTTCTGAAACATAATAGTGTAGAGAAGAAATGAACATTTACGTTAAACAAGTTCATACTTGGGTCTGCCTATGTTAATCAATCCAAGTCTTGCCACTACTTAACATGATGGCCCAAATTATGTTTTTCTATTCCAACAATAATAAAACGTGAAATGAGTCAAAAAATTGATAAATATGACCTTTTCATTTTTGAATTAATTTAAAAATTAATAAGACTATTTTGTTAATAATGAATGCACAAGCCACCAAAGTAAAAACAAAATGGAGCTTTAAATTGGTAGGCAAAATAATTAGCATAGGTAAATGATAAAGCTATATGGAATTTTGCTGACAAAAAAGCCTATAAATAGAAACTCGTTTCTCAGCATTTAGCATTCCAATCTTTAATATTTTCTTTATAAGGGAAATTAGAGAATAAGAGAGAAAATCTATGAGAGGAAAAATAGAAAGTTTACATATTAGTGCTTTTTCTATTTTTAAGAGAGATTATCATTGTTATCTCCTTAAGATATAGAGAGAAAAGTTGTATCACATTCTTGGATGACTTTCACAATATAAATGTTTTGAAAGAATTTGAAAATGTTTCTAAAATGCTCTATAATGAATGTGTATCAAGTTTTTACATAGAAAATTATGTTAATAAAATTTTTAAACATTTGAGTATTTATATGTGTGCTCCAACGATCATAAAAATTATTGTTTAAATCCCACTAACGAGACTTTCGATCGACTGCACCATAGGCTGATCGTATGTACCATTATTCACAAGTATACCAGAGATCTCTGGACAATCTGCGGACGATGAGTTGAGATAT
Source organism: Apocynum venetum (assembly GCA_019593545.1). Taxonomy (NCBI): domain Eukaryota; kingdom Viridiplantae; phylum Streptophyta; class Magnoliopsida; order Gentianales; family Apocynaceae; genus Apocynum; species Apocynum venetum. The sequence continues at coordinate 1,120,485 of SRSM01000151.1, forward strand.
CCTATCGATCATATGAACGGTGCGCTCGACCACATATGCAGTTAGGTCGACTGCTCAACACACTAAACATACAACACAAGATTCCAATCAACACTAACGGTTGTGAAATCTATTTTATAAAACTTTTAAGCATATACATGTATTTTGAAAAACATTTCAAATACTCAAGTCATATTTTAACTTATCAAACACATTTCAAAAAATGTTTTAAGTTCATTGAGAAACCCATCAAATTATTACTCATAGAGATAAATATAGAGATATCTTAAGTGATATCAACATTTATGTACTTCTAAATCCTATCTAATCCAGAAATAATTGTCTTTAACTCTTGATAACATATGATATTTCTTAAAGACTTGAAACTTCGAGCTTGCATGAATTAGTCACTTGAATCCTAAAATGTTATGACTTGTACAATGAAGTTATTAGTCATTATCAATGTTTATCATTAATCAAAATTAAGACATTAAAAACTATAAAGCTTTCATACTAGCTGATGGAGTGCTATCTAGTGTGTCGCAAAAGAAGACTGTAAAAGAAACTTGGAATACTAAAAAAATTTATATAAGAATCGTTGCACAACAAGATCTTCTTAAATAGAAGACTATATTATTCGAATGCCAGAATTTACTTTGGTAGCTGACCATATCAATACTTTAAATACTCTATTTTTGCAATTTACATAAATGAGTTACACAATAGAGACGTATGAACATGCAATATTCTACTACAAAGTCTACTTGATTCATATGATCAACTTGTTATCAATCAAATGAACAATATATTTACGAACTATCTATTTTTTGATAATGTTACATTCTCTATTTTGGAAGAAGAGATCAAGAACAAAAGAAACCTCTGTTTTGACAAGGGAAAGATCAATGTAACGTTGTCCTAGTAGGAGTCACAATTATAGTAGATCAAAATAAAAAAGTAAGAAACATATCAAATGTTACAATTGTGGCAAGAAATGGCACACCAAGAAGTTTGTTGGAACAAAACGAAAAGTAGAGTCTCTAAGTCATCAAATGTTCAAGGAAATATAACAAGTACTTCAGATGATGGTGAAATTTTATACAACAAGACAACGATAGTTGTTGAAGGCAGAAAAAGTTTAACTTATATCTAGCTTATCGACTTAAGAGAAACATGACATATAACCCCATAGAGAGAATGATTCCATCAATATGAACTTATCTCTAGAGGATTTATGTTCATGGATGATTATTATGCCTTGGGAATTGCTTGTATTGATACCATCAAATTAAAGATATATGATGATACATTTCATACCATTAAAGAGGTACGACGTGTGAAAGGCTTGAAGAAAAATTTATTGTATTTAGGACAATTAGATGCAATGAGTGCAAAATAGAGCTGAAAACGAACCAAGCGTTCGTGAATAAAAGCTCATTCGAGTTCAGTTCGAGCTCGTTTAAAGCTCGTTCATTTAATAAACGAGTCGAATTCGAACGAAAAATTTAGATCGTTTATTAATCGAACGAACACGAGCCTGTTCGCGAACGCTTGAAATAGTTCGCAAACATTATATTTAATATATATATATATATATATTACTTCAATATATTTTTATATTAAATAAGGAATATAATTTTTTTATAGTGAAAATACTTTTTTTTTTTGAAAAGCAATGTTTTATTGAGCAAGCCAACTGGCATAGGAAAAGTACAACAGAAGAAATCCACTACTAGCTACAGTGACGTGGAATTGAAAAAGTAAAAGCAACAAGTTTACTGAATTACTCCAATCAGCCACAGGCAAGAGGCAATACGTAGCAAAATTAGCAGAACATACTCGGCCTTTTTATCATGGAAAATACTTAATAATTAATGCACAACAAAACATTAGGGTTATCTATTTTCACTCTTTTATTCTCTAATCTATAGTCCTGCCTGGCCGCCTCTCTGCTCCAAACCTCCAAGGATCCAGCCTCTTGCCCTCTCCTTACTCATCATCTCTCTCACCCTTTCCTTCTCATTAACTCGTCGTCATCAATTTTCTCGTCAGCGTTAGCATCAAACTTGTAAGTTTCTCTATTTTAGAGGAGTGTTGTTTTGGTTTTTTCTGTTTTTCTTTTGGAAACTAACAGTAAAAAGGAATAGAGATAAACGAATATGTTGGTTTTCTTTTAAATCTCATGAGTATTCTTGTGGTGTTAGATGGCTTGTAATTTTTTAATTTTCCCCAAATCAATTACCTTTGTTTTTGCTTTGTCAATCTTAGATGCAGATAAATTTTTTCTTGGGTGGTGATTATTTGCTTTGTTTAGTTTTTCAGGCTTTGGGCTTATGGATTTTTTTTTTGTTTGCTTATTTTGGTTGTCTTTTTTTTGTTGATGAATTTTCGTTTGTCTTTTTATTATATGGGATTTGTCCCCCTTTTTTTCTCTAATGACTTGAAAATAGAAGTTGAATTTGGCTGTGAAGTAAGACAGTCCTTTTTTTTTCCTTAATTTTTCTTCTTTTACTGACCTCCTCTGTTTGGGAGAGGTTAGTTTTGGTTAGGCAATAGTAAAGAAGGGATACTAAGTGGTGAAAACATGACATCTGCTTGTGGCAAAATTGCTGAAAATTTTGTTTTTTTGTTAGATGCCTATTGCTACAACTATGCATTTTCTTGAGAGTTATAAATTAATTTTGCTTCTTCATCCTTTTCACTTCTAGCAATGATACAAGAAATCTACTTTAACAAAGCCATATTATGTGACAGTGATATATAGATAGACTCTGTTATGAAACATACTTTTGAGTGGCTATGTGTTTTCCCGATAGTAATTCATGATTTACTTTATTAGAGGTATCATGCTTCACACACTTAATTTAGACGTATCAATCACATGGATTCCTTTGATTGCTTCTGAAGCTGATCGTCTTTATATTAATTCAAAACACTTCTTATGTATTAAAAGTCAAAGAAGCTCATATGCTTTGTATGTTTTTTCTCTTGATAAATTTCAAAGCAAAGGAGTTTCTCAACTTTCAACTCGTGAGCACACACATCTCAAGCTTAGAACATGTATATTTGAAGTTTCACCATTCCTTTAAATTGGACTCTTCTTTTTCTCTTTTCTGAATCATTAAACACTGCAAGAATTGCATGTATCAGTTCTGTTTGTGCTCCCCAAGAAGCACTTGTCCATTTCTGTAATGCCATCCTTTCTAATTTGTGTTTTGTACTGGGGGATTTCCTTTCTAATATTTTCTATATGTATTGCTTGCATTTGAATAAAAAAACAGATTTTATTAATTTCTTTAATCCATATAATTCTAAAAAAAATCAGTAACATATAATTTTATTATTTCCCTTATTTATAGGTATGTCAAACACTCAATCTTCTCCATTTGAAGGATCTTCTTCAACTCCAATGGACAATTCACATGAAGAGTGCGAAGTGAATGCTTGATTTTGAGAATGATACTATTATTATCCACGAAGCTGAAGATAAATAGGAGGAAAACGTTCCAAACGCTCTATTTCAACGAAAAAAACGGAAAAAAACAGCCAAATGTTGGAACGAGATGGAACAATTTGTTGATAGTAAAGGTACCAAGATGGTTAGGTGTAAATACTGTAATGATGTATGGGCTGTGAATAAAACCAGCACAACTACTCAATTTAATAGGCATTTGAATGGTTGTTTACAAAGGAAAATTGCCCTTAGGAAAAATCCGACGTTAAAGCAACAAGTTCTATCTTTTACACAATCTGAATATGAAGGTGTAAGTTCCATTAGTAATTTTACTTATGATCATGCTAAAGTTAGAGAACTTGCTGCACATATGTTGTTAGTTCATGAATATCCTTTCTCAATGCTGGAACATGTTATTTTCAATAAGTTTATGAAAGCTTGCTCACCTTTTTATCAAAAAATAAGTCGTTATATTGTGAAGCAAGATTGCCAATTAATTTATGAGCTTGAAAAAAAAAAATTTGAAGACATTATTACACAAGGTGAATAGGATTAGCATCACTACTGATTTGTGGAAAAGTGGACAAAATATTCAGTATATGGTTGTCACTGGACATTTTATTGATTATTGCTGGATGGTACAAAAACGTGTATTGAGTTTTAAAAATGTTTCACCCCCACATATTGGTATCATTGTTGCTGATGCACTTGGCAAATGTCTTCTTGATTGGAGAATTGAGGATAAATTGGCTTCTATTACTGTTGATAATGCATCTTACAATGATGTTTGCATTAGAAGATTGAAAAGTGATATTTTGTTGAGGAAATGTTTGACTCTTAATGGAAAGCTATTTCATGTTAGATGTTGTGCTCATATTTAAAATTTGCTAGTTCAAGATGGACTTGAGCAAATTGGGGATGCAATTGAAATTGTTAGGGAAGGGATAAAGTACTTGAGGAGTTCAAAAGCTCGTCGTAATGAATTTCAAAAATTGTAAAACAACTTCAATTACCTTGCAAGAAATTAATTTTGGACTGTCCTACTAGATGGAATGTTGAATTGTTGCTTTAGAAGTTAAAGATGTTTTTTCTCGTTATCATGATATTGATCCTGGTTTTATTTATGTGCCTGAAGCTCTTGATTGGATGAGAGTAGAAGGGGTGACTCAATTTTTAGGTATTTTTCATGAAATCACAAATATGATATATGGTTCTGAGTATCCCACTGCAAATCTGATTTTTTCAGAACTTTATAGGATAAAAGAACTCTTAAATGAGAAGTGTCTTGATATTTCTGGTAATATAAGAGCTATGGCTTTAGCAATGGATGCCAATTTTGATAAGTATTGGGGGGAATGTAATTTGTTGTTCTCTTTTAGTGCTATCTTGGATCCTAGATACAAAATGAAGTTTATTGAATTTATATTTCCTGTGTTTTATTAAGGTGATTCAAATGAAAATATTGAATTGGTTAAGAAAGCATTGTATGATCTTTATGAAACTTATGTAATTGTTCATACTGAGCCTCAATCTATCCAAGGACAAAGCACAAATATGAGAACAAGAATGGATAATACTTCATCTAGTAAGGGTAACATTGATATTCAGGGAATTGGAAGAAATGTTATTACTGGGAAGGCTAAGTTTGAATCATTTGTTAGGCAAGTTGATGTTTTTCAGCCTGCGAAATCAGATTTGGATGTTTATCTTGAAGAAGGTGTCTACATTTGTGATTCAAGTGCCCATTTTGATGCCTTAGATTGGTGGAGAGTAAATCAGCTTAAATATTCTAGGTTATCTAAGATGGCAGCTAACATATTAGCCATTTCAATTACCACTATTACTTCAGAGTCTACATTTAGTGCTGGAGGTAGCGTCATTGACAATCGTCGTACTTCGATGTTAGTTGAAACAGTGGAAATGCTCTTATGTGCATCTGATTGGGTTAGAAGCATTTATGGACTCAAGAAGCATCAAGAACAAGTTAGTATTATAAATATAATATTTTTATGAATATTTTCCTTTTGAGTATATTAACTTTTTTTTTGCTTTTTTGTAGGATGATGAAGAAGATGCTAATTTTGAAGAAATTGATCTACTCTAACACCACCAAGCATCCTTTTGAATATGCTAATTTCATATCCTTTCATTATGGGAAAATGGCTTGAAAGATGGTATAATTTAAATGATTTAATAAAATTTTTATTTGTTTTTTATGTTGACTAATTAAGTGTTTGTTTGCAGGAATAAGTGACATGAAGATTTCAAATTAAGTTAACTGCTATGGAGTTTCTTAATTGTGTGGGACGTAGATGAATTTTGTACTCACTATTAAACTGTTGGACTTCACTTTGTATATTTATTATTAAGATGTGTGGAAGAAGATATGTAATAATAATTCAAAATTGACTTATTATTGTATATGGATTTTATTTATTATATGCATAATTGGGTAGTATATTTAACAGATGTTATATTGGAATAAATAAGGAAAAGAAAGGAACTTTGAAAGACAATATTGGATTTGATTGCAATGATACACTTTAAAATGAATTTTGACACATACACTCTTAAATTTTAGGGGGAAAAAAAATACTTGAGCTCGAACGAATCGAACATTTCAAACTCAAGTTAATCGAATAGTTCGAACATAACTCGTTAAATTAAACGAGTCAAACATAGAACGAACTCGAACTTTTCGAACAAATAAACAAACGAATTCGAACAGTATTCAAATAATAGTCGAACTCGAACTTAAAATTTTTAGGATCGGTTCGACTCGACTCGTTTATAGTACTAGTGCAAAACCAATATTCATGATAAAATGCTCAAGATAGTTAAAGGTGCATTGGTGGTTATGAAACTAGAAAAAATAGTTACAAATCTTTTCATGCTCAAAGTAGAAACATGAGCTGCAAGACATGACAAAGGAGAAAGAATGGTGTGAAGATTGATTGATCCGGAATCAAATCTTCGAGTGGGAGATTGCCAATAAAGGATGCAGAAGCCACCATAAATGAACGAGCCACCAAAGTAAAAAGAAAAAAGAAAAGAAGGGCTTCAACTTAGTAGGCAAACGAATCAATATAAGTGTGCGCCAAAATGAAGGAAAATGATGAAACTGCATGGAATTTTGCTGAGAAATGAGCCTATAAATAGAGGCTAATTTCTCAACATTTAGCATCCCAATCTTCAATCAGCATTTAACATTCCAATTTTAGTCTATTCTTTAGAAGGAAAATTAGACAGAAAAAGAGAAAATCTTAGAGATGAAAAATATAGAGTTTATAAATTAGTATTTTTTTTATTTTAAAAAGAGACTATTATTGTTATTTTCTTAAGATATAGAGAGAACAATTGTAACTTTTATTATTTAATTATAGTAATATTTTTCTTCTTTACCCATTGTTTTTATGGGTTTCACGTAAATCTATGCGTCTAAAATTATATTTATTATTTTAATTCAAATTATTAAGTGTAGTATTTACTCTAATATGGTGTCAATTCGCAACACCTTTGAGCTCTAGAAAGTTACTATATTATTCCTAATATTGATCTGATTAGTGATAAGATTATTAATTAATGATATGTAAATATCTTAATTTAATAAGTTGTTAGTAAAAATTAATATGAAAAATATGTTTATTTAATGAAAGTAAATATTTAGTGTCAGATATTTCAATGAATTATGAACAAAATGAGTAAATTTTTAATTTGATTTCAAAATACTTATTAAGATAATTACCCTGCCATAGAATTTTTCTATCACTAGAAATGAGTTGGTGGACTTTCCAATCCTTTCTTTAATTAGGTATGACTTTTTTTGTCCAGGAATGTGAATTGAATCATCATTTATCAATAATTAATATAGAATACCTTTTATTCACTTACAATTAAATTATCAAACAATTATTTTTATAAGTAATCATATCTCTATTTTTTATATGAATAATTTAAATTTGACCTGAGTTATGCTGCAAAGTTTGACATTTACTCATAGAAAGGTTTAACAAAATGTCATGGAACACAAACAAAATTCAAAATCTTGATCTTACTTTAGCCTTAATCAAAATCTTGATCTTATTTAGCCTCTTAATCATATATCTACCGATTGCCACAATTAATTATTAAACTATTCACCTTATAGAGTTATAGTTTATGACTTTATTTTTTAATCTATTAATAAATAGATTAGAAAAGTCTACTTTCTTATTTTCTATTATATTCATTAAAAATAAAAAATAAAAAAATATCCCATTTCCACCTCTGTGTTTTTAAAAATCAATACGGAGAGTATTGTCACAAAAAATAAAATTATAATGGAATGGACAAAAGAAACAGATAGAGATCGAATATCAGAGCGGGCACTCAGCAGAAGACTACTCCTCCACGTCTTTATCCCCACATCACAATCTTCAGTGGTTACCGCAGCCACTCCTGTTCCAGTACCATGGTGAAAACCAAAGGAGGCTTTCACCAGCCCTTTGATTTTTCACCAGCTTGAAGCATCAAGATTCAAGAAAGCCAGCTCAAACCTACTCAAATAGTGATTCTAAGATGTGATTGTGAGTAATTTTCTTTAACTAGCGCTTAAACAACATGGCATAATAACCAATTTTCCGAAAGCCCTCAAATTTATCAGCCTATCAAAGTTTGAGTTTGAGTTGGAGTACAGATTTGATTGAGTTTTGTTCCAGTTCGAGCCAATCCGAGGTGTTTGTCTTCATTAATCGTAACAAACACGTGATGTCTGCAAATTACAATTTTAAATACTCCTAAATTCCTAAATCCTAAACGTCCTAAATGACAAAGTCCTCAGCAGCGTGCTAACTTCTTCCTGCCCAACTTGCCTATTGCTGGTGAGGTTATATGGCAGTAGGTGGAAGAGCCTTATTCTGGTTCACGTGTGACTCAAAACCCATAAGGGCACTTGCAATTTTTTTTTCCTGTAGGTTAAAAGATTTTTCAAGAATTTTTCTTTTCTCAGGAAGGCAAACACTTTGAGGCCCCTCATCACCCGTCTCTTGGTTTTAAAGTAGTATCCATAGCCCATGTTCTGAAGTCTGAACCAAGAGAATTTTACTGTATAATAGAGATAAGGAGTGGAACATAGTGATGTATTAGTAGGGGGAGAATAAGATAATGACCCATGATTAGTCTACCAAAGGTGTAGAAAAACCACAAAATGTCTGAATTGAGAAAAATTTAAATGAAAATTTCTGAAATTTTGTATGGTGATGATAATGAAGAAAGGATTGAGAAACACAGAATAGGCTTGTGGTATAGAGCCATCCAGTTGCCCCCGATCGGATGTGGTTTAAAATGCTCACCTCCAAATGCTCATCTCAAATTTGTGCCTCTCTCTTCATGACCTCGACCCCCACCCCACTCCATTTGTCTTCATCTCAACTCTTATTTATCAGTTTCTTTCCATAACTTGTCATTATTTTTCTTGGCTCATTCACGTCTTCTTTCTCTCTTTATCTTCTACTCCTCCCTACTGGTTTCCCACTGCATGCACTGTTCTTGATAGCCTGAGAGCTCTTAAGGTCTGCCAGTTTCTCTCTACTGTTTGTTTTTTCTTTCTTTCACTCTTTCTAAACTTGCTTTGGTACATTTGCTTTTAGCTAATCCAGTATTCAGTGGATCAATAATCAACTCAGATTTAGATATTGTCTTATCTTTGGCCAAATTCGAGTAATTGTTGCCCCAATTCATTAATTTTAATCATGCGACTACTATCAGCTGTTTGTAACATCTACATGCTACTGCATACCTAGTTTGGGTTTTGAACAATTTTGTAGATTCATACACATGCTCATCTTAAGACGCAAACCATTGATATTCTACTGTGGACTTGTTTGTATGAATGGTGCAAGTGACCCTCTAAGTTCAGAGATTTTGGAAGGCCTAAAAAATCTGGTTTTTTTATATTGAGATCAAACCTCGTATATTATTTGATCAGCTTGTAAAGTAGCCTGATGAAATTTTAAGTCACTCTTAAAACCATAGTTTAGTAACTGATTACTGGAAGTTTAAGCAGTAAGAAATTCGTATGTTTTACTGGTTTTTGTGTGTGACCCCAGTTAGTAACCAGCATCACAGTCATTGAATCCACTTGATGTAACTGAATCTTTCAGTTTTGATGCATGATAGTGTCTTGCTCTGAGCAACGTCATGATATTGTCATTACTAGAATTTAAAGCGTTATTTTGAAGTTGATTTCAACAATAATTTCTTTTTCAGAAGAAGCAATGAAAAGAATTTAACAATTTTTTCTTCCCTTTTTTGTCAAATCAGATTAGTTGGAAGGGAAACGTGAAAGATCAACTGCAGAGATGGAGATTACCAATGTCATGGAATATGAGGCCGTCGCCAAGCAAAAATTGCCAAAGATGGCCTATGACTACTATGCATCAGGTGCAGAGGACCAGTGGACTCTGGCTGAGAACAGAAATGCTTTCTCAAGAATCCTGTAAGCTGCTTGGATACTCCAGAAATAGTTTCTGAATAAAAATCTTGCTTCAGTTCATGGGTTTCATTTGTACTGCTAATGGATCTTATCTAACTTTAGTTCTTGTTACCTAAAAATGCAGGTTTAGGCCACGTATTCTGATTGATGTGAGCAGGATTGACATGGCAACTACTGTCTTGGGCTTCAAAATTTCAATGCCTATAATGATTGCCCCGACGGCCATGCAGAAAATGGCTCACCCAGAAGGTAAATTTGCTGGCCTTATAATCTGAATCACAGTTTCTTAGTTCAGCAGTTCATAAAAATGATAAATGGATTTTTTGGATTTGAATTAGATTATTATGTCAAAATGATTCCAGCCCTATAATAGTTTTAGAATGTAAAACAAACTACTTCAGAAGTTCACCAGAATGTGAAGTTTTGAGGTCCACTGGTGACTACGAGTCATGTAACTGTTTTCTGGGGACCTCCAATTCAAATATACAATTCACAAGTACAGTGTTCTTGAAGTGTTTAAGTAGGATTCCCTCTCTAACAACATGATGCTAGTCAATTTTATTATAATTACTTAATTTTAATTTTGAAGAGGAGCTTTTCAGTTTCTACTGGTTAGTTTTATTTTTATTTTCTTCTTAGAGTGAGTGGAACTTCCCTGTTGCCTAGTTTTCAGCCCTTGTCCAGTTTCTACTTGTGAACATTTAATAGCTCTGAAGTATTTGAATTATGTCCAGCTTGATGAAAATATTTTTCAAGAGTATGTTGCTTCTTTTTGGTTGGAAAATGGAGCAAATAGGCATTCTGTTTTCTCCCAACTTGTAAAAGGAAAAATAAGAAGATCAGGTTAATGCAATATCAATGCAATGCAAAGAAATTGTGGTGTTTCCAGTCTGATGATGTATACTCATTCTGTGCAGGAGAATATGCAACTGCAAGAGCTGCATCTGCTGCTGGAACAATTATGGTTCAGTTTCTGTCCTTTCTCAGTTTCATGTTCTGAAGTTACATTTTACACAGAAGAATTTTCAAATTTCTTGTCATGTTGAAAATTGTAGTTACATATCTAACATCAAATTGATATCATAAACAATATAAAAAAATATCTTTTATAAGTTTTGCTTTTATCCATTCCTTAACATGCATTCTATAATAGAAAATCATTTCCAATTTAGCCTTATCCTTTTAAATAAAACCTGCAGACTGGAAATTTTTTTATGTAAAATGGAAAAATTAGAGCTAGTTAAGGACAAATATAATTATCCAAACTTCTAACAAATAGTAGCCAAATGAATAAAAGGAAGAGAACTTGGAGCATTAAAGGGTGACCAATCCATACCCATATTTCTTGATGGTTAAGCATTAAAGGGTATTATGGAGCTAATATTACCAAGACTGTATTTTACTCATTTTATTAATGCATTCCTCTTTAATTTTTCAGACATTGTCATCATGGGCCACTTCTAGTGTTGAAGAGGTTGCTTCAACAGGACCTGGCATCCGCTTTTTCCAGCTTTATGTAAGCTTGAATATGCAACTTGGGAAAAATGTTTGGATGTGAAGGATTATTGTTCTGGTTCTCTAATCGTCCACTGATGTAAAAACATAAATTACCTGTTATATTCAGGTCTACAGAGACAGAAATGTTGTTGCTCAACTTGTGAGAAGAGCTGAAAGGGCAGGTTTCAAGGCCATAGCCCTTACAGTTGACACACCAAGACTGGGACGCAGAGAGGCTGACATTAAGAATAGGTACTCATATAGTAAACATACTATTACATTGTTGCATTGGTTTGTGTTGTTTCACAGCTTGAGCTATACATGTTAGAGTAAGCTTCCAGTGTTTGATCATCTATCTCTGAAGAAAACTATGACTGGCTACCATACAGGTTTTATCTTCCACCACATTTGACGTTGAAGAACTTTGAGGGTCTGGACCTTGGCAAGATGGACAAAGTACGAGGCAACAGAATTTCTTCTTAATCATTCTGGATTTCAAGGTCGTGCCGCTGCTTATTCTTGTCTTCTTTTGCAGGCTAATGACTCAGGATTAGCTTCATACGTTGCTGGTCAAATTGATCGTACTCTGAGTTGGAAGGTATAGTAATGTGGTTCCGTGCTAGAAAATCTGGAAGAATAAGTTTCAGTTCTTGCAACATTAGCAGACCTATAGAATTGTGTTGTGTGTATTTATCAATTACTAGAAAGTTTTGAAAATCTTAAAAAACCACCATTTGTGATTTACCTTTGATCTCTAATTACGGAGAAAATTATTCATAAAAAATAATCAGAATTTTATCAGGATAAAACTAGAGTTGGCCAAATTTACTGGACTTTCAGTTGGAAACTTGACATGACATGAAAGAAATGTATTAGCTAAAAGCATTTCATACTAATACTGAAAACTGCACAAACATCCTAGAATATACTTTTCATGAATCAAAACATTGTATGTAACATTTTCTCCTTAATTATGGACAGGATGTGCAGTGGCTCCAGACTATCACCAAATTGCCAATCCTTGTGAAGGGTGTACTCACTGCTGAGGACAGTAAGAATCATAAAACACTTCTCATAAACATACATGGAAAAAATCAGGTTCCATGTTTATGCCTCGTTGACCAAACTATTCTTTGTTCTGAACTTGCAGCAAGGCTAGCTATTCAGGCTGGAGCAGCAGGCATTATCGTATCCAATCATGGTGCTCGCCAACTTGATTATGTCCCTGCAACTATTATGGCTCTGGAAGAGGTAACCATCTTGAAATGAAATTTTGTTTCTTTCATAACCAATTACCTGATAAACAAACACATATGGAAGCTTATACGTTCTTTTGCCATAACTTCAGGTTGTGAAAGCTGCACAAGGGCGGATACCTGTATTCTTAGATGGAGGCGTCCGACGTGGTACTGATGTGTTCAAAGCATTGGCACTTGGAGCTTCTGGAATATTTGTAAGTAAAATTACACTTTCTTAAAAAAACATTTCCTGCATGCATTCTTTAGGGATGTTGTTGCCATGAATACATGCTCAACAGTACTAGATGATTGATTAATTCCACCAGAATAAAGGAAGTATAAATGAACCTACATGGAATTAATTTGTGGGGTTTGGCAATGGCATTCATATACAAGCACACAAAATCGGAACTCATGACATTTCGTCGTTGAATTCCAGATTGGTAGACCTGTGGTTTTCTCATTGGCGGCTGAAGGAGAAGCCGGTGTTAGAAAAGTACTTCAGATGCTTCGTGAAGAATTTGAACTAACCATGGCATTGAGCGGGTGCACGTCACTCAAGGAGATTACTCGCAATCACATTGTGACCGATTGGGATACTCCACGCCACCTTCCTGCACCAAGGTTGTAAATGGTGCCAAAAAGCTTGGAAACAAATTATTATATTCTGCTTTGAAGAGCATCCTTTTACATGAGGAAGCTCATAATTTGTGTTTTAATGAGTCTGCAATACGATAATTTTATGCTTTTGAGTAATGATGGAACAACGGCTTATTTTTCATAAATGGCCTCAAGTGCCTTCTTGTACATTCTTTCTTTGATCTATCATACTAATGATTAGCTAGGTGTTCTTTTATGCTGATTTGCTGTTTATGCTACATGTAGATAAATCTTCAATGGCCTGATTTTTATGCTTGGACAAACAGGCCTAACTAGCTAGCCATTAGGCTATTGGCTCATATCTCAACCCTCAACAGTAAAGTAAAATGACTTGTTCAGGAATTAGTCAATCTTCATATATTCTGTTCAAAAATTGAATCATCACTTGAATGGATAAGTAATTCTTTTAATGGAATTTCTAAATTTAGGATGTTATTTTGTTGTACATTTTAGAGAAAATATATATAGAATTTCAGAAATTAAAATTTTGATTTTAGATATTTCAGAAAGGAAATATAACAAGGATAGTTGAACTTAGCCTTCTGTCAACTATTAGTCTTTTGTCCAGCACATTGAGAGACTTGCTGCAAGATTTGGGTTTCGCTTGGAGCCATTGTAAAAGTCGATGACAGCATTATAACTCTCCAAAAAACATATGTTCCATGTAGTTACATTTAGTAAAATACACCAAAAACTGAGGCTTCGAATGTGATATCAGGTAGAATTTCATTTATAACTTTATTTTTTTCTATTCCCCTCCCTACTTCCTCTCTTTTCCCTTCCTTTACTTAAAGAAAAAAGAAAAATACAAATCCAAAGAAACCTACTTTCACAACAAAATGTCGAATACTGGACATAAAAACCACCTTCCATTCAGTAATTTTCAATATTTATGATCTCTATATGATTAAATGCCATAGATTTTGAATTATGTTATCGATAAATGTCGTGTATAGTTATGAAGAGTTTGAATTAATTTTCAAAGTTAAGAACTAAGTTTGGTTTAAAAAAGCATGCACCTTAATCCGTACGCTTAAACAATTCTTTGGTTTTAGTTATGAAACTTTCATTTTGAATTTAATTGTTAATTTGTCCATTTTTTTCTTACTTAAGAGGAAAAATTATGGAGATTGAATAATTGTTTTTGTTTGTAGTGTTTTGTTAAAAGAACAAGTTTTGCACCCGCACCGTACTGCAATGCACAGTATTAAATTTTTAACAATGTTTGAAATCATAAGATTTTTATAATTGTAATGGTGAAATTATAATATATAATTAATATAGTATATTAAATAAATCAATAACAATTAAATGACTTAGAAAACACAAGATAGAAAGATTTGAGGAAATCATTTAAATTTTCCTTAATAACAACATTGGATAGATTTTATAAAACTCCTTACTAAAGCAAAATTCTAAATCAGTTATAGCAATTGAATCAAAACATACCAAGCATTAATTTCAGCTAAAAATACAAAATTATATAATTTCCATTGCCAAAATTTATATAATATTTTATAGAATATATATAAAATTATACTTTTGTATGGTATATATGCAAAATTAAATATTGTTTTATGGAATATATACAATTTGTTAAATAAAATTTGTTTTTCTAATATATTTTAGGATATCCTAATTTAGCTGCAATTCACCCTCTTTACATTTGCGAGATTAAAGTTTTATTAAATTCCTATTATGGTTTATATTAATTTTTTATTAAAATTTCCTATTTCAGAATACATACCTTTTATAAAATATATAAATTTATTAAAGCTAATTTCCTTTCTAATATTTTTTTATAAAAATGTTAGTTTAGGTAGAATCTCTACATTAATAGACTAAATTAGGTAATACTTTCGTCCGGAATTGAATAATCATTTTTTATTTTAATTAAAAATTAACAAAAGTTATTTGACTTTAATTAAATTACCAAATTATCATTGATATTAATGTTAAGATTGGTGGAATCCATAAGTTACTGAAATGTAAATCCCTTAAATTAAGGTGGTCAGTGTGAGACTTATGATTTAGTGATATATAAATTACTTAAATTAAGAAGATTATTAATACATTTAGATAGAAAAATAAGTCTATAAAAGGTGGACATTCAATTGTTAAATCAAAATTGTCTTTCTAATATTTTTTCAAAAACAAATCCTAATTTAAGTGTAATTTATCATCTCTAAACTTTTACGGGATTAAAGTTTTATTTAATTCCTATTATGATTTTTATTGAGTTTTAAATTAAAATTTCCTACTTCAAAATATACATACTTTTTTTTAATGAAATTTTTAAATTTATTAAAGCTAATTGTCTTCTAATATTTCTCAAAAAACAATCGTAGTTTAGGTAGAATCTCTACATTAATAGACTCTACATTAATAGACTAAATTAGGTTAATTCCCTATACAATTTTTTAATGGAATATTTAATTAAAATTTCCAATTTCAAAATATGTATAATTTTTATGGAATATATAAAATTTATTAAATCAAATTTCATTTCTAATATTTTTCAAAGTAATCTTTAATCCTACGATGATGGTAGAATCCAAACCATCTACATTAATGAATTGACAGTTTGTTTAGTTATTGTTGCTGATTTGAATGCAAAGTGTAATACTTTGTTTAATGAAATAGTTTATAAATAAAATTTTAGAATCGACAAACTCGAGTATTTATAATTGAATTTTCTAATGTATGTATTAATATTAGTGCGTATTTAGCAGTTAGTACAACCTAGATAATGAAAGATTTCTTTTAAATATTCTCGTTCTATCGATATATTTTTCTAAATTTGTTTACCTTAATTTAAGGGTCAAGGTCCACAAATACCCTTACTAACTTGAAAAATAGCAAAACTATATTAAACTTTTAAAAATTCTCACAAAATGTCATTCTATCAAATTCGACCTTAATTCCTTGATCATGTTAGTAATGAGCCCAACACACTATTTTAAGGCTATTTTGTCTTCTTCCTTGGCTGAAATTGGCGCAATAATGAAGTCGATATAGCTTTTCCCAGTTCCCACGAGACTGCTAAGAGTACTACAAGAACCCGCCTCCAGGGGCACAGACGAGTTGGTAAGTGGCAAGGTGATAGGGGTGGAACACCTCGACGTTGCGGGTTCGAACCTGTGTGGGTGGCAGTTCTTTGCTAAAATATTACATGGGCTGTTGCTAGGTTCGTATCTCGTTGGTCCTCTCCTTTGCAAGCGGCTGCCACTCGTGCATATCCCTCGATTTACAACCACCTGACTAAGAGGCCTCTAGTACAGGTGGGGATACTACAGAAACCACCGATTTTCAAGATGCAGAAGTAGCGAACAATTTGGGAACTGAGCTAGAAAATATAAGTATGCTATATTTAGAAGTAAACATAATACCTGCGATCAAACAATTGGAAAAAAACCAAGAAAAGCAAGAAATTTGGTCAATCGACGACTTAATTCAATTTGCATTTACATTGAATTTGATAGAAATTTGAAGGAGAAAATCCTTACCTTAGCGAGAGACAGATGAGGCTTCGGCGAAGAAATTCTGGGCTTGGGAATCAACGCCAACGAAGCAGAGATAATTTCGTAATTTCGATAGTTCTGGCAAAGGTATCTAGGAACATTCGGGTCAACCGGCAAGGTCCGACCCTTATCAGCCAATTGGTAGTGTTGCCGCCGCTGCTCTTCATCGTCTCGATCACCATTCTTTTCGTTGGTCGGAGAAACGAAACCAATTGCTTGTTTCTTATTCTGGGAATCTGATTACAAAGAAAAGGGAAGAAAGAAGAAGTGAAAAAAAAAAGAAAGAATTTTTATAGGTATTTGTGAAGACAAAAATACCCTTAAAAGAATCATGTATTTGATAGAAAGACATTTTGTGAAACTTTATAAAAGTTCAGAGTGTATTTTTTATATTTTTCAAATTCAAGAACATTTTGTGAACTTTGAAAAATTGAAGAGCATTTCTTATATTTTGCCATAAATATTATAATATGAATCTATTCAAATCATCAATCAATATTCACACATTTCTCTCTCTTTCAATTCCCTCTAATATAATAACATATTTCTCTCACTATAATTTTTTTACAAAGAAAGTGTCCATTTCCCTCTTCAGTATATTTCCATTTTATTTTTTTGGGAGTAAAATACAAATTAAATTCTTTAGTTTCAATACATCATTTATAATTTTTTTCTCAAAAAATTTTGTCTGTGATAAATTAGATAGTAATAGATCTAAACACATGCTTTAATTGCATCACTAATAAGTGGGCATACAAATTATAGAGCAGTTTCCGAGGTTGTTGCTTCTTTTCAGACATGTGCATGAGTTAAGCATAGGGGTGGCAAAATGGGGCCGGCCCAACATTAAGCTCGAAAAATAAATGGGTTGGATTTCAATATTTGTGGCCTAAAAAAATCGGGCTTAATTGGCTCGACCCGTTTGGCCCGCGGGTCAAATGGATTCGGGCCATTTTAGCCGCGGGCTGACGGGCTGGCCCGATTACAAAATTTTTTTTTAATGTATTAAATGAATGAACATTATGTTTGTGTTTGATGGTTTAAATGTTTTTTTTATTTGCTTGAAGATGGTTGGTTTGTTTTAGAAGTTTTTAGTGTAAAATTGTAAATATACTGCTGACTATAGATATAAACATGTGTTTATCTTTTATGATTTAAATTTGTTGAAGTTGAGATGACATAGTGGACTGTTAGGCCAAAATAAGACTATAAATGTGTTTTTTATTTGTAAATAATTAATAGATTTATTTTTTCAGTCAACATAACATCATAACTTTTTTAAAAAATTATAAATTTTCGAACTATTTTAGCCCGTGGACCATGTAGAGGCTGGACTGGGCCTCAATATTCCAGGCCCGCACAATTTTGGCCCGGCCCGACCCGACCCGATTAAATCATTTGGCCCGTTGGGTCGGGCCGGGCCGAGCCAGCCCGCCCATTTTGCCACCCCTAGTTAAGTAGTTATTGATAATTGACCTACATTCATCAATAGAAAACTAGCAACTATTTTCGTCTTTTCCTTTTTGGTACTTTTTGAGATTTGTGGCCTTTTATCACTTTATTTTGGTGGATGAAATGAAATACTGAAGCAACAGACTCCATTGCATTATAGACACATTTTAAGCATTGCATGTTTGTGTTCTATATTCTAATTTTGATCCTTAATTGTGATCTTGTGCAGATGCTATTCAAAGGTTTTCCAAATGAATGTAATGTATTAAATTCATCGAGGAATGGTATATTAGAAAAAGGATTTTCTAATATGGAGTTTTTACCAAGAATAGAATACATTTTTCAAATCTTTTCAATAATAAGGTAATTCGGTATTTATGTTACCGAATAATATATCATTCGGTAATTATATTATCGAAATTCTAATGAACATTTTTTCAATCTTTTTTTTGACATTTACGATATTAAATATCTTTTATTTGATATTAATAATATCAAATTATATTCAATTTAGAATTTATAATAACGAATTATTTTTCATAAGTCAAAACTCTTTCAAATATCTTATGAGATTCTAGTGAATGAAAAAAATAAATAGTACATATTCTTCAAGAATCTTGGAATTGTCGCTACCGAATGCTTTTGGATTTTTTAACCCCAATCATTTCTTTTTTTTTCTTTTCTCTCAAACTCAGTTGTCTAATATTTCTCCTAACACTTGGTTTTTTTTCTTCCTACAGCTTAAACTCTTGTTCTTCTTCTTGTTTTTTTTTTTAAATTTTAAAAATACTCTTCTCCTTCAGTTTTTTTTTTTCTTTTTCTCTTTCATGAATTGAAATAGTTCCATGATTTAAAGGAGGTATTTTGGCACGGTAAGTTCCGCATGGCTATGAGTAGTTGGTCTGCATATTGCATTAGAATTTATAATATTGTATTAGAACGGAAAGCCTTATTCAATTGTTCAAGTATTGGTTTGCATTAGAACTTTTAGAAAGAAAGCTTTGGCTCTTAAGGAAACTCTAGGTGTGGTGGTCACTCATCATTTTTGGTATGTGCTTACGGCATCCACTGTAATTGTTAATTGTTTTTTGGCTTTTTTCTTTTTTTCCGCACCCCTAATAATTTTGTAACATTTTCATTATTCAATTAGTAAATGAATTTTTTTTATCAAAAATATGATTTTTAATTTTTTCAACACATACTACATATGCAAAAATCTATTTTTATGGTATGGTATTTTTAATTTATAATATAAATATATTTAAACACGTGATTTAAATTTTAATTTGTAATGTTAAATTATTTGATTTAAAGAATTAAAAAATGTAAATTTAATTTTATAAAAAAATGTAATTTTGGAAATTTGTAGTATGTACTTTAGTTAGCAATAAAAATTAACTGAATGAGTAAAATATATTGAAATCTTAATAATATCAAAATAAATTAATACAAATAACAAAAATGAAATAATCATCTATCTATGACCAATCCAATCATGACAAGATGCCCTACAACCATTCGGTATAGACGGTGGTTGTAAACAAGATAAATTGTATAAATTTATTGTTTCGTATCTACGGATTTCAATTACCGCTTGAGAAATATCTTCATCATTCAAAATAGATAGTTGTGTAGGTACTTATGCATAACCTGCAAGTGCAGCTCCCAATTGAGAGAAAGTAAAATACCCACTGAAAGTGTAGTGTTGCTCCAAAGGTGGTGTCTGATCAAGAACAAAGGGAGTACAGAAATAGCCATGTGAAAGGCTTGGCTCACCAACGTTGTAAGGTGCACAAGAATGCTGATAGCCATGACTATAGATATATGGGTGTTCATGCATGCCAAACTACTGTGAATTTACTGTACATTGGGGGCAGGTAGGAAGGTATGCATCCTCATATAGAACAACACCTGAGGGATGTCGGTCAGGAGAAGATGTTTCAATAGAACGTATATGGCTCTGCCTATTTCTCGAAGAAGGCTCAACGACTGGTGGACAAATATCATCCTCAGTGACTAGTCCAATATCACAATAACAGGCTGTTGAAGCTCGTCGGTCCATGGATGTTTGGCTGAAGATACCGACGGCTGGTCGAGATGGAATAACAACATGTACAATATCACCCTGACATGGTTGACATTGCAAAACTTAAATACGCTCAATTCTTCGAAATGCAACCTTGACACTATACTTGGTTCTTTTAAGATAGTCTAGAAAAGCCGAATCCCTGGTATGTCTCATCATATCATCGGCATCCCAATATTGACGTTGTAACGTCAAAGACTATAAAATACAATGACATACAAATTAGTAAATTTAATTAGCATAAAATATTAAAATTAAGTACTAAGTACTAACCATGCAGTCATATGCAGATGTTCGTCCCTCAAATCCAAATTGCCTGTGAACAAGGCCAGGCATATGCATCTCGACCATGTAGAAAAACATAAGAGGAACTTTAGCCTTCCAAATTAAACGCCCCTGCAATATTTTGGCAAAGCATCCAGCACAACAGTTTATGGAATAATAAAAACTATTAACAATGAAGTTAATATGTTAGAGATATTATATTCATATTATACAAAATATGAAAAAATATACTAAAAATCATAATAGTCATCTCGCATAGGTAAAATACACTTATCTGATTAGTAACAAGATTATCCAAAGAATCTCTATATCCACGCACAACATTAGTTATATGTCGTGTATGTGATAGATGAGTATGCCATCTTGCACCATATGGAGCATGCAAGTCTGGCACTGTATCCTGGTAATAATGAGCCTCATAGTAGGGAATCTTTCCCAAGTCCAAATCTGAAATAAGTATGAATACAAGTATAAATAATTGATATTTGGTCTAATATTTTTAATCTTAATCTTGATTTGTGTGTCAGTACCCGCAGTAGAAGAAGTGAACCAGTTATATCTGTTGTGATGCTTTTTGTTGCCCAACATAGATGGTGATATTAACATGAAAACACTACACTACCCTAGTTGCAATCGCCAATTGAGTTGAGATATCTGATAAGCTCTAAATAATGAAGGGGAACTATGGCACTAGACTTGTCTGCAAATAAAAATCCTCCAAAAAGTTAGAGCAATAGTATGCGTGCCCGCTGCTAGTATTGAATCTCTGTGGTGTTCTCTGGGAGATCCTTCTCTACATGATCTACAAGGGTATGAAGAGAAAGTCGATTACCCTCAAACTGCTTGTGTCTGGAGTGAATCCAAGCAACTCTTGACAGATCTCCTGCCACTGCCCGTAACAAGTTGACCATCGATTATGACGCCCCAAAGAACCTCAATATCCTCTAATGTAATGGTCACCTCTCCAATCGGCAACCAGAATGTATGAGTCTCTTGGCCCTATTGCTTTACAAGTGCAGTAATAAGGTGGCGATCATATTTTAACTGACATGTGTGAGCACCTAATCAATATACACCCTCGAATCTTGCTCTAAAAAAGTAATGCTCAACCCGTGGGTGGAATGGAACATCGACCCAAAATCTTTTGTCGCTGCGTCTACGTCTTAAAATTGTGTTATTTCTAGTCCTAAAAGTGTACTGAGACCTATGATCATCCCGTAGTGATACCATTTGCTATGACTATTGAACTGAAATTTTGTGAGAAACGACCATTATGTAGAAAGATGGACTATTTCTTATGTAGATCATGCTCGATCATATTCGAAGTTCAAGTTTGAACAATTCCAAAAATATGAAAAAACTTTTGAATTTTTATTTGATTTGAATAAATTGAAGTCTACGTATGTTGATAGTTTGAAGACTTTTTGTATCAATCTTGAAAGTTTTCTAATGCAAGAGATGATATCTGACATTGATGGAAATGACTTGTTTTTTGAATTAAAAGCTTTGAGATAGTCTATACATGAAGAAGTCAAAAAGGCAATTGAAATGTTGAACTATTTGAAGAATATGGATAGATGTTACCCAAATGCAATGATTACTTATAGAATTTTATTGATTGTACTAGTCATTGTAGCCTCTGCTGAAAGGAGTTTTTCAAAATTGAAGTTGATAAAAACTTATCTTCAATCAACCATATCACAAGAAAGGTTGAATGGATTAACTATGTTATCTATTGAAAATGATATGCTAGAAAATCTTGATTTTAAGATCTTCATGAATGACTTTGCAAGTAAAAATGAAAGAAGAGTAATTTTTCAAATTTGAGGTAATTTTTTATAAAACTAAAATGTATTTGTTTGTCACATTTTACAAAAATATCTTAGTTATATTAATTTAATTTGTTTTGTTTTAGGTATTATAAAACTTTGTCTATAATGTTAAGAGAAGAAAAAAATCAACGAATTCAACATTCATATTGGAGTTAATCATCAGGTTTGTCATATGATTATATTAAAACTCTTTTACAATATATAGATTTGTCCAAAACTTTAATATTTTGTCATGTTTACTTTTTTTTTTTCTTCTGTGATACTTTTTTTTTTATTAAATGAGATGTATTATTATATATAGCAATTATGCAGAGAAAAAGTTAAATATACACATATATATATATATATATATATAATATCGTTAAAATAAAGGATAAAATGCCACATAATGATACTTCGCATAGGGCCTTCCAATTCTCAGGGCCGGCCCCGCAAAGGGCATTAATATCAAAAGTGCATATCCTTTTGTGCTAAATAAAAGTTATTTCAGGTTTTTTATACTATTGTAATTCAGATACATACACCAGAAGAGAGATTATATTTTTCATTAGAGAGCTATTTCTTGAACGGTAATCATAACAAGTTATTATGAGAATAGTTGCTGACGTATTTCATGTTTAATCTGTTTTGGCTCATATCCTCGCTTTGGACATGCCTTGGTGTGGTCATTCACACTGTGACATGAAAAGTTCTAATGTAGATAAATTTTAAGAGGCTTTTATGAGAAATGACATAAGTCTTTGCTTGCAAAGCCAACTTCTACTTGAATGTTTGTAAAATAGGGTTACCGAGTCCCAACTTAGAATATCATTTCCTCAACAAATTGATGCATGCTATCTAGTACTCTTCTTGTGTGTTCAAAATTGGATACTATTGTCTAAGTGTCACAACCCAAAAGAAGAAACACTTCATATCACAAGCACAGTCATCACCCTCATGTTCATCTTCAGTTTTACAATTTACGTTATACTAATTTAAATTATGAATTCACATATAAATACTTTAGAATTAAGAAGAGTTATTCGCCAAACAATCTTTCTCTCTCTCCAGACACTATTGCTTCGGCCATCCACCATCTCATTCCCTGTATCTCTTAAGTAGGGGTGGCAAAATAAACGGCCCGACCCGAACGGGCAAGTGATGTAATCAAGTTGGACCGAAATTGTACGGGCTTAGAATATTAAGGCCCAACCCAATCTCTACATGGGCCACGCCAACAGGCTAAAATGACCTAAAAATTTATAATTTTATTAAAAACATTGTGATCTTATATTGGTTGAAAAAACAAATATATTAAACAATTCCCAAACAAACAACACATTTATAGTCTTATTTTGGCCTAAAACAAATACTAAAATAGTCTCAACTTCAGCACATTTAAATCATAAATGATAAAACAGAATGTTATATAATGTTCATATATATAGCCTGCAATACATTTACAATTTTACACCAAAAACTTCTAAAACAAACAAACCATCTTCAAGCAAACAAAAAAAACATTTAAACCATCAAACACAAACATAATGTTCATTCCTTTCCTACAATATTTTACTCCAAAAAATTCTAATACAAACCATCTTCAAGCAAAAAAAATAAAATATTTAAACCATAAACAAAATGTTCATAACTGCAGCTGGGAACACTTTTACACCAAAAACTTCGGCATACAAACCATCTTGAAGCCGAAAAAAAAATCAAATCCACAATTACATAATTAATTTAAAATAGCATTAGAATATCCTTTAGGCATTCGTATCTCCTCCACATCTTGTAGTTGTGCATCTATAATTAATTAAAAAAGAAGAAATAGTTAGTAACTAAAATGAAACATTGAAATTTATGAAATGCAAATAACAAATTGAATGTATAAAAAAGAATATTATTAGTGTATAATTATCGAAAATTCTAACTTTTTTGAAACCATACAACCAATTACATGTACAAATGAGGGCTTGCATATTTTTTGGGAGCAAACAAATTCTATACTTGTTTAAGATTCGACCACCAATACTAAACAAAGATTCTGAAGCCACTGTTGTGATTGAAATGCTCAAAATGTCACAAGTAATTTGCAAGTTGAGGAAAACGATACTTATTTAACTTCCAATACTCGAGCACATCTAAATCACTACCAACTGTGCATCCTTCCTCCAAGTATATTTCAAGTTGGGACTTCCCATCGTTCGAAGACATTTGCCTCATTTCTTGATGATATTCCTAAAATTGGACCAAAGAAAAATACAATTGCATTACAAAAATATAGTACAAGCTTTAATAAAAAAATAAAAACAATACAATGAAAGATAGTTATCTTACATCTTCAATGCACATCATCGATGACGATATTGTTTCATTTGGTTGTGCTCAAGAATGAGATTGATGATCTTTTGATGTTCCATTATGCTTATATTCATTAAATAGGTCATGCAAGACATCTTTAACTTTATTCACTTTTTCTTGATAAGTATGTGGATAAAGTCTCTTATAGACAAAGGTAAAAAACCTTAACTTTTTCTATAGGTCAACAACAGATCCTAATGTAAGAATTACACTATAATGACTCCAATACTTATCAAAATTTTCCTTCATGCTTGATGCCATGACTTTGATCACCTCATCTTCACTTGTCAAATTCTCATTCAATTTTATCTCAATATTTGCAAGTTGCATGAAATATAAATTTGTTGTGGGATAAGATGATCCAGATATCAATTTAGGAATGCGATAAAAAGAGGCCAAGAGAGAACACATCTTCTTTGCTCTTTTTCACTCTTCAATACTTGGACAAAATTTATAATTTCTATCATGAAAAGGGAAACTTATGAATGTACGACGATATTTCAAAGTACTTTCAAGCATTATTTATGAAACATTCCATCTATTAGACACATCCAACTTCAAGAAACCTCCATTAACATCATTGAATTGCACTTTCTCAACACATATTTGAAATTCTCTCATTCTTCCATCTGAACCTTTCACATACTTAATACTTTCCCTAATTTTTGTCAAAACATCACTTGTCACATTTATTCCTTCTTGATCTATAATATTCGAGATATGAGCACAACATTATTGCAAATTAAGCCTATCTTTTAAAATATTTTGCATGCTATTATTGTTAGAGGCATTATCTAAGGTGAAGAAAAATATTTTTGAGTTTATTCCCTAATTCCTAAGAGATTCATAAATCTTTTTAGATAATTCTAATCCAGTATGTGGGCAATTTAAAGTGCAAATTTACTATTTAACCTCCATTCTTTATCAATATAATGAGCAATGATAGTCATATAACCTTGTGTAAAACTGTTAGGAATCCATACATCAAAAGTTAAACAAAGTCTTCGAGAAATAGTAACTATTGATTTCTTAAGTTTTTCCCTTTCACTTAAATAAACATTCCAATAATCAGTTTTGCAAGTGTTTCTAGTAGTAGGTTTAAAATCAAGTTGCAAGTACCTATACACCTTATGCACCCCCTCATATTCTGCCTAACTAAGTGGAAAATCATGTTGAATGACAACTTTAACCAACAAATCTCTATAAATTTTATTATCAAATTTTCTAAACTTTGTCAATGTAGTGTGTCTATCTAGCAAGTCTTATTCCTATGAATATGATATTTTGGGCATTTTTAATAATATCAAGTCTTATTCCTATTTTGGATTTTTTAATTTCTAGGGTTTTAGCTCCGATTAACAAAGGACTTGAGAAACTTTCTAGCTATGAATCGGGTATAGAACCGATGGGCGACGCTTGGTTACAATTTAGAATCCGTTATTATATGTTTGCTCTAGTTTTTTTTTGTTTTTGATGTTGAAACGATTTTTCTTTATCCCTGGGCAATGAGTTTCGATGTATTGGGTATATCCGTATTTATAGAAGCTTTAATTTTTGTGCTTATCTTAATTGTTGGTTTAGTTTATGCATGGCGAAAGGGGGCATTGGAATGGTCTTAACCCCCCATATCATGATATCTAGGGATTACATAACATTTATCTAAATGTCTCCTCAATTGAGTGGTTCCCGAAGCACTTTTACAACTATAATTTTTCTTGCACCATTACATTTGCATATTTCTTTTCCACACATCGAATGTATTAAACCTATATTTCTTAGAACTTGAGCTTTGACTAGTATCTTATTTGCCATCATCATTATTCTTCATCTTAGTGTTAGTAGTAGACACAACAATAATAGATTAGTTAGAGTCGTTACCTGTATTACTTTTGAACAATTCTATTATATCATCCATATCCACACCATTTGATACAAAATTCATATTGCAGTCCAATAATAATTATATGAAAACAAAGGGCAATTGTAAATCAATTTTTTATTTTTTATTTTAAAAAGTATAGCAAAGCTAAATTAATAGTTTCAAAAATTCAGTGCAGCAAAAATTTAAGATTGTGATACATGTAGTTGAATGAAAAGGGCAAAAAAAGAAAAGAAAAGAAAAAGAAGAAGTACAAACTATATAGTAATAGAAAAAAAACATAACTATCGAGATTAATATATTTTTCTAATAGAATGCATATGTGCATAAAATAAAAATAGACTGTATAATCATAATTTAACTCACAATCTTTGAAAGTAATATTTATTTTCAGAATTCAGAAACATAGAAATAACTGAAGTTAAGGATCAAAATGTTCATTTCTTATTTGAGATAGCTCTAAATAGATGTTGCCTCGACACTTGGGCACATATTTCAACTAATAATATTTTATCACTTTCACTTTCACTTCCAGCTAACTACTAAGTCATTAAACTAATTAATTAAACCAGATAAGATAGAAACACTTTATGTTGATAATCAATTAATCATGCAGGTTTCAATTTCACAAGTCCTTTTCAAACTTCTAATTTGAAACCAGTTGTTGATCACTACCTATTCATAATCTCTTTAGAAGGGACAAAAACATGGCCTATTTCACAAACGTAGTTTCCATTTCATTACTTGTCCTTAATTAACTTTTCTGCTCCAATTTATTCTCAAATTATTTTAACTATTCAAAATGGTTTAGTTTCACTTCATTATTTGTCTTTAATTCGGTAAATCACGTATAAATATGAAGATTTGAAACATGGAATTCTTTCCATTCTTGTGGGTTTCTTTGCCACCACCTGAATGATGTGGTGCCACCAATTATTGGTCTTGAGTTCAATCAAAATAATCATTCTCGATCATATCAAAATGTTTCATAATCCAAATAATCCCTCACAGTGACATGCTCTCTCAATTCATAAACTTCTAGTATGATAATTTTTCTTTAGGAAATGGTTTAATTATTATAAAAAAACTAGAATAATGAAGAAAAAGTTGCTTGAATGAAATAGCAAAAAAAAAAAATCACTTATGATTTATGAACTAAATAAAAGAGTTTTAAATCCATTACTAATTTAAATGAACCTACATGGTCACACACTGAAACGAACTAAAATGGATATCTTGTTTATAAGTTTTAGATAAGATCTAGATATATATATATATATATATATATATATATATATATATATTATGGGTATTATTGGAAATTGAAAGAAAAAAGAAGACATCTCATTCTGAAATGAAAAATAGGCTTTTAGAGTTAAATGAAACCCTAGTCGCCACTTATGAGTTTATATATACTCCTTACATGAGATTTTAGTGTAGCGATTCATTTTCTTTAAAAATCCTAGCTGCACCTAAAATCTCTTTACTTTCTTCATCTTCCTCATTATCCCAAAGTAGCAAGATATTAGATATCCTGTTAGCACAAGAAAATTGTCTTAAAGGAGAGTTAATCGTGTGGATACCAATAGAGGACGTTTGTGATTTACAATGCCTTTGTGGTTCAAATTATCACACTTCGAGAGGTGTTATTCTATATCTAATTAATTTAATAAATATACATGGATCCTTAGTGGGAGTTTTCAGTTTAATTTTGTTAATTTCGTTGTGTATGATATCTTCGAAACCCAAACACCAAATGCAGTTGAAATTACACCTACTGCAAAAACATGATTATTATGAACTGTTTGAGCAACTACTTCAATTATTTTAGAGTTGCCTCATGCATAAACGAGACAAATATTATGAGTGACTAATATTTTTCTTAATTCCAATACGACATACACATATGCAACTTTATTCTCAACTATCACACTTCTAAAAAGATTGATTATTTTTACTTTTTGTAATGAATTTTGTTTGATTTTTTTTTTGTTCTTTGAGAAGTTAAACTGTCATATGTTTGCACATGTTTGGATGATATTTCTTTTATATTATAGACTAAATGTAAGAAAATTAATGATTTGAAACAATTGTAACTAAATATGTAATTATAGATATCTTGTTGGTTTATAATAAAGAAAAACTGAAGAAGAAGAAAATATTTTTGCAAAAATAAAAACATTATATATAGAGAAAGCAACATACACACACATACAAATATATATATATATATATATATATATACCTTCCAATATTTCATTTGTATATTTTAGCAATAATTCAATTATGTTTGAATTTAAGATCCCATCATCTTTACTAATTTATCCTTTTGTGCCATTTTGAAAAAATGATCCATTACCTATTTTCACTTCACTTTTGACTTTTTATGTAACATTTTTAATATGATTTGAAAATATTACACAAAAGATCAAAAGAAAAAAGGAGCGATGTGCCATTTTTGACATCTTTTGAAAAAATAACACATAATTTACTTTTAACTTGTAAGAAAAATGAGAGTTAAGAGATAAAATTAAATGGTTAATCAATAAAAAAATGATAAATTGTAATAAAAATTATATTTAATTAAAATAATTGAAAAGATTGAAGGACATATTAAGACAATTGAAATATTGAAGGGAGTTTATTTTTCACAAAATGTTTAAAAGACTTAATGAAATTAATCCAAAAATCATTAGGGGTCAATTTGACCAAAATTACAAATATAATGTAATAAAAATATTGATAAAAAATATAGTATAAGAGACCAATTTAAAAAAGTATTATTCGTAAGCATAAGAGAAAAGTGTCAAATTGAACATGCACATCTTCGTTTTTATCGCCACTTTTGTGTGTGGTTCTCTTCTCAACTTTAATTAAATCGCCTCACTTCCATCAGTATCTCCGCCCGTTCTTTTAGCAGCTCAACTACTGTACTAGTATAAATTTTCATCTACTCTCCATTCTCATTATTACTCATCTAGCCATCCATCGTTTTCAAGTTTTGGGAATTTCCTGGGCACAGAAGAAGAGAAGAAAATGGCTGCCATTTTGCAAACAGTTGGAGTAGCATCAGTGGCATCAGGGGTCTTCTCGGATCATTCCAATAAATCACGTGTCTCCTCTCTGCATTTGCTCCCAGGTTTTTAATCTTTTGAAATTTGTTGTTTTCATTTTAAGGAAATTCAGGGGTGGAGATTTTGAATGAAGGGATGTTGCCCCAATTGGGCCACTGTGTGATTTACGCTTTCTGTGTTAGCTTGAGTTCATGATTGCAGTTTCTTGTTTCAAGATTAGATTTCTCACAGTTGAAATGTAAATAGAAGCATTTTTATTTGGTTTGTTTGGTTTCCCCTTGTTCTCAGCAATTAGATCTGATTTAAGGACGGTTTTTGGTTCGATCCGTGGAGACTCTAGAGCCGGAAAATTAGTTACCAAAGCAGTAGCGGTCAGTATAATATGTTCCATTGCTAATTATTTTCGTTTGATGATATGAATTTGTCTCTTTGTTATGCACAGTCTGAAATTTGCCTTTTTTTTTGTGTCCCCTTGTTGCATTTCTGGGATTTCAGGCAAAGAGTGAAAATGCTTCACCTACTACGAAACCTGGGTAATATCTCTCTTCTTTCTTATGTTTCAATTTGGTGCTCATTTGTGTCTCACTATTATGTTTTGATTTTAATCTCGTGATAATAATTTCCAAATCGACAGAAGTGGACTGTTCGTTCAAATGTGGTTAAGTGTCTATTTCATCACGTTTCACGAACATAAGAAGCTTTTTATCTCAGGATGTAGCAATTTTTGGGTTTACACAAATACTTGCGACTGCAATTTGGTTGCTGTGAAATGCAATGAGAGAATGCGCTATGCATTATTTGATAAATGAAAAGCTTAATGTGTCAGTTATATCTTGCTTGTATAATTTTTTAACTGTGTTTGAGTGTTGTCAAGGATGATAGGCACACTCAAGATGCTTAAGACCACATAGAGCCTAGCGTGTGGTGTGAAAAAGGATTCACCCAAGTAAGGCAGACGCCCATGTGTGTATATATAAAAGAGGTGAATAATTCTATTAAGTAAACCCAAAAGGATATTTAAATCTAATAATCTAAAACTTTTTCTAAGTCCTAAGATAGATGATTGATCCCCTAATCTCTTCAAAAGACCAATTATCAACTTATAATCATCATCAAACTGAGACAAAATCTTTATTCTGGCAGCTTTAATAGCTCTTTTGAGAGAATTTTGTCTATTTCAAGGTATTAATTTAATTTTAGAGTTTTAGCAAGATATTATTTGGTCTCTGACAGACTTTTCTCTACTATTCTCAAGTCCTTAATTACGATTTATACTTTTCAAGGGTGATAGGTGCACTCAAGATGCTTAGGACCACAAATAGCATAGGTGTGAGGCACAAAAAAACATTCACCAAGTAAGGCAGATGCGTGTGTGTGTATATATAAAAGAGGCTAATAATGCTATTAAATAAACCCAAAAGAATATTTAAATTTAATAATCTAAAACTTTTCCTAAGTCCTAAAATAGATGGATGATCCCCCCTAATCTCTTCAAAAGACCAATTATCAAATAAACATCATCATCAAACTGAGACAAAATCTCTATCCTGGCAGCATTAATAGTTCTTTTGAGAGAATCTTTCGTCCATTTTCAAGGCATTAATTGATTTTTTTAGTTTTAGCAATATATTATTTGGTCTCTGACAGACTATTCTCTACCATTCTCAAGTCCTTAATTAAGATTTAGATTTTTCCAGCAGAACATAGGAAGCTTAAGAGAAATTTTACTTAGGTGTGTTTTGACAGCACCTTAAACTATGGAAAAGGTGTAGCAAGGCACAAGAAAGAGCAAGCTTGACAAAATAAGCCCCATCTGAAAGGTTTTGAGGTGCTTTTCCTAATAAAGGTTGTGCCTTTGCGCCTTGACAACATTGCTATGTCTTACTTTCACAAACCAGAATTATTATTTCTAATGCAAGCACACTAGAAAAGAGAGTTTTGAAATGTCAGAAGCAGTACTGGAGTTGATATTCTGAGCTATAACTGAAGGAGAAAGGCAATGTTAATCATGTTGAGTTTACTAATGCTGGTGGGCACCAAGTCAGGAATTAAGTTTTTGGATGTGAAAATTTTTCAATCCCTTAGAACATGGAACTTTCCATTTATGTTTGAGATAGATTCAGATATTTGTTGTGTGGGGAGATTGCCTCTGGATCATGTAGTTTTTAGGTGGCTCATAGAGCGTTTGATCTCCACTATAGGACATGGTGTGCTATTGAAAACATTGAGCAATAATGTTTAACTAGAAAAAAACCCATGTGACTATGGACAGGTAATATGGCATAAAAAAACTATATGCAGGATATCAGAAAATAATTTGTTTTAGTCTTTAATTTATGAATCAAATCCTGTTACCTAGAAATAGATTTCAACATCAAGTTTAGATCTATAATATGCTATAGGTTACTTCAATAATTCTGGATTAATAATTGGATGGCCAGGAATGGAATCTAATATATGTTGGAGTTTCGGGAAATGGGCAAGGTTTTGATGGACTTAAACAAAGCAGTAATAGTGTTACTGAAACTAGGGCCATTAATCCTTCCCACATTGTGTATTCCATCAAATGTTTATGGAAATGATAAATGGGTTGTGTGGTGGTGCTCTATTAGTATTATCTCTATTAAATTTTGTTAAATTTTCACCTGCACTAAAATTTTAAGACATTAAGATGATAGAAAGGTTGAATTTAACTATTTAATCCTTCACTCACCCTCGCGTGTGGGCTGACCACAAATTCTCAATAACAAATCTAGCACTTGAGTGGATAATAGCCTGTAACTATAGGTAGAAGCATGGGTTTGAAAACACGTCACGTGTGGGCTGACTTCAAATTCTCAATTATAGGTTGAACACGTAGATAATAGTCCGTATTTATATAACGGTGGAAACAAGGTTTTTTAAAACACGACTACAATGACTACTTGTGTAATAACTATTAATGTTAATGGATGAAACTGCAGAAACGGTGATTAGAATTTAGGATCTCCCACTCTCATGGTATATTAAATCTCTGTCTGGTCTAAAAGCTTAAGTTGATAGTGAGGGATTGTAAACTTTTTAAAGGTTTCCAAAGGGAAAGTTTTCATTTGGGTTAAGTCAAAGCAACAATGAATGTGTTATTTTTCTTCCTTGGGGTATCATCTTTTGTGTTGCCTTAATATTCAAATCAGAATATGGATCAATGTTGAGATTAGATGGACAGATGGACATAATTGAAATTTGTATTCTTCGATAAAAGAAGTGAAAACAGAAATTTCAAAATAGCAACTTGTAACCAATTAAAGAGGGAGAGAATTAACCAAATGCTGATAGCTTTGGTGAATGTTTGAGCATATGAAATTTCATAGAAGTTTTGGATATTTGATCAATTGAAGAAGAGCATATGAATGCTACAAAATAGGTGCATTCTCGTAGATTTGTAAAAAGATTTGAAGCAGATATTAGTTCTATTTGACGTATAAGACAGAATAGTGGACTGCTGGGAATGAGACGTGGTATATTTTAAGGGCCTACATGGCTACATGTTTGATGGGCAAATCTTGGTTAGGTTTGTAAAGGATTAATGACAGGCTATGAAGTGTCCTATCCATTTGGACATCTTCAATGGAACCTAAGGATGCGCATGAAACCCTCGATCGAGATCGAGTTGGTGATCCCTTTTATTTACATTTTATTGAGCAGTAAAATTTGCTCATGTTTGATGGGCAAATCCTGGGTAGGGTTGTAAAGTATTAATTTCAGACTATGAAGCGTCCTATCCAATTTGGACATCTTCAATGGAACGTAAGGATGTACATGCAACCTTTGATTGAGGTGGTGATTTTTTTATTTGCATTTTATTGAGCAATAAATTTTTGTTGATTGTGGAATAGCTTAAGAAGGTTTAGTATTTTGAATGTATCTTTCCTGTTTCTGGATCATGTATTGGCTACTCCCCTCCCCATTTGTTGCTTAAATCTCTTTTAATGTTCTGTAAGTTAAATAACATGTGAAGCTATCATGTTTATCTAATTCTTGTATCTGAATTTGAAAAAATGAATTTCATTGGTGATTTTCAAATCAGTTATTTGGCATGACCTAAATTCTCCACTAGATAATGCATGCCTTCTTGCTGAACAGATGTGACATCATTTAATTCTTTCACATGACAATACTTGTTTAAAACATTCTACTGGATCAAAATCTCAATTTGTGTACATCCTTCATAATTAGGCATGAACTTTTGCTATTCGAAGCCCTTAGAGAAGGACTAGAGGAAGAAATGGATAGAGATTCACAGGTCGTTGTCATGGGTGAAGACGTTGGCCACTATGGTGGTTCTTACAAGGTCACAAGAGGTCTGGCCAACAAGTTTGGAGATCTCAGAGTGCTTGACACACCCATTGCAGAAAATTCTTTTACAGGAATGGGTATTGGGGCTGCTATGATGGGCCTAAGACCAGTCATAGAGGGGATGAATATGGGATTTCTTTTGTTGGCTTTCAACCAAATATCTAATAACTGTGGAATGCTACATTACACCTCCGGTGGCCAGTTTACCATTCCAATTGTGATTCGTGGCCCAGGAGGTGTTGGGCGCCAGCTTGGAGCAGAGCACTCACAGAGGCTTGAGTCCTACTTCCAGTCAATTCCTGGAATACAAATGGTTGCATGCTCAACCCCGTACAATGCAAAGGGTCTAATGAAGGCTGCTATCCGTAGCGAGAATCCGGTGGTTCTGTTTGAGCACGTGCTTCTCTATAACCTTAAGGAGAGAATCCCTGATGAAGAGTATATATGCAACCTGGAAGAGGCAGAGATGGTGAGACCTGGGGAACACGTAACCATTCTTACCTACTCCAGAATGAGGTACCATGTAATGCAAGCTGCTAAAACACTCGTTAATAAAGGATATGATCCTGAAGTTATTGATATCAGATCTTTGAAACCATTTGATCTCTACACTATTGGGAATTCTGTCAAGAAAACTCATCGTGTGGTTATTGTGGAAGAGTGTATGCGAACTGGTGGCATTGGGGCCAGTCTGACAGCTGCAATAAATGAGAATTTCCATGACTATTTGGATGCACCAATTATTTGCCTGTCCTCACAGGATGTGCCAACTCCTTATGCTGGCACGCTTGAAGAATGGACTGTGGTCCAACCTGCACAGATTGTGACTGCCGTTGAGCATCTTTGCCAGTGACGGTGAGATTTTGTCGCAGCTGAGGTCTATCTTAAAATTATGCAGTCTTAGATATACTATTGTTTAACTCTGTACCAGAACTTCTTTTGTTTTCCTTATTTTTTTTTTTTTTAAGTTCAGCTTCTTGGCTAGTGATTTTTTTTTGGTTTATCATATTATAAATTTTACCTATGCCAAGCTTCTTCTTTTTTTTTATAATTTAATGAACAAATTGTATCTCCAAGCGTGTTAATTTTTAAACATGCATACAATTCTTGAGCTAATTGAAATTCATACTTTGTATGAATACTTGTATGGCTGCCAATTACGAACGTCACCTATTACGTAGCCAACTTCTAGTTAATGGATATGCGTCAGGAACCATGCTGAGATGTATTACAATGACTAACCTGAATGTATCAGTCTACGTTGAGCCTGTAATCATGGATGACCTCTGGTTGCCTCTTTGTCTGCTGAAAGATTTTTTGTCAAAAAACTATTGTCAGTGTGCAGATACCTTTGCTATGTTTACCTCTTTGTCAGCTGGAAAATTGTGTCAAAAAGCTATTATAAGTTCTGTTACCTTGGTTCTGTCGGTAATGCACTTTTTAATTTTATTTTTTTCCACTGAAGTTTTCGGTACAAGATGAAAATATCTTTGCTTTTGGCCCAGCTGCAATAACAAATTTTGTGTCATGTGAACGTTTCTGCATTATTCATGTGTAAGGAAAGTCAAATTTGGATCTTTTGGCTTTTTGATAGTAATAGCATCAGATCCAGGAGGGAAGTAGTCATGGGAAGCCATCATTGTTATTGTCTGTCTTATTACTACTTTGTAAGTTTCCACATACATGCTTCAGGTTAGGGTCTCCCTGACTAAGCTATAGGTTTTTACTTTTTCTTTTATATCTGGTCTTGTTGTCAATCTTCCATAAGTTTTATGGTGAATGAGAACTAGCCCCCCATACAAAGCAGAGCAGAAATGGAATGCACTGCAGTGTACAGTTTACCGAGTTGATTATGCAGTAAACCTTTTGGTGAAAGATTGCAACCGACATGCAATGTTTGATAAATGTTTGTTTATCAAACATTGCATAGGCCTCTTGTATAGTTAATCAAACTTAGTGACAATTTGTCTTTTAGAATAATCTAGCTTCTGCATGGTACCCGTGTGTGACATAAACATTTTATTGACTTTTTGGATTCAGATCCAAACCTGGTGAAACTGTTAAGTTTCATTCTTGAGCATGCAGATTGATTTTCTGCCTCTTTTCTGGTTTGAGATGTTGGATTAATTCATGCGGCTTTAAATACCTAAAGATTGATGCAAAACCTGTGTTTTCAATTTCCTCTACATAATCTTCATTAGCTAAACTTGATTCTGATTATCATGAATGACATAGAGAGATTAGAACAGCATACATAATTTCTAGGTGCATCCCCTCTCATGTTTAGTAGGAAAGAAGCCTTGTGCTCATCTGATTTTACAGGCTTGTTATGCATTTCAGCAATTCTTATTTCTATTCATCATGTTTTTAATTCCATTCGCCTTATTTTAACAGGTGCATGTTACCTTCACATTCTTGATCTTCATCATAGATTTTAAGCATTTCTTTTAATTTTATGTGGCCAAGTTGGCTTCATATCTTTGATCTTTCCATGTGGAATGCATTAATGCTGCTGTTTGACTGATTTTTGCTAGGCTGGCATTGTATGCTTCCAGATGTGATCTGTTGTGCTAGAATCTAATACTTAACTTTTAGGTACAGAACAATGAAAGTAATTGTCGTCTACCGTTCTCACCCATCAGCTCAAGATATCTTTTGTGGCTAATCTTCATTGAATATGCAGGAGGGACTGTCTGTTGCGATCCTTCCATCAACTTCATCATATTCAAATGAAATGCCTTGTTCCATAATTTTTTCCTTTTGGTTTACACTATGCCACGTTAGAACTTTATATTTCATGCAAAACATCATCGTATAATTTGATAATATATTTGGCTCATGTTGGTGTTTCGCACATGTCTTCTCATTCCAAACACAGACAATGTAGCAGGCAGGACTTTTTGTTGTGATAGCAACACTTTATTTTCTGTTAGTTAAGATGTAAGTTTGGTGGTGTAAGAGAGATCTTCTGCTTCTTTCTTTTAAATGGGTTTTGGTTTTGTGAATGTTGGCAATTAGTGCATTCTTAGCATAGTCATGTGGGTGAGGCATGCAATGATGTCAAGCAGTGTCGGATAACTAAAGCCTGGAGACCCTTCTGAGAGTTGAGCCTCAACCTAGTGTTAAACATATCCCATCTCCAAAAAATATATGCATTAGAGATTATTTAACTAAGAAAATCTTGAGGTCGTGTCCTGTGTAAAATTTTCTTTCCCTCTTAATAATATGATCTCTTTGTGTTTAGATACGTTTGTTTGTTGATTGTATAAAGTTCAAACTTTTCCCTTCAATATTTCTATATGCATCCGTTTCATGATTATATCTCATCTCAACTACGTACATTATTACAATCAATCAATCTTAAGAAGATCGAAGGTAGGTGTGTGCTGGTATAATTTTATTCCATATGGCATTATTTTCCTTTTGCATTTCTAGATTTGGAAATCAAAATTAGGTGAAAGTTGAATATTTATTATTATTTCATCATTAGGCAAAGCAATCAATGATGATTATCCTTCAAGTATCAGTAAAAGTTTATAGATCAACTCAGTAGGTAGGTATTATTATGATATTTACCTGTTTTTTAGGGGGAAAAAAATATTCCCTTCCAAAATTTGTTCAATTCCATGTCACCTTCTCTTCATGGGGACCAATTCTTTTTTTTTTTTCTCTCTTTAAATTGACACTTGTAAAGCCGTCATATGTGCAATAGATTCTTTTTGCAAACTGTTGTTCTCAACTGTTTCGGTTGAAAATGGCCTCATCGACGCTTGTTCAGATGCCAAGCTTTGGCTGCTCTTTCTGCAATGGAATATTTTGAGCTTTTTCACCAAAAGCTATGGTGCTTGTGGACCTTTTTCAAATCTATAGTTGTGAGGTTCTTAAAGCAGAGAGCATCATTTTCAGAACAATGCTAATGCCCTACAGGTGAGAGTAAACCCCATCATGGTTTCTGCTCCTCTGCATATTAATCTCCATCCACTAAGCTACCACTAATGAACGTATTCAGAATTGGGAAAAGAGTTTTGTGTTTTTGTCAATGTTGGGGTAGTACATAGGGGTTTAAAAGTTATGTTAATTGTAAGTCAGAGAGGAATACTATAATTATTAGAGATAGGATATATGATTAGATGAATTAGTGAGATTCAATTTCTTAAATTTAAAAAGGTAATTAGTAAAATTTGAAATGATAAATATATTTATTTTAATAATATGAAGATTTAATTTTAGACATATTATAATAGAAATATAGATACTTAATTTCAAATAGAATGAATAATTTGTATCTCATTTTTCTTATTCTAGTGTTATAAGGTTTTTAATAAACAACCTAATGTATTAATATCAAATTAAAGTCAGATGTTCAGCTCTATTTATAAAGCATCACATTGAAAGAGTTGGGTCCAATTCTCTCTGTTTTTTTCCAAGCAAGAACTAGACCTACAAATGAAATTGGGAGGGCCAAATCTAGTTAAATTAATTTGGCTGATTGTGAGATATACCCAAAGCTAAAAAGAAAACAAAATTGCAATATATTTTGTAACCTACTTTTGGAAAAAGTGATATTTAAATAGTGGAGACACTGTAGAGGGCAGAAATACACGGATGCAGCACAGAAGTGTTTACAACAAAATAATAAATAAGTGGTAGAAAGAACTTGCACGACCTTCCAGAAATGGCAGAAGTTTAGCTCATTTAGGTTTACCTGCCTACTCTCCACTTGAATGGTACTCTGATTTCCCTCATGATATAATAATAATCCTAACCATTTTGATTGACTCATCCTTCTAATGCAATATTAGTATTCCTTTTCAAAAAAAGAAAAAAAAAAAGAAATAGGAGAAGCATGAAGTTATGTATTTTGGATGAGCAGACAGCTCACATGATAATAAGACTTTCCACCTACAATCTATGAATCGTGGGTTGAAGTGGAGAATCGCTATTAATCCTTTTAAAAGAGAAAAAAAATTATGTATTCTGGGCAGGGAATGAGCATTTCTAAATATTAGAAATGTATTCTGTGCAACATTTCTAAATATTCACATGTTCTTTGTTCCCATTTCCTCCAGCTCTTGCATGTTTTAAGATTTGGATTGCGTTGGTTTACTATTTTTAGGTGAAAAACTGGCACTTATACATATATATACATATATATATATATGTGTGTGTGTGTGTGTGCGCGCGCGGCGCGCATTTTGCTCTGTCCTAACTTCTATTTTGTACACCACAAATGAGTTCTGTGGTTAGGCATGCTTTGGGCTTTGCTGTGAATTTGAAAGCCGATGTCTAAGTATGGAGCTTCTCAGGATTATACATTTTCTTTCTTTTTAAAAAAAAAAATTATTTTTCCCCTCAGGGTGCCTCATGCTTCTTTTTCTTTTCTAAGGTTCAAGAGTTGGCTGGTGGATTTCTGATTACGAACCAACGATTCTTTCTTCAGTCAAATTCTTGATTTTACTACAACTTCGTATGCAATGCATCATATTCTAATGCAATTTTCGTACCAGAAAGCCTAATTTTTGACCTGTTATTTGCAGCTCAATCCTGTTAGATTACGTAAATGTCAGGGTTACATATGGATTAATCTAAATTTAATTAATTGGAGTGATACAGGAGGTTAAGTAGTGTTCAGTAGATGTTATTTTCTGTTGATCTTCAAAGTCCAAAGCTTGCAAGAACCAATCATCAGAGGTAGCTTCTCCCTGATTTGCGTTGAAAAGAATGTGGGAATCTAGTTAAGCTACAAAAAGGTTCGCTAGAAATCATTTTTACAACCACAAGATAAAGGAAATGATTGAATCGTGTTTGGTAATGTACAACTAAAAAAAGACCAGACCAGCCTACAATTGAGAGTTTTTGAAACCCAAATTACACTGGAAAAGTCATATATACTAACATGGGCATAATAGCCTGTTTGTTCTAACTTCCAAGTTTGGAGTTTGGAGTGAGCAATGTTGTGGTCCATAATTTTTTCTCTCCTAACTTTCTAGTCCCCAATGCATCATAATTAGCTGTCAGAAGGTCCTAAGGGTCCTTTTTTGTGAGAGTTTCAAAGGGAAAAAAAAAAACTATCCATAAGGATAATTTGGTATCTTAGTATAACAAAAACTTTGTCCTAAAAAAATATATCAACAGTTTAGAAAATATTTTTTTTTTGTTATAACAATACCAAGAAGGGACTCTTGGGACGTTCTGACAGCTTGTGAATTTATTTACTTATTATTTATTTTTTAGAAAACAACTTGTGAATTTATTGAGGATTATAAAAGTAAAACAAATAAAATGATACAGTGCAAAAGCATACTAATTATACGAGCCACTAACGAAGAATAACTTAAAATCAAAGCTATGTGAGATTAAAACAAAAGACTCTCTATTTCTAAACTCCCAACCAGAAAGGGGTTTTTCTAATTTGATACAGAATGTCTCTGACCAAAACTTGAACAACAAATAGACTATTTTTTCTATTGATTGAACAAAGCTGTAAGAATAGTAGGCAATATAATTATGCAATATGTTTCTTTATGTGGAAAGCATACTGCATGCATCATGGGATTCGTCATTCCCCATAGGTTTTAGAAGCCAGGTGATTGATCATTCTTGGAATATTCTATTGCTCTTTTTCTCTTTTCTTCTTAGTTTATTGTGTGATATCTTCTCTGAAGAGATAAATTATTAGCACAAATGTAGTATGACTCGGCCAATCAGAGGGTCAAGTCTCCTGGCATTTGAGCATCTAGTAGGGATCAACTGACACTTATCACACAAATAGTGTCAGGCCCCCAAACTAGTGTAGTTTATTCACTTTCTTTTCAACTTTTTTGGGGCTTTCCAGAAAATCCTTTCATATACTAAAATGTGAATTATTGCAAGTTCAATTGTGTTCCATGGTTGGACATGAGGTGCATGTGTTTCAATGAAAGTGATGTGAAACGAGAGAGCTTGAATGCTAGTCTTTTAATCTTTCAAGGGATGTTCTGAGCTGAGACTTGGCAATACTTCTACACTTCTACAAATACTTGTTTTTTTTTAAAAATAGGTGCAACTTGGTTTCTTTTTTTCTTTTTGACAAGTGAGTCATTAAAGTCCTAGTAAGAAGAGTCCTAACCATTATCCTTGCTTAAATAATTCTTAGAGATTTAATCTATGTGAGCCATTGAATTAAAGTCCTACTAAGAAAAGTCATTATACTTGCTTAAATAATTCTAAGAGTTTTAATCTATGTGAGCCATTGAATTAAAGTCCTACTAAGAAAAGTCATTATACTTGCTTAAATAATTCTTAGAGTTTTAATCTATAATGATTAAGTACACTTATATAATTGAATTGCTAATAATTATCTATAAATTCTAAAATTTTCAACAAGAACTATAGGTTTAAGATAAGCTCATGTTTGATGAACAGCAGTAAGATTTGTCTACTTCACTTTGGATAATCTCAATGTAAATTTATTCAATACGTTTCACTGTTACTAGGTGTACTTGCATATGTATTCTGCTACAATATTAAGTTGATTTGCACAAAAAGGTGAAAATAAATATCCACTCACTATATTGATAGAACATAACAAAAAGAATAAAAGAATGAATTTTAGAAGTGAATGCATTATATAAATGTGTTTTCATAAGAAGATAAAAATTATAGTATCACTAGTATTGTTTCATGGCGACATATATATATATATATATATATATATATAACTTGATAAACAAAAATTTAAGAATTTGAATACTAGTAAAATGATTTGACTGAAGAGAGAACTCCTTAGTTAGAATGTACAAATAAAAAAAATTTGAAAATTGCAAGTGATGTTAGTATGCCAACAGGTGTCGCTTTGTTTTCCCTTCACGTTTATTTATATAGTCAATGCTATCTCTGCTGTCTCCTTTACGTTGACCATGCTAATGACGAAACTATATATATATAAGGAATTTCTTAACTTTTATCGATTTATATATCTCATATTCCTTGGCTTCCAGAAATATACTGCCACATAAAGAAAGGATTATATATATATATATATATATATATATAATATGAGATATATAAATCGATAAAAGTTAAGAAATTCCTTACCTTATACCAAAGGATATGAAAATGCTCGTTTCACGAAGAAAAAGATCAAAGTAGTTTTTGATAGGTAAGTTGTTAACTATAAGATTAGATGAATAAGATGATAGACCATACAAGGACTTAAAAAAAAACATTTATAGACGTAATTAGAAGATCTTTTTATTCGTGGAATTATACAAATTGCCCAATTTCTTTTTCTTTTTCTTTTTTTTAAAAAACATTTCTTGGAAAAAGGAAAATTTTCATAAGGCCATTTTGATGCCGTAGGTATTAAGAGTGACTATATCAATTACAGATTTAATAATCCTGACGTGTTTGACAATTTCAATTTTCAAAAATAATTTTAAAAGTTAAAATGTCCAAAAATAACTATCATATCAATTTACGTGAAATATATAGTTCTAACATTTTATATTCATATTATTGATTTTTTAAAAAGTAGACTTCCTTTTTAAGGAATCTTTGTAGGATGTGTATTTAATTGAGATTTTACTTACTTTTATATATTTTTTATTTTTATGAATTTTATAGAATATCAAGTAACTTGTGTATATTTATTAAGATTCTATTCAAATTTTGATTTAAAACTTTTTTGGATTTATTGAGACTTTTATAAATTTTTATTTTAAAAATAAAAGAAAATTCACACAACAAAAAAGTTATATATTCTTAAAATAATTATTGTCATGTCAATGCAAGAAAAAAATCTTTCGAAAACCAATAAAAATTCATAAAATAAATAACCTAAATTATTGACATTAATATAATGTTCATAATAAATTTATAATATTAAATATTATCAAAATTATCAATATCATTAATCATACGGGTTGCAATATAATGTATTTTTTCTTTGTTATTCTTCATTTTCAGAATATAGTCATCGAACAATTTCTTTTCTTATTTTATTTTATTTTTCAAATATCCACGAGTCTAAACAAATAAAATTCAATTCAGATCAAATTTCAAGTATCTATACGCAAACAAAATGGACAACATAAAATATGAAAATTTTGATCAAAATGATATCTTTTTTATTGTTCAAGTCAGATTGGATTTGCCTAGGTGGCAAAATGGGTCACTCGATCCTATCTAATTTTCACGGATTTATAATTATGTAAGCCAAGCTAACCCGAATGGTTGAAACGACATCATTCTTTTAAAAAAATATATTAACTTTTAAATTTACCTAATAAATAGTTTGGCTTGACAAGCAAAAAATGAAATGTAATTGAGTTGAGCCGAATTGTCACGAGGTTACAATTATGAAGCCTAGGCTAACTTTAAACTCAGATCGAATTCAAATTGTCATCTCTAAATGTGATCAAATCATTAAGTTGGATTAAACTTTAAAATTTTGAATCAGATTAGGGTGGCTTGTCAACTCAAAAATCTCTACAAATCTCACATACTTAATATGAGATTTGGTGATATATTTTTCTTTCATATTTTACATTTAAAGTTATGAAAAGTCTTGATTTTGTAGGAGTCAGTAAAAATCTATTTCAAATTGAATACTTTATGACTTATTCATAATTTTAAATTGTCTTCATTGAATACCTTAAAACTTTTAAAGAGTTTTAAATATTTTAATTAAATACATCTTAATTTTTAAAATCGTTAAAAGTCATTAAAAATCTCAATTGATACACCCTTAGACTTATGTCTATATTGATATTTTATTATACTTATATTAAATATATATATATATATATATAAACTCCTGTGTACAAATGAAAAAGAAAATGAGACAAAACTACATCTAAGAGCTTGTAACTTGAACCATGTAGTCAACTGAATGGAGCTTGCAACCGGAAGCGACTGCTCCTTCTACTCCTGAGTCTGATGGGTTAAAGTTGTCCAGGAACTTGAGTGACGAAGAGTATACGATTTTTAAATTTAAACATAATAATTTTTATATAGATATAAAAAGTAGAGATATAATAAAGAGAGCTTTGTCAACTCTTAAATTAAAATAATTAATGAAAAATATTTTAGAGGTTTGAGAATAAAAAATAATAATAATTA
The DNA here is from genome assembly GCA_019593545.1 of Apocynum venetum. Taxonomy (NCBI): domain Eukaryota; kingdom Viridiplantae; phylum Streptophyta; class Magnoliopsida; order Gentianales; family Apocynaceae; genus Apocynum; species Apocynum venetum. The sequence goes on from SRSM01000151.1 coordinate 1,164,693, forward strand.
AAATAAATAGTGCACTATTTCTATGTAGATAATATATTATTTCTATGTAGATAGAATAGTGCACTCTTTTTTCGTCACTAGAGTTTTTTTCCACTGGTTTTTCCTTCACTTTGTATTGTGGATGTCCATTAATAAAGTTCATCCCCAAGAAAATGGTGATGATGTATGTATCAACAACTATGGATCTCAGTTTGATTAATGAATCTTATCCCTTTACTTATTACCACATCTATAGTGATACATTCTAATCTCAAAATTGTGATATACCATAACCCATATAAATAGGGGAACATATGTAACATACTAAGTTGAATGAGAAGTTTACTTAACGTTTCTCTAGCTTATATTCGTATTCTTTCTTTATATTTTTAGCCTCAATATTTTGTTAGTTTATAATTTATGAGTTTTGGATTCATCAAATATTTAATACATTTCAAATCCTTTTAAATCGTGAAAAATTGAGAGTATGAAACACTGAACTTACAAGTTGTTTTAATTGTGAAGAGATGTGGGAAATGGTATTTGAATCTCAAGTACCCATTTGGGCTCCAAACGGGACCAAGTGTGATGGTGAATTGGGAATATGCCAACGGCTGCTGAAGCATGCGATTATGTATTAGACGGTTTTGATTGATTTAGATGGCATAAATATACAGGTGGCAGCTGAAGAAAGGTTGCCTCTATGTAGTGGAAAAAACACGAATCTCTTTAAAGATGAAAGCGATCGTTCATTATTAATTTCAAGGGTCAAAACTAGCTCTAGGTGTTTTTCTTATATCCGTAGCTTACTCAAGTGGATTAATTCAATTACCCTACTCTAAACAAGGCCTAATGAAGTGAGTGAAGTGGTTGTGTTCAAATTTTGAGACAGGACCTTATAGATTTTGTGAGTTGGTCAAGCCATTTTTAGGGAATTTAATGAGTTAAATTTTTTTTAAGGAAAAATAATAAATGTATTTATTTAATAACAATTAATAACCGTTCAAAATTTAATATTAAGGAAAATATTTTAATTTTAATTAAGTTATCAAATTATATTTAATATTAATTAAATGGATGATAAGATTCATTAGTTTGTGCAATATAAATCCTTAATATAAGATGGTGAATAATGAGACTTATGAGTAAGTAATCCTTCTGTCTTAATTTGATAAGTTTGCCTTCTTTTATGCTTTATTTTAAATTATAGGTCAATATTTTTATTAAAAGTATTTGTATTTGTTAGTTAATTAAAATATTCTCATTTAAAGTGAGATTGTTTGAATATAAAAAGTACATTAAATTAACTTTAGAATGATAAATGGTGATGGTATTTTAGGAATATTTTATGAAAATATACATTTTCAATAATATTAATTATGTTTTCTTAATTGATATAAAAAATGAACAAATTTATCAATTTGGGATGGAAGGAATATTTATATTTGGACATCTTAAACCAAAAACATCGACAATCAAATTATATTGGCCACTTTACAAACGCAATGCACAAAAAAAATCATATTTTTTTCCAAGTAATACATAACAAGATTGAAACTTTAATTTATAAAAGCACTTAACGTTTAACCCCTATTAAAAATTTTCAAATAATTTGAATTCTTTTTAAATCATAAAATATATTTTAAAATGTTTAAATTATTTTTGACTTCCTAATTATATTTTATTTAAATTGATAATTTTACTTTAATGTAATTTTAATTGTATTGATATGATCCACGATATGATATGTAATTGCCATCCCACATTTGACCTAAACGTCATCCTCACGTATTTTAATTTGATCACGTGAGACATGAAATGCAAGGGAAGAAAAAATGTGCACGGTGAAGGTGGAAAAAAAAAAGAAAAAAGAAAAGGGTTAAATATAGTATAAATTGTCGGTGGACTCACTTGGGAGAAGATGATTGTTGTCGGGAAAATGTAAATGATGTGATTGGACAGTGGACATGAAATGTGAGTCCTACAGCCAAACTGACGGCAGTCCGCAGTCAAATTGCGGCAACTGTCTGAAAAGTAGTATACTATTATTCACCAACACTCACATCTCCTGAGGCTCGGCGGTAGTAGTATTTTTTTTTCTTCTTATATTGATAGGTTAATTTTTTTTTTCTTTCTTGGATCATTGTCAATTTGTCATGGACTCAATAGAATGAAAATTACGAAATATACATCAACCAGTCAATGCTTAAATATAACACATTGATCTTGTCTCAATATTTAATACACAAACTCTTATTTCTATTTATTAAGGTTTGAACTTATTATAATAAAAAAAGTAAATTTTAAAAAACTTCTACCGTGAAATATATTTTTCATTGGAAATTGAAGTTTATTTCTCAATATGAACATAGCTTTCATATAAAATTATACCAATAATTACTTTAATTTAGTATATTGTCTCTCACTGACATATTTGATTTTATCATTAATTATATATTAATAATAAAGATAATATAATGATTTAATTATAATAATAAAAAAACCGCTTTAATTGTTATAGTAAATTAAAATTAAATATTCAATTTTTTTTAGAGAAAATATTATGATAATATTTGGCAAGATACCAAAAAGCAAAGATCCATTTGAATTTGAAAAGTATATATATTGGAGAAAACATGGGCGGTTCATGGAAAGTAAATGCAGGTCCAATGAGATTCGTAAGAAGGTAAGAAAATGACTTATGATCAGAAGGCAAATTGTATACTATGCTCCATTATGGCTTTCTATTTGTTCTGTGAATACGTGGACGAGGAACAAAGACAAAAACACTTTGAACATTAACAAGACTTGCGACAAATTTAGGTGGATTTTTCTAAAGTTTTTCCATATTTTGTCAAAACCTGTCCCTTCTCTTGGCCTTTGTTCTGCTCCATAATTTATGGACAATATTCATCTCACAAAAAGGAGTACCAAAAAAAAAGAAAAAAAGAAGAGTATTACAAAACAGTATTAGAAAGAGAGAAAGAAAGACTTGTTTCGAGGTATGATTATAATAGTCAAAGGAGGAAACTTTTCTTGCTTTGAATGAGAGAAAAACGATTTATAAATCAAAGTAAAATTAAATGAGTCGACATACTCACTTTAGAATGATATGTGATTACCCTTCTGATGTAATATCAGTTGTTGTATTGACTAATTTAATCTCCATGAGTTTCTTTTATTTTCAAAAAATGAAAATTTAAATAAGCCAATATACAAACAGCATCGTGGTGCATATTTATTCGAAGGGAATTTTTTAAATTAGTGAAGAATCTAGTTATAGCATGATCAAATTTGCTGATGTTGCAATTGAAAGGAATTATATTTGAATATTTGATTCTGGACCTCAAAGGAGCCAGATATCACTACCCCATAGGATGTTACCTCCACACACGCAAAGTTTTATTGTAAACAAAATGTCCTTGGTCGTACATAGAGAATGAATATTAAAACTTCACAGTATAATCTTACCTAAAGAAGTTTCTTGTATTTTTAAACCCCATTCATCAACAGAAATTTTGTCATCATTCAACCTTATTCAAATAGGCCAATTCTAAAACTTAAACACAACGCACTCATAGAATGTGTTCAAGAATATTACAGTGTAGTAGATAACCTTAGCACAAAATATTTTAGTAATTAAATTATTGTACGCATTTTATTTTAAGGTGATAAAAATAGAATCGAAGTGTAGCATTGACTCGACTAGGACATGATTTGAGGCAAAATATATATAGAAAACGATATCAATGTCAGGGTGGTTAATTGCTAATACACATCAATACCTAAATGACTCCAAGACATTAAACAATGAGTGAGTTATTGCTTAAGAGTCCATACCACAAAATTGAAAATTCTAACTCAACCAATGGAAACCCTTCACGTAATACCCTCAATTGCATCATTGTTGCTACTTTTAATATCTTCTTGAGACCAATGTGGTTGAAAAAAATAACATGTAGATTCTCAAGAAAACTAGAAGAAAATCTTCAATTTTATATGTAAGTGAAATCTTGAAATCGTCATTGGTATTCTTTGTGTATTGCAAATTAGTTTTGTTTTTAAAATGAAAACTGGTGCTGTACTAAACATATTGGTTTGCCTTAGAAATATCTCTTCACTTTTTATCGCTTTGATCACATGCCTTTCCCCCAATCCAAAATCTCCATTCCTTTCCAAGTTTGTTTAGTGCAATTATGAATCATGTTGTCTTAATAATTGGTAGGGTATGGTACTAAGTATGTCAATCATCATCTGCCACGTTTCATTCTTTCATTTGCAGCATGGGAATACCTTTTCAATATCTACCAATACATATCGAGAATTTTACAACCATATTCTATTTGTTCATAATGTCTATAATTAAACGTTTATTTTGTGATGGAGTGCTTCTAAATCGAGAGTTAGCAATTAAAATTTGCTCACTCCGACTCATAGCGCCAAGTGAAAGTTGACATCGTTGTCGGCCTATCTCGAAAGAAAATGACCATTTGTCTTGTATTGACATAATCGATAACTACCTACTTCTTTTATTTGATTGATTTCATATGCTAAAAACTCATTGGCTCATTCAACTTTGTCTTAGATTTGATTTGCTTGGACTTGATAATGAAGGAGTTAGATCGAATGCAAATTTCATAATCACTATATCAAAAACTCAGCTCAGATCCGATGGAAAGATGGTGAAGATATATATAGTAAATAGTATTATATTCCATTAATTACAAATGAAAAAGAAACAGAATATGAACAAAAGAGAGAAGGAGACATGTACAATACATTTCCCTCTCTCATAGCCTATGAACTATATACTTGATCAAAAGATCATTTTTATGTGAAAGAATAAAAGCGGAAAACCAGCTGAGCTTCAATACTAACAACGCAGCCAAAAGCTACAAGCTGGTTATCCAAAACCTCTCACAAGAAATTCAAGCCAAAAAAGGGAAAGGGGGAAAAAAAAAGAACCCAAAATTAGAAAACCTCCTAAAAGGGGTGTCTCTTCGGGGAGACTCCGGGGACGTATCTCCAACCATCCCTCTGGTAAATCTCCTCGGTTGTAATCCAAACTTGATCAAATTAGGCCTGGTTAGCCAAATCCTTTGAGTTAATAAATGTGCCATGGAATCCATATGGTACTCTTGATGGCAGCTTCACTGAGGCCTCTATTTGCATAGTCATGGCGTTCACAATTCTTAGCTCTGATTTCCATGTCTTCTCGTCGTGGACAAAGGCTATTATGTAACCATCATCCTCTGCTTCACAATTGGGGTCTCTGGGAAAAAACAGAGGCTCACCCCCATATTTTTCGTCTCCGTAAATGTACTTTTTTACTTCGCCAGTGAAAAGATCCACTTTTGCAAAGCCAGAAACTTTAGGCCATGGTTCAGCTATGGCCAAATATGCATACCTGGTTTTTCTGCCTAGTTTGTTTCTGTTGACCATTCCTGCTTCAAGATTGACTTGATCCTCTGGATTTGATATAATTGGCTTCCTAGTGGACTTTCCAGTCTTCAAATTAAGACGAATTTCGGACAAAACACTCTTCAATCCTTCGTCACATTCGTTGAAAATGGAGTCTGGTGGAGTCATACATGATCCAATCACCACAGTTTCATCGGTTTCAGGCTCTTCCCAAGCGTTCCACAAGTGAAAGCAGAAGCAATCTGGCACTTCTACCCACTTAATTCCAGAAGCATCCTCAGCATACTTGTCCAAGACACCAAACCTTGATATCTTATCCTTGTCATAAACCACCGGTGAGCCACCGCGAATCATTTCAGACATCTTGAACACCACTTGTTGATCAGGGATAATCACTGACCTCTCTGTGATTGCAAAATCATGCATCATAGTTGGTTCCGAGACTGGGATTTCAATGTCGTTCGACTTCTTCCCATCTCTCGAAAACCTGAAGTACTTGAGGTAAGGCTTCTGGATCACATCATAGCTAAGAGCAAAAAGCTCCCCAGAAACAGGGTCCAATTTTGGATGAGCAATCATAGTGGACTTCAGCTGGCCATTGAAATTGTACCTTTCCACGGTTTTAAGGTCACCTGATGGGGTGATGCGTACGTGGTAAGGCAAGTCATCTTCGGACATAGCAAGTAATCGATTGTTGAAATAAACCAATCCTGCGTTGGCCACTCCAGTCCCCTGGCTATGGTCAAGAAGACCGCAGAGTCCTCGAGCATAGAAAAGCATGAGTCTAGCAATTCCCGAGTGACCATGAAGTTCACCTATGGCTTTGGGAAAAACTGGCCTTCCAAAGACCCGTTCTTGGACTAGTCTTCGAGTCTCGGTGAAACGGCAGGCATAGCTGGCGGAACCATTCTTGAATTGGACAGCGTGGATCATTCCATCACCATCAAAGAAGTGGTGGCCAGCGGCGGGTTCGAAAAGGGGATTGGCACCGTTCCGTACATATACACCTTGGATGTATTTAGGAATTTTGCCGGTCACCGGGAGAGCATGTCGGACAGGCTGTTCCGGCACCGGAGCGAAATTCCCAGCAATTTGAACGCTGGGATCAGCAGTTTTAGGTAAAGGGTGCTCGAGTTCTCTGGCAGTCAAAGCACTCTCCACAACGTCCAAGGCCATTGCTGCTGCCTTTTGTAGTAAGTTCAATTTTGGGGTGGTGGCAGTGTCTTCTTTTGGGGTACTAGTAGTTGTTTTGGGGATACTACTAGGACTAGTTGGAGTAAGTGTTTGACAAGATGAAGAAGAAGTGGATGCTGAGGATTGCTTTGGGAAATGGAGTATTGATGGACTCTGCAAAGAGTAGTTAATGTTATTGTGAACTTGTTTCTTGGGCTGTTTGTTGAATGAGAGTTGTTGTGTACTTGAATTCGAAGAGTAGCCCAAGTCTCTTCTTGATGATGATGGTGTGCACAATTTGGTGGGCTTTGCCCATGCATTTGTAGCAGCAGAAGCCATGACTCCCTATCTTGATTCTTGAATTTTGTAGTGGGTGCTTTTTAAATGTCGTTTGTGTTGTTGTGGAGCTAAAATTGAGAGAGGGATCGAGAGAGAGAGAGAGAATATACTATTTGTGTTTGCTGCTTCTTTTGAAGTAGGAGTGAATTGAGAGAGTGGAGTTTTGGGGGAGAGAAGTAAGAGAGATGGGGTGTATATATAGCGCATAAAGTAGGCGAAGCCCACGTGTTGAAAATATGGAAAGAGAACTCTAAGGATTACCAATTGATTCGGTGGCGAAGCGGGACATACCTTCTTCCAACTTTGACACGACCTATCTCGGCCTATGATATGCTCCATATTTTGCAATTATTCTTATATTTTAGGGCATGCTTTTAAATTTTCATAAATTTTGATTTTAGTATTTGAATTTTTTTTATCAATATATATATTTAAATTTTTTAAAATTATAAAAAAGTGCTCTTGAACTTTTTTATTATCAATACAATACTTAAACTTTATAAAATTATAAAAAGTACATTTTTATTCATTTAATTAAGGGGCATTTGTATAATTTTTAACAAGAATTTAAACTCGTTATTTTTAGTAGGATTGTTTCTAATAAACTATCATTTTACTGATACACGATAAGATACACTCAAATTTTAATTAGTAGTTCCTAGTCTAATTTGACATTTTTTCATTTTTATTCTTGTATTATCTCATATTTCTCTTCTAGTTTTAATTTAGATGTATTTTATGTATGATTTCTTTCCAAGTTATTTTATTATATCATATTCTTTTACCTTGTACTAATTATTTTCTTTTTAATAAAATCTCTTTGCCTTTAAAAGAAATAAAAATTCATAGAATCTAAATTGAGGAAATGAGTTTATGTGGATTAAAGAATAATGAGTTTAGATTCTTGTTGAAAATGATAAAAATGCCCATTAATTAGATAGGTATAAGTATAATTTTTAATAAATTTATAAAGTTTGAATGCATACATTAGAAATAAAAAAGTTAAAGTGTACTTTTTGATAATTTTGAAAAATTTAAGTATATATATTGATAAAAATGAAGTTTGAGCACTAAAATAAAAATTTGGAAGTATGTTGTACTTTTTACCCTATATTTTATATTTTATAAATCAAATTCTTGAGTTGTAGACTTGTAGTGTTGTGTAGGAATGAGAACATGGATTGAGTAACTTAAAAGGGGAAAATTTTAAAATGTCACCGGAAGAAAAAGTGGGCTAAGGTAGTTAACTCTTTGTTTCATTTTCTTTAATTTACTTTTGGCACAAAGTTCAACTTTGTCATTGGACCATATCAAGAGAGAAATTATTAATATATTATTCTTATGCTTCGGGTTGGAGAGGTTAATGTATACTAATAAAATAATAATTTAGTAGTACAAATCTTGAAATGCAACTTACCTGTTTTAAATATTTTGAGAATAATCTGCTTTCATAGTAAAAAACCAACCTTTCTCTGAAGGTCTACTCTTGTTACTTTTACTGTTCTTCCTGTTCATTACTTTTGGCCGTATCAAAGCTTGTAATCTAGGTCAAATCTTTATTTTCATGTTTTTTTTTTGTATGTTATATTTTATTCTGTGTTTATCTTTCCTTTCTAGGATTCTCTTTTCCTTTTATTGAATTTTCTTATTTGTATTATGTTTGTTTGTGTTTCCTTTTTTCTTTACATCTCATGAAAATTTGTAGTTTTGGTTATATGAATTCATTGGTATGAACGGATGGTGAAAATTGCGAAATGAAAAAAGCAATTCATGTACTATAGACTTTTTCATTTGAATTATGTCACAAAATGTACTCAAAGATTGCTCACAATGAAATAATTTCAATACTATCAATTTCGTTCTCCATTTCAAGTTAGATTTGTTTATATCTCTAAAAATAGTGTGGCAATATAGTAACAAATTACATAATTGGTACTATATTAGTTTGGATGTTTTTAATACCTCATTTTTATGTAATTCTAGTTGTTATAGTCAATTTTATTTACTGAATATTTTCTTTCCTTTTTTTTAAATTTTTTTTTGAGAATAATTTCTAAACTATTTCAAAAGTAAAAATGTAATGATAAAGAAAACACAGTTTTATCAAATCATGATTTTAAATTCAAATCAATCTAACTGTTTGAAGTAATTAATGGACTATTAATATTAAAACAAGATTACTCTTTGATTTTTATCTTTACCGTTATGTTAAAAGAATTTTAAGTCAAGACATCTAATTTGGCCAAACTTGAATTAGTTTTGTTAAAGGAAAATTGCTCTATTTGGTTCATCATCTTTGTACATTTTTTCAATGTAGTGATACTTCATTTTAATTGAAATGTTTAATCCTTTTATCTTTTTACATATTATCCAATGTGTGGTCCTTCCGGCAACAAAAATGTAAAAATTTGATCATCATTAAGGAAATTTTTTCTATTTGGTCCCTCATCTTTATACTCTTTTTCAATGTAGTCCTACTTTATTTTAATTGAAATTTTTAGTCTTTTATCTTTTAACATATCACCTAATATAGTCATTTTAATGTCGAAATTTGTTAATCATATTAAAAAACTTAAAAACCATTGAAAAAATATATCTATTAAAACCTACGAAAGTACAAGTTAAACAAAATATAGATAATTAAACATAAAAAATATGAGTTCTAATCAAATTAAATAACTGATAAAATGGATCCTAATCTTATGGGGTTTCCTTGTATGGTGTGATCCACTAGATTCTCACTCCTCATACCTTCCATCTTTCTTTTCATATTACAAAATCTCCAAAAAAAAAAAAAAAAAACAAGAAGAGCAGAGTGACTTTCATTTCAAAGAATAAGAAAATTAAATCATTTATTTGGAGATCACTGTTATTCCCACCGTCATCCTATTTTCTAGATACCACTTGCAAATAATAACATCCACAATTAATACTAACACATCAAGAAAAGAATGTCACCTACCCAAATAGGAATTGGAATTGTCAAATGGGTGGATATAGTTAGTGTAGGACAATATAGAAAGAATGTTGGTATTGACATTTCAATATTTTTTTGTTGGAAAATTGTCCTATTAAAATTAAAATGAAGTGAGATTAACCAAATAGGACAATTTTCCTTTTTTAAAAGTGAAACAAAGATATTGTATACTCTAAAAACTTTAGGTGACACTTTTGTACAGACATAATTCTACTTAAGCTCGAATTAAGTCATATTGAAATGAAGATATGCATACTATTAAGAAAAAAAATTAAAGGAAATTATTTTTAAGAAATTATTTTTTTCTTGATAAAATGGGAAAGAAAAATACTCCATCTACCTACAATTGAATATTCACTTTTGATTTTAACTAAAAATTAAGAATTTTTTTTGACTTTAATTCGTTTATCAAATTATACTTGATATTAATATAATGGATTATGAGACTCATGAATTAGTTTGATGTAAATTTCTTAAATTAAAATGGTAAGTTGTTAGAATTATGAGTTATTTGTATATAAATATTTTAAATTAAAGAGGTTATTAATGGAATTTTGAATAAAATATATATTTATTTTTAAAAAATAAATATTTAATTTCAAACAAATAAAAATAAAAATATATACATTTAATTTCAAATAAATAAAGTAATAATTCGAGTCAAATGGTTTGCCCGTAATATTTTCGGAAGTTTCTTTACTAGCTGATCAGTCTACTGGAGAGGAAAGTGAAGGAGATGAGTCGGGTAGGTTCTTGGTGCAGTCTACTCGTCTTACACCCCGCGTTAAATCCTCTATAAAAGAGGCATTTCCTCAGACACGTGGCGGTTATTTATCATAATTAACCTAAATCTGAGTCGCATCAAGTGTCCCCACACGCTTACCCTCTCAAACAAATACACCCTAATCTTTTATCCAATAGAAATTATTCAAATCCCCAAGAAAAGTGGGAACTGCAAATTCTAGATAAAGAAAAGAAAAGAAAACATGCTCCTAAACTTCCAAGCCTATCATGCCTAACCTTGAAAGGGGGAGAAACTTTACCCTTGCTCTACCTATGGTTAAGATACCATTTGCTGATGTGCACAAATTATTGAGCCATATACTTGTCAATTAATTCCTAGTACTTAAATTGTGTGTATTCGAGATGATTCCCATCTCTTTTTTTTTTTTTCTTTTTTTCTTTTTTTTTTATAAAAAAAGTCCCATCTATGATGTATTTTTGTTTCCATATATTTTGTTTAAAAAATTTACTTAATCTATCTATTCAAAATTGGATGTTCACAATTCTATTTTAGAATATCCATAATTGAATGTTCACTATCCTAAAATAAATATATTTACATATAAAGTCTCATTAATAAATTTACATTTACTAACTAATGATCTCCAATATTTACCTAATTAATAATAAGTATAATATGATATTTTTCTTAAAATCAAAAACTATTTTTAATTTTTAAACTAAATCTAATTTTTTTACTCACCAAGTTTGTTATTATTATGCATTCTCCATTCAAATTTTTGAAGATACTTTTACAAATGGAAAGTCCTTTGTGAATCTTGTAAAAATGAAATCTATTATTTTTAGTTTTGAAAATAATATACTTTGTCATGTGTGCACTAGTATATTTGTACTCATAGATGGTCATAAAACATCTGTTACTTATTTGCATATGTTTATTATGCTAATAATGTTCAAAGGAAAATAGGTAGATTTTGGTTATCTTATGATAAATCACATGATATCTGTCATTGATAAGAAAGCTAAGAAAATAGCAAAGAGTCTTCTTTATAGAGGGTTGCTTTAAAGAGTGTTCAAACATTTTGATATATCTTTACTTGAGGTTGTTGACAATAGATATCTTCATAAACATGATTTTGCTGCATTTAAGAGTATGCTGACTTATGTTTCAATGATGATTAGGAGTTGAGAAATAAAATATCTCAAGAAGATTTGCCCCAAGTTATTACCAAAAATGTAAGATTGATGGGTGAAAATGTACTCATTATTATTCAAAAGGGCATTCATAAGAAAGAAATTGATCAAGAAGAAGTTGATGCATCAAGAGGTATAAAGAGAAAAGTTCATCAACTAGAGGAAGAAGAAAATATACCACTTGATACTTCCACTAGAGAAAGAATAAGGAAAGGGAAGACATCAATAGAAGAGGAAAATGAAATTCCTTTTGGTAGTTCTATTAGAAAGAAACTGAGCGAAGTAAAATGATTGATACAAGAATAATATAGGTTTTATGCCTCCTATAAAAGATGCATTGTGGAATTATTTGGAGCATCTCTCAAACAAGATGGATATTATCCTTGAGAAATTTGATATTAAAATCCAAGATGTGTTTGAAGAAGTTGTTAAACTTAAATCAAGAGTAAAGTTTCTTCATCACAAGGTTGACAGTATATCTACTCATCTTGAGGCATTTTATGCAATCCACATAGATAATTCTTCATTTTTGATGAGAAGATCACATATATGACAAATAATCCTATTACTCATATTGTTGTATCATCAAGTAGTATTGAGCCATCTATTGCTGCTGATACATCCTCTACAATCATTTCGGAGGATACCACTGTAGTGACTATTGTTATTGATGATCCACCAGTTAAAACTATTATCATTCTAGAGACCACTCCTTCAACACAATCATTTTTGCAGTCTAAGGTCTATGCTCCCATGTCTCTTACTCTAGCTTTGGCTACTTGAGGATCATCTTTATAGCTTTCATTTTCTTTTTATATCTATTATGTACTATTTTCATAAGTTTTCTGCTGCATTATGAACTCTTCATGTAGTAAACTTTTAAGTAATATAGTTTATTGGTTTGATTATTCCCACGATGACTCATTGGTAATTGCGGAATTTTATTATATTCTTTTGACCTTATTTTAATCCTTCATACACATTCTTTTTTAATGATGACAAAGGGGGAGAAAAACTAAGTGTTGATGGCAATGTTTAGAAGTTATATTTGTGTTGTATTCTTTTAGAAACTAACATTTTGCAGGAAAATGAAGATCAAGAACACTTACAACAAATGGGGAGAATTCAATGTAAAGAGGATAAACCACCTAAGGAAAGATACTTGAAGTTCAATAAGTTTTGAGGAAAATCAAGAATAGGTACAAAAGGGAAGAAATGACAAAATGAGAGAATTTGAGGAACTTGAAGTATTTGAAGTGCACCTAAAGATCAAGTTCATCAAAACCAAGAAAAAGAAGAAGAAATAATTTTAAAAGGTTAAGTATGGCTATCCTTGGTTTAAAATTTATGTATATATAAGTTTTTGATATATTGAGATTGAAGGAGAATGAGAATTATGTGTTGATGGTCGAGTTAGCCTTATGTGATATATTTCATCTCTTTTTGCATTGTTAAATTTGTATTGTGAAAATGGTTTTTATAAGAGTTATAAATGAAACTCTATTAAAAGTTTTACAAAACTGATACATATTGATAAAGGGAGCTTTATAAATGTTTTTATAGCCTATCCATATGTTTTTAATACTGGAAGGAAGGAAGATACAAAGGTTGGTGGAAAAATAGGCTTCTTTGAGCCTATATAAGCTAGGAAGTGATCTCATATACTTACAATGAATCTTTTCATTTTGAGATCCAATATTTGTTCCAAAAATATTTCATTTAATATATTTCTTGATATCATCAAATTATAAATATTTTATATGTTATATGTGAAATCTTACAAATACCTAGCATATTGTAAGGGGGAATGTTTTAAAATGTTTCATACATATTCTATAAACTCTTCCTTACTTTGAATCCTTGTACTTAATTGTTTTACCTATCACATTGCATCAATATTTATCATAATAAAAAAGGGAGAGATTGAAAACCCTAAAGCTTTTAATGTTTTAATTTTGATTAATGACAAACATTGATGATGACTAATGTCTTGTTTGTACAAGTGATAGAGTTTTTGGATTCATGATTTAATCCATGCAAGAGCAAGATTTCAAGTCTTCAATGAAGCATACAAGTCAAAACTATCAAGATTTGAAGACAAGCATTTGTTGGATTAGATAGGAACTAGATGTATAGTTTTAGAGTTTAATATATTTTGATATATCTAATTTTACCTCTAATTGAGTAATGGTTTCTAAAGTTTGCTCTATGAATTTAAAATGTTTTTAATATATTAAAATATGTTTTGGTATTTCGAAAACCATGTATCGTGATTTCAAAATTTAAATGTTTAATAAACTCTTATTGGATTGATACCATAACTTATATGGTTGATTGAAATAATTATTTGTGTGTTAGAGTATTGTGGATACACAAATGAACATGTTTTGGTTGACCAAAAGTGGTCCAAGTATCGTCCACAAGTTAGTTTATCTTGTGGATGCATGTGCTGTCAAATTTGTTTATTTGTCAACTTGTGGATGACTGACCATAGGTCAACCGTAAGATGAAAAATATCTTTCGAAGGTTGCTCAGTGAGCTTGCGGATGATGCAACGGTGGACTGCAAATTACTAGTGGGTTTCCAACATCTTTATTTTTGACCGTTAGGAACAAACCTATAAATACCAAAACCTTTGGAAATCTTTCCAAGAACAATTTTTGAATAAACACATTGTATATCTTGATCCTATAACATCTTAGAAACATTCCAAAACCCTTTATAAACATCAATTTTCTTAAAATCATTCAAGAAGGGTTTTTACATTCAAAGGTAAATTTTGAGCAATCTTGGCAAGCCATTACTCAAAGAGGTGATTGTATTTCAAATTGATATATCTTCACATTAAGGTGATATCTATCAAACTCTCTATCTTTTATTATTGATTGTAATTGTATCAAGGTTGCAAGTAGCATAAAATCCTAAAAGTTAGGGTAAGACTTATGTAGGTTGTTTTGTATTCAAGGTTTGTTTGTAAAACATTTAGGTGAACCTTGAATTGAATTGTATTGTGAAGATTCACTAAGTAGAGTGGTGAGATTATTGTATAATCAAGGTTGTATTGTAAAACTCAAGGTTTGAGTGAGTCTGATTGGTTGAGAGGTTATTTGTAAAAATATAAGGTGAAATGTGTGAGCCTATTTTGTAATATCATTTATTTGATTAGTGAAAGGATTGGGTAAAATCATTGAGTAGGTAACTCAATGCAGTGGATTAGGTTTTGTTGGATAAACCGAAACCCTATAAATCATTATGTTCATTACTTTACTTTCTACATTTTATTTGAATATATTTTTACTCATAAAACTAGCACACCAATATTTCTATTGTCAATCGATATACTTTAGGGATGATAATTCTTTAAATTAAAAGATTATTTTTTTAAAAAGTATAAGATTATTTTGGAAAAAATAATATTCAATTTAAACATTTAATTATAAGGCTCTGAAACTCGTTGAACAACCCCCATATGTCGGTAAAATGGCATCCACCTAGTGAAGGTTCTTTGAAGCTCTAAATTTCAATGTTGCGTGGACACTAGTTCTTGTGGGATTGGAGCAGTACAATGTCATCATAGAAAACCTCATGGTAGCTCCGACCAAGCAAATCTATAGCATAAGATCATGGCATATGCCATATAGGCCATCTCAAATTGGAAAATGATTCATTAATAAGATATTTTTGCATGAAGCAAACGCTTCAGAAACAGAAATAGGTTCTTTTGTGTGAACGATTTGATATTTCTTCCTTTTTTTAAAATTTTTTTTAAAATTCTATCACATGATAGTCGAAAAGGAAATATTTCTATGTACTCATTTATTAGTTCAAAAGGCTAAATTACTTATGTTTTTTTGTTTGGTAGAAGATTTTCCTCAGAATGTAAACACTAACTGTTATAGATATTATGTAATATGAAATAGTTTCTCTTAAAAAACCAAAAATTGCCACACGTCCCAAAGTGAATAGATCACCTTTGAGGGGTTTTTTCCTTCCGTTTTCCTATGAGTGTGTTCAACTACAGGCTTCTGGCCTGTATAATTGACGTGTATTTTCTGGCTAGTGGGTTCCCAACATAGGGCCAGAACTTTTTTGTAACTAAAATTTAAGACTGAAGATCTAGATTTTCACAGTGGCCAAAACAGTACAAGAAAATGGACTTTTTGGCCCCACATATAAGGATAAATTTTTAGTTTTTTATTTTTGGGGGAAAATGAAAAAGAAAAGCTTGATGGTATCAACTATATACAGAGTACTGTTAAATCGTATCACAAGAAATGATATGATCATCTCTGGTAAAATCTACTAAAGATCCCATTAAAAAAATTCAGCTGATTCCTGTAAGGCAAGCAATCATCATATATCTTGCCCTTTTTGAAGGCATTGCTCTTCTGTTCAAGGCTGTCATCTTTAAATATTGCAGATCTTCAACCATATACAGACACATTTCAACAACAAACAAACACCTTTTTGCTCGTCCTTAATATCTTGCCCTCTTAGGAGACTTCAAAAAAAAGAAGAAAAAAGACCCCTAACAGTCAATTGTACTGACTTGCAACTTGAGAAATCCCTAGTTAGATATGGTAGCATATAGATAAATCCTCACCAACCTCACTCCTTAGTTGCATGAGTCATTTTTAAATTCTTAAGGAATTTTAAATTAAAATAATTTTTAAAAATACATTTTAAAAATCTAGAATTATAAAATTACTTATTTGGATTTATTTTTTAAAAAACTGAGAAAATATAAATGTGTTAAAAATAATATTCTAATAATTACATATTTTGTGAATTAGTAAAATTTTCATAATATGATATTAGAGAAAAATATAAATCGAGGAAGAAAAAAAAACTTTATCGAGATTCAATTGTGTAATTTGAAAAAATACACATTTAGATGAGTTTTAAAAAGTCAAGAATTTTAAAAAATTTACTAATTAAATTATCCAAACAAAAATTTTATTATTTAAACTTTTAAAAATATAAATTAAAATGAAAATCCTCTTAAAAGATCTCAACTCAAACACACCTAGCAGTTACCTACATAAGGATAAATTATGCACAAACTGTTAATCATGGGATAACTAGTAACTATCATATCTTTGTTCACATATTTTATTTAATTAATTGTATATTCTTAACACATTATTAAAATAACTATGAACGGTTGATTTGATAGAGATGATCTTTTTGTCATCTGTCGTTAGATCTCATCTATAAAATAAAATTTCAGCATTCTATAAACTTCTACGTGTTTAATTACTGATGGGATCTCCATTACATATTTCTTAGGATTTCTATGATCAACCATTTAAAAATTATTACAATAAGTTTGAGGAAGTCATGAGTTGGACTAACCATATCACCTTCTTTTATTAAATTGTTGTTTAGTTTCTTGTACCTGTCGACAGGATTTTATTTAATATAATATTTACTTTTGTTATTAAGTTATTGAACAATCTTCATCATTCTTTGGAATTAATCAACTAACTAATTAACACCTCCTTGATCTGGGCCTGAGAAGCTATAAAAAATAAATAAATAAGTGAAAGAAATAAACAATGGACCATTTACATGACCCTACAGAAAGAAAAAGAAAAAGATATAGATGAATTTGGTAGTTTTGTTGATATAAATTCTTGCTCTTTTCTTATTTTTTTCTTCTTCTTTACTTTAATTTTTTACTTGGCGGGGACAAATAAGAATTTTAAAAATGAATGTGCCCATTCGATCACCCCCAAACAGAAAAATGTGAACAAATTACTCCAATCTTATATTCTTTTCACATCCCAAAAGAAGAATTTCCAATTATTATAAGCTTCAAATGCACCACTCATTAGAATGACTAGTGTGGGGGAACTGTAACCAATATTGCACCACTTTCTAATTTTGTATTAGTGACGAATAGAGCTGCCATTTCAGATTGGTTGAATTCATGTTGATATATCATACCAGTCGACAAGAAGTTTTATTTAAATTATAATCTGAATATCTATATTTGACTTAATTTAAAAATTAAAAATAGCTTTTGATTTCAAAGAAGTTACTTTTCTTTATCCTTATTATTAATTAAGTTAGTAGTGTAAATATTAGTCAATGAATGTAACTCCTTTAAATTAATGAGATTGTGAGTGAAACTTTAAATTAAAAAAAAGTTTATTTAAAAAAAATGAACTTTAATTTCCGAATATCCCAACATAAAAATGTAAATATTCATTTAATTTTGAATTGAGGGAGTACATATTAACAAGGTAGGAATAAGGATGGTGATATCTCGCAGTGCATGTTTTATATTTTATTTTATTTTGTCTAATGAAAAAAGAAGGGGAAATATTTTCTTGCAAATCGTCTCAATTACTCTTGTCATAGGAATTAGTAATACAATTTAGATTAACAAATGATCTCTCTTTTTTTTTTTTTTATAAAAAAACTCTATTTCCAAATGTTGATTACTTTTTTGAGATATTTGAAATTGAAATATTTATTTTTATTTCATCTAAAATTTACTGAGGATCTCCTAAATTTTAAAAAAATTACCTTCCAATAATATATGTGGTCCCACAATAACCACATTAATAATTAAAAATATGGAAAAATAATCATTTTGGTCCCTTATCTTTACTATTTTAGCTGATTTGGTCCATCTTTTTTTTCCCAATCATTTTGATCCATTATGTATTTTTCCTCAACCATTTTGGTCTTTTTTATTCATAAGTTAACTTAAAAATTAGGAGTCAACTTATGAGTAGACCAAAACAATTGGAAAAAGAGAGCTCAAAATAGCTAAAAAAAAATGAGGGACCAAAGTAGCCAAAATCATGAAGCCAAGGGACTAAATTGGCTAATTTGCCTAAAACTATCATCTATTATTATAATTTCTTCAATGTCAAAGGCTATCATTATTTTTTGTATTAAATCAAATATAAATATTAAATTCTAAATACAAAGAATATTAGTTGAATTATAAAACTCAAATGGTTGGCAAAATTCAATTGCGTCTATAGAATCGTGTACTTTTGGTGCTAGCTTTCTAGTATTGATGCTAGTACTTATTGAAAGGTTCAAAGAATGAGGAGTGGTGGTAGCCTTATTTGTTCCCCCAACTTTAACATTTCACATTAAATGTCAAGTGAATGATGAATCTTCAACTCATCCCGGCCGGGAACCTATTGGATTACTCGGGTCGTGTACCATTGAAGTTTCCTCACAAAGCTATGTTGTATTATTCGGGCCATGTAACCAGGATACCGGCATTCTAAAAAAAAAAAAAAGTTAAAAGAATAAGAAGTCATTT
Organism: Apocynum venetum; assembly: GCA_019593545.1. NCBI lineage: Eukaryota > Viridiplantae > Streptophyta > Magnoliopsida > Gentianales > Apocynaceae > Apocynum > Apocynum venetum. Next base: position 1,183,811 of record SRSM01000151.1, read on the forward strand.
TTTTCTTATTTTTTCACATTACTTCTGGAAATTTGGAAGATACATAAGCTAAGCTCTAGAGGGAGTTATCGGATATTAAATAAGGGGAAATGTGTGTCTTATTAACCTGCAATTAATATTGAGCAAGAGTCTCATATGCAAGTAGGGCGTGGCTGCTGTAAGGTGTTCCCAGGTGTTTTGACCAATGATGGAAAATTCAGAGAGATTCTTTATGAAAGAAAAAAAAAAAAATGGTTGGCTGATCATTGCCTATGACCAGGACAAGTTGCTCCATGTAGATCTCCCATGCATTGCATGTTACAAACACATGCTATCACATGTACAATCATCACCCCATTTTTTCATCCCAAACAAGTATATGTGCATGCTCAGTAATCAGATGAGGGGTGATTCTATATAGTTTCTAATGCACTTTCTCCCATTAATTACAAATCTTACATTTGAAATAATCTTTCAGTGGAGAATCTGAGTATGGATTATAGAGATTTGGAACATTAATGGACAGTTTTTTTTTTGTTGTAAATCACGTGATCTTCTCGGTGTACGTAATATGTTAATTGTATTTGCATGCATGTAGCCAGAATAATAGGACACCGATAATAGTTATGAGCTCTGTATTTCCCCTTCTTCACATTTCTTTAATCCCACATGGCGTTCTTGATGTTTTTTTAATTGTTAGGAAGAGAATCCAAACATCAATCATCAATCGACTTTACCTGAAAAAACTACCAACTGCAAGACAATAACTGATGTAAGAATAAATTAGTAACTATAGGAATTCAAGGGCATATTTAATGAGAAAAAGGGCATTTAAGTGAGGCTACGGGGTTCAAGAAAGAAAAAACAATGGGTGCCATTTCTTGGTTGGTATGTTCATGCATTGTCGAGATAGAGTAGGGTCAATGGCTTGAGGAGATGATGAAATATATGGTTTGATGCCAGGACCAATTCGTTTGTTTGAGCACAAACCAAGGATCAAAATTTGAATTCAATTCGAACATTATCTATGTCGAGAGAGATTGCAGATAGTGCCTCCCTTTCTTGGCCCCATACGCAAAGGAATTATCAGGGAAGGCACATGGTGGCATCATTAATCAACACACAAGAATGAAATAAAATATTTATTCTCCAATATATACACTGAAAGTATATATAAAGATACATAAAGATTATACATAAAGATAAAGATAATACAAGAATATACATAAAGATAATATTATATCTTTATCACTCTCCCGCAAGTGAAGCATCCTGAATGCGTAACTTGAAACACAACTCTTGAAATCTTTTGCGTGACAAGCCTTTAGTAAGAATATCTGCAATTTATTGATCAGTAGGAATGTGGATGACAGATAAAAATCCCTTCTTAACCTTATCACGAACATAGTGAAAATCAATTTCAAGGTGTTTAGAACGAGAGTGAAAAATGGGTGTGTTGGTAAGGTAAGTTGCATCAAGATTATCACACCATAAAATTGAATGTCTGGCTGGATCAAGTGGATCACCTCCCCAATCTGCATCTGAATAAGCTTGTAAGCAAGAATAATTAACAGAAGATCGATATAATTGTAAACCATTGCCTTGAGTGCCATTTAAATATCTCAGAATACTTTTGACACCTAGCCAATGTTGAAGAGTAGGCTGATGCATAAATTGGGTAGCTCGGTTGACAGAATATGCGATATTAGGCCGTGTGAGTTGGAGGTATTGGAGGCCGCCTACAATAGTTCTATATAAGGAAAGATGATGAAAAAATTCACTAGAAGCAGACCAAAGAAAGGGCGGAGAAGAGGGAGTAGATAGAGGCTTAGAATTCTGCATTTGTGCTTTATTAAGAAGATCAGTAATGTACTTGGTTTGATGGAGAAAAAGGCCATGAGAAGTGAGATGAACTTCGACTCCAAGAAAGTATTTAAGAGGACCCAAGTGACGAATAGAGAAGGCCTTTTGTAAGGCAGAAATAGTAGAATGAATGAAGGAAGGGCTATAACCAGTAAGAATTAGGTCATCAACATAAATGAGACAAAACATGATATATTGATTCTTATGACAGAAGAAAAACGACGGATCGGTTTAAGAACTGGAAAAACCAAGAGAAGTGAGATTGTTGGTAAGACACTTATACCATTGGTGATGAGCTTGCTTAAGACCATAGAGAGAACATTTTAGACGACATACATAAGATGAGTGAGAGGGATCTACAAAACCAAGAGGTTGTTGCATATAAACTTCTTTATCTAAGAGACCATGAAGAAAAGCATTGGAAACACCAAGTTGTTCAAGAGGCCAATTTTGAGAAACAGTAAGGGAAAGAATGATACGAATGACAGTAGGTTTAATAACAGGATTGAAAACTTCATTGTAGTCAATGCCAGGACGTTGGTGAAAGCCCTTGGCAACAAGATGAGCTTTGTAACGATCTACTTTACCAGAAGGAGTAGTTTTGATACGAAAGATCCATTTATTCCTAATGACATTGTAATGCAGTTGAGGAAGAACTAGATCCCATGTATGATTTCTACATAAGGCTTGAATTTCTTCTTCCATGGCATGACGCCATTGAGGAGTGACAAGAACTTCATGAAATGATTTTGGTTCTGAAGAAAGAGAAGTGGAAAGATAGTGGCGGGGAGGTAAATGGCCAGATTTAGAACGAGTTATCAAAGGATGTGTAGATGTGGAAGGGGCAATAGGTTGAAGAGGATAATTCAAAAAATCAACTTGAAAATTTAAAGGTGCATATTGAGAAGTAATGGATGAGAGTGATGGTAAAATTGATTCAATAGGAGAAGGTGAAGATGAAGGACTTGGCTGTGTATCCAAATTTGGAGAAGTAGTTGGGATAGAGACAATTGGATTATGAAGTAATATTGAAGAGGTTGGCAATGGAAAATGTATTGATGACTCTGATGTAGATGATGATGGTGGCGCAAATGAAGTAGATGACGAGGCAAATGGAAAAACCTGTTCATCAAAGAGAACAGGATGTGAGACATAGGTTTTGGAATTATTAAAATCATAACAAATATATCTTTAGATTGCTTACTATATCCCAAGAATACACATGGAGTAGATCGAGGAGCAAGTTTATTAGGACTATATGATCGAAGCCATGGATAACATAAGCAACCAAAAGTTTTAAGTGTATGATAGGATGGAGATGTATGAAATAAAGTAGAGAAAAGATTGTTATTATCAAGTGTAGGAATAAGTAATCTATTAATGAGATATACAACAGAGTCAAAAGCATATGTCCAATATTTCAAAGGAAGATGAGCATGATTAAGAAGAGATAAACCTGTATCAACTATATGACGGTGCTTACGTTCTGCACAATCATTTTGTTCAGGATGTTTTTGGACAAGCAAGACATTGAGAAATTCCATTATTAGCCAAATATTTTGTTAAAGCTTGAAATTCACCACCCCAATCAGGTTGGAATTGTTTAATAGGATGGCCAAAATTTTTTTTCACAATATGTCTAAATTTAATGAAAGCATTGAGTGCTTCAGATTTGTATCTTAGGAAATAATTTCATGTATATTTACTATAATGATAAAAAAATATTATATAATAAGAATATCTATCTAAAGAACAAATTGGAGAAGGACACCAGACATCAGAACAAACTAGATCAATAGGACGAGTAGCCTTATAATCAGATTTTGGGAAATGAAGTTTGTGAATTTTTGAAATACAACAAGCAATTTATTCAATGAACTTGACAATTTATTTTGAGCAAAAACTTGACGAACAATAGGTAAACTTGCATGGCCTAATCGAGCATGCCATGTTTTTAAAGTAATAGCAAGAGCTTGAACAGAAAAAGGTCTTGTAACAGTAGCTCCCATGGGTAGAGTATAGAGGCCATTAGTAAGACTGCCTATGTAGAGCACCTTTCTTGTTGCTAGGCCTTTGATCAAGAAGCAAGATGGGTAAAACTCAATTGAAACCTGATTATTTTTTGTAAATGTACTCACAAAAATAAGGTTAGCATAGGATGAAGGAACATGTAAAATATTCAAAAGATTGAAAGACTTATTGGAAATGGAAAGGGATGATGAACCAATATGAGTAATAGGTAAAGTCTTACCATTGCTCAAATGCACTTGTTCAGTGCCAGTGATGTACTTATAAATTAACTGATTTTTATGTTATTTAATGACTATATTTTGTTTAAAAATCGATTAATTATGTTATTTAATGGATATATTTCACGTTTCCCTTCTATTTCTTTGTTTGTAAGTTTTTCATTGTATTTTAATTTATTATGGAGAGAAAAAGAAGAAGAAAAATGTTGGAGAAGTTTAAAAAAAAAAAATCCATGTCATCCGAGGATGTGTCGCAATAAGAAACAAGTGGCACAATCAGAAGGTGACAAGTGATGCTTCTAGAAGCCACAATTTGGACCAATGAGGACGTGACACGTGGTGAAATTGGGAAAATTAGGCCACCAACTAAATTTTCAAGACTTTGGGGTGCAAAATGACCATTTTGCCCCTAATTTTTGTGGCTATAAATAAGAAGCTTATTTTTATAATTTACACACCAATTTAGCTCCAATCTTCTCCATTTATTTTGAAATTTATTTATTTTATTATTGTCTTCATCTTAGTATATTTTCCAGATTTTTTAGAATAATATTTCAAGGCTTTTTGTAATATTTAGTAAAAAAATTATGTCCGGATAATTTCAATATTTTCGGGGAGTTTATCTTTCAAATTTTATTTCTAATGTATATAAATTTCATCTTATATTTTTTAAATATGTATTGTGAGTAATTTTCTTTTGTTAGCAAGGATATGTATTAAATTATTAATAAATGAGATTATGAGATATTTTTTTTTGCACTTAATTTCTATTTGAATTTATTTAACTGGACTTATGGTCGATTTACCCGTCTAGTCTTTATTTATTTTGCTTTATGCACTTTAAATATCGCAAATGGATGGCCAAGCCACCTATTAGTTTAATTTACTTTTATGTCTTTTATTTTCTGTATTATCGAAGGCCGAGCCTCTTAACTAATGAAAGCTCTAAAGCTTTTAATGTCTTAATTTTGATTAAATGACAAACATTGATAAGAACTAATGGCTTAATTGTATTAGTGTTGGTCTTTTAGGATTCATATATCTGATCCATGCAAGATCGAAGTTTCAAGTCTTCAGGAAAGAGCGTTTGGTGTCAAGCGTTGAAGATAAGCAGTTTTTGGATTAGATAAGATCTAGAGGTGTAGTGTTATTTCTTTATATATCTATTAGATGTCTCTAGGTCTACCTGTATGAGTAATAAATTCTATAGGTTGCTCAATAAAAGTAAAATGTTTTTCAAAATGCATTTCATTTAGATAAAACATGAGTTGCGTATTTGAAATGATTCTCAAAATACATGCACATAATTTAAAATTCATAAAATGTATTTCACAAACTCTTGGAGTTATTTGGAATCTTATTTTTCATAGTTTTAATGCATGTGCAGTCGACCTAACTGAAGTGTGGTCGACCACAGATCATGCGCTCGACCAGACTTTTCAGCTTATCGTCCGCTGAATGTCCAGAGCTCACTGGAACACTTGCAGATGATGGTGCGGTCGACTGGACTTCTCAGCTCATAGTTCGCTGAATGTCCAGAGTTCTCTGGAACACTTGCGGATGATGGTGCAGACGACCTTTCTGATATGCGGTCGACCGCAGTTCTCCCGAGTGGGATTCAAATAGCTATTTTTATGACCGTTGGTGCATACATATAAATACCCAATTGTTTAAAAAACTTTGTACTACGAATTTTTGAGCAAAAATCTTATTCTTACACTTCATAGAATATCTTGAGATCATCTTGAAACCCATATATAACATTCATATTGTGAAATTCATCAAAGTGGGGTTGATACTAAAATCATTGGTGTTCTTGAGCAATTTTGAGGAAAATATTACTCAAAGAGGTATTTATGCTTTATATTGATATATCTTCACATTAAGGTGATATCTATATCAAACTCATTTTTTTCATATCTTGTTTGTTTTTGTTCAATGTTGCATTGAGCTTAAAACTCTAAGGGTTAGAGTGAGTCTTGAATCATAGAAAATTGTGATTATATTAAGAGTATCTACTTCATTAATTGTTGTATTACAAATAAGTGTGTAATCAAGGTTGTGTTGTAAAACTCAAGGGTTGAGTGAGCCTTGATTGGTTTGTGAGGTTATTTGTAAAACCCTAAGGTGTATTGGGTGAGCCTCTATTGTAATCTCTTGTACTAAATTAGTGAAAGTTTTTGTGAAATCCTTGAGTAGATAGCTCAAGGTAGTGGATTAGGTTTTGTTGGATAAATCGAACCACTATAAATCATTGTGTCCTTTGTCTATTTCTTGAACACATTATTTCACACACTGTTTGAGCACCAAGTGTTTGATATTTGTTGTCTTAGAAAGTATTGTTTGTTTTAAATTTAGAAAAATCGGTTAAAACCTAATTCACCCCCCTCTTAGGTTTTTCAACTAGTTTAATATATTTTTGTGTCTTTAATTCTTTTTCTTATGGAAGGCCGAGCCTCCATACTTTTAGTTTAATTTATTTAAATGGCCTGTTGAACCGTCTAATTTCTTTAGTTAATATAAATTCGATCTTTCTTTCTATATATATATATATATATATATTAATTGAGTATTTATATAATTCATGTTTTAACCAATATAATTGTGTGAATTAATTGGATTGACAATCTAGTTAATGAATGTGATTATATAACTAGGATTATTAATCTTGTATTAATGATTCAAGTAGCATCTACTAGTTTAATTGAGTTGCAGCTCTTGATTTAATTAAATTAAGTGCAGAATTATATAATTTAAATTGTATATAATTAAGTTGATTGTTATATACAATTTAATGTTAGTGATGCCTTATTTGTTTAATGCAATTTGATTGAGCATCATATACACACTGGTTGGTAGTGGTGTTTGATTAAATTAGAGATTAATTTGTTTGAGCTTATAGGGATTAATCTATTTTGTAAGGATAAGAATCTGTCTGAGCTGATCGGGATTCTAAAACCAACTACTTAATAATGTATTTATCTATAATTAATCCCATGAAAAATATAACTTGATACTAGTTCCTTGCCAACGCTTTTTATATCATTGTGAATTGCAAGGTTTTCCAAATCCCCCGTCATATGGTGAGTTGCGCCACTATCAAAGATCCATGGAGTTGAAGACTCGTGAAGAGATGCAGAATAAGATGTTGGTGTAGGCATAAGAGGAGGAAGTGATGAGGGAGTTTAAGCATGAGTAAATGTTGGACTAGATGAAGAAGAATTAGACTGAAATTTTGGAGAAGGGCATTGCGTAACTACATGACCTATACCTGCACAGTTAAAACAAGTAGGAGGTAAGCGAGATAAATTATTAAAAGGGGAGGATTGAGTTCAGTTTCCAGGAAAAGAAGAACGGCCTCCACTACTACGTCGACCCCTACCACGACCGCGCATTGTTCTATTAGGAGCAGGACTGTAATGAATAGATATGAGTGGTTCAGAAAAATTTGCTTCAGCTTGTAAATGAGTTTCTTCTGTAAGAGCAATTCCATATAGCTCTTCATATTGAATAGCTTCATGTCGCACATAAATTGAACGAGTAAAGGGACAAAACTGATTGGCCAAGCCACGAAGAATGGCGTCCACCAGATCATCTTCAGGAACATGAGCACCAAGAGATTGAAGAGTATCAAAGTAAGAAGAAATCGATTTACCAGATATTTTAGACAAGCGATATAGCTCGTCTTTTAGTTGCTGAATTTGGGTTCAAGAACCAGAACCATACGCAACTACGATCTTATCCCATACTTGTTTTGCTGTTCCACAATTAACGAGTTGAATAACATTCTCACTAAGATAAGTAACAATATATAAAAAAACCAATTGATCATTCTTAACCCAAATTGCATAATCAAAATTGGGTTTATCATTAACAAATTCTGCAAGAGGTGTTGTTGGTCCTTCAATATGAGCTAGAAGACAATGACAATGAAGAATGGGAAATAATTGGGTTTTCCAGAGGAGAAAGTTTTGGGAGGTAAGTTTTATCATAGAGGTTTGAGATGGAAATGATAAGAGAGAGAGAGAGAGAGAGAGCAAGCTGAGAAGATGAAAAGGAAACAATCTGAGATGTATTGTTTGCCATTACGAATATAAGTGAATAGAAAAGGAATTAAACAAATTATTGAACGAAAGCAAAGAGATTGAGCTAAGGCTCTGATACCATGAAATAAAATATTTATTCTCCAATATATATATTGAAAGTCACCATCACGTATATATATATATATATATATATATATATATATACATATATAACTTAATCTAACAATTCTAATGAGATTAGTCTAGCTATTGATAAGTAATACAATTCTACAAGAATATTACATAATCTATATTTTGCTAATCTCAACAAGGATTTGGATAATACAAGAATATAGATAAAGATAATATCATATCTTTATCAAACAAATGTGAGGCAGTTGGATACTCAAACATGAGAGTGGGTACATCCAAGTAATATTAACAATTGAAAACTTGACTTGTAGTCTTAAAATGTGAGTTTTATAGAATAATATAAAATGACAATATTTTAGATCTTTTCAAGCAAGGACGACATTGAAGGAGTAGCAGAATGGAACTAAAACAATGTGTCACCCCCCGTCCCCTTTTTTTTCCCAACAACCACGAGCGCACTCCGCTCAAGAAAATATTGAAACTACGAAAGAAATGTTAAAAATCACATAATATATTACGCAGTAGAAAACTAAATTAAAAGATCATACCTTCAACTATAATTGATCCAATACAATAATTATCCCTTTGTTTCGACTTTTGATCTTGCCACCAAAGCTTTTTCAATTTAATGAACAAGAAAGAAAATTTTAATTAGAAAAAACTTTTAGCTCATGTCTAATTCAAAGTGCATGACTGAACGTCATCACAGACCTAAATTCGTATGAAATAAGATTTGCTTCCATCAAGGAAGTTAGACATCTAATTAGATTGCTAAACCAATTAAGATTTGATTACTTAATATGGAGATATTTAAGAATTGACTAACTCACAAAATCAATTAGAATTCTATCAAATCTTTAATTGAAATATTCTATAATCAATTAGGATTTAATCAAATATCGAATTAGATATTTTCAATATTTGAATTAATCAAATAATGTGGGCCACATTAAGTCTCTAAAAAAGACAATTCTAACATTCTGCTACTTGGCCCACATTCAATAGCCAAAAACTTTGTAAGTGAAAAAAATTACTTATGACCATAATCTTTATTATCACTTAAACAAAATATTGGTCATGCAACAATTACTTAATTGGAACATACTAATACATGAATCATGGTGGTTGTGTTCTCAACAAAACACTTCCTTCCATGTATTACATTGTAAAATTGCATTCTAACTAAGCATAACTTTATGAATAACTTAAAATAAGTTATTCAGGGTCCACCTATATGTGATCCAACAATCACATTATAACATGATAACAGATGCGCATAGTCATATAAACAAAATAAACAATAATGTCTAGACAAAGTCAGTTAGAGAATAAAAACAGTTCTAAAGCGTGCTTGTAAGCCCCATATGTACTACATGATCTTGGAAAACATTAACTGGTAATCCTTTAGTCATAGGATCAGTGATCATTAAAGTAGTGCCCATATGCTCAAGAGAAACATCTTGTTTCTTGACATGATCTCTAACCATCAAATACTTTATGCCGATGTGTTTGTTTCGGCTATCGCTCTTATTATTCTTAGAAAAGAATACAGCAGATGAGTTGTCACAAAAAATCCGCAATGGCCTTGATATGGAATCGACAATCTTAAGGCCAGAAATAAAATTCTTCAACCACAATACCTGTGATGTAGCTTTATAGCAACCTATAAAGTCAGCTTTTATTGTGGATGTTGCAATAATGGTTTTCTTAACACGTTTCCAAGACACAACATATCAAAAAAGAAGTAAAATGTATCCTGAAGCAGATTTACCAGTATTCTTGCATCCACTAGAAATTGCAATATAGTCACTAGAAATTGCTGGTTTTCTAACCCTTGTGGTACTTGTTGCTCTTCAACCAATTGAAAAAAATTAAATTGAGCATTTGAATTATTTTATGCAAGGGTATTACAAGAAATTCCCTTACTTCTTCAAGTTCCACCTTTTGAGTCAATGCACTCTCACTTATTTTATGATCCTCAAGAAACTTAGCATTTCTAGCCTCAACAATCTTAGGAGTATAAGAAGGACAATAAAATTTGTACCTTTTAGAGTTAATTGCATAGCCTATAAAATAACTGCTTATTGTACGTTTATCCAACTTCCTTAGTTGTGGGTTGTAAACCCTCACTTCAGTTGAACATCCTCAAATGTGTAAATTTTTTAAACTAGGTTTCCAACCATTCCATAATTCAAAAGGTGTCTTAGGGACAGCCTTAGATGAAACCTTATTTAAAATATACACATAAGTTTTTAAGGCTTCATTCCATAAAGAGAGAGGTCAGCTTGATTTGTTAATCATACTTCTTACCATGTCCATTAAAGTACAATTCCTTCTTTCTGCCACACCATTTTGTTGTTGTGTTCCAGTCATAGTATATTGGAAAATAATACCCTAACTTTTAAGGAACTCAGCAAATGGACCTTTAGCTTGTCCCTTATCTGTGTACATTTCATAATATTCTCCACCCTATCAGATCTTACGATTTTGATCTGAATTCCCTTTTGTTTTTCTACTTTTGTTTTGAAGACTTTAAAAACATTAAGTGATTCTGATTTTTCAAACAAAAAATAGAGATACATATATCTTGAATAGTCATCAATAAATGAGATAAAATATCTCTCACCATTCAAACAAGGGGTAGAAAACGGTCCACAAATATCTGCGTGTATAGTATCAAGTAATTGAGAACTTCTTTTGGCACCTTTAATAGACTTGTTAGTCTGCTTTCCTTTAATGCAATCTAATACAAGTTCCAAAGTCAGAAAAATCAAGAGTTGATAAAACTCCATCATTAACTAACCTTTTATTCTTTCAATTGAGATATGACCCAATTTTTTGTGCCAAAGACTTGATGAGTTCTCATTGATAATACAATGTTTAGTGCCAATTTAATTATCATGTGAAGTCAAGACATTGCATTCAAATGTGGAGTCTAGTTTGAATTTAAATAAATTTCCAACCATAATTCCAAAACCAACAACTTTATTGTTTTTCAAAAGTTTAACAATAGAATTGCTAAAATTAAAATAATATCCAATAGTTGATAATTTTGAAAGAGAAAATAAATTTCTAGAAAATGATGGAACATAAAAAGTGTTTTTCAAATCTAATTGAAAACCATTATTTAAAATAAGCCTGTAGGTCCTCACGCCTTCAACATGTGAACGCATTCTGTTGCCATAATAGATGTTTTGTTCACTTTCTATCGGCTTCTTTAGAGTTAGAAAGTCTTGCATTGTTTTGGCAATATAAATTGTAGATCCAGAATCAATCCACCAAGCATTATTAGAAACTACAATAAAATTAGATTCATAACATACAAAAATGAAATTACCTTTATTTTTGAGCCACTTTTTGTCTTTTAGGCAATCGATTTTCCAATGTCCCTTTTTTCTTGCAAAAAAGACAAATATCTTTAAAGCCTTTCTTTTTTATAGGAACATGTTTGCTCATTTTTTCATTTTTCTTATCACGAGTCACAAAATTAATACTTTCAAGTGTCTAATATTTCAACCTCTCTTCCTTTTCTACACACATGCTCAAGAGTTCATTAATATACCATTTATCCTTATGTGTGTTGTAGGATATTTTGAATGGACCATATTCCATAGGAAGAGAGTCGAGAATAAAATGCACAAGTAATGACTCAAATATCTCAACTTCAAGGGATTTGAGTGTAACAACAATATCTCTCATCTCTATAATATGCTCACGCACATATTTACTCTTATTGAAAGTTATACTTGAGAGCCTTTTCATTAGAGTGATAGGCAATGCCTTGTCATAACTTACAAATTGATCATCAATTGCCTTCATGTAAGCTTTGACGTTAGTGCAATTAGGGATAGATCCCCTAATGCTTTGGCTAATATGGGCTTTAATGAGCATTAAACTTAAGCGATTAAATCGCTCCCACAGCTCATATGTAGCCCTATCCTGTTGCGTACTTGATTACGTAGAAACAGGTGGTTCATCCATACGGAGCGCAAGGTCTAAATCAAAACACCCTAAAGTTAGAAGGACCTTATTCTTCCAATCTGAATAGTTTTCACTAGATAGCATTGGAATGTGAACATGTTCATTAAATAATGCAGTAAGAAAAATTGCAAAAATATGGATAAACAAAATCAATCTATGAAGCATATGACCATCAAAGTAAATTCTAACCTTCCTGTGGATAAATGTTACAACTCATACATAGAATTTACTTTTATCTTTATAAGACTAGTAAACCAAGTAACAAGAATTAATCCATACTTGTGGGCATAGGAAAAAATTTTCAAATAAAGGTTTACAATATATATATATATATATATATATATATTTAATCCAATTAATCTCATCAAAATAATTACCTCCATGTGGGGCTGGGCTATTATTTTAATGAGATAATCATATCTAAGTAAATGCCATTAAAATTAATCACTTAACTTAATGTGATTAAAACTTTATTTTTCATGTCATATACTTGAGATGCTATGACTATTCCTAAGTACATGATATATAAACAAATAAAAATGACATTTATTCAATTAAATCAAATTAGTCAATTAAACAAAATATTGACTATTTAAAAATTAGGCATAAAAGATAACATAAAATTGCCCTAAAATATATTCTGATAATTGATCTGAATATGATCAAAAATATTTTGATTATACAAATAAAATATAATACGATGGGCATAATCTTTAAATCATATGTTCTATAAAGTTGCAAAACAAATACTCATCATGTGTATAGATACACACATAAATATTCATATGCATTCAAGCATTAATATCTAGAACATTCATTCTAGAAGGCAACGTATGACCACACATGTATACTGCATGCATCAAGCAGAATTTTCATATGATCACAAGAGCTGAAAGCCTTAAAGCTTTTAATATCTTAATTTTGATTAAATGACAAACATTGATAAGGACTAATGGCTTTATTGTATTAGTGATGATCTTTTAGGATTCATATATCTAATCCTTGCAAGATCAAAGTTTCAAATCTTCAGGAAAGAGCTTTTGATGTCAAGCCTTGAAGATAAGCGTTTCTGGATTAGATAGGATCTAGAGGTGTAGCTTTAATTCTTTATTTATCTTTGGTTATCTCTAGGTCTATCCCTTTGAGTAATGAGTTCTATAGGTTGCTCAATAAAAGTGAAATGACTTTCAAAATGCATTTCATTTAGATAAAACATGAGTTGGGTATTTGAAATGATTTTCAAAATACATGCACATACTTCAAAATTCATAAAATATAGTTTGCAAACTCTTAGAGTTGTTTGGGAACTTGTTCTGCATAGTTTTAATGCATTTGTGGTCGACCTAACAAAAGTGTGGACGACCACAAATCATGCGGTCGACCAGACTTCTCAGAGTATCGTCCGCAGGCTGTCTAGAGTTCTCTGGAACACTTGCGGATGATGGAGCGGTCGACCGGACTTACTAGGCTCATCGTCCGCAGGCTATCCAGAGTTCTCTGGAACATTTGCGGATGATGGTGCGGACGACCCTCCTGATTTGCGGTCGACCGCACTTCTCCTGAGTGAGATTCAAACAGCCATTTTTATGACCATTGGTGCATACTTATAAATACCCAATCGTTTAAACAACTCGATTTAAATCACTTTTTGAGCAAAAATCTGATCCTAACAGTTCATAGAACCTCTGGAGATTATTTTGAAACCAAATCTTAACATTCATATTGTGAAATTCATCAAAGTGAGATTTATACAAAATCATTGGGGTTTCTTGAGCAACTTACAAGAAAACATTACTCAAAGAGGTATTTATGCTTTACATTGATATATCTTCACATTAAGGTGATTTCATATATCAAACTCTTCTTATTCATATCTTGATTGATTTGTTCAAGGTTGCATTGAGCTTAAAACTCTAAGGGTTAGAGTGAGCCTTGAACCATAGAAAACTGTGTTTGTATTAAGAGCTTCTTTTTCATTAATTGTTGTAATAGAGATAGGTGTGTAGACAAGGTTATATTGTAAAACTCAAAGTGTTGAGTGAACCTTGGTTGGTTAAGAGGTTTGTGTTGTAAAACCCTAAGGGAATTGGGTGAGCCTCTATTGTATTCTCTCTTACTATATTAGTGAAAGGTTTTGTGAAATCCTTGAGTAGATAGCTCAAGGTAGTGGATTAGGTTTTGTTGGATAAACCGAACCACTATAAATCTTTGTGTTCATTGCTTCTTTTCTTGAACTCATCTTTTCATACTTTGGTTGAACACCAAGTGTTTGATATTTGTTATCTTAGAAAGCTTGTTTATTTTATAAAAGAAAAATCGGTTAAAACCTAATTCACCCCCCCTCTTAGGTTTTTCAAGAGCTATTTCTAAATATGATATAATAAGTATATTATATGCATCATGAACGAAATTTACATAAAATAAATCATACGGTCAACATTGGATTTTGATGCAAACAATTTGCACAAAATTACTTAATCAATTTGGCTAAATACTGGCTCTGATACCACATGTTAAAAAAAAGCACATAACATATTATGCAGCGAAAAACTAAATTAAAATATCATACTTTCAGTCATAATTGATCAAGTACAATAATTACCATTTGTTCTGTCTTTTGATCTTGTCACCAAAGCTTTCCCAATTTAATGAACAAGATATAAAATTTTAATTTGAGAGAACTTCTAGTTTATGCCTAATACAATGTGCATGACTGATGGTCGTCACAGAGATATATATAGGTAGGTTAGGGACCCACAAAAGCAATTACTAAATTCATACGAAATAGGATTTCCTTCCATCAAGGAAATTAGACATCTAATTGGATTGCAAAACCAATTAAGATTTGACTACCTAATAGGGAGATATTTAGAAATTGACTAACTCACAAAACCAATTAGAATTCTATCAAATATTTAATTGAAATATTTTAGAATCAATTAGGATTTGATCAAATATCTAATTAGATATTTTCAATATTTGAATTAATCAAATAATGTAGGCCACATTAAGTCTCTAAAAGAGACAATTCTAACAAGAAAAAACCCTACAAAATTGTTTGGTTTTCTTGTTTAAAAGAGAATGATAATGTTGAAATTAATCCTTACGATTCATTTTATATTTTGACTAAATTTTTTGCATCAGCAATATCATCAGAAGAAAGAAATAACTTTCTCTAATTCTTATTAAATGTATATCCTCATAGAAAGAATGTCAAAAGAAGAAATTTTCAATGGGCAAATGAGTATTGAGCTATGTCATAGAACTTTCCAATGGATCCACAAATGAGATCAGGTCTTGTTTGTGGTTATAGTGTTCCCATTCTCTTACGCTGAGGTGTTTCCCTCTTCTAATCATGCTCAATTTGTTCACGCAAATGAGTAAATGATTTCTAGCTTCCACTTTCAATACCGGAAAGCAATTCATACTGAAGATTAGGTGAATATCATTTCAAGAATTTTCTTGATTATTTTTACTTCTCAAATATCTCCTCAAGATGAGGTCTAGTGGTGACAGCATATGAGAAAATTTGAGCAAACCAAACCCCTCTTTGGAATATCATCTCTAACACAAATGATATCACGTAATGTGATTGGATATACTTAAAAAGATACCCAATGAAGGAAAAATATAGCTGTGAAAGGCAATACCTTATTTTGATTCTATTCAACGAAATGATGAAATCCCTGATTTCCACGTAGTCTTATAAATAGAAAAAAAGAAAAAAGAAATGTAGTTGTCAAAAGACTCAAGGGAGAAAGAGGAGGGAGGAATGTAGTGAGCAGACAAAATGGATTCACTTCCTATCTCCATAGATGCTTGCCACGTATACAAATCAGATTCCTCTGGACAAAAAATGTGAGTGAACATAACGGGGAATGAAGTGTAGTATGATTGCTATGATAATAGAAATTTCACTTAGAGCCAAACCCTATTATTT